>JAHLJS010000004.1:61896453-62541287 GCA_038502445.1 Eremochloa ophiuroides
TCTGCTACTATAGTATCATTTTGTCCCGAAGTTTTTGCTCCTAAACGGGGCCTAACTCATACTAGTGAGTTAAATCCAGACATAAACTAAAATTGAGGTGTGGGAGAGAAGATTTTTACCCGAATCCATACATGCTGTTTAGGAAGAAAAAGGGGGAAAGAAAGAAAGAAAAAAAAATCAAGTGGAGAATGAAGAAGATTTTCACCTAGGTACGGAGTGGACAAACTCATTACTATGTTTCACTTTTTTCTCGACTCGCTCCAATTTGGTAGCCATACATCACAAGTTAACTGGCCTATCTGGCCATGTTTATGTTTTTCTTGTTTGATGACCAAAGCACGTATCAAAAAAATCTATTATTACTGATTATATATGTTTTGTGAAGTGATGGACATAAAAAGTATAGATTGTTTAGGTGGAGAGAGAGAGTATAGGCCTTGTTTGGCACAGCTCAGCTTCACAAGTGAAGCTGTTTTTTTTAAATAGCTCCATGAATAATTTTTTTGGTGAAGCTGAGCCGTTTTGGGAATTATGTTTGGCAAAACAGCTTCACCAACAAATTCATACATGGTGGGAGAGAGAAATGAGATAGAGAGCTGGGACAAGCTACTTTTTTTAGCTCATTGTAGCTCATCATTTTGTGAGAGGGAGAGAAAAATAACTTCACTCATGAAACTGTTTTACAAAAGAGTGTTTGGCAAGAAAAACATACCAAACAGGCCCATAGTTTGCACGCATCAGAAGGATCTGTGAGATTAAGAATAATTAAACTAAATGTCCAAAATGAGTGCTTTGTAGACGTAAATTGTTGTTTAGTTGATATAATGAAGAAAGGGTGTGGAAAACCTTTTTTAAGAGCAAATGCACAAAATGACAAAAGATAAAGATTGTCGCACAAGTGGAAAACAATCATAATGCATAGTGGGAGCCATGTGCGCTAGTCTTGGGAAGATGATGATGTTTGGTGACGAAGATGAGCCCTCAAAGACCAATACGCCATGTTGTCTAGTATTATGAGGAAGTAGTATATCAAAACAGTGCTAATAGCTAGCCTGCTTAAAATATAACCGAGTTAATGTATCTTTCCATAGAGAGCCGCAGTGGACAACAAATTAGAAAAATAGCATGATCTGGTCGAAAGGGTCGTGAATACACACTTGGACGAGCAGCAAGATGCCATTATTAGATGGTCTTTACCTAAGCATGGATATTTCATTGCGAAAAATATCTAGTCTATGTACAGAGCTTTGATAAGTTAACCGGCAAGAGCAATAATGCAAGCAACCATTTCACTTTTGAAACTGGAGCTCCGGCCCCGTAAAGAATACTCTTTTCTCGGTCGTACGCCCTATTTACCCAGACAAGGTGTGCCTGCTCCTCCGATGGAAGCAGCCGCCACGTCTACCAAAAATAGTTTAGCCGTTTGATTGCCTTAATAAACGGTCAAAATTAACTACACAAACAGTGCTTAGAAGCTGATTTTACTTGAATTAATCAGCTTCCCTTCAATTCGTTCGGTCTCCATGCGGTCTCACCCGCTTTTCGTCCGGATCGGCCAGGAGGCAGATATTACGGGCGAATCTTGGTCTTCAGTTTTCCCGAGCCGTCTGGTGCCTTCCACACTCTTCTTCTGCCTTCCCTTCCTTCCTTCCTCCACTCGGCCGTGGGTGGGGCGCCGCGGCGGCGCTTGCCCTCCGCCTCCTCCTCCTCCTCCTCTTCCTCGGCGGCGCGAGCGGGTCTTGAAGGTGCTTGCTGCCACAGGTGCGCTCCCGGCACTGCTTCCTCCGGCCGCTTCAAACCCAAGCTGGCCATGGTCGAAGAATCGGCGGCGGCGTGAACGGGTCCTCAAGGTGTTCGCTGCCACAGGTGCGCCCCCGGCGCTGCTTCCTCCAGCCACTCCAAACCCTAGGTGGCCGTGGTCGAAGAATCCGGCTGCGCGTGGCGTATTCCTCGCCTGACGCGGCAGCAGCGCCATAAGGTGATGTCTCCTCCTCCTCCTCTTCTCCTCCCTCTCATGGCTCTTCCCCAAGATCCTCTCTTCTACGAGACTCCTCTTCTACTGTGTATGCTGCTCGTTGCACTTTGACGAATGTTTCGCTCTGGACACAAACTCTAGAATGCTACACTTGCCTCCGCAAGCAGCAGCTTTTGTAAATGCCCCTCCTCCTGCACTCTATGAATCTCTAAGATTCTGAAATTGATTGTTTATTCTTTATTTGAATTTGATTGGCATGCAGGTGTGAACTCATAATGCTTTTTGTTTAGTTAGTAATGGCCATCAGGAACTGCGCAGGACTGTCTACAGGGAGTACTGTTTATGATTGAACATGTTCTTTTATATCCTGATTGATCTTTTTTACAGCTAGAATTACATATCAGAATTTTATGATTGCACATAGAAAAGTCTGAATAATAATAACATTGCTAGACAACAAGCAAATACTGGCCATGTAATAAAATGATTCATGCGTTACTTATTCCCAGTGTCAAAGTAGCCAACAAAAGGACGTTAAAAATTTGAGGTGATCTTTACTTGAGAGAAAGAGAAGAAAATGTAAGAAAAAGAACAACAATTAGCTCTGAGCTGAGAAACTATCGATGACTGTAAATTGGAGATAAACTACTGATGATTGCAAAATAATGGTGCCTTGTTGCTTCCTTGCATGTGTAGGCTAATATGAGATCAATCAGAGAATGAGACTACCTTGGAGTAACACTGCAGATAAGTATTACCACTCATATATAGGTTCTGAATCACTATTTTGTTCCTCTCTAATATAATGAGATTTGATAGGATTCAGTTTCGTATTTGTTACCAATGACAGGGTTCAGTCTTTGTCTTGCCTAGACACTGACTTTTTAAAATTGGAGTTAACCTCAACCTGATGTCTTCTTTGTACACACTTATGGTGTTGCATATCCTGAAACTACTATAAAGGGTCGTGTGTTTCAGACATGAGGTAGAACATGTGGCAAAATTAAATAAATCATTTGCTCAACCAACTTTTGGAAAAATGCAGTTACTAAAATAGCCAGTGGATTCATACTACCATAAAACATATGAGATTCAAAAAAAGATAAAGCCTACTGAATTTCTTAATGGGTACTTTATTGTAGTATATATGGGTACTTTATCATATTTCAGTTAAATCTACCAATTTACAGTTTGTCATTCGATCAATTTATATCATAAGCACAGAAGTGTAAATCTGCCTGTTTCAATCAGATAAGCGTAGAGGCCCCTCTGTTATTGCACCTTGTTGTCATCTATTTTAACATCAGTAGGATCTGTTTTTCAAGATTTCAGATAAAGGCACCATATTTCAATTTACCATTCTTTCAGTTTTTCGAGCCTCAATGAACCAAAGCTTAAGTGGTACCATCAGCCACATAAGTACAAATCTCTATGCTATTGTCTAGATGTAGTAGTAGGCAGGTTGCACAGGTAGCGCATTAAATGATCATTTCAGCAATTTCATGTAGACTGCTACAATAAAATTTGTATGGTGCAATTACTACATTTCTTTCTACAAAATGTGTAGCTATTTCAGATTATGAGCATTTCAAATTACTAGCTTTATTAGCAAGTCTGGGAATGTATATGACATCTAGCAGAGTTTAGGAGGGTATTGTGAATAAAATTAACTTTGAATAAGTGAAGCCAAGGGCATGGTTGATGTTGGTATTTTTAATATCACTTCACGTTAAGTTGTCATCCCTAACATGATGTTAAAAACCAAAGGTAAAATAATCTTCACTTGCCTGCTAAAAATAATACTATAGAATATATCCGCAAGCACACAGATAATTCTCCCATTATAGCACTTCACCCGGTAAGTACTCCGAGTATCGTTGATTTGTTTTATGCCAAAAGGATAAAGGTGGCATTCTACTCATTAGGATAATCTACTATAATAATTGGAAAGATAAATGTGCAGACCTATGATAACCCATAACTCTAGTGCTTTAGCGATAAATAAGTCAATGATAAATGGTAAATGATAACTGAGTAAATGAGGTAAATGGTATTCCAGAGATAGAATATAGAGACTCACTAATGTAGAAAAGACAATCTCGAAATTCAGCTAAAGTAAAGGAAACATATGTAATTACTAAATACAAAGTCTACAGCCTACGCCACATTACACATCTTCATCTATAGCATAATCAATGTTGACACTTCTTAGCGCAACCACCAGAGACAGGGTATTAGGCTATCCCTGATAATGGCGCCAAAAGTGCCTGAGGGTATTTCTTATGTCTATTGGATAATTCCGCAAGCGCACAGAATATACCGCTATAGCACTTCATCCGGGAGTATTCCGACGTATCGTTATTTATTTTTATCCCAAGAGAAAGCGGTTGGTAGTAATAATTAATAAAAAGAAAGAGAGATCCTTAAGTCTATACCAACTTAGTACCAGCTAGTGGTAGGGGGTAAATCGATAGGTAGAGGAAAAGGTAATGACACCAACACACAACAAGTATTAAGATAACTAAAAGATAACTAGTAGAGTATAGCTAGGTGGGAGGACAACGAGTGAGTATAAGACTTCTATGACACTTACTTTACTGTTGTGACTTACCCTATCAAATAGATGACTTATACTAAGATAGTTACCTTACTATCGGTGTGCAGGGGGTAGTGCGAGACAATAGAGGACAAAACCTCTACCTGAAGCGCCTACACTCTTATGGGAGCCTACCTTTTAAGAACTTACCTAAAACACGTGGAGGGATACTAAGACTAGACAGGGCTGTCACCACCTGCTAGCACCCACAAACAATCCGTGCGACAAGCGGTAATCAAAGGCAAGATCTAGTCTAAGCACCACACTTACACTAAGTCTCACTATTCTAGCTGCGTACCAACAACTAGAACACCCTATGACAGGCGATAAACTAACACACGTTGAGTTGGGACAAGATCACTATCAAGTATAAGACAACTATAGAATAAGACAAGACACAACAATACTATAACGAATAGTAAAGACTAAGTAAGAACTTAGTGAAATAAAGTAAAGATAATATATTGAAAAGGATAAAGTCTTACAGAAGGAAAGGTACAAGAGCTATACCAGACTCCCCAGTAGACGACTCTGGAGACTCCGAGCGTAGCTCGACTCGACTCTAACTCCCACACTAGACTAATACTACTACTAAAGAGTAGAACTTCACTCTAGCTTGCTTCTTGTGTTGTATGGTGTGTCTTGAAGAGGAGTGGGCAGCCTCTATTTATAGTGGAGGATAAGGGGGTGCTACGTCAGCGATCCGCGTGCTCTTTGCCTCTCCACCCTTGGATCCACCGCCTTGTAACCGCCTCAAAATGGACGGCTTTGGTGATTTGAGCACATGGGAAACATGCTTGGAGTCGGTGGAGGCCAACTGACCTGGCTGGGCACCAGGGGGGTTCGGCCGACCCTCCTATGACTGGTGGGCCCAGCCAGGGTCTTCTAGAAGGAGTCCCCACTTGTCACTGAGTGTGTAAGTGGCTTGGTTCCACTTTTGGTAGTTCGGCCGACCCACCCCTGGTGGGTGGGGCCCACCACCGTGGTCCCCATCTGTCATAGACTCTTCCTATGTGTTGGTTCTGTCTTGATTGCTTCGTTTCATACCTCAATCCGTGTGTCTTTGATCTCCACCGTTGAATGAAAGCACAAGTTGATCCGATGGATGAAATGACTTGGTTGGAGTGTCACACGGATCCTGCCACGTCACCAGAGCCAGGTGGGCCCCATGGGCAGTTCGGCCGACCCGTGGGTGGGCCCACCCTTGGCTCTGATCTCTTCCATTTGATGTTGTATGCACTGTGTTGAAAGGTGGTGGCCTGGGGCAACATGACATGGTTCGGCCGAACCATGTAGTTAGCCCCTAGCTGCTCACTTTTGCACTGTTTTGGTGTTCCCTGCAATCACAAGCTAAGAGTACAAGTGGAACTCGTTATTGATAAAATATGCTCATGTTGTATTTATTCTCCCTTGGATCCGAGGCTTGTTGACGGTGTTTCAATGTGGAATTTTAGGGTATATCCACCGTCAACATGATCCCCCAAGCTTATAATTAAACTTAGCCTCAGTGGATCAGGAGTTGCTACAATGTTCATGTTTCAATAATACCATGTGTACAACTATATACTTCTCTTTTGAATGGAAAAATTGGCTATAGAAATTCACCCATTTTACCTTAGTCTTTTATGGGGCTAGTGACTTTCCCCTTGCCTTAGGTGGTTGAGAGACAGAACAGTTTAACTTGAGCACTACTTTTCTCATTCTTTGCAAGTTTCATACTGGAGGTTTTAGCAATGTTTTGCAAAAGAAAACTTAATGTTCCTCATATGGTTCTCTCATGTCGCTCGAATGGTGTATGATTCCTTACCAAGGCATAAAGTAAATGTTGCCTTCTCTTTATCATCCTACTTCTAAAAATGGCTTATGTGGAGCTTAAGGTAGGAATGAAAGAATATAGCATACTTACTTTGCATGTGTTGTAGAGTCAAAGCTTGGATCCAAAGGGAGAAGTGTCATGCCCTTAGATCAAGATGTGCAGGTGTGTGGATGATGATGGAATATAATGCTCCTCTATTTGAATTGTATCTCTCTCTTATAAATTTTAGAGACATGGCTATCATTTTTCTCTTTTATTTATGAGCCTAGACTTGCTCAAATATTTTTCTTTTCTTTTCTATGGACTCTCTTGTGTCCATCTTTCTTTTTATTTTCCATAGCCTTTTGTCTCTACTACCATAATGACTAAGAGAGATTTTCTATGACTTTAACACATGGAGCAGTTATTTGGTGGAAATGAAAGGCATGTGGTTGCATACTTCCAGTGTAGAAGCAGCATGTATATATGGTGTGTACGTGATCTTGATCTTGGGAGCATGATAAGACTCTCAATAAGGGTCAACAAGACTTGACAACACTCAATACAAAGCAAATAGCTTAAGTGGAAGGTTTTAGACATGTGTAACATATATGGTTGTGGTAGGAATTTATTACCATTGAGGAACAATAAGGTTTTGATTGATTTAAGAAATAAATCTCCAATAATCATGCATGCTTAGAATAATATTATAGTAGCTCTTGTTTCACTATATCATACCTCACAACAACTTAGACTTAGTTCTAGCTCTTAGCATCCATAAAGTTTTCAGGTTCATGATGATTTAAATGAGCCAAGTGATCCATACTAAAAGAAATACTAAGTTGTAAACTAGGTGTTAAAGAAACATTAACAGAACAACTATTCATCATTTCCATGAGGAAGATAAATATTCATGAGATATATGGGAATAAGAGAAATATTTTTGGTATTTTTATCTTATGTATTTTTTTTGAATGCAATAAATTAAAATAATGTAAATAGCTAGGATAGAATACTTATCTTGGTGGGGGAGAGGATCTCCCCCAAGCTTGTCCTTTTGCTCATTGTGGTGGCGGGTAGTATTGGAACCATCCCGCCCAGCGTTGTGCTTCTTCGTCTTGGATAGCTTGCAATAGTTGAGCATTTTGTTGTGCCATATTCAGAGTTGCATCTTACTCAACTTGCATTGCGCCCATGTCATTGATGAGTTGATCCATTTCCGATCCTTGGCTTCGACGGCCCCTCGCCCGTGTGGACGGACGGGGAGTGCGCACTCTTAGAGTGTGCTGTTGAAGCCGTTCCGTGGACCTTGAAATGTCCATGGAACTTGCCTCATCGCCTTCTTCTTTATATCTCCCTGCAGCTCGTTGTGGGGGTATAAGCCCGTATACCCGCATAGTCATGCATGGGCCAAGTCTACCGAACAGGCCCGAACTACCAAGGACGCGTCGCCCATACGATCTCCAGGAGATCGCGTATATCCGTCGAGACCTTGGCGGGCAAGGAAATAGCTTTCCTAGGATCTAGCTGATTAGTTTCCCAGTTCGGCTAGGATTGTAATCTGTTATGTATGGCAAGATCAACTTGTAACCCTGCCCCCCGGACTATATAAGGCGGGCAGGGGGTTTACTCGAATTATCGAATCTACTAGCAATACAACACAGCAACATACAGGACGTAGGGTATTACGCCTCGTGGCGGCCTGAACCTGTCTAAATCTCTGTCTCGCACGAATTGTGCTCTCTCGTTCATCTCAGGCGCACCCTCACCGACTCATCTACTACCGCGGGCATGCCCCTCGGTAGACTATCGCCGGTATTCCGTCGACAGTTGGCGCGCCAGGTAGGGGGCTGTGCCACCTGATTTTATGGCGAACAAGGTGATTTTTTCAAGCTCCATCGAGCTCCCGACTCCGGGCCAGATCTTCACGGTGGGATCCATTACCTGGGTCGTCGGCGCGAACGGGGAAGGGGTGATTCTGGACGCAACCCAGATCCCCTCCGTGTTTTCTCCGGCGAAAAGGCTCCCACGCTATGTCCGGAAAAGCATCAATGACGATGACCTGATCGGATCTATAGATCGGGTCACCAAGAAGCTGTCAGAGGGACTCCAAATCTTGGAGTCCGTGTCATCCACGACGCACCGCCTCTCATCGCTGTCCCACGACACAACACTGGTCGTCACCGCCACACCTCTCGGGCGCATCGTCGAGGAGCGACCTCGAGCAGATCGTCCTCCGAACGACACTCAGCAGAGGCCGAGCGACGAAGAGAGTATGATCAGACGCACGGTTTCCCCAACGACAAGACCGCCCCGGAACTGCCATTCACGCCGGCACTCCGAGCAGTTGTCTGGCCTCCTAACTTCAAAGTTGTCGGCGTCAAGACTTACGACGGAAGAGCCGATCCCAACAAATGGCTCAACGTCTATGAGATCGCTGTCCAAGCCGCCGGTGGAAATAGGGATGTGATGGCCAACTACCTTCCGGTCATGCTCAGCGCTTCTGCCAACAACTGGCTTCAAAGTTTGAGGCCAAACTCCATCGACACTTGGGATCAGTTGAAGGCGCAGTTCGTCAATAACTACCGCGCCACCTGCAAGCAACCGGGCACGAAGTATGACCTTGAAAGACTTCGGCAAGGCTCTTGAGACTCCCTGCGAGACTACATCCGGCACTTCTCGGAAATCAGAAACGACATCCCCGACATCACAGATGCAGAAGCCATCTCCGCGTTTATGCGCGGCCTGAGGCCCGATGAGGAACTACGGAAGAAATTATACCGCACCAGCCCGACCACCGTTGCTGAGATGCTACGCATCGCCAACAAATACGCCGATGGAAACGACGCAGCTCATCACTCCATTCACAGTCGCCTTCACTTCCCTGACCAGTCGCGGAACCAAGAAGAGGGCCACCGACCTGATCGGCACCAGGATGATCGAGCTCTTCGGAGAGACTACCGCCGCGATGACCGCGACCATCGACGACGCCCAGAACACCGCCGCTACGACGAACCCGAGAGCTCCAGGGCTGGAGAGAAGCGCCGCCACTACCAAGTTTACAACACCCGACCAGCCCCAAAGCGCAATTACGAGGAAGCCTACTCCAAACTCCTCGACGCCCAATGCCCCGTCCATAAGCACCACAAGCACACCATGAGGGAGTGCGAGGGTTTCTCCAGGAAGTTCCAAGCAGAAGAGAAGAAGAAGGCTCGCGTAGAATCTGACAGGGACCGGCGCGACGACACTGACAAGCCTCCAGGCTTCACTGACGCGCACCGAACCGTTTCCACCATCATCGGTGGACGCGCTGCCATCGAGTCAAAGAGGGAGCAGAAACTCGTCAATAGACGTGTCAACTCCGTTGCCAATACCGACAGCGCGATCGTTGATCCAAGGCTTCCTCCTTGGTCCCACCAAGACATCACCTTCAGCAGGGCCGACCAATGGACCAAGATTCCGTACGTGGGTCGCTTTCCATTGATCGTCGATCCGGTCATACGCACGACGCGTTTTCGGAAGGTGCTCATCGACGGCGGGAGCGGCCTCAACATCCTGTTCTCTGGAGCTGCCAAGGAACTCGGGCTGAAAGAAGAAGATTTGCGGCCCACATCAGCCCCCTTCTGGGGTATCGTCCCGGGACAGCCGTCATATCCTCGAGGGCAGATAAACCTCCTGGTTCAGTTCGGGCACCCACAGTGCTTCCGCATCGAACATATCGACTTCTTGGTGGCCGACTTCGACGCCGCTTATCATGCTATCCTCGGCCGACTAGCTCTGGCAAAATTCGGGGCCATCCCCAACTACACCTACCTAGTTATGAAGATGCCAGCGGAGAACGACGTCCTTTCCATTCGCGCCGATCTTCAAGTTGCGTATGCTTGCGAGCGAGAGGCCATTGCCATGGCGGAAGCTGTCAAAGAATCCATACTCATGAATGTCTGTGCCGCGGACGCAAAGCAAGTAGCTCCAGAAGACCAAGTTATCCCAGAGAAGACCCCTTCAAGATCAGCCACCAAGAACAAGGAAACGAAGGAGGTCGTTTTAGTCTCTGGCGAGCCAAACAAGACTACTCGTATCGGGGCCGACCTCGATCCCAAATAGGAAGACGCGCTCGTCAGCTTCCTAAGGGAGCACGTAAGCACTTTCGCATGGAAACCAGCGGATATGCCCGGCGTTTCCAGGAAGTTGATCGAGCACTCATTGAATGTCTCAAAGACCGCCAAGCCAACCAAGCAGAAACTCCGGCGATTCTCTCCAGACAAGAAGGAGGCCATTAGGGTAGAGATAGCTCGGCTCTTAGCTGCTGGCTTCATCAGAGAGGTGTATCACCCTGATTGGGTAGCCAATCCGGTGCTTGTAAGAAAAAAGAATAATGAATGGAGAATGTGCGTTGATTACACCGATCTCAACAAACACTGCCCTAAAGACCCCTTTGGTCTTCCACGAATCGACGAAGTCGCCGACTCAACAGCAGGTTGCGAGCTACTCGGCTTCCTCGACTGCTATTCCGGATACCACCAGATCGCTTTGAAGGAAGAAGACCAAGAGAAGACGTCTTTCATCACCCCTTTCGGGGCTTATTGCTACAAGACCATGTCTTTCGGATTGAAGAATGCTAGAGCAACCTACCAACGGGCGATTTAAGCTTGTCTCGACGACCTTATCCCCGACTTTGCTGCAGCGTACGTTGATGACGTCGTCATCAAGACTCGAAAGGCTGAAGACCTCATCTCCAACCTCGAAGCAGTTTTCGAAAAACTGGACAAATTCCAATGGAAGCTTAATCCTAGCAAGTGTATATTCGGCGTCCGATCCGGCAACTTGCTCGGTAACATCGTCAGCAAGCAAGGCATCCTCCCTAACCCGGAAAAAATCAACGCGGTTATGAGGATGAAGCCTCCGACCAATGTCAAAGATGTGCAAAAGCTTACTGGGTGCATGGCGGCCCTTAGCCGTTTCATCTCCAGACTGGGCGAGAAAGGCCTCCCATTCTTCAAATTACTAAAAGCCGGCGAGAGGTTCACCTGGTCGGAAGAGGCAGATACGGCCTTCAGAGAACTCAAACGCTTCTTGACGAGTCCTCCGCTTCTCACAGCTCCAAAAAAGGACGAAACACTGCTGATCTACATCGCCGCGACTAATAACGTCGTTAGCACTGCCATCGTCGTTGAACGAGAAGAAGACGGTCACGCCTATCCGGTCCAGCGACCAGTTTACTTCATCAGTGAAGTCCTCAACGAGTCCAAGACCCGTTACCCAACGGTGCAGAAATTGATATACGCTGTTCTCGTCACCTCAAGAAAGCTCCGTCATTATTTTGAAGGATATTCCATAGCAGTAATCTCTGAATACCCCCTGGGTAGCATCCTCCGAAACAAAGACGCCAATGGCCGGATCCTAAAATGGGCAGTAGAGCTGGGAACATACTCCATTGATTTCCGCAGCCGAATAACAGTCAAGTCGCAGGTACTCGCCGACTTCATAGCTGAATGGACAGAGATACAAGAGTCTTCGCACCCGGCACAGGAAGAGTATTGGACAATGTTCTTCGACGGGTCCCTCAGCATTAGCGGCGCCGGAGCCGGAGTACTCCTTATATCGCCCTCTGGCGAGCACCTCCGCTACGTCTTGCGAATTCACTTCATGGCGTCCAACAACGTGGCCGAATACGAGGCCGCCTTGCATGGTCTTCAGATAGCTTCCGAGCTCGGCATCCATCGCATCATGGTCTATGGGGACTCGGCCCTGGTCATCAACCATTTTAACAAAGACTGGGACTGCAACAATGAGAAAATGGATTCCTACGTCGCCGCAATCAGAAAAGTCGAAGGGAAATTCCAAGGAATAGAATTCCATCATATCATTCGAAGCGAAAATCAGGCGGCCGACGAACTGTCAAAGCTCAGATCATCCCGGTCCGACGTCCCCGCAGGCGTTTTTATCCAGGATCTGTTCAACCCCTCCATACAGACTGATGGCGATACCAACAGTTCCACGATCGACCAGGTAGTGGCGTATATCCCAACCCCTGAAGAGGACTGGAGAACCCAGTTCATTGATTACCTACTGGAAGCAAGGGTCCCTGAAGATAGAACAGAAGCCGAGCGCCTGGTCCGAAGGTCCAAAAGCTATGTCTTGGTCGACAGCAAACTCATGCGAAAGAATACCAGGAGCGAAGTCCTACAAAAATGCGTCCCGAGGAAAGAGGGTCTCAGTATCCTTCATGAGGCTCATAGTGGCATGTGCGGCAATCACGCGGCTTCACGTACTCTGGTCGGCAGGATTTTCCGAGCAGGTTTCTATTGGCCAACAGCAGTCCAGGACGCCGAGAAGATAGTCAGAGAATGCGAGGCATGCCAATTCTTTGCCAAGCAGACACATGTTCTAGCCCAAGAGTTGCAGACCATCCCTGCGTCATGGCCTTTCGCTACATGGGGACTGGACATGGTTGGTCCATTTAAAATGGCAAGAGGAGGATTTCGCTCTGTTTATGTCGCTATCGATAAGTTTTCCAAGTGGATCGAGTACAAGCCGTTAGTCAAGGCTACAGCAACCAAAGCAGCAGAATCCTTCAAGGACATCTCCTACCGCTTCGGGCTTCCGAATAGCGTCATCACTGACCTGGGATCAACATTCACTGGAAGTGATTTCTGGGATTTCTGCGAAGAAAGATGCATATCCGTCAAATATGTGTCCGTGGCTCATCCTAGAGCCAACGGCCAGGTGGAAAGGGCAAACGGTATGCTGCTCGACGCCCTCAAGAAGCGCCTCCACGCAGTCGTGGAGAGAAGCCCAGGCAACTGGATTGATGAATTGCCAGTGGTGATCTGGGGACTTCGGACTCAACCCAGCCGGAACACAGGCGTATCACCATATTTTATGGTGTATGGCTCGGAGGCAGTACTACCTGCAGATGTAATCTATCGATCTCCAAGGGTTGAGGCGTACGAAGAAGCCCATTCCAATGAGGCCAGAGCAGACGAAGTCGACAAGCTAGAGGAAGAGCGCCTGATCTCCTGTGTACGAACAGCTAAATATCTAGAAGGGATGAGGCGATATTACAATCGCAATGTCAACGGCAGAGCTTTTGCAGTCGGTGACCTTGTTCTCCGTCGGAAGCAGAGCAAGGAAGGGATGCATAAACTATCATCTCCCTGGGAAGGGCCATACATGGTCACGGCAGTTACTCGGCCAGGTGCATACAGGCTCTCCGACCTTGACGGCGTCGACATCCCCAATTCCTGGAACATAGAGCACCTGCGACGTTTCTACCCCTGATCTAGGGTTCAAACCAGATATGTGTATCTTCATTTTTATAAACAAGGGAAATATATTGTTATTATCGGTGTTTTTGCCTCTATCACATTTTGTACAGCTAAACTTCTTCGCCTATGCGTAAGCCCCGCCACTTCTCGGGCAGCACGTCTTCGCCCATGCGTAAGCCCCGCTACTGCTCGGGCAGCACGTCTCCGCCTATGCGTAAGCCCCGCCACTGCTCGGGCAGCACGTCTTCGCCTGTGCGTAAGCCCCGCCACGGCTCGGGCAGCACGTCTTCGCCTATGCGTAAGCCCCGCCACTGCTCGGGCAGCACGATTTCACCAATGTGTAACCCCCGCACCCGCCGGGCAGCATCTGGTTCGACGCCGCGTAAGTCCTAAAAGTGATAGGCCGCCTAACTACGACACTTCATCGACCGCCCCGATATATCGGGTAGCCTTCGCCCACGATAAGCGTAACCCCCGCTTAGCGCGGGCAGCTTCACCACCACGTAAGCCCCGGGGACGCCTGGGCCGTTAAGTATTCGCTAACGCGTAAGCCCCGAGGACGCTTGGGCAGTTTAGCAGCGTCTCCAAAAGCCCCGGCAAAAGCACAGGCGACACGCAGGGTGTGTAGGATTATTCGTTGACCATACAAGATCTCGACCATGTTCAGGCGTCTCAATTCAAATTCCTTCGGTGGGAAAAAGTTGAACATCATCGGTTAACATTTTTGCGGCTTCCCTAGCCTCTTCCTCAAGTTGGTCTTCCTGCTCCTCGGTGGTTCCTCGCGCATACCCGGTCTGTACTCGGTCGTTCTTCACTCCCGGGTAGTGTGATCGGACGACTCCAAGCACATGGGCGGCCACATTTTCAGCAGCATCCACGCAGAAGTCCTTGAAGAATCGAAGAGCTTCCCGTCCACGTTGCACGATGTCGAGGGCACCGGGACCTTCAGCAGGCGGGACGGCGGGCGCATACTCAATTATGTCAAGCACAGGCTTAACACCACCGACCAAGTCATCAAACCTCCTGTTGGCAACCTTAAGGCGACCCGCAAGGTCATCAACCTCCGCACGATGCTTACGTCCTATTTCTGACAAACAAAGCACGTCAGTCGCGCTAAAAAAAAGAGAGAGAGAAAATGGAGGGAAAAGCTAAACACAAGCAGGTAACCTGTCATTATTTCCAGGTTCTTTCGGGCGGCCTCTCGCATCAGTGCCACCTCTGCCTCCAGCCCAGTGGCTGCACGTCACAAAGAAATACAATTAGATCATCAAACCAAGATATTTTACAAATGGAGTGACATCAAACATACTCCGCTTTGTGGATTCATCCAGCAGATCTTGAAGACCTACATGCAACACAACTAGAATTCAGAGAGCAAAAAGCGGGACGAATGGCTGTCAAGAAGCACAAGATCAAAACATACCTTTGTTCTCTCGCAATAGACGCTCCTCGGATTTCATAAGGTCCGAGCAGTGTAGCTCCAGGGTTTCACGCTCCTCGCGCATGCCTGCCATCGCCCTCTCTAGGCGAGTCACTTCGGTCTGTAGCTGTTTGTTTTTCTCTGCTACATCCCAAAGGCGGTGTAGGGTTTTTCGGCGATCTTCCGCGGTCTCATACACTGTCTGGAAGACCAAAGGAGCAACAAATTATCAAGTTGTTATATCGTCAGGATAAAATATGATAGGCGTCACCTGCACGCGCGACGAAAGGTTTCCCAGTCGTTCGAGAAGCTTTCTCAAATCCGCGCGAGTATCGCGGATGTCATTCCTTAGTCCATCTATCTCGGCGTCAGCAAGATCTTCCTCCGTGGCGACAGCATAGGTGCTCCCCACCATCCGATAAGTGCGAATCAATGGCACGGGCCCCTTGCGGGTGATTTCTTCGATATCCGCACCCTCTGGGGAAGCGCTTGTGGAAGGCCGAGGACATGGCCCCGTTCGCGCCTCTGAGCTGGTCTCCACTCCATGATCAGCATTTCCAGGAGGAATAGTGCTACTTTCCCTCGGCGGTGACGTCCGAGCTTCATCTTCACAGCTCAGGTCCTTGACATTTGGCCCTGGAGGAGAAGCCGGAGGTGGCGGAGTGGGCATTCGTGGTTGTTTGGGAGGAGATGGTGAGTTTTCTGCATCAGCTGTTGAGGGCTTCTCAGGCGACCTCTGGGGTGATTCATGTTCTGAAGTCCAGCCAGCGCGGAAGCCCTCTGCTACACCAGCTTCTGAAGTTGAAATCTTTTCAGCGCCGGGATTCTCAGCATCGTCATTAGAAGGGTCCCTACATTTTCAAGACAAAATCTAAACACTGTCCGGATCAAAAAGGGAGAAATATGGAGAAAATACTACTTACATTTCTGATCGACGACGCTTTCGGTCGAATTTCTTTCTTTGACCGCGAGGTCCAGCGGCAGCGGCAAGAACATCACCTTTATGGCGTTTTGTGCTCGGTTCTTCCTGACTTGTGCAAGGGGCGTCGGTGGCAGTTTGGGCACGGTCCTCGAAAAACTTTGTTGGAGCTTCCGCAGCTTGGACGCCACTAGAAGATCCAGCCTTTTCTGACACCCTCTGTTTCTCCCGAGCAGTTTTTTTGGGCTAGTGTCTCCTCGTCCTCTTTGTCAATAGACTCTCTTTCTTCTTCAGATAGTTCAGTAGAGTCGTCTTCAGCACGTCTCTGGTGGTAACTGTGCATCGCGTCAACTCGGCCCGGCCAGTCAGCGGTTGGTACATCAGAGAAGTACACCTTTTGTTCCTGTCCATTTATCTTCAAGAGATCAAATAGAAGTTATGAAATAAGTACAGTATGAGTGATGGAAGTGCTGGGGCAGTTTGAAATTTACCTCTGGCGGGGGATTTTTCAGATTAAAAGCTGCACTTTGGCCGCGGTTGCCTATATGAGAGCCTTTTCCAAAATATTCTTCCAAGACTTCTTTAACCTGGGCTTCGGATAAATCTTCGGATGAGCACCTGGTCGGATCCTTCCGACCGGTAAATTCAAAGGCAGGGTGAACTCTATCTTTGCAAGGTTGGACGCGACGAAAAACAAAATTGGTAGCGACCCCAACTCCATTTAGAGTTAAACCTTTGATGATTTCCAGCAATTCGTTTACTTGTCCCAGTTCCTCTACATGCGGTTTCTCTGTCCAGCTATTCTGTTTTTCTGGGATCTGATCCACGGCGCACCGGACGCTCGGTTCTTGGTTGGGGATATAAAACCATCTCTTGTTCCAATCACGCACACTGGTATTCAGAGGAATCTGGAGGTAATGTGCGGACATTCCGTCACGCATTTTCAGATACACTCCACCAGCAACTCGAGACCCTGTGCCGCTTGATTTCACAAGAACGAAGAGATAGCGGAACAGATTGATGTGCGGGAGAATGCCATGGTACGCCTCGCAGAAGTGAATAAAGATGGAAATCAAGAGGATAGAGTTGGGATTCAAGTGGCACAGGGAAATCTGGTAATAATCAAGCAATTTGCGAAGAAACGGATGGCATGGCAAACCAAATCCGCGGGTAAAATAGTCAGAAAAGACAACCATTTCTCCAGAGTCAGGCATTGGATATGGTTCACCTTGCGATATTCTCCAGCCACCGATTGCCTGGTCAGGAAGGAATCCCCAGGCCACGAGCGCTTCGAGCTGCGACTTTCCCAGTATCGACGGTTGCCACTCGTTTGACATACGGAATTCCCCCGGCTGTGCTTCTTTTGACTTCTTCGACTCGCGGGTGCTCTTCCTCGTACCCGCCATGGCAGATCTGGTCAGGGGAGAGTTGGAATCGACGATTTTTTCTGTGGCGGCGGCAGGAAAAATGAAACCCTAGGCGGCGGTGGAGGAATATGAGGAGACGGGTCCAGATTTTGGAATTTGAATGCGCAAGAAGACAAACCAACTTTTCGCCTCTGTATTTATTCTCTTTTCAAACAGCACAGGGGTATTACAGACAAAACGCACCATGGAGACGATATTAGATTCATTTTCTCTCGTTCCATATGACTGTCATACAATGATAGAGGACTATTACATCATTAAAGTCTTTCAAGAAGAAAGTATACAGGATCCTGCAGCTGACCAAGAAGATGGTTGAGGATGGAGCATTGCCATGGGATTATGGCATCGCTTTTGCATCACAAGATTTCTTCAAACTGCTTCATCAAGCTGCGGATCTGCTACCAACAACAGGACCAACCTGACGTTGGTCCCCTTCACAAGATTTCTTCAGATTACAGGACGTGTAGTAGTCCAGAGTCTGGAGGACGGCCAAGCTCGCGTTTCTTTAGATCCATTAAGAGAAGGGGAACTTGAAGAGAAAGGCTATCCCGGGGACTCCGTCGTCTTCGTCAAGCGTCTCCGAGCAATAAACGCTGCTCGGGGACTTCGTCGTCTTCGTCAAGCGTCTCCGAGCAGCACTGCTCGTGGACTCCGTCGTCTTCGTAAAGCGTCTCCGAGCAGCACTGCTTGGGGACTCCTTCGTCTTCGTCAAGCGTCTCCGAGCAGCACTGCTCGGGGACTCCGTCGTCTTCGCCAGGCGTCTCTGAGCAGTAAACGCTGCTCGGGGACTTCGTCGTCTTCGCCAAGTGTCTCCGAGCAATAAGCACTGCTCGGGGACTCCGTCGTCTTCGTCAAGCGTCTCCGAGCAGCACTGCTCGGGGACTCCGTTGTCTTCATCAAGCGTCTCCGAGCAGCACTGCTCGGGGGACTCCGAAGTCTTCGTCAAGTGTCTCCGAGCAGCACTGCTCAGGGACTCCGTCGTCTTCGTCAAGCGTCTCCGAGCAGCACTACTCGGGGACTCCGTCGTCTTCGTCAAGCGTCTCCGAGCAGCACTGCTCGGGGACTCCGTCGTCTTTGCCAGGCGTCTCTGAGCAGTAAACGCTGCTCGGGGACTCCATCGTCTTCGTCAAGTGTCTCCGAGCAGCACTGCTCGGGGACTCCGTCGTCTTCGCCAGGCGTCTCTGAGCAGTAAACGCTGCTCGGGGACTTCGTCGTCTTCGCCAAGCTTCTCCGAGCAATAAGCACTGCTCGGGGACTCCGTCGTCTTCGCCAACCATCTCCGAGCAACATTGCTCGGGGACTCCGTCGTTTTCGCCAAGCGTCTCCGAGCAGTAAAGTGCTCGGGGATTTTGTCATTCAACCATATATGATCAGCGATATAATCAAAATTTATGACCCTGACACCATGTGACTATGTCACATGCTATCAGGCTCGGGGACTAAGTGGATACACTTCACCTGCCGGTGAAGGTATTGGCTCTGCTGTGCCAAAAGTGGATACACTTCACTAAAGAGAAGCTTCTTCCAATTATTTCTGTGCTCCTTACATCCGTCTGGTCAAGCAACACTGAAGGTCTGCACCTCTCGACGAATGCAAGGTGCTCGGGGACTAACTGTGGGGGTATAAGCCCGTATACCCGCATAGTCATGCATGGGCCAAGTCTACCGAACAGGCCCGAACATGCGGAAGTAGACATTATTTTCAGTGGCTTGTAAAGAGCATAGAAATTCAATGGTGAGCTTTTCTATTCCAAGTTCTTGCACTTTCCAAAAACTTCCCCAACCGATTGTATTGAAAATAGTATTGAATTCCGCGGTCATACCTATGCTGTCCAAAAGGACAGGGTCAATGATGCCGGTATGTTCATACCCTCGGTGTCGGATAGAGGTGTACCTTTGGTACTCTTCTTGATTTAGCATGAGGCCACTCTCGGGGTCGAACGTCCTCTCAGAAGGCACTCCAAAGCTTCTTCTTGGTGGGGCTTCTCTTCCTTCATCTTCATCATGGCGGGGTCGTCAGGAGGAACTCCCTACGACACTCTTGGCCTTCTTGAGTGCAGAGGAGAACTTCTTCATCCTGTAACAATGAGCTCACAGAAGAACACACTACAACAACAGGGATTAGCGTTAACGTTAGTGTTAGCGTTAGCGTTAGCTATCCCACTGTTAGTAGTTCTTGTGGGGTAAGGCTACCTCCACAAACAAGAATTTGAGAGCAAAGATGAGAGTGAGACAAGCTTCTACTACTACAATATTTTTGGGTTTTTGGTTTGAGTGGCTAAACTTAAACTAAACTTGAGAAAGATCTTGCTCAAATGGAGAGAAAAAGGGAGATTGTGTGCTCGAGAGGATTCAGCTGGATTGGGTGTGGAAATGAGCACACATTGGAAGGGTATTTATAGGGGGAGAAGGCCTGGTGGCCAGGCCACTAGGCCCAGTTCGGCCGACCCCCCATGGCCAGATCTTTGTTGTTTTCCCCTTTGGACATGGAACCTAGGTGATCTCAAATTCAAATTTTTCGACAGGGATTTATTGATGGGTCGGCCGAACCCATTTATGACAGGTTCAGTGTTGCTTTTACCTTTGGACAGGGAATCTATTTGAATTCAAACTTGACCTTGCTGATAGCTCTCAATTTATGGGTCGGCCGAACCCATTATGACAAGATCAGAGTTGCTTTCACTTTTGGACAGGGAATCTATTTGAATTCAAACTCCACTTTCTTGAAAGGAGCCAAAACATGGTTCGACCGAACCAGGGTTTGTCCTCTTTCAGCTTTAAACAGCGTGCCCAGGAAAGTAGAGACTAGTGGTGTACCAAAAGTTTTAAAATTTTTAGAGATTCCCTTGTCTAGTATTTTGTGAAGGTAAAAGGTGCATGACAAAAGTGGGGACATGTTTAAAGTGATTCCTATGGACCATGGGAGCACTCATGCATGCCAAAGTGTCCACTTTTCAAAATTTGGATGGATGTGGGTGTTGGATTCTCCTTGAAGCATATAAGAGTGGTCATGACAAAAGAATGGTCGACCAAAATCCAAAGGGAGCTGTGTTCAAATTTTAGGAGCATGATCAGGACACCAGGCCAACACCACCAGAGGTAGGTGGGCCCCATGGTGGGTTCGGCCGACCCCACCTAGGTGGTCCCACCACCTCAGGTGTGAGCAGAAATGATCTTTTTCAAGTTTTATTCATCTACTTATTTTATTTTGTCAAAATAAAATATTGCCAAAATTAAACATGAAATGCAATGAAGAAAATGAAAAAATTGAAATGCAGGAAGTAAATATAAGATAAGTACTGATTTACCTTACCAGCAAGGGCTCCATGTTTTAGGTCCGTAGAGCAGGACCTCTCCGTTTCGGGTTCATTCTTCGAGTGCTTCGATTGGTCCCGGAGATGGGGACCATGATGATCGCACCTCTTTCTTCCACAATTCCTTCTTGGTTGGTGCTTGTGATTCAGCGGAGTCAGCCTTGTTTACCACCTCAGCCTTACTTACCAGTTCAGTCTTTTTGGACCTTGGCGGTTGGTTCTTTCGGCGGGGTGCATATTGTGGCTTGTTTCTCCACAGATTCTTCCTTGCCTGTTGCATCGATTTATAACCATTGAAAGGACATTTAATTCTCTTACCTGGGAGTTGGAAGTAGACTTGGCCGGATCCCACGTAGATGATGGCATTCACGGTGTTGAGGAACGGCCTTCCCGGGATGATGGGGACTTCGTCATCAGCCCCCATGTCTAGAATGATGAAGTCGGCGGGGATGTACTCATCTTGAACTTTGACAAGGATGTCCCTTGCTAATCCCTCGGGGAACCAGATGGATTGATCGGCCATCTGTAATTTGACAAAAGTGGGGTACAAAGGTCCCCCTAGCAAGTTCTCGTACATTACTTTGGACATGATGTTCACTCCAGATCCAAGGTCGTAGAAGGCGTTATTGAAGGTGTGGGGCCCGATCTCGCAGGTGATGGTAGGATGGCTGGGGTCACTCTTCTTGGCCATGAATAGCGGATCAAGAAGACAACTGTAACACCCCAAATTTTGTCATTTTGGAAATAGAAATAAAATGCTTTAATCTTGTATTTTGGTACTCATGAAAATATAGGGGGAATACTTTTTCATTTAAATAAAATTCATATTAGGGTTTAACCTCATGTTTGTTGCATTCATGTTGGAGCATGTATTTTTGTATTGTTTGGTTTATGATTGAGTTCAAATATTTCAAAACCCAATTTTAAAATCCTTTTGGAAAATGAAATTAGAAAATGGAAAAGGTAATAGAGAAGAACCCTTCCCCTCTCCTTTCTGGCCCAAGCAGCAGCTTGGCCTGCTTTCCACTCCCTGGCCCCAGGCGGCCCAGGCCTGATGGCCCGAGGCCCAGCTCGGGCGGCCTGCTCCCTCCCTCTCCCTTACCCTGTCTGTGACTGACGAACGCGGCCCACACCCCCTCTGGTTGACGAACCGGGACCGCGTGGCAGTCCTTCTTCTTCCCCCTCATTCCTCCCTCCCGGCTCGAGCAGAGCACGGTGAACAGAGCTAGGTGCACCGCCCCCTTCTTCCCTGCGAGGCAGACAGCCGAGCCCCACCCCTTGACCCGCTGCCATGTAGGTCCCACTGGTCGGCGTCTTCCCTCCCCAATCCCCTCTGCCATGAGCAGAGCCCGCTCCCGAAAACGAACGGAGCCGAATTCGACGAAGGAATCGTCTCCAATTCAATCTCCTACGAATCAGCCGTATCCAATCTCCTATCTACTTGCACCTGGGGAATATATAAGCAGCGCCGCCGCCCTGCCGTTTCCATCCGAACCCTAGCAGCCGTGCCGCATCCTTGCCCACGCAAGAACGGAGCACCGCCGTCGAGCGCAATTGGGCGAACTCATCACCCGATTCTTCACCGTAAGCCTCTGCGAAGCTTCACCGTGGATTCGTAAAGATCCTGAGCCAATCCCCTTCTTGAATCGTGCACTAATCGGCGCCAATTTTGTTTCCAGTTCGCCGCCGGATCGAGCTCCGCCCGCCGCCGTCGAACTCCTGTGTCCGAGGCCTTCCCATCGAATTAGACCGGTCACAGAGCTTCACTGTGATGTAAGAAAACTCTCCGTGCCATCTATTGCCGTTTTCCCTCTCTCTGTTGCAGTTGTGAGCCCACCGGATCGAAGCGCCCGCCTAAACGCGTGCCGCGTCGAAGTTACACCATAATCGCTCTCCCAGTTGCTCTAGTCATGTTCCCCATCGAGCTATCTGTCCCCCAAACCTTCTCCCGTAGCAAACGATGTGCCGTGGGCCGTTTTCCAATTGCGCCGCCCAACTCCGGCCATGGCGCCACCGCGCCGGCTCTGTTTCCGGCCGGAGCACCGACGAGCCTTCCCCGATCTGTTCTGCACCGTCCGATCTTGCAAAATAGAAGATACCCTTCGGCTGTCATCTTGCAAAAGAGCCCCTGCTGTTTTTAAAGTACCGACCCGCAGTCCTTTGGCGCATTCCTCAATTTGCGCTTTCCAATTTAGAAAACGTATTTTGCCTCGGTTAATAGAAAATGTGTTTTCTGATTTTCGATTTTGAAATTAAAACTGATTCGTTTATAATTTCTCCGTTTTAATTCCGATTTGAACGATTCAAATAGCGTTAGATTCATAATTTTATGATCTATCAGTTAGTACCACTGTTTCATATGTTATTAACTTTTAAAATTTGAGATTATATTTAATCTATTATTATTCTATTATAAATCTTGTAAAATTCATATCTTCCTCGTTTTAAATCCGATTTGCACAAACTTTATATCGATGTGATCTTAGCGACGTGTAGATTTGTTTTATAACCTTTTTAATTTATTTTCTCTCTATTGGTGTACTGTTCTAATCAATATCTTTGTTTGCTCTGCATGATTGCCTTGGATGTGTGTATGTTGATTTGGTGATCGAGTATAGACGGTGAGCTTTACGTGGGTGATCAAGATTAGTACTTCGACAACCCGGATCACCTGGAGTTTGCTGATCAAGGCAAGTATTAGTATGGACCATCCTTGTTGTTCTATTCACCAAATAAATAATTGCATTTGCATGTGTCTTCCTTGTTAACCATAGTTACTTCCTAGTTTTGTTATCCTGTTCCTTGCAACCTATGGGATTATGCATATGGTAATTGATGCTAGTGCATTATTGATATCATGATCATGTAAACTGATTAATTGAATATGCAATAAAGATTAAAAGATGCCTTTTAGCAACATGGAACTAGGGGATTCGAGCATAGTTTTGTGATGCTCAAAATCCTTCACCTTTGGTAATGATCTGTAAGTATGACACCGGGATTGACAGTTCAACTATGAGGGCTACATGGCTCTGGTTTTAGTCAAGTATGGGTACTTTTTCTAACTTGTTAGAGGTTACCGAAAGGCGTGATGGGACCTGCCGACTCGGGTATAGTGCGGCTCCTGTCCGAGTGCGTATAACCTGCGTGACCTTGTGCCACGAAGAAGGGGGCTCTACATCTGCTTGCCGGGTCCCTAGCGGCCCTAACTTGTTAGGCGAAGTTCTTTGAAAGACTTCATAGTGAAACCCTGCTCACTCACCTTGGTAGTGTTATGGGAGTAATTAACCCGAGCAACTGGAAATCACGGCTCATAGTGAAAGTGCACAACCTCTGCAGAGTGTAAAACTGGTATACTAGCCGAGCTCACGGTCACGAGCGGCCTTGGACGTCTTATGGAGTAGTTATCTTTTGGGGTGATGCTTACTTGTTGCTAAATCTATTTATTGCTACTCATTAATTATGTTTACTATGATCATGAGAATGGACTTATTCACTTGTTGCTATTCAACTGCATAAAAGGAGATTAATTAAAAGCAACCTGCTGTTAAACCCGTGTCAACCCTTTTGAGCCTCATGAACCCATGCTAGTCTTGTTGAGTACGACATGTACTTACGCTTGTTTATTTTTCATTACTTGGTTAAAAATCCTCGATGGGTAACAGATAGTGATAGTGATGAGGACTACCCAGAGGACTACTAGACTTGTGCTTCACCAGTCGACGTCCCTGTGCTATGGAGCTACCGCGAGAGTTATCTATATTTTCCGCTGTGTAATGACTTTGATATTAATCGCTATGTATTAAACATTGGTTATGATACAATTTATGCAATTTGTTGGCTTATGTGTGTGACTGATCTCTGGACGCACATAAGATTATGCATCCCATTTTATCCTTAAAATTGGGTGTGACAACAACCCGGGTTTTGCCTAACCGGAGGCTTACCAAACCTCGTGGAAATTAACTTAACACCCTCAACTGGTTCCTCAGGTTTCCCTGGGATCTTACCTTGTTCGAATGATGGGACAGCTGCTGCTATTTGAGCTAATTGGGTTTCCAACATTTTATTAAAGGTCAATTGTTTTTTCATAGCAGTGTTAAAACTATCCATTTTCTCACTAAGATTTTCAAGAATCTTATCATTAGCCATGATTTTCTTGTTTATGCTATCATTAATTTTAGATTGGCCTATGACAAGATCTTTAAGAGAAGGTTGGTTACTATAAGAATTTTTAAAATTATTGCTGTAACTATTACCTTGATTTCCTTGGTAGAAGGGGCGCGAGTTCTATCCTCCTTGTTGCTAGGGTCGATACCCGTTGTTGTTGTTATTGATGAAGCTCACTTCCTCCTTCGTCTCAGGGCAATTGTTGCCCGAATGATCTTCTCCACCACATACCTCGTACCATGGATCAGCTTCAATTGCTCATGCGGTGGCAGTGGGTCTAATGGCCTCTTGTTCCTTCTTTGAACTTTCTTCAATCTTTTTCATTAAGAGGTCCATTTTTGCTGAGAGCATGTCCACCTCATGAACGGTGTGCATACCCCTTTTCTTGGGTTGGTGGCGTTCCTCATTCCATCCTTGGTTGATAACCATTTTCTCAATGAGGTCCTTAGCATCCTTGACATTGTGTTGCAGGAATGCTCCTCCAGCGGCAGCATCAAGGTGACTACGGGTTAATCCAGTTAGCCCATGGCAGAAACCTTGGATTAGGAGCCATTCTTCAATCCCAGGATGAGGACAAGCACGAATGTACTCCTGGAGACGTTCCCATGCTTCGGGAATCATCTCGTCCGCTTGTTGTTGGAAGCTTAAAATTTTGCCACGGAGAGCTCTTGTTTTGCCCATTGGGAAGAACTTCTTGAGAAAAGCGTTGGCACATTTCTCCCAGGTGGTGACTTCACTCTTGTTGGTATAGAACCATTGCTTCGCCTTCCCAAGCAGTGAGAATGGGAACAGGCGAAGACAGATGGCATCAGCCGAGATGTTTTTGATGGTGAAAGTCCCACACACCTCCAGAAAGTGCTTGTAATACCCCGGGTATTACAGCTAATTAATTATGCCATGTCATCATGTTTAATTTAATCTTCTGCATATGATTGTGCTTAGCGCTTCTAAAGTGATTCAATTATGTTTAGGTTTGGTGGTGTAATTAAACCTTTATTTGGGAATTAAAGATATTAGCAAAAGAAAAATTCCAATTAAGCTTTAAATTGACTCAAAACCTTAATTTAAAAAATATTTGGATTTGGATGAAGGTGCCTTAATAAAAGTTGTAGATCTGTTAAAATTAAACAACTTTTATTTTGGGAGATTTTGAAGTTATAATATAAAGATTCAAATTAAACTCAAATTACTATGTTGAAATTCAAGTTTGAAATTTCAAATTCAAAAATATTAGGAATTTGATAAAACCTCCTTAATAAGAGTTGTATATATCACTGAGTAGGACAACTTTTATTTTGATAATTTTTCAAGTTGTTAAAGAAATTTAAAAGTAATTTTAAAAATACAGTTTGAAATTCAAAACCCTCTTTTACCCCCTTTACTGTAATTTCAAAACCATATGAAGTTTGGGTTTGGTTCAAAAACAAAAGTTGTCCAAAATTTTGAAACCTACAACTTTCGTGTTTATACCTTTTCACGTTGCTATTTGGAAACGGTCGCATTTTGGCAAAAACTGACGTTAGGTGTTTGAATGAACTACAGTACTCGGCCTCTTCTCTCTGTTCGCGCACAGTCGCGACCGCCGCCGTGTCGGGCGCGCGCACGCCGCCGTCCGTGCCGGCCAGGATCGTGTTCCTGGTGCCGTTTCCCGTGCTGAAGGTCGCGCGCCGTCTCTGGATGCTCCTGTCCCCTCTCTCTTACCCCTTAAAGGCGACAGCTCCCTCTCCCATGCCATTCCCCCTCTCGGTTGCCGTCGTGTTCTTCTCGGTGCCCGGCAAAAATTCGCCCTCACCGAGCCACCACCACCCTCTCCACCTCGCACGCAGATAGCTGGCTTCTTTGCGCATCGATTTCACCTCGTGGTACAAGCACCCGTGCCTCAGACTCGTGGGAACATCGTCGTCCTCTTCGCGGGCGGTCGGAGCACCGCCGCGAGCTCCGCTATCGCCACTAGCTTGCTTGGGTAACCTTTGGGGCTCGGTTTGGTGCGCATGGTGTTCACCGTGACCCCCGTTGCTTATCCTTGTCCCGGTGTGCACTCTGGTCCCATAGGTTCCCCGAAACGGAGGCTCGCCGTCGTGTCCGAGCCACCACTTCCACCGCCGTTGTCAAACCGTCTTCTTCGCACCGCCTCGGCTCCAACCAACCGCCTAGCTAACTCCGTGGTGAGCTCCTGATGCTTGCTCACCCTTTTCCTCTATCTCTACCGGCTTGTGCTCGCCGGCGACGTGCTCGCCGGCGCCACCGAGCCGCCGTGTTCGCGCCTCCGGGTGCTCTGTGCCCTAGATCTTGGCATGTCTTAGCTCATTGGGTTCGTAGCGGGGTCTAGGATCCAGCGGTGCTCTCGGTTGCGCCTCTCGCCTCGTCGTCGGCGAGCTGCGGGTGGCGGACTGCCGGCGCGTCGCCTCTGTGTTAAACAGAGGTGAGGCCAGGGGTCTCGGGTTAGAAGGAGAAGAAGTGCAGGGGGTTAAGTGCAAAGCTTGTGACTCATATGAATAGTAGCGTTTGGACTGCAGGTTGATTGTTGAGTAGTTCGGGGTCTTTTTAGCAAACGGCCTGGGCGCGGTGCGTGCGGGCTGTGTGGGCTGGCCTGCTCTGTTCGTGAGCCGTCTCGGGCTAAATTTGTTTTTCAATTTCTCAGTGAATTAACATGCTCTTTTCTTTTATATTATGAATGAATAGTAAACAGTTTTGTTATTTTCTTAGGAATATTTCTGTTGATCTAAAAATCATGAAAATAATTGTGAGTACTCTCTGGAGCATGTAGAATTTTATAAAAATATTAAATAGAAGATTTAGACACTTTCTGTAGGGACTAAAAATCAGCATATTAATTAATAAAGGCAACTTTGAGCAATTTTAATAAATTCCAGATTTATCCAAAAATCATGAAAATTTATGGGGCACTGTTTTAGGGTAAGATCTATCTGTTGGGTAAGTTTGAGCTCAATTGGAAACTGTTAGGGCACTTGTTTGTTAGATATGGGGTGTTTGATTAGTAGAATTAATTTACGCAAATAATCCCTGTTGTTTGGTGTGATTTTGGATTGATTGACTTCAAGGATCGTTCACCATAGTGATCCTTGACAAAAGTATTAGGGTCACATGTTGGTTGTAGTAAAGCTGTGTAACGGTTTTCTATGACCGTTAAAATGGTCAATAAAACAAAAGTAGGAAACACTGCTTTTACCTTCCGTAAAGCGTTTACTGTGAAGGAAAGTTGTACTCAAGGTCTTAATGGTTTACTTTCAAGCATTTCGTTTGTTGCCCTCATGCCATGCTAAGCATACATCATTGCATACGTGTATTGCCCGTTCCCGAGGAGGCCCAGGTCGAGACTACTGCTGAGGAGGTCACTCCAGAAGTCATCCAAGGATTCGACATCTGCGGGACTAATCCCGACCCGACGCTGTACACGATTCAAGGCAAGCCCCGGTGCATGCAGCCCCGCCTTGTGTTTTATAAAATTATTTATCACTTGAGTCTATTATTGCATTAGGTTGTTAGGAGTTGTTTGTCTCCTATATTGATGCATTACCTGTCTTGATACATAATATCCCGGAAACCTGTTTAAAAATAAAAATATTCAAAAATGCTTAGTCCTGCTCAATCAATTTAGAATTGCTTAAAAAGGCTATTTGTGACCTATGAAAATGTGACAATTATGAATCATGAGAAAAGGGAAAGGGATATGAGTCCGTTCGGAAATTGTGTACTTGGGTAGCAGTCCCGATGCACCGTAACCGTCGGAAAGGGGTTTTCCGTTTGTTGGTTGTGAATTTGGGTTAGAGTCCCAATGCTTGACCATCGGCGAAAAAGGGATTTAAAAACCGTTGGGACACTTGTATTTGGGTTAGAGTCCCAATGCAATGTCACCGGCGGAAAAAGAATAAGGGACCGTTCATTGTAGGCCTGCTGTGATCGGGACTTTGCAACTAGCCACATACTACGGAAAGCCTCTGACTCCGGTGGCCCTACTGCTTGAACCGACAACCACGCACTGGGAGTGGAGAGATGGCGAGAGTAGCGCGTACCCTCGTGGCTGGCGCGCCTGGAGAGGAGAGGAGTACTGTGCTCTCGGGTGGCGCAGGACCGGTTCAGGGGTAGGATAAGCCGTGGCAGGCGGGTTTGGTATATGCAAGCTTAAGTGCTATATATGCAGTGTGGACAGGGATCCCCAGCTGGGTACTAATCGATTCGAATCGTCGTTGCTCCTCGGATATGGAGACTTGATCCTTTGACCTGCAATTGAAAAGTGGTTCGGAACTAGGTGTTTTTGAGAATTATTAAGAATTTGAAGGTATGATGATATATGAAAATGAATTTGGAATTATGGATATGATTAAAATAAGATTGATTTAAAATATTGAATCAGGATAGTAATGCTTTTCTGCAAAACTTTTGACTCTTTCTCAAGCCTTACCTTGACTCCCCTCAGCCTGCATTCCTGAGTCTCATTCCTCTTTCTTAGTCGGGTAAGTCTTGCGGAGTACCCTAGTACTCAGGGTTTGTTAACCCCACGTTGCAGGGACACAGCAGCCGGAGGTTTGTCTCGCCCCCTGCTGTGTGACAGTGGTACAGGAGGGATGTGAGGAGGAGTAATGTTGAACCCGTGGGCAGGGTTCTTATCGTTAAATACTTAATTATGTTGTATCGTCATTCCACAGCTACTTCTTTTATTTAGGGTCTGTAATATTTGCACTTTAACCGTATTTGGACAAATGGTTTGTAATATAAGTACTTATAATCTTTCCGCACTTTCACTCTGATGTAATTTATTATGAAATGTTGTAATTCTGTAATGGCTTCGCAATGGGATCTTGTCGGAGGAAATCGGGCGCTAAAGTAGCCCGGCAGGACCTTCTAGATCTTTTGGGACACGGGCCCGGCTGTCAGAGGTCATTAGTGACAATGACAGGCACCTGTGGGCCATGGGATTTAGGCGGTTCTATCACAGCTGGTATCAGAGAGTTCCATTGCTAAATCATTACCGCATTACTTTGCAAAACTTCAAAATGTTTTGGATCATAAACTTTAAATTGCTATTTTGGTCCAAATTGCTCATTCTTGTCTAAATCTGTATTATAGTTATGGTAGCCAGTGGAATAGCGCTATTACTAGCCCTATGTTAAAGATTTAATATGCAGTTATTCATTTTTGCATTGATTTCGAAAGTTCGTAAGTACGATTCATGCATCATGATTAATTCACATTATAAATAACTTCCTCCTTAAAATGGGTTATGGGTTAGGATTTATCAAACCTATTCTTGCTAGCCCGTATTACATCCTCGCTAATCCCAACTTATCTTCTCTAGCATGGCACGCTGCAAGCAGACTGCGCGCAAGATGACAGGACCCAGGGGTGTGCCGCGCCACCAGCTGGCGTCGCGCGACGGGGAGGCCTCTAGCAGTCATCCCCCCCGCCGCAGCCGCGCTGAGCTACAGGAGGAGATAGAGAGGATGAGGGAGGAGATGAGGAGGATGGTGGAGGACTTCGCCACCGCTCGTCGGGAGCACTACCAGGACGTAGCGACGATCGACCGACTGCGGACTTCTGTGGCTCGTCTGATCGAGCAGAGGGATGCCACCTGGGCGTGTGAGGACACAAACAGGGTGAGACTGCACGAGCTGGAGATCTACATAGAGCAGATCGAGGACTACAAAGACACATTGCACGAGGAGGTGCATAGGCTCAACAACGAGCTTAACCCGATCCTGCAGCCACGTGTTGAGGACCCCGAGGATGGGGTGGTCGTTGGTCCTGAGGATTAGGACATGGAGGACGTTGACGAGGAGATTGAGCCACTCCAGGTGATCGTCGAGGAGGACGCCGACCAGGACGTCGAGGAGGGCGTCGAGGAGCACGTGGCGGAGGTTGACGAGGACGGTGTCGTCTCTGACGGGACCGTGGGAGACGACGTCTAGATTAGCTATAGGACTAGCGATATCAGTATTCGCACTCTTTAGGGTATTGTAATGTCAGTGTTGCCATGAAAACCTTAGTATGGTTTGAGAACTGTATCGAGTGTTGGTTATGTACTCTGCCTATCGTATTGTATGGTGTGTATTGTATTAAGACCTGATTAAGTAATCTGAGACTCAGTTTGGTTTAATTATGCACAGATGCCTGTTAACACCCGCTCCACTGGTGCTGGTACTTCAGAGGACGGGGCCATTTCTCAAGCACCGCCAATTCCACACACCTTGGCCGATGCCATTACTGCCCTAGCGAATGCTACGGCATTGCTTGCGCAAAATCGGGATGACTGTGTCGGGCGTCGTGGCGGCCCCCATGATGAGGAAACAACTTATGTGGACTTCACAGACACCCGTCCGCCGGTGTTTACCAAAGCGGATGAGCCGTTGGAAGCAGACGACTGGCTCCGTATCATGGAGCAGAAATTTGGATTGATTCGCTGCACGGAAACCCAGAAGCCGTTGTTTGCAGCACAGCAACTCCGAGGCCCCGCAAGCGCTTGGTTTGCAAACCTCTAGTCAGCACAGCCGGTAGGGCATCAACTTACTTGGACGGAGTTTCGTGAGGCGTTTCGTGCCCATTACATCCCTGCAGGGGTGATGAAGATGAAGTTGGATCAATTCTTGGCTCTGCAACAAAAGGAATCTACAGTCATGCAGTATGTCAGTCAGTTCAATCACCTGTCGCAGTATGCCCCTGAGCATACTAACACCGATCAGAAGAAGAAGGACTGTTTTGTCAGGGGTTTGAACTTCAAGATTCAGCAAAGCCTGTCTAACAATCTTAACTGCACTTATCATGAGGCTGTCAACAGTGCCATCGCTTTTGAAGAAAGTGATCGCAAGCACCTAGAAGAGAAGAAAAAGAAGAAGTCTGGGTCAGCTGGATCTTCTGGCCATCAAAAGCGCCAGAAAATCATATACCATCCCACTCATCACACACGTCCCCAGTATCCTCATCAGCTGGTCGTAGTTCGAACTGCTGCTACTTCTCACACTTCTAACCAACAAAGCGCCACCCAGCCGAATGCCCCTGGCGTTCACATAACCACTCCTCAAGCAACCTATAACCAACCTTACTACAATTGTGGCAAGATGGGACATTGGTCCCGCAACTGCCCATTTCCCAAACAATACAATCAGAATGCACAGAAAGCTCCTGGTGGACAGCAGCAGCAGACTCAGCACCGTGGCCACCAGCAGCAGGCCCAGAAGGGAAAAGTTGTCAGAAAAGCAGGACAGGTCTACTACACGCAAGTTGGAGACATACCTGAAGGTGAACCCGTCATGCTGGGTAGGTTCCCTGTCGCAAGTCATCCTGCTATCATGCTTTTCGATTCCGGTGCATCGCATTCATTTATCAATCGTACATTTGTTGTCAAGCATGCAATTCCGATTGGGCAGATAGAGGAAAGTTTCCTTATACAGTCGCCCGGAGGGCGCATTAGTACTAAAGAGATAGTACATCGGGTGCCCATAGAACTTGGCGGGCATATATTCCCGACCTCAATGATAGTGCTGAAGGATCAGGATATAGATGTGATATTAGGCATGAATTGGATGTATCAGCACAGAGCTCTCATAGACGTGCTGAATAGAACCATCAGAGTAAACTTGCCTAATAGTCAAACTCAAGTTCTTATCCAACTTCCCATACCTCAAAAAGCAGTTGGTAGGGTATGTGCAACCGCAGTTAAAGAGGTGCGGAACATTCCGGTAGTCTGTGAATTTCCGGATGTATTCCCTGACGAATTGCCTGGCTTACCCCCTGACCGTTATGTAGAATTTGCCATTGAGCTGAAGCCTGAAACGGCACCTATTTCCCATAGAGTGTATAGAATGCCGCCAAAGGAGTTGGCAGAGTTGAAGGTTCAGTTGCAGGATCTGTTGGATAAGGGTTTCATCAGGCCTAGTTCATCCCCTTGGGGTTGTCCTGCTATTTTTGTTAAAAAGAAGGACAGTTCCCTCAGACTGTGTCGATTACCGTCCCCTCAATGAGGTCACTATCAAAAATAAGTACCCTTTGCCTCGCATAGATCTACTTTTTGACCAGCTTGCGGGGGCCAAGGTGTTCTCAAAAATTGACCTCAGATCGGGGTACCACCAAATAAAAATCCATCCAGAAGACATTCCCAAAATAGCCTTCACTACCAGATATGGTCTTTACGAGTATCTGGTTATGTCTTTCGGTCTGACCAATGCCCCTGCCTACTTCATGTACCTTATGAATTCAGTCTTCATGCTTGAACTCGACAAGTATGTGGTCGTGTTCATTGACGACATACTGGTCTATTCCAAAAACCCGGAGGATCGTGCCAAGCATCTTCGTGTAGTCCTAACTCGTTTGCGAGAACATCAACTGTATGCCAAGTTCAGTAAGTGCGAGTTTTGGCTGGACAGAGTTCCGTTCCTTGGGCATATTCTATCGGCCGAAGGAGTATCAGTTGACCAAAGCAAAGTGGAAGAGATCTTGAATTGGAAACCACCAACTACAGTGCATCAAGTCCGTAGTTTTATGGGAATGGCGGGATATTACCGCCGTTTTATTCCGGACTTTTCCAAAATATCTAAGCCTATTACCAACTTATTGAAGAACGAGGTCAAGTTTGTCTGGTCACCTGAGTGTGAGCAGGCATTTCAGACTTTGAAGGAATTGTTAACCAATGCCCCAGTCCTAGCTCAACCGGACATTGAAAAGCCATTCGACGTATACTGCGACGCTTCTGGAACCGGCCTGGGTTGTGTCTTGATGCAAGAAGGCCGAGTCATTGCTTATGCGTCGCGACAACTTAAGCGTCATGAAGAGAATTATCCCACTCATGACCTAGAATTGGCAGCTGTGGTCCATGCACTAAAAATTTGGCGTCATTATTTGCTTGGCAGTACTTGCAAGATTTACACAGATCACAAGAGCCTAAAATATATATTTACCCAAGAAGAGTTGAACATGAGACAATGAAGATGGCTCGAGTTGATCAAAGATTACGACATTGAAGTGCATTATCACCCTGGTAAAGCAAATGTGGTTGCCGATGCGCTCAGTCGCAAGATTCATTGCAGTTGTTTGGCAGTAAAGCCCCGAGACCTTTCTTTATGCTATGAACTAGAGAAGTTGGGGGTAGAAATAGTTGAACAGGGCAGTTTGAATCATATTAGTATTGAGACCACCATCCGTGATGAGATCATCGCAGCTCAAAAAGGAAGCAAAGGCATCAAGCATATTAAAGAGAAAGTCCAAGCTGGTACTGTAGATTGTTTCAGGGTTGACGATGAAGGGGTCGTATGGTTCAAGGGGCGGCTAGTAGTTCCAAAGGTACCCGAGTTGCGACAAAAGATTTTGGATGAAGCACATTTGACTAGATTCTCCATCCACCCTGGGAGCAATAAAATGTACCAGGATTTGAGGCAAAAGTTCTGGTGGACCAAAATGAAAATAGAGATCGCTCGATATGTAGCGAAGTGTGACACTTGTCAGAAAGTGAAAGCTGTACACATGAAGCCCGGTGGAGAACTGCAACCACTGTCTGTTCCTGCATGGAAATGGGAGGACATTAGCATGGATTTCATCGTAGGTCTGCCGAAAACACCCAAGGGTTTTGACTCAGTCTGGGTTGTGGTTGATCGCCTCACTAAGCAAGCCCACTTCATCCCCGTCAAGACCATTTACACTGCAGTGAACTATGCAAAGTTGTATATCCAGAATTTGATGAAGCTTCATGGTGTGCCCAAGACCATTGTCTCAGATCGAGGTTCTCAATTCATTTCCAACTTTTGGAGAGCTTTCCATAAGTCACTAGGAACAAAGCTTCTACATAGCACAGCATACCATCCGCAGACTGACGGACAGACTGAGAGAGTCAACCAGGTGTTGGAGGACATGTTGAGAGCATGTGCACTCAATTACACCGAATCTTGGGATGAGTGTTTGGCACTGGCAGAATTTTCGTACAATAACAGCTATCAAGAAAGCATCAAAATGGCACCGTTTGAGGCGGTGTATGGTCGTAGGTGTTGAACACCCCTGAATTGGTCTGAGCCTAGGGAGAGATGGTACTTCGGCGTTGACTTGGTGGAAGAGACTGAAGCAAAGGTTCGGCAAATACAAGATAACCTAAAGGTTGCACAGTCGTGACAGAAGAGTTACGCCGACCAAAGGCGTCGTCCCTTGGTGTTTAAGACAGGAGATTATGTCTACCTCAAAGTCTCACCCATGAAGGGAATTAATCGATTTGGAGTTAAAGGCAAATTAGCTCCTCGATACATTGGACCATTTCAAATCATAGCTCGTCAAGGGAAAGTAGCTTATAAGTTGAGGTTGCCAGATCATCTCTCAGCCGTACACAATGTCTTTCATGTATCACAACTCAAAAGGTGTCTTCGGGTGCCAGATCAAGTCCTGGATGTTGAGGGAATAGAACTCCAACCTGACCTAACGTACTCTGAGTATCCTATCCGAGTCTTGGATCAGAAGGATCGCGTCACTCGGAGGACCACTACAAGATGGTACAAGATTCAATGGAGCGAACATTCCGAGGATGAAGCCACCTGAGAATCTGAAGACTATCTCGCCGAAAACTTCCCCGAGTTCTTTGCTACATTGTAAATGTAAAGTTTCTGGTTGTAGTCGGTATAAACTTCCCTTATTATCTTATGGTAGAAACTAGAGTAGGTTCACTTGAGACATTTTCTTTTCCATTACTTAACCCTAAGGTTTATCGTCTATCAAATCTCGGGACGAGATTTATTTAAGGGGAAGGGCTGTAATACCCAGGGTATTACGGCTAATTAATTATGCCATGTCATCATATTTAATTTAATCTTCTACATATGATTGTGCTTAGGGCTTTTAAAGTGATTCAATTATGTTTAGGTTTGGTGGTGTAATTAAACCTTTATTTGGGAATTAAAGATATTAGCAAAAGAAAAATTCCAATTAAGCTTTAAATTGACTCAAAACCTTAATTTAAAAACTATTTGGAATTGGATGAAAGTGCCTTAATAAAAGTTGTAGATCTGTTAAAATTAAACAACTTTTATTTTGGAAGATTTTGAAGTTATAATATAAAGATTCAAATTAAACTCAAATTACTATGTTGAAATTCAAGTTTGAAATTTCAAATTCAAAAATATTAGGAATTTGATAAAACCTCCTTAATAAGAGTTGTATAGATCACTGAGTAGGACAACTTTTATTTTGACAATTTTTCAAGTTGTTAAAGAAATTTAAAAGTAATTTTAAAAATACAGTTTGAAATTCAAAACCCTCTTTTACCCCCATTACTGTAGTTTCAAAACCATATGGAGTTTGGATTTCGTTCAAAAACAAAAGTTGTCCAAAATTTTGAAACCTAAAACTTTCGTGTTTATACTTTTTCACATTGCTATTTGGAAACGGTCGCATTTTGGCAAAAACCGACGTTAGGTGTTTGAATGAACTACTGTACTCTGCCTCTTCTCTCTGTTCGCGCACAGTCGCGACCGCCGCCGTGTTGGGCACGCGCGCGCCGCCGTCCGTGCCGGCCGGGATCGTGTTCCCGGTGCCGTTTCCCGTGCTGAAGATCGCGCGCCATCTCTGGATGCTCCTGTCCCCTCTCTCTTACCCCTTAAAGGCGACAGCTCCCTCTCCCGTGCCATTTCCCCCTCTCAGTCGCCGTCGTGTTCTTCTCGGTGCCCGGCAAAAATTCGCCCTCACCGAGCCACCACCACCCTCTCCACCTCGCACCCAGATAGCTGGCTTCTTTACGCATCGATTTCACCTCGTGGTGCAAGCAGCCGTGCCTCAGACTCGTGGGAACATCGTCCTCTTCTTCGCGGGCGGTCGGAGGACCGCCGCGAGCTCCGCCATCGCCACTAGCTTGCTTGGGTAAGCTTTGGGGCTCGGTTTGATGCGCATGGTGTTCACCATGACCCCCGTTGCTTATTCTTGTCCCGGTGTGCACTCTGGTCCCATAGGTTCCCCGGAACGGAGGCTCGTTGTCGTGTCCGAGCCACCACTTCCACCGCCGTCGTCAAACCATCTTCTTCGCACCGCCTTGGCTCCAAACAACTGCCTAGCTAACTCCGTGGTGAGCTCCTGATGCTTGCTCACCCTTTTCCTCTATCTCTACCAGCTTGTGCTCGCTAGCGACGTGCTCGCCGGCGCCACCGAGCCGCCGTGTTCGCGCCTCCGGGTGCTCTGTGCCCTAGATCTTGGCATGTCTTAGCTCGTTGGGTTCGTAGCGGGGTCTAGGATCCAGCGGTGCTCTCGGTTGCGCCTCTCGCCTCGTCGTCGGCGAGCTGCGGGTGGCGGACTGCCGGCGCGTCGCCTCTGTGTTAAACAGAGGTGAGGCCAGGGGTTTCGGGTTAGAAGGAGAAGAAGTGCAGGGGGTTAAGTGCAAAGCTTGTGACTCATATGAATAGTAGCGTTTGGACTGCGGGTTGATTGTTGAGTAGTTCGGGGTCTTTTTAGCAAACGGCCTGGGCGCGGTGCGTGCGGGCTGTGTGGGCCGGCCTGCTCTGTTCGTGAGCCGTCTCGGGCTAAATTTGTTTTTCAATTTCTCAGTGAATTAACATGCTCTTTTCTTTTATATTTATGAATGAATAGTAAACAGCTTTGTTATTTTCTTAGGAATATTTTTATTGATCTAAAAATCATAAAAATAGTTGTGAGTACTCTCTGGAGCATGTAGAATTTAATAAAAATATTAAATAGAAGATTTGGACACTTTCTGTAGGGACTAAAAATCAGCATATTAATTAATAAAGGCAAATTTGAGCAATTTTAATAAATTCCAGATTTATCCAAAAATCATAAAAATTTATAGGGCACTGTTTTAGGGTAAGATCTATCTGTTGGGTAAGTTTGAGCACAATTGGAAACTATTGGGGCACTTGTTTGTTAAATATGGGGTGTTTGATTAGTAGAATTAATTTACGCAAATAATCCCTGTTGTTTGGTGTGATTTTGGATTGATTGACTTCAAGGATCTTTCACCATAGTGATCCTTGACAAAAGTATTAGGGTCACATGTTGGTTGTAGTAAAGCTGTGTAGCGGCTTTCTATGACCGTTAAAATGGTCAATAAAACAAAAGTAGGAAACACTGCTTTTACCTTCCGTAAAGGGTTTACAACTTTACCGTGAAGGAAAGTTGTACTCAAGGTCTTAATAGTTTACTTTCAAGCATTTCATTTGTTGCCCTCATGTCATGCTAAGCATACATCATTGTATACGTGTAGTGCCCGTTCCCGAGGAGACCCAGGTCGAGACTACTGCTGAGGAGGTCACTCCAGAAGTCATCCAAGGATTCAACATCTGCGAGACTGATCCCGACCCGACGCTGTACACGATTCAAGGCAAGCCCCGGTGCATTCAGCCCCGCCTTGTGTTTTATAAAATTATTTATCACTTGAGTCTATTATTGTATTAGGTTGTTAGGAGTTGTTTGTCTCCTATATTGATGCATTACCTGCCTTGATACATAATATCCCGGAAACCAGTTTAAAAATAAAAATATTCAAAAATGCTTAGTCCTGCTCAATCAATTTAGAATTGCTTAAAAAGGCTATTTGTGACCTATGAAAATGTGACAATTATGAATCATGAGAAAAGGGAAAGGGATATGAGTCCGTTCGGAAATTGTGTACTTGGGTAGCAGTCCCGATGCACCGTAACCGTCGGAAAGGGGTTTTCCGTTTGTTGGTTGTGAATTTGGGTTAGAGTCCCAATGCTTGACCATCGGCGGAAAAGGGATTTAAAAACCGTTGGGACACTTGTATTTGGGTTAGAGTTCCAATGCAATGTCACCGGCGGAAAAAGAATAAGGGACCGTTCATTGTAGGCCTGCTGTGATCGGGACTTTGCAACTAGCCACATACTACGGAAAGCCTCTGACTCCGGTGGCCCTACTGCTTGAACCGACAACCACGCACTGGGAGTGGAGAGATGGCGAGAGTAGCGCGTACCCTCTTGGCTGGCGCGCCTGGAGAGGAGAGGAGTACTGTGCTCTCGGGTGGCGCAGGACCGGTTCAGGGGTAGGATAAGCCGTGGCAGGCGGGTTTGGTATATGCAAGCTTAAGTGCTACATATGCAGTGTGGACAGGGATCCCCAGCTGGGTACTAATCGATTCGAATCGTCGTTGCTCCTCGGATATGGAGACTTGATCCTTTGACCTGCAATTGAAAAGTGGTTCGGAACTAGGTGTTTTTGAGAATTATTAAGAATTTGAAGGTATGATGATATATGAAAATGAATTTGGAATTATGGATATGATTAAAATAAGATTGAGTTAAAATATTTAATCAGGATAGTAATGCTTTTCTGCAAAACTTTTGACTCTTGCTCAAGCCTTACCTTGACTCCCCTCAGCCTGCATTCCTGAGTCTCATTCCTCTTTCTTAGTCGGGTAAGTCTTGCGGAGTACCTCAGTACTCAGGGTTTGTTAACCCCACGTTGCAGGGACACAGCAGCCGGAGGTTTGTCTCGCCCCCTGCTGTGTGACAGTGGTACAGGAGGGATGTGAGGAGGAGTAATATTGAACCCGTGGGCAGGGTTCTTATCGTTAAATACTTAATTATGTTGTATCGTCATTCCACAGCTACTTCTTTTATTTAGGGTCTGTAATATTTGCACTTTAACCGTATTTGGACAAATGGTTTGTAATATAAGTACTTATAATCTTTCCGCACTTTCACTCTGATGTAATTTATTATGAAATGTTATAATTCTGTAATGGCTTCGCAATGGGATCCTGTCGGAGGAAATCGGGCGCTAAAGTAGCCCGGCAGGACCTTCTAGATCTTTTGGGACACGGGCCCGGCTGTCAGAGGTCATTAGTGACAATGACAGGCGCCTGTGGGCCATGGGATTGAGGCGGTTCTGTCACAGTGCTGGAGGTGGACATTGGCGTCTTCGTGTGGCTTTCCACTCAATGGATTAGCTTGCACCATGTTGATGAGTGCAGGCTTGAGCTCAAAGGTAGCATCTCCAAAGTTGAGCTGTGGTCCGGTGGCAATGTTGTCAGCGGACAGCGCAGAGAACTCAGAGATGGTCTTTTGGGCCATAGCTTCCTTGATTGATACTGCGGAGCCTCTTTCCTCGAACGGATTCAGGTTTGAGATGAACCTTTGAGGTGGAACTTGACGGCGTCTAGTTCTTCTGAACAATTGCTCGGAATCTTCAATATAATTCGATGGCAATTGGAAACCACTCATACACTGTCTAGCTTCACGATAACGAGAAACACGGACAGGGGTAAGCACCTAACACTAATTGATAACTAAATTGATAGTAGATTCCGGATTCAAATTTTTTTTATTAATATTTCTGGACTGATGCTTTCCCCGGCCACGGCGCCAGAAATGCTTGTTGACACTTCTTAGCGCAACCACCAGAGACAGGGTGTTAGGCTATCTCTGATAACGGCGCCAGAAGTGCCTGAGGGTATTTTTTATGTCTATTGGATAATTCCGCAAGCGCACAGAATATACCGCTGTAGCACTTCACCCGGGAGTATTCCAAGGTATCGTTATTTATTTTTATCCCAAGGGAAAGCGGTTGCAAGGAATAATTAATAAAAAGAAAGAGAGATCCTTAAGTCTATACCAACTTAGTACCAGCTAGTGGTAGGGGGTAAATCGATAGGTAGAGGAAAAGGTAATGACACCAACACACAACAAGTATTAAGATAACTAAAAGATAACTAGTAGAGTATAGCTAGGTGGGAGGACAACGAGTGAGTATAAGACTCCTATGACACTTACTTTACTCTTGTGACTTACCCTATCAAATAGATGACTTATACTAAGATAGTTAACTTACTATCGGTGTGCAGGGGGTAGTGCGAGACAATAGAGGACAAAACCTCTACCCGAAGCGCCTACACTCTTATGGGAGCCTACCTTTTAAGAACTTGCCTAAAACACGTGGAGGGATACTAAGACTAGACAGGGCTGTCACCACCTGCTAGCACCCACAAACAATCCGTGCAACAAGCGGTAATCAAAGGCAAGATCTAGTCTAAGCACCACGCTTACACTAAGTCTCACTATTCTAGTTGCGTACCAACAACTAGAACACCCTATGACAGGCGATGAACTAACACACGTTGAGTTGGGACAAGATCACTATCAAGTATAAGACAACTATAAAATAAGACAAGACACAACAATACTATAATGAATAGTAAAGACTAAGTAAGAACTTAGTGAAGTAAAGTAAAGATAATATATTAAAAAGGATAAAGTATTACAGAAGGAAAGGTACAAGAGCTATACCAGACTCCCCAGTAGACGACTCCGGAGACTCCGAGCGTAGCTCGACTCGACTCTAACTCCCACACTAGACTAATACTACTACTAAAGAGTAGAACTTCACTCTAGCTTGCTTCTTGTGTTGTATGGTGTGTCTTGAAGAGGAGTGGGTAGCCTCTATTTATAGTGGAGGATAAGGGGGTGCCACGTCAACGATCCGCGTGCTCCTTGCCTCTCCACCCTTGGATCCACCGCCTTGTAACCGCCTCAAAATGGACGGCTTTGGTGATTTGAGCACATGGGAAACATGCTTGGAGTTGGTGGAGGCCAACTGACCTGGCTGGGCACCAGGGGGGTTCGACCGACCCCCCTATGACTGGTGGGCCCAGCCAGGGTCTTCTAGAAGGAGTCCCCACTGAGTGTGTAAGTGGCTTGGTTCCTCTTTTGGCAGTTCGGCCGACCCACCCCTGGTGGGTGGGGCCCACCACCGTGGTCCCCATCTGTCATAGACTCTTCCTATGTGTTGGTTCTGTCTTGATTGCTTCATTTCATGCCTCAATCTCTGTGCCTATGATCTCCACCGTTGAATGAAAGCACAAGTTGATCCGATGGATGAAATAACTTGGTTGGAGTGTCACACGGATCCTGCCACGTCACCAGAGCCAGGTGGGCCCCATGGGCAGTTCGGCCGACCCATGGGTGGGCCCACCCTTGGCTCTGATCTCTTCCATTTGATGTTGTATGCACTGTGTTGAAAGGTGGTGGCCTGGGGCAACATGACATGGTTTGGCCGAACCATGTAGTTAGCCCCTAGCTGCTCACTTTTGCACTGTTTTGGTGTTCCCTGCAATCACAAGTTAAGAGTACAAGTGGAACTCGTTATTGATAAAATATGCTCATGTTGTATTTATTCTCCCTTGGATCCGAGGCCTGGTGACGGTGTTTGAATGTGGAATTTTAGGGTATATCCACCGTCAACAATCAACTCAGAAAACATCATAAGAAGCATCATCTAATGAGGATATTAAGACACAACCATCACCTCCTTCGCGACCGCGCTCTGCTAGTCCTATGTACGGGGGGTGGACTACAGAGGAACCAACGCAGCTGTCACCTACACGGACTATCACACGACCCGTAATGTCAGGGTGCCACCGTAGGTACACAATATATCTAGACACCACGTCGACATAATGCATACCACCTAACTCACTCGAGTACTGAATTAGGCGCTTTACAATCATACGACAATAATCATCATCAATCACAACTATATCGAATATGCAATTAGAATAAACTAAGAACTTGTTGGCACAAAATGTGGTTCTTGCGTCACAACACACCAGCGAAGCCGGATACGATCTCAAGAGCGTCAGAGCTTTCAAGATCCAGCTAGCTTCAAACCCGGACAGAGAGTGCCGATAACCCTCAGACGTGCCAGTCAATTTGACCTGTAATTGACAAGGAAAATAGTCAGTAATCACAGGGCGAAACCTACCAGTGAGTCCAGGTAGTTCCAACTATGTGGCTCTGAGAGCCGATTCAATCGAAAATCGATTAAAGAGTCGATTCCGGCATGTATGCATTTTTTGCCATGAGAATAGATACTGAATTGATGCATAATCGATTGGTATGTATGGTCAAATAGATCAATTTATATAAAACAAGTCTATGCAGGTAGTTGTAACATATTAAAGCACAATCGATTAATGTTAACATGTCGAATCATTCAGTTCAGACTGTCTGAACGTCAAACAGATAGAAATCGGCTATTTAGCCGATTTTGCGGGGAACAATCGATTAACTGGTTTTTCTCGAGAAGCACAACTGCATCGGCTAATTAGCCGATCCAGGGTACGTGAAGCAGAAAATTTAGCGGTGATTAGTTCCAAATATAAACCTAAGATTGATACGAAGCTGGTCTAGAAAGCCGGCGGCTCTACATTCATTGAAATCGACTCTTGCTTAGCTCTCTCATCATGTACGAACAAAATTACGATAGTACTGGCCGAATCGAGTGAATATCATTATAAAGCATAAACTTGGATGAGACATAAATAATATTTTTCATGTGGATTTAAGGCCAATATTATGCAATCTTGATCGGGCAAAGAGATGTTATATTGATAAATAAACAATAAACAACAAATAACATCTTGATAACTTAATGAATCTAACTAAGATGCCAAATTAGTTAGAGCCGATAACTAACCCATGCACATAATCAAGCTTAACCTAAGCCCTCGTCCACCAGATGACGTTAAACATAGATTAAACAAGAAAATAAAAACGAATCGATAACTAACCCTTATTTGATCTAAGCTCACGTCCACCGGATGACGCTAAACTCATACCAAATAAGAATCAACCCCGATCTACGATGCTCTCATGTCCACCGGATGACATTAAAGAGACAAAGTTTAACGAGGCATGACGGTACTTACAAGCAAGCCTGCGTCCACCGGATGACACTTATCCCGATTGAAGAACTCGCCGAGATCTACGTTACTCCTACTCCAAAGGTTTGGCCGGGGCCGAAAGTTGTGGTGTATTGATGTGTTTTCTGTTACAATAGTCGGGGCATATATTTATACCCAGGGCTTTGATAGAGTCCTACTCGAATTACAACTTAAGATGAATACGGAAACTAACAAACTTTCCTAAATTAAAGGTAACTTGGAGCCCAACCCTTCCTTTCTTCATCGGACTCCAAACGTGATCGTTCCTTGGCACCAGAAACCCGTGCTGACGTCATCAATCGGCTATTTCCTTCAACAGCACCGCCTACGTTCCAGCCCAACAGTCGATTCCGGGACCCGATCAACTATCTGCCTGGGCCTCTACTCCAAAATCGGCTATCTGCACTCGGTTCAGATTTTGGTGTAAACACATACCCTCCAATTTTGGGATAAACTAGTTTTATTCCAAAATTAGAACTGAGCCCCAATCAATCTCCGTCTTCAAAACGTAACCGAATCGCAGCTTCCCGCTCAGCACTTCAAAACTTCCGCAAACCGAAACCCTAGCCAAGAAATCCTCTGTTGTTCCTTCAGCTTCGATCCGCCGCTTTCAAGAATCCGCAAGCAATGGTGACCCCTTCTGAGATTCCTGAGGTATGAATCTTACCAATCTATTTTCCAATCATGAATCTTCATTCGATCGGTCACACCTACCACCCATCTGCCTCAGGACTTGAATAATGATATCTTGATTCCACTGAGGGATGTTCCGACCGCCTTCTTTTTGGGACCGATGGGTGAATCCAACCCCGCGGAGTTTATCAATCAAGAAATCAATCAGATCCCCTTTAGAAGCCCGCTGGTGGATGTATCTTCATGGTCCAGGCAACCCTTCCGGAACTGGCCAAGCATACCTAGCGGATAGAAAAATTGGTTCCGCCAAATCTCATACAGGAAAAGAGGAGACTGGGTGTTGCGCAATCTGAGCCAGTGTCTTGACCTCTCTCTATGTTACCTGAAAAAGAATGAACCCCTCTTGGTTGCTGCAAGTTATTTCTGGTCCAATTCTCTCAACGCCTTTGTATTTGGAGACGGGCCAATGAGCATCACCTTGGGCGATATTCACATGCTGACCGGCCTTCACATCACCGGATCTTTTCAACTGTGGGATCTCCTCTCAAGTGACGAAAAGAAGTTCCCCAAACTGAACGAGTACAAGGGCTGGACTGGCTACATCGGAGTCCACCAGCAAACAACTTCCAGCATCAGTGATAAGGAATATATAGCCTTCTTGATCTTGTGGCTGGAAAGATTCGTCTTCTGTGGTGCTTCCTTGGGATCGGCCTATCACTTCAAGGCCCTTGCAGAAAAATTAGCTCAAGGCAATTCCATCCCCTTAGGTAAAATACTGTTGGGGTCTGCCTACAGGCTGATGAACCGAGTTGCTGGTCATCTGCTAAAAGGGGAAGAAGTAAAGTGCATAACAGGTCCCTGGTGGTTGATTCAATTATGGCACAACTTATATCTGCACAGGATGGTCAGGCTGAACCTCAACAACCTCAATTACCCCTCCATCAACTATGCAGAGGAAGATAGCAACCAGATTACCAGGGGCTGTCAGAACTTTGGAGAAGCTGCCTCAGCCATCATCATCAACATGAATCGAGGGATTCTGCTTGAGAAACTCTACAGAGGCTTGGGTGCAGATACCCTGATTTGGTTCTCATATGAAGATGACAATGATTTCCCAATGCCCTACACCTTCAGATTCAGTACAAGATGCTCTGATGCTGGAGCCACTGAAATCTTCAACATAATCATAAAGCCCTGCACCCTGCCAGTTGATTTTAAACACCTCCGGGGTACTAGCAGTAATGAGCCCAGCTGGCCTTCATATGAATTCTATTATCCCAATGTTGTAGCAAGACAACTGGGTTTCGGCCAATTGCCCCCCAAGCTTCCATTTCTACATCTCCTGAGGCCTAGAGATGAAATCACTGAGATGCTGGAAGCCAACAGGGTCTTCTCATTAGGAGCAGACTTGCCAACTTACACTGTAGAACACTGGAGTCTCATATTCACGTCCCATGAAACCTTCGATCACTGGTGGCAACAATAGCATGCTCATCTCTTCTGCCAAGGGATCCATGATAGATGCAGAGCTCTGGACCCAAGCTTCAACTCCACTTTGGCAGTAAGTACACCAACCGATTCATTTGAACCAGCCGTAAACCGTATTCCAACTTCTACTATTGCAGGACCCAGAATCTAGCCCACCAGAGCAGATCAATTATTATCCTTCTTGCCCAACAGCCAGGCTAGGCTCTCAGGGCCCATCTTTAAAGAGGATGATGAAAGCTCCTGCTAGTGTAACAACTGCTCGATCTTCAAAAAGAAAAGCTTCACCAAATCTTCAAAAGACGATTACCAAGAAGAGAACTAAAAGAAAGCCTGCCCAGGTACGTGGATGTCCTGAATTATTCCTTGCACTATCTACTCAGCTTACTTGACTGAATCGGCTATATAATAGACAAATATTCAGCTGATCCAGGCACCCAATATTCAAGCCGAAGTCCTCTCAGAAACAACAAGCCACCAAGGCACGGCTGAAAGCTTGCTGGGAATAGACGAAAATATAGCTATTCAACAAGAAGCAGAAGGAACTCAGGTATCAATCAGATCTGTAAACAAACAATTTTTCCTTACTGAATACTTTCTGATGATCTCAAGAAAAATACAGCCGAACATCCCTCCTTCATGGAACGAGCTTGAAGAAGAGAGAACACCATCTCCTGATCATCCAGGTAAGGCTTCTCGGCTGTTAACACTTATCGTGCTTGCTCTATCGTTTACTCACTTTATCACCGTAGAGCTTGAATTGATCACATGAACATACACTGAGGCCATCCCTACCGCTGAAAAGGAAGTTGCCACGACAGATCAACCAGGCACTTCATTAGCTCCAGCTCCTTCGATCTCCATTCAGGTAGAGTACATATCCCTTAACCGATCAAATTATCCATGCTATCATCTCCTAACATCTGAATGCAGGCACTGCATCCCTCAACCCCCAGCTATTCTTTTGATCTGGAGGAATGTTGTGATGAAGGTGAACTAAGCTCCAAGTTCACAGCAATGCCAGAGCCAGATTTCAAAGATCGGCTAAATAAACTCTTGCCTCAGCTGGAAATAGATCTCTTTGATCTAACCCGACGACCTGAAACAATCGATCATGCAATCGAGCTGATTCAACAGCATACTAAACCAGCCACTCTCAGCCTCTTGAAGCAGCTTGTCAAGCTCAAAATTGCCACTCCAAGAATCAACACTGCTCACACAAACTTGGCCGAGCTTGAGCAGCTAAGAAATAACAAATTGATCAACAAGCAAAAGGCCCACGTGCTGGCAGATTAGGTCAAGTTGCTGAAGAACAATATCACCTTAGCTGAATCAGAGCTGGACCTTCTGAAGATTAGGCGTGAACAGCTGATGAAGGAGCTTGAAGAAGTAAACTCGGCCATTACTCAACATGAAATTTCTGTGTCGACAAACACTGTCAATATGACCGAGAAGAGAAAACAGGTCAGCACTATGATCACCGAAGGCAGACAAATCAATCAACGCCTGAAAATCCTCAATTCATTAGCCGATGAAGACCAAGAATCCGTGCAGACCGGCCATGCTCTTCACGTCGAATGTATCTCTTCTATTCGGTCCTTGTTGGGCTTGTAATCCACATTCAACTTTTATGTAAACCGTGTCAAGTATATTGGCCAGATTGAAATCGGCCTCCTTCTCGCTCTGCATTCGAATCGGCTATTCAGCCAGATCCTTAGTATTTACCACAGTCCGCAGACAATCGGCTATTTAGTCAATTCCAGTAGCCGATCCCTGACTAACCGATTCTAGGCGACTGACTGAGGGCAACGGATCATGACGTTTCGCCTCCCACGTACAGCGTCGGTTCCGGATTCAAGAAACGTGGGTAAACTCCAATATAAAGTCTGCCACGTCGTGTCGTCTCCCGAGCAGAAACCGCCTTGGTGCCTCCGTCTTTATATGTAGACGCCGGCCTGAGTAAGCAGTGTTATAGCACAGCTTTCGCTCACCCGTCCTCTGCTCTTCGCCTCTTCTCCTCAATCAGAGAAAAACAAACCTCCGAAACCAAATCCATGGCCGGCGACGGAGATCACGGCAAGCGGCCGGCTTCGGGTTCCGCTGAAGGCGACAACTTCAGCCGGAGCCTGTGAGCCGTGGGTAAACAGAGGCACCGCCTGCGAGCCTGGTTAGGGTAAGGCTACTGTTCACTTCTTGATACATTGATCCGATCTAATCTGACCATCGCCGTCTTGCGCAGTGATGCGGGAACCACCGGTGCCGGAGGCTCGGGAACCGGCGCCGGACCGTCTTATGCCGTCCTTGCAGCCGCTGGAGCCACTCCCGGTGTGGGTGCTGCTGCTGGCCCGTCTCTCGGCAGTCATCGCTGGGTATCATCCCGGCAGTTGGCCATTCACAGCAGGTAAATCAATTTGCATTCATGATATTGATTTCTTTCGATTCTGATACACCTGCTTCTTTGTCAATCTCAGCCAGGCCCGCCTGATTCCTTTCCCGCCAGGGGCACCGATTGGGATGGATACCCAGCTCCGCCGAACTGCGCCTCCTCAGGGCCCCCTCAAGATCCGGCCCCGAGCGGTGGATCAGAATCGGGGTCTTCTGACGGGTCCTATACCGCCGCCGACGGTCGCCGATTCCATCACCAGATGGTGGAGTACCATAACCTCTATTCAGAGGCTACGAAGGAGAATGGCCAGCTGCAGGGCATTAACGAAGCCCAAGCCGCTGCCCTTAAGGCCGCCGAAACCGAGGTGGCTAGGGTGCAAGTCCAACTCGCCGAATCGGACACTGTGGTGGTAGGTAATACCTTGAAGTCCTTATTGTAACGCGCTGATGATCATCTTCATGCTGACCCTCCTTTCGATTTGCAGCCCTGACCGCGCAGCTTGAAGAGTTGCGTGTGGCCGCCGAGACCGCCGTCAATGACGTCAACGCTTGTGGCAACACGCAGGCGGAGCGGACGACGCAAGGATTCAGCGCCCTCGTCGACTATGTGCAGCGACAAACGATGCGATGAATCAATGGCCTCATCGACCAAACACAAAGAAATAGAGGACGCGGGGAATCAGCAACCTCGCCGACCACGAACACATGGACGGGTTGATGCACACAATTAGCTTCAGGTACGTCATGTGATCTTCTAATTAAATTCTTTGCACCTGATCCACATTATTGTATCCACTAATCATGGCCTTCGTCCAGCATCTATTTAATTAGAATTTACTCAAATATCACATTGTTATGTGTTCTTGGAACAACTTTGTATATAACGAATTAAAACATCAGAATAATTTATCGTATTTGTGAAGGGTTGCAAGTGCTTATATATAATATAGCTTGCCATATTAGGATTATAGTGGAAACAACGCGGGATGCTAAAGGAATCTAATTAGGCTACTATACACCAGATTATGTACCTAATGTTTAAGGCTTTATAAGAGTTGGAATGAATTCCGTGATTCAATTAAGTCAATACAGTAGTTGCTCTGGTATGCATTTAGTATTTTACATAGCAATCAAACGTACTCTCACGTTGTGAATCTGTTCTAGATTATGGTCCACATAAGAAGTTTGATGGCCTGTTAGCAACTGGAGGATAAAACTTCACTATGCAACTGATTTTGTATATAAAGCTGTCTTTGATTGATGAAAATTAAATTCTTATGATTGCTCCCTGATATTTATTTCTCATTTTCATTATATATATGAATGTGTGAACATGAAAATCTATTTTATTTCAATTATTTATTTACAAGATGGGTCTCATATGTCTCTCGATTTGAGGTTCTATAACGTCAAGGTGTTTGATGTTGCCACTACCCCGAGATGATGATATGCCCCAAACATGATTCCACTGATAACTCAATTTTTATTGCTTTGTCATATAAATAAAGACCTTTCAGAAATGCATGCAACCCCAGTAATACTAACTACCATGTTATTAGATTATTTTCCCCTTAATAAGCATTGTAGATTAATGTATCATCACAGACTTTGATCAACACGGGAAATCAGCACCCTTGCCGACTACACTCACATCGACAGGCTTCTGCACACATTCAACTCCAGGTACCTTGTTTACTTAGTGTTAGTAGACTATTTAAATTTATAAAACCAAAGCTAACTCCTATATTTCCTGTAATTATTTAAACTGTTTTAGTGTTAGTGAAAATATCCAACATTTAAATGCACATACATTTTCATACTCAAAAGTATCCTTTCCTAGAATTTTAAACAACATGATAAGTCAATATTAATTTTCATATAAATAATTAGGTTACAGGAACACAGTAATACAAAAGAGAACATTCATTCAGATTCAGATGAATATAAGGCACAAACTGAAGACATGCTACCTTCAACAAAAAATCAGAAAAAGAGGAAGCACAACCCAGTATCTGATTCCAACATCACTGAAGAATTACATAATATGAAATTTGCAGAGGTCTATAAAAAAACATGCAAGCCACGACATCTTGGCACAATAAACCCAAAAAAATGTAGATCTGATTTAGTTGTTGCCAAAGGAACGTGTACCATCTTGACCTATGTCATCTTTTATATTTCATTATTATTATAAAGTTGATTACTAAAATGCTATTTTTCTATAAAAATACAGACTATATTTGTGACGAACAAGATGACAAAATATAAAATCATTTAGATATTCCCAAGACAGCAAGATACTGGTGAGAATGGGGGATGATATATCCCTTAATTTCTTCCTATTTAATTGTTTATTGGACCCTGCCGCCCATTTATATCATGACATAAGTTCAAATGTATTATCCAGATGACCTTTCTACATATCTAATAATAACAAGAAACATCCTCAAGTATTACACTTATACCGCAGAAGTCATGGATGCATACATCAACCTCATTAAAGCCGAACAAGAACTATTATGCAAAGAATGTGTACAAGTATGTTGCTCCGATATAATCTTCTTTAGATAACTCTTTTTTTTTCTAAGGAAATTTCATTAATATTTTATCCATCTACGTATAAATAGTACTAAAAACATGTATATGTGGCACGTACGTGTCGCACGTGTATGTCAACTAGTGAGATATAAAAATAACAAATTTCAAGCTAGAAATCTCACAAATGAAGTCAAGTTTAGACAAGATATTTTACAAGGTTGTTTATCATCATATTATTTACATGTGTGATTTTTTTGTGAATTTAGACGATTTTTTTCATAGTTTGCATGAGTTTTCACGAGAGTTTGGTTTGCTCCTGATCCGTTTCCAATTAGAAAGGACAAAGAAAAATATACTGCAATCGGATGACCTGTTTTTTTCAGGCCCAAGGATACCCAAGGCCGTAAGAATGTCTAGCCCATTAAATCAAGTAACCCGTCTGTCCGAGCTAACCAATTTATCTGCCACATCTAGTTTCGGTATGGTTTCTAAATTCTAACGGTTTATTAGTTTTTTCCCCGAAAGGATGGATTTTTAATAATGATTTATATGTGTGAAAAAAGTGAGGATGATGAAATCTACGAAGAACGAATATTTTGTGTGGTCCTCCTCTTGACCTCTTGGTAATTTGCACAAATTAGATCCTCCATTCACATAATTTTAATTCATTTGTAATAAATATCTGTTGAGTCTGTTGGAAATTGGTCGGTGGTGTGCGATGAAATCTGAAATAATTCCAATTAATAACAACTGCTGTGAGAAAAGCAAACTAAAATTCGTGTGATGATTTATATTTATATATAGTATAACTTCTTTTCCCTCCAAAATCTACCACCGGCAACAACCAACAAAGAGATATATATATATATATATATATATATATATATATATATATATATATATATATATATATATATATATATATATATATATATATATATATATATATATATACCACACCCTCTCCCTCCCCCGTTCGGAGAAGATGGCTTGGGGAGCTCGGGCACACACTGGCTCCGATACCAAATCGACACTCAGGTGGTCAGGTCTAGGTAGGATAAGGAGGGTATGTCCGGAAAGGTGGAGTAATGGTGGAGTTTTTTGGTTTTTTCAGGAGTTATATGCAATGCAGGGAAGCAAGTGATAATGCAACAGTAATTTAAATAAGTAAAATAAAGAACATAAATAAGAACAACAGATAAATATATAAGTAAATAAACTAGATAAAGAACATAAACAAGGATGCAATGCAGAACAACACGAACAATGGATAAGTATAAATATTTTTTAGATTTTTAATCATATATTCATCATAACAAGAACACACATATGATAAATGAAGAACGTGCTTAATAAAACATAGTCCTGAATTATATTAGGTACCTTGATAGTCAAAAGGTGAATCCTCTTGAGCAGTACACCAGGTTCTTGATACACACGTAGTAGTACAAACTTGATTATAAACTCTCACTGGACTCTTCCAAACTCTCACACATAGACCCAGATATGAGTCTTTTATTTAGGATACAATATTGGATACATACTATGGTGGATGGTGGAAGCGATGTGTGATCCTTGTGGTTCGAGCGATCGACGGATGAGTGAACCTCGAGAGCGTGCTCGAGTGATCGTTGAGGTGGTGGTTCAAGCGATGCCCTTCCCTTGCCTCTTCTTCTCTTTATATAGGGATGGCAAAGGTATTGTGGAGCCCCTTCTTCATGATGACATTTTTGACTTGTAGTTGTATATGATGATACTTTTGACTTGTAATTGCATTATTGGGGAATCTTTATAATTATTTCTTTGACTTCACCAAGGTGATGATGAAGCATCTTCATGATGTTTCTTTTATCCATTCATAAATATTATGATAGCTCTTTTTGACTAGCAAAAAGGTCTTCATGATGTACCTTTAGACTTTGATAAAGATAGCCTTATCTTCAATAGTGAGGAATCCTTATTTTGAAGATAACCTTATCTTCAATAGTGAGGAATCCTTATCTTATCATGACACTAGTCTTCATCTTCTTCATAGTCTATCATTGGCGCGCATTCTATACCATCAATTGCATCTGGCTGCCACATCTCTTGCCAAGACATGAACTGGCGATATTCTTTCCATGGTTCTGTCTACTTGCCATAATCTGGTTTTATCAGTCTCTCGACACATCTGGTGATTGTACCAGAATTTCCTTGAAGTCCTGGAAGAAAGATCCTCATAGTTTTATTCTGGAAAACCATATAATATGAAGGATCAAATCTGATATTTTCTTCAAATTCTTTGGCTTCATTGAAAATCCTCCAATTGTCATGATTCGTATCTCTGGAGAGTAGTTCTTTATAGTCTTCTCCCAAATCATAATAATATTCACAACTAGGGAAGTTATAACATCCCTTGTCGATATAGATATCATGCATTGCAGGTCTTATTGGTGGAGTGAACTTTGGGGAGATGAATAGAACATTATCCTGAATTTCCCTTTGACATAACATAGCTTCTTGCAGGCTTCTTTTATAGCCATTCCCAAATCAGAGTAGAGAATTTCTTCTGTTGATCCATAAATTGCATGGACCAACCCTTGATCTATCATTGTTTGCAGAGAGATCTCTTCAGTAGAATATGTTGGCAAGTTTCTGAAATATTTTAGATTTATATCAACCCGAAGAATGATATATTTGTGCCTTGATTGGATGATTAGTTTGCTATCAAGGTAGAGAAATGGGAACATATGGATATTGACAGATATTCCTCGATGTTTGTCTCTCTTGGTGTATAAATCTAGGAAATAATCTTGGAGGCCGAGAAACACACTCATCTGTCTCTGGTGGTATTTTTCCCAGATTAGATCAATAATCTCTTGTGAAAGGATTGAAAGGGTTTGCTCGGTTTTGAAGCTAAGTCTAGGAATGAGTAGCTCATAGGGAGTACTTGTAGGTATTGAGTATGTCTTGTTTCTTTTGGGCAAGGCAAGGTGGTTTTCAGGAATATCTTTTGTAGGATCATAGGTAGTATAATTTTGGTGATGACCAAAGGCATCTGGAATATTGTGTGGCTTAATTTGAGTGGATACATCTTTTGTGTGCATGGTCTCATCATGAGACATCTCATTCTTTTGCATTTCCTTTTGAAGAAAAGTATCTGCCTGGAATATGGATGCATCGTGATCCAATAATTTTGCATCAGGATCATTTTGATCATATATCTTTGGAGATCTCTCTCCTGACATAAGAATATCTTTGAAATCTGATAATTTTGAGGACTCCTTTTCAGGATAGTCATCTGCTTTGTCTGGAACTTTTTCTTCCATCGAGGGAAGATCATCTGATAATTCTGGAAATCTCTTTTGTGCAGAGAGATCACCTTGTGTGCAAGGATAATTTCCTTTGCTTATCTTTTGGAAATAATATGCAAGCCCATTTAGAGCATGAGTTTTATCTTTCCTGGTCTTTACTTGCCAGAGCAAGTTCAGTAACCCTTGCTGCAATTCATTTACATCAAAGTTGTGATTGAAACAATTACGACCACCTTTTGGAAGTGCCGGCAACCTCCAAGTACTCATCCTTATAAGATGTTCGTACTTCAGAGGAGGAGCCAAGCAAGGCAACCTTTTCACTTTGCTCTTAATCTGTTTTACTGCCTGAGTATGTTTTATGGTCCAAGCAGGAGGATTTTTCTTTAACCTTTCGATTAAAATCCTTCTATCTTTTGCCAGTGCTTCATAATAATCTGAGACATAATTCAAACAACTTAGAAATCTTTGCATTTGTTTCTTATCTTTAATCTCATCAGGAAATTTATCAGCAAATTCAATGACTCGAGTAACAGGCAAAACCTGGTCATGTTGTATCTTGTATCCAAGAAATTGTATATTGGTCTGGAAAAGTTTCATTTTTCGTGCAGATACTACAAGACCATTTTCGATTATAATTTTGTGGAAAGTGTTTAGATGCTTCCAATGCTGATCAATATTTTGTGAGAAGATCAAAACATCGTCTATATAGACTATAATGAAAGAAGTATATGGCAGAAAAATCTCATTCATTATTTTTTGAAATTCAGATAGAGCATTTTTTAATCCAAAAGGCATCATGTTCCATTCATAATGGCCAAATGGGGTTGTAAAAGCAGTTTTATATCTATCTTCTTCTCTTATTTGAATTTGCCAAAATCCAGATTTCATATCAAATTTGGAATATATTTGTGATCCTTGAATTCTTCGGATCAAATCATGTTTATAAGGGATTGGATACCTTATCCATTGCAAAGCTTTGTTGAAAGGTTTATAATTGATCACTAACCTAGGAACACCTCTCTCTTTTTCAGCAGCATTTTCTACATAGAAAGCTGCGCAACTCCAAGGCGAGGAGCTTTTCCTTATTAAACCCTTTGTCACACCCAATTTTAAGGATAAAATTGAATGCATAACCTTATGTGCGCCCCAGGATCAGTCACACACATAAGCCGACAAATACAAGGTAATATCAAAAGACAATGATCAAATACATAACGTAGTAATAATTAAAATAGAACCTTTAAGAAGCAAACAGCGGAAAGACACTCCGATCTTCGCGTGTAGACGCCAACTCCACAGGGACACAACTGACTGGTTGACCACAAGCCTAAACTTCTCCTGAGGTGTGGGGGAAATAGCAAGAGTGAGTCCATGTCGAACTCAGCAAATATAACATGGGGTTTATGAGGCTCAAACAGGATAGACACGGGTTTACAGCGGTTTGCTTTTAATTAAGCATCTTTTATGCAATTGGATAGCCACAAATTGAATAAGCCCATAATTCATGATCATAAGTAAACATAATTAATGAATTGCATCAATCAATTAGCAACAAGTCAACATCACCCAAAAAGATAACTACTCCGTGAGTTTTCCGGGCCACTCGTGACCGTGAGCGCGGCTAGTATACCAGTTTTACACTCTGCAGAGGTTGTGCACTTTCACTATGAGCCGTGATTCCCATTTACTCGGGGTAGCTAGCCCCATAACACTACCAGGGTGAGCGAGCAGGGTTTCACTATGAAGTCTTTCAAAGTACTCCGTCTAACAAGTTAGGGCCGCTAGGAACCCGGCAAGCATATGTAGAGCCCCCCTTCGTCGTGGCACAAGGCCACGCAGGTTATACACACTCGGACAGGAGTCGCACTATACCCGAGTCGTCAGGCCCCATCACGCCTTTCGGTAACCTCTAACAAGCTAGAAAAAGGACCTATACTTGACTAAAACCAGAGCCATGTAGCCCTCATAGTTGCACTGTAAGTCCCAGCTTTTGCTGACAGATCATTACCAAGGGGGAAGGATATGGAGCATCACAAAACTATGCCCCAATCCCCTAGTTCCATGTTGCTAAAAAGGCATCTTTTAATCCTTATTGCATATTCAATTAATCAGTTTACATGATCATGATATCAATAACGCACTAGCATCAATTACCATATGCATAATCCCATAGGTTGCAAGGAACAGGATAACAAAACTAGGAAGTAACTATGGTTAACAAGGAAGACACATGCAAATGCAATTATTTATTTGGTGAAAAGGACAACAAGGATGATCCATACTAATACTTGCCTTGATCAGCAAATTCCTGGTGATCCGGGTTGTCGAAGTACTGATCTTGATCACCCACGTAAGGCTCACCGTCTATACTCGATCCATCATAACAACACACACGCATACAGGGGCAATCATGCATACAAACAAGAGTTTTCATTAGAACAGTACACCAACAGAGAGAAAATAAATTAAAAATGTTATAAAACAAATCTACACGTCGCTACGATCACATCGATATAAATTTTGCGCAAATCGGATTTAAAACGAGGAGGATATGAATTTTACAAGATTTATAATAGAATAATAATAGATTAAATATAATCTCGAATTTTAAAAGTTAAAAATATATGAAACAGTGGTACCATCAGATAGATGATGAAATTACGAATCTAACGCAATTTGAATCGTTCAAATCGGATCTAAAACAAGTAAATTATGATCAAATGAAGTTTAGTGGCAAATCTGTAAATAATAGAAAACACATTTTCTAAATACCGGGAGAAAATACGTTTTCTAAATTGGAAAGCGCAAATCACAGAATACGCTAAGGGATCGCGGGTTTAGCATTAAAAACTGCAGGGGGTTATTCGCAAAAACGCCGGCCGAATCGGTATGGGCTGCTCTCGGCCGTCCGATTCAAAATCGGCGGATCAGATTAAAAGAGAGGAAGGGTGGCGGTGCTCCCGGCCGGAGCAGAGCCGACCACGGCGGCGCCATGGCCGGAGGGTGGCCGGAGATGGCGTTTTCGGGGCTTGGAAGCTCGGTTCACCTCGGGATCTGGTCGGGGAGCAAGAGAAGCTCAACCTAAACCTATCTATGGTTTCGGTTGCCACAGAGGTAGCTCGGAGAGGATGCGGCGAGCTCGGTGGCGGAACTATGGCGGCGATGAAGCTCGGCATCATGGCTACAGTGCACAAAACCGAGGGAGAAGGGGTCGGGAAGATCCCTGACCTTGCTGCGAAGCTTGGAGGGCAACCAATTTTGACGGAGAGACTTCTCGTTGACGAAATCGACGGCGACGGCGGAGCTCGGGGCGGCGGCGGTTCTGTGGCTACGGCAAGGGCACGATTGGAGGCGGCGGCTTGCTCGGGAACTTGTGGGGAGGGACGGCAGAGCTCGGCCGACCTATATAGGGGCGCGAGGGAGGCGTAGGAGATCCGGACTCGGGAGAGAGAGGGCGAGTGTGCGAGCTCACCTAGGGCGGTTTGGAGGGCCGAAATCGACTCGGGGGTGGCTCTCCACGTGCTCCGGCGGGCGGTGATCTCCTACAACGTCGGCGAGGGTGCATTAGTGCACAATTCAAGCGGAAAAAGGGTCGGGCTACCTCGGGAGATCACGCAAATGCTCAGTAAGGGGCTTACGACGAGGATTAAAACCCAAGGACGACGAATTGGTTGCGGCGGAGGAAAGCTTCGAGCGGCGGCGGCTCTGTTCGCGCGAGGGCGGGAAGAGGCAATGCTGCTAGGGCTGGATGGCGGCAAATAGGGGCCCGCCTGGACTTATATAGTCCCGAGGCGATGGGGATAGGGGAGTTGAGTTCGCCTCGGATATAGGAGATCGAATCGAGGGCGGCGAGCGACGAACTCGCTCTGTTCGTTCTCGCGTCGGTCTCCCTTGAGCAGCAGGAGGGGATGGAGGTGAGGCGCTGACGCGTGGGTCCCATGAGACAGCGAGACCGGGCGCTGGGGTCAAGCCATCAGCTGCAGAGAGAAGCCCCCGTGCGCGTGCGTTCGGCCGCGGCGTTGCTCTCTGCTTTGGGCGCCCAGGGGAGAAGAAAGGAAGGAGGAGAAGAGGGACTGACGCGTGGGCCCGGCTTGCAGCCGCAGAGAGGAGAGGGGCACTGCGCTGCTGTGGCTGGCCTGTTGGCTAGCTAGGCCTCGGCCCAAGACAAAGAGGAAGCGGGCAGCAGGCCGAGAGGAGGACTGGGCCCTCGGCCAAAATCAGAGAGGGAAGGTTTTCCTATTTCCCTTTTCTATTTTCTAAATACATTTTCAAAAGGATTTTCAATTTGGGATTTTGAATAATTGTTTTTGAACATTTGAAGAATTCAAATAAACTCCAAACAGTACAAAGAAGAAATGCACCAGCATGAATGCATCATACATGTGTATGACCTAGGTTTGATTTTATATTTGTGAAAAATTATTATTTCCCTATTGGAATGATCAACTAATTGCATAATTAAATAAATTCTCACTATTTAAAGGAATGCAATTTTTCGGGTGTTACAATTCTACCCCCTTAAAAGGAATCTCGTCCCGAGATTCGAGAGAGAAAGATCAAAAGAATAAAGTTTAGATGATTGAGAAGATTCAAATACTCTACCATTGAATCTTCTTTGTTTTATCGGGTACCTCCTCCTTCGTGATAATAATTCTGATGCGCATTTCCTGTTGTCACCACCTTGCTATAAATACGCCATGTATTGTTTCCATAACCTTGATGGGTACCCAGTATGGTAAGATCCTTTGTCAGTAATAACTCATCCAATCGCATATGTGATACACATCTAATGTTCCATATAATATCTCAAGTGATTCCAATGTTTATGGGTCCATCACGCTTCCGCTGCGCTACTCTGATGTTCCATCCAAACAGTACACTTGTGTCCGATCAGGCAATATTTCTCAACTTCATAGATGAATTATTATTTCTAAATCTTATCCTTGATAGTGTCCTCTCCAAACATGGAGGTATCTGATTCTTCCAAGTAAAATCACAGAAACTCAGAAATCTTCATCTTGCTACTCTTTAGCTTGGCTACCCCCTTAAAAGAAATTAACTTGGGGCACCAAAGATAGCTTGCATCTTCTTCTGAGTGGGTTGATTACTACCATCATGTACTTCTAACATTCTAACAGTACCCATGAGCATAGGTAAGAATAGGTAATCTGAAGTTATTCGCAAGCAGAAAAACAACAGCTTAGTAAATCAGTTGTAACTTCAGATCTGTTACTCCAAATAAGCCGCAGCACATACCGTTGGAAAGCTGCTGAAATTTCCTACAACTTTGATGTAGAACATGTTTCCAGATTCTGTAGTTATAATGGTCGAAAACAGGGCACAACCAAAATATTTTCAGATTCCGGACAGCACAGCTGCATCGTCTTGTGATTTTCACAACTCCCAAACCATAATAGCTATCAGGGTGATTCTTACGCCCACAGAACGATCTTGAAGTCTACTTATGTCCAGAATTTTTCCAAGATTTTTTTGATCTTCCAAAAATAGAGGTAGAAGCTAACAAGGACATGTTGCTCCGAGAAGACAGAATAAAGCAAGCAATAGAGAAAGAGAACCCAACTATGTATTCCATTAATCCTTATACCTTGGGCATATAAACTAAATGAAATTATGAACAACTCCATAAAATCATTGCACTCATTACAAAGATTCAAATCAAGCAAGTTCATAATAACAATTCGACAAGGCACAACAATCATTGGTACCCAACTTGCGATGCTATCGCGCGTTCTATCTCTATCAAGGGTTCATCTCTAAGGCTTCAACTTCATGTTATGAAAGAATGAGGTAAGAGATAGTTCTAAAAGAATTTCAAGCCAACGGGTGGATAAAAGATTTATAGCAAAAAGGAGGAGATGAATATCAAGGTAAGGGGTATAGCAAAGCAGAAATTATCAATGGTTATGGAACAAGGACTCCATAGGAAGTTATAAAACTTAAGATGGTCTATTTCTTACTAGGCTTGCGTCCTACAGTCAGCATTGCTTTGATACCACTTTGTCACACCCAATTTTAAGGATAAAATTGAATGCATAACCTTATGTGCGCCCCAGGATCAGTCACACACGTAAGCCGACAAATACAAGGTAATATCAAAAGACAATGATCAAATACATAACGTAGTAATAATTAAAATAGAACCTTTAAGAAGCAAACAGCGAAAAGACACTTCGATCTTCGTGTGTAGACGCCAACTCCACAGGGACACAACTGACTGGTTGACCACAAGCCTAAACTTCTCCTGAGGTGTGGGGGGAATAGCAAGAGTGAGTCCATGTCGAACTCAGCAAATATAACATGGGGTTTATGAGGCTCAAACAGGATAGACACGGGTTTACAGCGGTTTGCTTTTAATTAAGCATCTTTTATGCAATTGGATAGCCACAAGTTGAATAAGCCCATAATTCATGATCATAAGTAAACATAATTAATGAATTGCATCAATCAATTAGCAACAAGTCAACATCACCCAAAAAGATAACTACTCCGTGAGTTTTCCGGGCCACTCGTGACCGTGAGCGCGGCTAGTATACCAGTTTTACACTCTGCAGAGGTTGTGCACTTTCACTATGAGCCGTGATTCCCATTTGCTCGGGGTAGCTAGCCCCATAACACTACCAAGGTGAGCGAGCAGGGTTTCACTATGAAGTCTTTCAAAGTACTCCGTCTAACAAGTTAGGGCCGCTAGGAACCCGGCAAGCAGATGTAGAGCCCCCCTTCGTCGTGGCACAAGGCCACGCAGGTTATACACACTTGGACAGGAGTCGCACTATACCCGAGTCGTCAGGCCCCATCACGCCTTTCGGTAACCTCTAACAAGCTAGAAAAAGGACCTATACTTGACTAAAACCAGAGCCATGTAGCCCTCATAGTTGCACTGTAAGTCCCAGCTTTTGCTGACAGATCATTATCAAGGGGGTAGGATATGGAGCATCACAAAACTATGCCCCAATCCCCTAGTTCCATGTTGCTAAAAAGGCATCTTTTAATCCTTATTGCATATTCAATTAATCAGTTTACATGATCATGATATCAATAACGCACTAGCATCAATTACCATATGCATAATCCCATAGGTTGCAAGGAACAGGATAACAAAACTAGGAAGTAACTATGGTTAACAAGGAAGACACATGTAAATGCAATTATTTATTTGGTGAAAAGGACAACAAGGATGATCCATACTAATACTTGCCTTGATCAGCAAATTCCTGGTGATCCAGGTTGTCGAAGTACTGATCTTGATCACCCACGTAAGGCTCACCGTCTATACTCGATCCATCATAACAACACACACGCATACAGGGGCAATCATGCATACAAACAAGAGTTTTCATTAGAACAGTACACCAACAGAGAGAAAATAAATTAAAAAGGTTATAAAACAAATCTACACGTCGCTACGATCACATCGATATAAAGTTTGCGCAAATCGGATTTAAAACGAGGAGGATATGAATTTTACAAGATTTATAATAGAATAATAATAGATTAAATATAATCTCGAATTTTAAAAGTTGAAAATATATGAAACAGTGGTACCATCAGATAGATGATGAAATTACGAATCTAACGCAATTTGAATCGTTCAAATCGGATCTAAAACAAGTAAATTATGATCAAATGAAGTTTAGTGGCAAATCTGTAAATAATAGAAAACACATTTTCTAAATACCGGGAGAAAATACGTTTTCTAAATTGGAAAGCGCAAATCACAGAATACGCTAAGGGATCGCGGGTTTAGCATTAAAAACTGCAGGGGGTTATTCGCAAAAACGCCGGCCGAATCGGTATGGGCTGCTCTCGGCCGTCCGATTCAAAATCGGCGGATCAGATTAAAAGAGAGGAAGGGTGGCGGTGCTCGTGGCCGGAGCAGAGCCGACCGCGGTGGCGCCATGGCCGGTGGGTGGCCGGAGACGACGTTTTCGGGGCTTGAAAGCTCGGTTCACCTCGGGATCTGGTTGGGGAGCAAGAGAAGCTCAAGCTAAACCTATCTATGGTTTCGGTTGCCACAGAGGTAGCTCGGAGAGGATGTGGCGAGCTCGGTGGCGGAACTATGGCGGCGACGAAGCTTGGCATCATGGCTACAGTGCACAAAACCGAGGGAGAAGGGGTCGGGAAGATCCCTGACCTTGCTGCGAAGCTTGGAGGGCAACCAATTTTGACGGAGAGACTTCTCGTTGGCGAAATCGACGGCGACGGCGGAGCTCGGGGCGGCGGCGGTTCTGTGGCTGCGGCAAGGGCACGATTGGAGGCGGCGGCTTGCTCAGGAACTTGTGGGGAGGGACGGCAGAGCTCGGCCGGCCTATATAGGGGCGCGAGGGAGGCGTAGGAGATCCGGACTCGGGAGAGAGAGGGCGAGTGTGCGAGCTCACCTAGGGCGGTTTGGAGGGCCGAAATCGACTCGGGGGTGGCTCTCCACGTGCTCCGGCGGGCGGTGATCTCCTACAACGTCGGCGAGGGTGCATTAGTGCACAATTCAAGCGGAAAAAGGGTCGGGCTACCTCGGGAGATCACGCAAATGCTCAGTAAGGGGCTTACGACGAGGATTAAAACCCGAGGACGACGAATTGGTTGCGGCGGCGGAAAGCTTCGAGCGGCGGCGGCTCTGTTCGCGCGAGGGCAGGAAGAGGCAATGCTGCTAGGGCTGGATGGCGGCAAATAGGGGCCCGCCTGGACTTATATAGTCCCGAGGCGATGGGGATAGGGGAGTTGAGTTCGCCTCGGATATAGGAGATCAAATCGAGGGCGGCGAGCGACGAACTCGCTCTGTTCGTTCTCGCGTCGGTCTCCCTTGAGCAGCAGGAGGGGATGGAGGTGAGGCGCTGACGCGTGGGTCCCACGAGACAGCGAGACTGGGCGCTGGGGTCGAGCCATCAGCTGTAGAGAGAAGCCCCCGTGCGAGTGCGTTCGGCCGCGGCGTTGCTCTCTGCTTTGGGCGCCCAGGGGAGAAGATAGGAAGGAGGAGAAGAGGGACTGACGCGTGGGCCCGGCTTGCAGCCGCAGAGAGGAGAGGGGCACTGCGCTGCTGCGGCTGGCCTGTTGGCTAGCTAGGCCTCGGCCCAAGACAAAGAGGAAGCGGGCAGCAGGCCGAGAGGAGGACTGGGCCCTCGGCCAAAATCAGAGAGGGAAGGTTTTCCTATTTCCCTTTTCTATTTTCTAAATACATTTTCAAAAGGATTTTCAATTTGGGATTTTGAATAATTGTTTTTGAACATTTGAAGAATTCAAATAAACTCCAAACAGTACAAAGAAGAAATGCACCAACATGAATGCATCATACATGTGTATGATCTAGGTTTGATTTTATATTTGTGAAAAATTATTATTTCCCGATATATTGGAATGATCAACTAATTGCATAATTAAATAAATTCCCACTATTTAAAGGAATGCAATTTTTCGGGTGTTACACCCTTCTTTAGTAGGTCATTAATTTCATATTTGCAAATTTCCAAAAGTCTACTATTCATTTGGACGGGACTTGCCTTGGTAGGGATCTTTTCCTCACTAAAATTAGATACATATGGGAGAGCAACAACATGTTTCTTCCTATGCCAAAAGGCAGAGGGAAGATCAGAGCATATTTCCTTAATAAATTTTTCTTCTAAGGATTTTATCTTGATTTTGAAATTTGGATCTTCAAGGGTTTTGTCTATTCTTGTCTTTTTAATTTCGATGGCTACCTCATTGATAAATTGTTCTTTGTGATAGATCACTTCTTTTAAATGATTTAATAAAGTTTCTTCAGGCTGAGAAGTGAACATCAACTCAACCTTTTTGCCTTTAATGCTAAATTGGATACTTTGTTTAGTCATAAGAAAAAGACGTATTAACGATAAAAATGGAGTTCCTAAAATTACTCCTTGATTGAGGTTTTTGATTAGTAAAAATAATGTTTTTAGACATGCTCCAGAAATGCAAACATGGACTTCAGGAATTTTGTGGCCTACTTGGAGTATATTGCCATTGGCAGCATGGACCTTATGAGAAGATTTTTCAAAATATCTGAATGGAACAATTCCTTCTCTGATGCAGTTTACATCTGCGCCTGAATCTATCAAAGTTCTATACTTGAAGTTGAATCCATCATGGAATTTATATAAAATCTCAGCATACCATTTTTGCTTGAAATATCTTTCTATAGAACCAACTAGTTCCTCTTTCTGGGCTTCATTATCGTCTTTGGAATCTTGGGGTTCGATAATTTTTGCCTTTCTTTTAAGGCTTCTTAATTCTTCTTTTATAAGATTGTATTCTTTCGAGAGTGCTTCGAGATCTAGTTGCTTTTTTTCTTCAAATCTTCAACCTTATTGAAGACCTTGTTTGTGGCATAAAATTTCTTTTGCTTGATTTCATTACTTATTTTATCTTTGTTATTTTTTACCCTTGATAGAAACTTTTCAAGGATAATCTCCTTTTCTTCTGGATTTTGCACTGTATCAAAGGTATCTAAAACAAATTGTTCCAAATCAGTGAGAACCAAGAGGTTTTCCTCTGATTTTTCTTTTTTATCTTTAGATTCTGGTTTAAGCAAAGCTTTTACTTTCGGTTTATGGCAATTTAGAGTCTTATGATTGTTTTGGCCATACTCTTAGTCATTATACTTGGGCTTTCTTTTGAAATGTTTCGAGGCATTTTGTTTGTTATATATCTTTTTATGCCTTCTCTTAAAGATAGGGTGTTTTACTTTCTTATAAACTCTTTTATGGTATCTATTTGACCCCTTTCTTCTAGATTTAAGTGGGTCTTGGAATCTAAATTGATAGCACAACTCCCTTAATTCTCTTTGTTTTTTGAGCTGTTCCTTACTTTTTAAATCATTACATAGCTTAGCTCCAATCATTTGCAGTTTTTGGGTGATTTTACTTCTATCTAAGTTTTGATGTTTTGTACTCCCTTTTCTTAAAGTATTTTTAACCTTTTTAGAAAATAGGGGAGATGGATCAGGTATATATTTTTCTTTCCAGAAATTCTGATTAGAATCTGGAAGGATAAATAATTTTGATAGGAACAGATCTTTACACCATCTGAAATTTGACATGGTTTTGTAACTTAAACGCTCTCTATTCTTTTGATGGTTTCCTACTGAATGGCAAACTATACTATAGAGTAGGGCTGATATATCATCTGGGATTGTTCTTAAAGATTGTCCTTGATCACCTATTAGGACAATTGGCCGTTCATTTTTATCTATTTTAACGGCATCAATTATGGATTTTCTTTGGGTTTCATCTAGATGGTGATCCCACGGGCTCCTTATTTACCCCGTAAATCCTATGACGATCATATGGATGGTTTCATTCTTTTTATGTCCCTTTGTCAGGCAAGAGTTTGTATATATAATCATCTGATGGCACATAGTAAATATTTGGTATCCTACATTCCCTCCAGCATTCCCTTTAGTGATTTCTTTGAAGCATATCATACTGGTTATATAGGGTAGTTCTGCGTAGACTGGCTTTGGATAATAATTTTTTACCATTTGGAAAGATCTAATCTTGTTTATTAAATCTTTACTTTCTTCATCAGTGATTTGGTTGTTTTTGGTGATATTTAAATTTTCCAAATTGTTTGCTAGCTCGTTGATTGGTTCCTCAAAAACAGAGCGTCCCAGAGTTTTTTGTTTTCCACGTTGTGAGACAAAAGATGGGACAACTGTTTGGGTTTCAGGATGAGGGCTAGATGGATGATTTACCTTTTTCTTACTTTTGTTGGGCATTGTTCTGTCCCCAAGGATGGTCTTTATGGGGTCTATTTTTGTGGGTTTTCTTGAGTAGCTTTGGATATATCTTTTAGCGGGCATGCCTTAATATTCTCTTCCTTGGTTTTTCTTCTAATTGAGTGGACTCAATTGGTGAGCAAGCAGATTTAATCTGCCTTCCACTGATTATCTTCCAATCCCTAGAAGCCTTCATTGGGCTGATTATTTTGTCATTACCAGACTCAGGTTCAATCTTATTCTTTTGTTGAGAATCTGGTTTGAAGAATTCTTCAAAATATCTAATTTGGCTATTTTCATACCAATCAAAGAAGAATATGTTCTTCTTTTGCTCAATCATTTCTTTATGCCAAACTTCCCTAATCTTTAGCCTAGAAGGTCGATCCACATTTTTGAAATATCTTTCTTTTTTGGATTTATTTTTTGGAAGACCTATTTCTTTTAGAAGAAACTCTTTATCTATTTGGAACTCACCTTCTTCTAATGTTGTGACAGAATTTGTTTGGTTTTTGAGATTGTCTATTTCAATAACATTAGAGATTGATACTACTTGGGAATCGTTTTCTCATGTAATTTTTATTTCTTTTTTAGTTTAGAAAACAGGGGTTCATACATAGAACTAATACTACACGTATTATAATTATACAATGCATTCTTTTCGGACATAATCTTAACTGACGTATCACTGCTACACGAGGCTATAGACCGGTCAGAAGCAGTAAGCGTCCTTACTAACCAAGACATCTTATACGAAGACAAAAGAGTTTAGATGAGTAGTTTCCAGTCCAACGGCAGGGTAATTAAACCTCACAATTACGATCAACCTGTAGGGTGGATGGTTTCTAGTCCAACGGCAGGGTAATTAAACTTCACAATTAAGACCAACTTGCTTCTTTTGCTAGGCTTAGATAATCCAACGCTTCCTAATCCAACGCTCAAACGCCTATTCCAACGCTCCAACGCCAACAACACCTATCTTTGGCTAAAAGGCTCACGGGTAGAGGCTCACGGGTCCGGGCAAACGGATCCGTCCAAGCTTTTATAAAAGAAACAGGGTCTCTGCGACTACGGCTTACCAACACTCTACGGGATCTCCGCGACTACGGCTTACTATCCTTACTATCACACCCTCTCCTCCCTCCCCCCGTTCGGAGAAGATGGCTTGGGGAGCTCAGGCACACACTGGCTACGATACCAGATCGACACTCAGGTGGTCAGGTCTAGGTAGGATAAGGAGAGTATGTCCGGGAAGGTGGAGTGTATATATATATATATATATGGAAATTATTTCCTACTCTCAGGGAGTAGTTACTCTCATGTTTATATCTTAAGATTTTGAGCACGTATGACCAAACAAAGTATATGTATGCGAAGTATATGATCATACTAGACCATCCATGGTAGTATATTTGTCAAGTATGCATGCATACATCGAGTATGTGGTCATACTTATTTTATATACTACAGTAAGTGCCATTTTCGTAATATATTAAAAAGTATGAGTTCTCTTAAAAAAAATTTGCGTAGGAAGATTTAGAGCATCATAATATAAATATGTAAACATACTCAAAGTGATAAATAAGTATAAACACATACACAAGGTGATTTTTTAAAGATAGGAATAACTGCTCCCGGGTCAGGTGCCTTGAAGACCGCTACTAATTCCTCGCGCGAGAGCGTTTGGCGGGCTCCCTTGTGCCGTGGGGTGCTGACGCGTGGAATCTGCTTATTTGCGAAAAGTTCCTACCAGTTTAATAAAATAAATCTGCAGTCCAGCTAGGAAGGACGACACAAAATATACGTTCAAATATTTTACAGATACATCCTTGTGTATACTATATTTTATCGTGAAGAAGAAAGAATTCAGAAACTTGGTCGTTTTTGCAGAAACGTCCCGCTGGTAAATTTACGGAGAACCCCCTCGGCTCGCCCCCGTCCCCCCAACCCTAGCTTCCCTCTTTCGATGGAGCAGAGCATGGATCTGGGCTCCGTCACTGTGCAGTCATCACTGGTCGTGAAGCGCCTGCAGGCCGTGGTGGCGGACCGCGTGGGCGTCGCGCCGCACCAGATCTCGGCGTCCCTGGCCCGCCCCCGCCGGGCGCGCCACGTGCCACTCGACGACGCCACCGACCTCGCCGCCGCCGTCGCGTGGGAGGGCAGCGGCTGCTACGTCGTCACGGGGCTGCGCCGCTACCGTGGCGACAGGAAGGGGACCACCAACGGCGTCGTGGGCGCGGTGGAGACCATCCTGAAGCGCCTCCCGCCCACGGATCTGGCGTCCCGGGTCAGTTCTCCGCCTCCGCTTCCTCTTCCGCCTCCACCGTCCGCAGCCGGCCCGCTCGTGTAGTCGTGTTCGACGGCTGGGGCTACGACGACTACGAGGCGCCCTTGCGGGAGCTGCAGTGGAGTGCCTCGCGAAGCTGGGCGTCTCGGTGGACCGCGGGCTCAGCCCCGAGGGGGCGGCGGCACGGCTGCAGCGATACGGGCCCAACGAGCTCGAGCGGCACGCCCCACCTCCACGGCGCACGCTCGTCGCTCGTGAAATCCTCAGGCAGGCGGTTGTCGATGAGAAATGGAGGCTTGCATCCTCCGTGTTCGAACAACATTCCTCCAAATCTGGCGTGATGGAGACGACGGCTGCTTGGCTGCCCACGAATAATTAGCCAGGTGCCGAGGTATGTGTCACCCTCCCTTCTGCACATTGTGTGTCACTGGCCATCCATCCCTCTTCACCTTGGTCCCGATTCAGGCTGTGCGGATGTACATGGACTTGAAGAGGCGTCGTTGATCTCTAGGTTGATTCATGACTTCGCAAAGGAAGAACAAGCTAGGTTAGTGCAGTGCGTGCTGACAGCTTGAATCCGTGTCTTTACAATTATTTTAATGTTGCAATGCTTTGCTTCCTTAGAAGTAAATATTTGTACAACCATCATCGTATTGTGTTGGATTTCATTGTAACATTCCCTGTTACTTGCTTTGCTGCACTGCATTCATAGGAGATGTGTGCCTTCTCTACGAGGCATAGTTGCCTTTTGTTTCTATAGGGGCAATTCAGCATTCCCACTGAAGTCTGGGTTTTCATTTGTTCTAATAGATGTTTGTCTTATTATAGGTCTCTTGACTTCTTAACTGGAAATCTCCTTACAGTGGCAACAACGCTCAAGTATTAGTCTGCCCAATCTGCCACTGAATCTGCGTGATGTATGTGAGTCCTCGAGAATTGGATTTTCATTCATGTTAGTAATTTTGGGCTGATATATTGGGAAAACTAAATAGTGTTGTTTTAGCTGCCTTGGGAAGAGGATAATGGTTTTGACTCATCATGCATATATGGAAGAAAAATGAATTTCTTGAGATTTTACAGTAGAGTCTTTGGATTGCCATCGTCAATCAACACACTTTTCTTAATTACTGACAGAGATCGAATCTGTAAAAAAGTTGTGTTGTCGTGTGGATACTGTCTCTAGCAAGAGTATGATGTTCTCTGGACGATACTTGACATGTTAAATTGGTTGCTTGGTTGAGAACTTAGAGTTAGCCCTGCTGATGGAGCCTCCGGTTGAGAGGACGCTGCTGTGGTTCTCACCATGTCAAGTAACTTGTGAAATGGTTAGTTTTTCATGGCAGTGCATTGAGCTTCTGCAGCACGCTAGGAAGGGATGTTTCTTACAGGGCATACTCTTTTTTTTTTTTGGCGAATACAGGGCATATTTCATTATGTTAAAGATAGTAATGTTCTATATATTCCAAGAGTGCTGACATCAATTTAATTATGTATCGAATGATATGTGAATTTTCATCGAATTCAGTTAAAACAATCCTGAGTTATGCGATCATATTTGTGTTCTTTGATATATTTGCCTTCTAGCATTCACAGGTTTTATCTGCTTGCAATGTTGGTGCAAAAGTCGTCAAGATTTCATAACTACGCAATTACTTCTCATAGGCATAGGATTCATAGCTACACAAATATTTCTCATAGGCATTTTTACTTGAGCAATAGATTAACATATTGCGACTACAGATGTTCTTTTGTTCGGATTGTGTTGAAAAAAATAAACAATTTATTCTGCACTTCTAATACCCTATCAAGTAGTCGAATGTAGTTTATATTTCTAGGGCAATTGGCATCCGTTGGCTTATGTGATCTAATTTAAACAGGTGTACCCGGTTTCTGTGACGGGTGGAGAGATGTACATGTCTGCTTTGTGATGGGTGGAGAGATGTACATGCCTGCTCTGTAGTCATTAACTTCTGATCTTTGTGTATGATTTAATAGAACCATAAATGTAATGAAAGGTTGTGTAATATATAGCTGAACATAACCAAGAGAGCTACAGTGGACACAAACCATGCTATATATCATTGCTTCATAATTTTCTACTGGTATAATATATATATGTTTGATATTAGGTACTGACATTGGTAATGGTGGCAATTACTATATATTAATGATTGTAATGTATGTGTCTAATATCTTAGCTTTATCATATTTGATTATGGAGTTGAACAGACTAGCTTTTATATTCTACAAATCATGGAGTTGTGTCATTTTCTAGTATATATAAGAATACACAGTATACTAGTTCATGCTTATGGTCTCGGCATGCATGAGCTTGATGCGCACAGCAACACCGTCGTCGTCCTCCCTCCCTATTGATCGATTTCCCGGTCCATGTCGTCGATCATCAGTTGATGGCAACGTCGCTGTAGTCGTCATTCACCGTCGAGAAGAAGGCCTGGTCCTCCTCGGGGCGCGGGCGCTCCTTGGCCTTGAGCTCCTCAATCCTATCAATGGCGGTCTTGAGCTCCCACCGGCTGTCCACGTTGGTCTCGCAGCACGCCATGCCGACCCTGATCAGCTTCACCATCTCCTCCTTGTCCTCCTCGTCCTCTCCCCGCAGCTCCGGGTCCAACACGGTGTCCAGCCACTCTCCCTCCGGCGTCGACCCCACCACGCTCACCAGGTCGGTGGCGGTGCTGTTATTGGGCTTCTGCGGCGACGACGACGGCTCCGCCGACGAAGCTCCCGCCGCCGCCTTGGGCGGGTCGTAGGTGGGCGGCCTGCCGGTGAGGATCTCGAGGACGAGAAGGCCGAGGCACCAGACGTCGCTCTTCTTGGAGGAGCGGCCGAACTGCTTCCGCTCCGGCGACTTGAAGGCCACCATGAGCTGCGCGGCGTGCGACTGGTTCATCACCGGCACCAGCGCGTAGTCCGTCAGCAGCGGCTCGTGGTGGCCGTCCAGCAGGATGTTGGACGACTTGAGGTGCCCGTGCGGCACCGTTAGCATGCACAGCTCGTCGTACAGGTAGCTCAGCGCCCGCGCCACGCCCTTCACGATCTTCAGCCGCGCCGCCCAGCGCACCGCCGCCGCCTTCTTCATCCCGCCGCCGCCGCCGCCTACGCCAAATGTTACAGGGATCGATGGATGATATGATCGGTGACGACGACGACGAAGCAGGGAGATGATGAACAACAACAGAGTAACAGACCATTGCCATGGAGGAGGTTGGCCAAGCTCCGGTTGGGGACGTAGTCGTGGATGAGGAGCTTCTCCTCCTTGCGGTAGTAGTAGGCGACGAGGGGGAGGAGGTTGGGGTGGCTGAGCCGGCCCAGCCGCCGCATGTGCTCCTCGAAGTCCTCCCTGCCCACCCGGTTCATCTCCTTGAACCGCTTCACCACCACGGAGTGGCCCGTCGTCAGCGTGGCGCAGTAGCACACGCCGAGGTTGGCGGTGCCGAGCACCTCCGCCGTAGCCTTCAGCAGGTCCTGCAGCTCGAAGAACCGCCCGCGGTCGTCGCGCACGAACGTCAGCCGCCCCTGCTCCGCCTTCCGGGCCGCGCCGCGCGCCATGCCCCCGGCGGCGGCGGCGGCGGCGGAGGCGGCGGGCGCCTGCGCCACGCTGCTGGCTTCGGCGTTCGCCGCCGGCGGTTGCGGGTGCGGCTCGACCCTCGGCGGTCCCGACAACGGCCGAGCCGACGACGAGGTCGGGCCGAAGTTCTTGGTCTTGTAGTCCCGCCGCCTCCGCAGCGCGACGAACGCCACGCCGGCGATCGTGAGCGTGCCGAGGAACGCGGCGAAGACGCCGAACGAGGTGGAGCCCTCGGCGGTGGGCTTCTGGCCTTCGTCTTGCTTCTTCGCATCGTCAGCTGAAGACGCCGCCCCTGATGTGGACGCCACGGTCTCTGCTGCTGGTTTTGATGGCGTCGTGCCTTCTTTGACGACGGAGGCCGGCGGTGGCGCCTTTGGTGACGGCGACGGAGACGGCGATGGTGATGGCGACGGCGGCGGAGGGCCCTCGCATTTGGCACCAAGCGGCGGGCCGCAAAGCTTCTTGTTGCCTGCATGCATGCATTATTGTAGAACAGCAAGATCATATGGCTGGACATACATCGCACGAACACCGTGCATGCATGGTGTCGAAAATCGAAATCTACGATGTCGTTGCTCACCGGCAAACATATCGGGTGGCATGGATTTGAGGCTCGCGGGGATCTGCCCCTCGAGCTCATTGTTCGCGAGGTTGACTTGCGTGAGCTCCTCCTGTTTGAGGTCAGGGATCTTGCCCTGAAACCTGTTGCCATCGAGCTGCAGCTCCATGAGCCTGGACGCGTCGGCGAGCGACGCCGGGATGGGGCCGGTGAACTGGTTGTGGGAGAGGACGACCTTCTTGAGCGAGCCCATCCCGGCGAACGCGTCGGCGGGGATGACCCCGGAGAAGTTGTTCCCGGACAGGAAGACGGCGCGGAGGCCGCTGAGCTCCTTCACGTCGGGCAGCGGGCCGGCGAAGCCGTTCCCCATGAAGCTCAGCGTGCGGAGGCCGGGGCCCGGCAGGCTCGTCAGCGCGCGCAGGTCCAGATTGCCGGAGAGCCCCAGCCCCTCGAGCTGCAGGCCGTGCACGCCGTCCTTGTTGCACATGACGCCCTTCCAGGCGGGCGTTCCCCCGCCGCCGTCGCCATCGCCGCCGCAGGGGCTCGTGTCGGGGGACCAGCTGGCGAGCGCGCCGCCGCCGTCGTTGATGCCGGCCTTGAGCTTGAGGAGCGCGTCGGCGGCGGCGGTGGCGTCGGCGGGCGAGAGAGACAGCGGGAGCCGCGCGGCGTCAGCGACCAGCAGGAGCGGGAGGAGGAAGAGGGGCAGGAGGAGGCGCGCTAGCGATGATGGCACTCCGGCCATGTCCGGAGCAGCGGCGGCGGCGGTGCCAGGAGCCAGCCCGCCGGCGCCAGCGCTTGACGACGGCGGGTGAATTGGCCGGCGGCAATGCTGCTGCGGGCGGCCCCTGTTCCCCGGGCACGCGCTCGAGTGGGGGAAGGCTGGCCGGCACGCTGTTTTCCAGGGAGGCCGGGAGAGCGGGAGGTGGAGGCGAAGAGAGAGAAAGGGAGGGGGCGGAGAAGGGGGAGGAGAGAGGATTCAGGAGCTCCCCCGCACGCACGCACGCGCGCGCGCGCGGCGAGGACGGTGACGAGCGAGCGATGAGAATTGAGAGGCGCCCGCATGGCATGGGCCGGCCATTGGGGGATTTTTGGGCTGCGGCTGCTGGTTTTGGCCAAAAATAGCGGGTGCCCTGCCCGCATTGCGCGCGCTCTCACGACTGACGAGGCTGTCATCGTCGTTTCAACGGCTCTTCTCTGATCAACGTTAGCGCTTGTTGATGGGACTATGCGTGCATGGTTCACCATTTGCTTCAGCACAACCCTTGTACAGGGCAGTACAACCCTTGTGCTGTCAACACTGTTCCTAAAGCAAACGTAAGCTGCAGAAAATTTGATTTTGGCTAATGCTAATTCAAGCGGACAGGGCCGGCCGGGTCAATGTTCTCTGAAAGACAAGTTTCGACCTGTTTTTTTAAACTAAGTTTGAGGTTGACCAGTTTCTTTGTATGAATAATCCTAGTGCTCGTTGCTTCTTTTTTTCTTCCCTTTAAAGATATTGTTTTAGGATGATTTCGGTTAACGTTTGACAAGATTACGCATATATGTTCTTTACTCTATATTCGAATGAAACATTGTGCGAATGGACCTGTGGTCTAATGGTAGAATTGTTCAGTGGGACATTACCCACCAGAGTTTAAATCCTGGTTGTCGCACATTTCCTAAATTTATTTCAGGATTTAACGGTGTTGTGTTCTCACAACAAATTAGTCTAGCAAATCAGCCTCAACCACAATAAGTTCTATGTTGGTTAGCATTACTAGTACAATTTATGATGCGAGATCGAATGAACGAGTGTATTGTGTTCAACCTACTTTGCTTATCTGCTTCTTGTGTTTCTGTTAATAAAATTAATTGAGCCTGTTCTACTTCTGCATCAAAGTTGGTCCCTTCATTTTTGTTTTGTTATTAGTTCTAGAATTTAGGTTTGTCCTAAAGGAAAAACCCTTAAACCCCTTTTTCTTGTCGATATTGAACTTCGAATTGGGGAATTGGTGTTGCATCTCTTCAGTACCACATGTTTGGATGCTCTGGCATTCGATTTTGGAATTTGATTCCCAATTCCAAATGGTATGCTCACAACACAAACTAACACGCTATCAATACAAACCGGATGAGCTCAATATTTGCTGGAATACCCATAGTAGTTCTCTGTTTCTCAAAATTAAAGGAAAAGAGAGGATCACTGTAAATCAAAGTGGTCTTGTGTCTTGGCTGAAAATATACTTGCACCAATAGTTAGTACTCCATTCTAAAACATAAATTGCTTGGATCTTTTTTTTTAAGCAACAGGAGGGGTTTTGGACCCCTACAGAGAAAATTTAAATAAAAGGAAACAGAGTACAGAACAAACAAGTTGGGACACTGAAGAAAGTGTCAGGTAAACTAAAAGGAGGAGAAAGAAAGGGAAAATGTAGAACTTAGGGGACCATGATGGAGAGGAAAAAAAAATTTAACAGAAGTACAACCTTTGAAATCAGACAGATGTAGCACTTGTTATCCATTCTTGTAAACTTGGTGAGTAGTTTTTCTTGGCTCGCAGCAGTAGCGCATCCATCTCCATGACAAACTGACCCTTGCAGCCTTGTGTCGTGGCATTGCTTTGCCTGAAGATCTTGTTATTTCTGGTCATCCAGATAGCCCAGCGTCATCCAGATAGCCCAGCTCATGAGAATGATGACCCTTGTCCCTTGCAGCCTTGTGTCGTGGCATTGCTTTGCTTGGATTTTTTTGATACATCCATTTTACCGTATCTAGATACATATCAAAACAATAAATATACAAAAATACATAAAAGCGGCTTATGATTCAGAACGGATGTAGGCTATATCAGACCATCGTGGCACGTATATATATACACACACACGACATGGCCCTAGTCCTAGTCCTAGTAGTCCTAGAGGCTAGAGGACCACAACTTTGCTGAGGATCCAGAGCACCAGAGTCATCTCGAAGACGAAGATGGTGTGGAGGAGGCCCCTGTCCAGCGTGAAGCCGAACAGCGTGATCCCGCCGCCGTTGTGCCGTAGGTACGTCACTGCATGCACCACACAGCAAAAGCCAGCCTCTCAGGTCTCGCTCTTTCTGTGGCAGCAAAGAAAATACAACAAGCTCAGTAAAGTTTGCATGCGTACCGAGTGCCTGTCTGCTCCTGTACGAGCACGGCGGCGCTCCAGTCTCCGCCTGGGAGACGACGGCCGTCGACACGCCGGAGACGTGGTCGGACGACGCGTCGACGTCGTCACTGGCCGGCAACGACGATTTGCCGCGGTGGTGCATGGACGACTCCACGCTCATGTGCCACTGGCTGGCGATGGACACGATCCTCTGCGCCCTGTGCGTGATCCGGGCCGCGCCCAGCAGGCAGACGAAGAAGCCGCTCAGCTGCACCGCCGAGCCGACCAGGAGGTCGCCGGTGTTGGAGAAGCTCTTGGCGTCCCGTGACGAGAGGACGACGAGGAGCGCGCCGAGCTGGCTGACGGTGATGGTGACGAGGCAGCAGATGATGAACACCCTGTACCGGTGGCTGGTGGCGAGCAGCTGCGTGCGGATCCGGCGGTGCTCCGCGAAGATCTCGTCGGCGGCGGCGGGGCGCGCCGCCTCGACGTCGAACATGCGGTAGATGCCCTCGAAGCGCAGGATCTGGAGCTCGCAGGTGAGCCGGAACAGCACGCACACGAGCAGGAACACCCCCGTGCGGTACACCCACGACGCCACCGTGGCCACCAGCGCCACCGCGCGCCACGGCAGGTGGAGGAGCGGCGCCGTCACCACCGCCGCCACGGCCGCGGGCGGCTCCACCCTGACGGTGCAGAAGAAGAAGACGGCCTTGTGCGCGGCCTCCACGCAGAGCGACGGGAGCAGGAGCGCCGACAGGGTGCGGAACGCGCGGTCCAGCTCCCGCGCGTACCGGCGCCGGACGAAGGCGGTGTCGTCGCGGAGCGCGCCGTCGAGGAACAGCAGCTGCCGCAGGCCGCCGAGGCGCCGGAAGAAGGCGGCCAGCGTGGCGAAGGAGATGGCGGCGAGCCCCGTGGCGGGGAACTGCGCCACGCGGTTGAAGGCGATGGCGGACGCCGACGACGGGGACAGCGCGGCGTCGGCGCGGAGCGACTGCGACACCGCCGCCGGCACCAGCACCGCCAGCGCCACGAACGCCGCGTACGACGCCGCGCGGCCCGCGCGGGTGCTGTGGTCCAGCAAGCACCACTGCAGGAACACCCGGAAGCTGCGCAGCTCGTCGTGGATCACCGACTTGCACCGCGCGTACGCCGGGTTCAGCAGCAGCGGCCGCTGCGACGGCGACGGCGATGGAGGCAGAGGCGAGGGATCCGTCTCCGACTCCGACTCCGGCGATGACGAGCCCTGCTCTTCGTCGTCGAAGTCCATTATCGATCGCGCCACCACTAGACTAGATGCTTCGACGCAGTTGATGAGAACGATGCCGTCGAGCCGCAGGTGTGCGATATATAGACGAACTTGTGGCGATAGACGAGCAGGATGGTGCCATCGTCCATGCGGAGTGTGCGTGAGGAGACGGGAGCCGGGAGGGGAAAGGAGAGGCGCCGGAGGGAAGGCCCGTGACAGTTCACAGGGGCGGCGAGCAAGGTCCAAGGCTCGCAGCAGCTCCTGCCTGTGATGTGATGCAGCAAAAGCAAGCGAAGACCGGCACTACAGTATTGCAATGTACTTGCCTTAAGGTACCAATTACTCTCTTCGTCCCAAAAAAAAACATGCAATTCTAGTATAATAGCATGTTTCAGTGTACCAACTTTGACTAATTATAAATTAAAAATATAAATATTTATAATGTCAAATAAACATCATTAGATTACTTATGAAATGTATTTTCATAATATATTAACTTAGAGCTATAAATACGAATGCTATTCACTAGAAATTATGTCAAACCTAAACTACTTTATCTGGCACATAATCCGTAGTTGCATGTTTTTTATACAGAGGGAGTAGTTAAGAGGCTTGGCTGAAAAATTAGATCAATGTGTTAGCCTCTGTTGGAATGGTTAAAAGAGTTAAGACTAAAAATTGTCTAGCTATCAATTATTTCTATGTATAAAAAAATGCCCTAAACCACGAAAAATGATTGTAAGTATCTAAAAATCTTTTAAATAAAGATAGGTTGGCATAAGAAGAATCAAAATAAAATATCTAGAGCTCATAAAAATATCACTAAAAGTTTTTAAAAAAGAATTAGCTCTAAATCTGAAATATCCAAAAATTTATAAAAGTTCAGCAAACATTAATCGACTTCTAACCACATTTTGAAAATTGTTCTACAATCTACACCCAAAAACACAAGAGGCAACAAAGCATGAACGCATTTAGCATGTGTGTGTGTGCATTCGCGCTGCTGGTTGCATCCCATATTTTTTATGTAAGTTTTTTCTAAACACATTTAAATAAACATAGATTATAATTTGTTGGTAGTTTTTTTATATTCTTCTCTTTTTCTAGAGTTAAGCCTGTTTTGAAGATTACAGGTATAGTTGCACGTTTCATTTAGATTATTCATATCCCAATATTTTAATGTGTCTTTTTCAAAACTTTTAGAAGCCAAGAGACATTTTTCGTTGTTTAAAAAGTAAAAACCCTATCAAGTGTTTACAATAATTGGACAAAATACAAAACTACCTTAAAACAATTGAATCCAGGACATCAAGGCAATTTGAATGGTTTTAAGTGTTCAGGAGTAAGATGTTTGATTTTAATGTTCAAGGAGAAAATTTAGACCACGTCAATAATTGAGGTAAAATGATTTATTTTTCAATAAATCATAACTTCAGCGGAACGTGTAGTGGGCTAGGACATCTTTGTACGCGAGTTTAGAAGGGCCCACGTATCAGATATGGGCCTAAAGCACCCATCTGGGCCCGCCTTGTGGTCCGAGACTCCGCCGAGTTCCGTCCGGTGTCCACCGTCACCGTCAGGTACATCGGCCGACGCGGACGGCGGAGGAGGCAAAGCTGATCTCCCGAGTGCGAAGCCGAATTCGCAACAGCAGTTGCATTGCAAAACCCTAGCTACTGTTTCTCCGAATCCCCTTCCGCCCGCTTCGCCCGCCGCCCGTCACCGCGGCGGCGTCTGCGCTGGTCCCTCCCGCTGCAAAGAGCACGTGCTTATCGCCGCGCCGTTCGCCCGCCGCCGTCATCATCGGTTCACCTTCAGCTATGTCTTCTCAGGTACCGCTCCCCACCTTCTCGTTCTCCTCGACTCCGCCGGTCGATTAGGGTTCGAGTCGGTGTCGCCACCCATCAGTCGCGCTGGAAGCTTGTGTTAGCTTTGTTATTTGAGCTCCCCGCTCTGTGCTCGTCGATCCCCTTCTGGATCCCGCCAATCCGGCGAGGTCTCACAAATTAGTGTGTGCGTTTGCAGGTCGATAGCCGCAGCCAGTCCGCCGGGAAGCGCGCGCGCACCGACGGTAGGTTCCTCTGGCTCTGCCGCTTCCTGTCGCGTCCTCCATAGCAAAGCTGCATCTGAGTGGATTTCCCCTTGGTGGGGGGGGATAATGAACTGTGTTCTCAGGCAGCCGGCGTGAGGACGACTGGGTTTGCCCCAGCTGCAAGAACGTCAACTTTGCCTTCCGCACCACTTGCAACATGCGCAACTGCAACCAGTCCAGGCCAGCAGATCACACGGTACATAACGGTTTTGCCTCACAATATTCTTGCTGCAGACTGTTCGCTTGTCGGTTGCGCGGTGCGTGCCTGCGTGCACTTCCGCTTATCGCTTCCTGTTTGCATTTACCTTGTGCTGCTGTTGCTTGCCATTCAGAAGGCCATGCAGAAGCCTATGCAGACCCCGCCTCACTATCCCACGTCAGGAGGTTACATGGGCCCAGGGACGCCACCGTCGATGTACCTTGGTGGAGGTGCTGCCCCATATGGTTCCTCAATGTTTAATGGGCCTGCAATGACGCGCTATAGTATCCCACAGTTCCCTGGGGGTTCTGCATATCCATATGGATATGGTGGTCGCATACCAATGGGAAGCCCCTACGGGCCAATGCAAATGGCCGGGCCAACTCCTTACTCTGGTGGATCTATGATGGGAGCAGGTAACAAGGCTTCTGGCTATGATAGGCATTCCATATTTTGAAATCGCGATTGCATTAATTAATCTAGCTATCAAATTAAATAGGCAAATCTGATGCTTTCAATAATTCCTTTTATGCAAATCATAGTAATAATTCTTTTTACGCTTTTAATAATTCCTTTTACAGAATATGAAAAATATTATTCTTTTCACTCGATCTTCATTTCCACAAATGCTGGCAATAAATAAGTAAATAACATCCTTTGCAGTATTGTTGTGTTCTGCCATGTGTTTTCTAAGCCACTTTCTTTGTTTGGGGTTATGACTCTTGATACATGTTTCTCAGCCCAATGTTTTCCACGTGTTTGCTCACAAGATTTATCGTGCTTATGGACCAATAAACAGGTGGAATGTATGGAATGCCAATGGACAGATATGGGCCAATACCTGCTGGTCCTGGTCCAATGGTACGTGCTCTTGTGATTATTCTTCTGTATACCTATTACCTCATGCTAATTTAACTACTGTTGCCTTACATGAAGAACTTTCAATACGTTTGTTTCGGCTACGTCAATTCATTTTTTGTTCGAGATTATGATTTCTGTGATCGTGTCTACGTGGGAATTACTGTTTCCTTAAATTTATATTGTTTCTTGAACTTGAAAGGGCACAAGGGCTGGCTCATATTCTGATGAAGGTTCTCAAAAGAAGCCTGCAGGTATATCTTATTGAATTTGCATTTTGATTTATTTATACGTGGTTAACACTTGATTAATTCTTTGCCTATTCTCCTGAACTTTTGATGCAGGAGCTGGCCGTGATAATGATTGGGAGTGTCCAAATTGCCACAACATCAACTTTGGCTTTCGCACAGTCTGTAATATGAGAAAGTGCAACACACCTAGACCTGAAAGCCAGGTTTGAGACTTCTGTCTTGCTATTATAAGCAATCCAACCTTACTTCTTTCATGTATTAAACTAAGATCATTTCAAAAAAAATATAATTGTGTTAGTCAATGTTTCTTTACTTTTGTTGTACTGTACTATTATAACTTTGCAAGAAGTTGACTGCTGCCACAGGATTCTCGTGTGCTTGGAGTGTACTTGTTGATCACCTTCTCTTTGGTCCTGGGATTTACTAATTTTTTTCTAGGTTTTGTTACTCTAGAAAAAAATCAATACAACTTTCTCCCTCTGTTTTATTATGAAGCTCAACCAGAATAATTTTGTAAACTACAAGTAAACAAGTTTTGGCTATATATTGTCTAAAAGTACTTCTCTTTCATCTAAACCTGGATCTTCATTTTTAATGCTTGGGCTTCTATATGTAGTTTATAGAGATTGCTTCTTCATCATCTAATCCCACTTTACTTACGGATTGCTTGTTCATCAACTCGTTGTACAGGGATCTAAGCCTGATGGTTTAAGAGGCTCAAGTAAGTTTCCACATGATAAGTACTTAGTGCTCCTTTACCAGATCTTTTTTGTGTATAACAAATGCCTTTAAATTAGTAAATTTCGGTAGTCCTTGTTATCACCCACATTTCTTTGGAGGAATTGGTTTGTTTTCTTTGGATTTTCGCACATAACTTATGGGCTAGTTTATCTAATCTAATGGACTATGTGATTTATTGTTCCAACAATTATTATTCAAATTCACACCCCAACCTCTCATTGATAGAACCAAAGATGCCTGAGGGAAGTTGGAAGTGTGAGCAGTGCAATAACATAAACTATCCTTTCCGAACAAAATGCAATCGTCCCCAATGTGGAGCAGAAAAACCATCGCAGACAAACAATGCAAATGATTCAGTGACAGATCAGGACAATCAGGTCTGTGGTTCAGAACCTTCAGTATGGTCCTCAACATTTGCTATACCTTTATTTAGAACTATAAGTTTTATGCCTTATTATATATCAATACTATTTGTTATTATCATTTTCCTGCCCTCACGTTTGCTTGCGCATAGCTTGATGTATCATGTCCTTACTGTTACAGTGAGTCCTAGAACAGTAATGAGGGTCAAGAAGGTCCAGCGTCGTCGTCAAGGTTCAGTCTGAATGTGGGGTACATCTGTGTCAGTAGTCGCTGCTGTCATTACAAGTTTCTTCCCCTTGAGACCTTAGTTGAGTCGGGGCCTTGGAGTTGGCAATGGAGTCTTGCCTTCCCTAATCACTACGGATAATGGTCAAGAACATCAATCTGCATGTGGTTTTGTCGAGAACATCTGGCTGAACGTTACTTGTCTTTGTTACTAGTACACTGGGTAAATTACCATCTGTTATATGAACGTCTTTTAGTTATCTGTGTCATAGAATATCACTCATCTGTTATGAAGTATCACAACTGTCACCATTTGGCTTGGTTTTGTTAAGGTTGAGTTCTGGTCGTTGTTTCCAATTTGTGGTTGGTTTGGTATTTTACAGTTGTTCTTTCTGAATGGTTGGTGATGGCAACCTTTCTTTTCTTCCAAAATAGTTTTCTTTGGGATGTTAGCTACTTAGTGAGGAGCTCTACTGAAATATTTAGAACTCTTTCCCTGGTAGCAGTAGTTAGGTCTTGAGTGACAGTGTACATCTCGGTTGCATAACTGCATATGCTACTTTTATCGTCTTCCATGTCTCCGGGGCTTTAGCTGTTCAAGTATGACCATTCAGTATTTTGGTTAGAAGAGATTCTCCTTGGTGAAAGTGACGTGCATCTCCTTGTGCAGTGGTAGTAGACTAATCACCTTGCATGCTTGTCTTGATTGCGACTACTTCACTGACTTGGTACCATTGGACTTAGTTTTTGTCATGTAACATTACGAAGCTTTTATCAAAGCTACGGCTTCTGCATGAATTTCAAAACAGCAGTGAGCAGACAGATGGGTCCTCCTTGGCTGCTGGAGTACCGACATTGCGGATGGCAGCGCTCAGTGAATTGCAGGACAGTCTTACATACTGATGTGCTACCGTTTCATACTGGAAAACAAGGTGAGGAGTTTGCACCTGGTGGATATACTTGTTTACCATTGAGCATCTTGACAGCCCTGATTTGGAAATTCGATATGGTGTTAAGCATTGTGATAGTCAGGGGCCAATATCTTTTAATGTAACCATTTCAGTATTTGCTAGGAGTGATTTTCTTGACTTATATTGCTAGGAGTGTTAAGCATTGTGATAAGTCAGGGGCCAATATGTTTGTGCTTAGCTTTCTTCCATATGCTATCCTCATGTAAATTTCTCTTCCCATTTCAAAATTGTACTGGGGATGATTCCTTCCATGCTATCCAATGTTTCTCGTGGAGCGGAGGTCGCTGGAGCTGGTGGTCTCTTTGATTTAGTTGGTTATCTCTCTCTCTCTCTCTCTCTCTCTCTCTCTCTCTCTCTCTCTCTCGTCTCTTATAACTGCCGTTCCCTTCCAAATTGTGAGGGCTCTAGAATCCTTGATTTACCTTCTATGTTTCTTGATGGACTTGATTTGTTGCTGCCAGTATGGTGATGTGCACTGTTACGATTTCAATTACTATTCACTTCTCAGCAATCGACAGAAGGTTGAGAGTTGAGAATCTAGAAGAGGAAAAACAGGATGGCCAGGATGGCTGACGGATACTCCCTCCGTCCCAATAAATATGTAATTCTCACATATCGAGGAGTCAACTATCGCAAAGTTTAACTAAAATTATATAAAAGAATACTAACTCTTACGAGATAAAATAAGTATCATTAGATCGGTTACAAAATATATTTTCATAGTAAATTTATTTTGAGACATAAATGTTAATATTTTTTTGCTATAAATTTGGTTAAAGTTGATATAGTTTGATCGGCACGTTTCCCACAATTGCATATTCAACCGGACAGAGGGAGTACTGCTTTTGTACTGGGATGACGTTCACCAACCATACTCCATTGCACAAAGCTAGCAAGGTCTCGCTGCCGCACGTCTTCGCTTACCACCCTCTAGTTTCCGTTGCCGGGCGGGCTAGTCTTTCCATTACATGGTTATTAGTATTTCCATGACATTTGTGGTACCATAATTGTCTATCCAGAGAAATTCAGTTCCAAATATTCCATCTGATACATCTTATAAGGCATTTTGTATTTTTACTAGAATTATTGTTTTTAATTGTCTAGGTGCATACTTCTATGTGTCTGGAAAAGTTAAAAACGTATTATAATTTGAAATGGAGGGAGTAGTGAACTCCCAAGGTCTGAAAATTTGTTGATGAAACCAAACCAACCTTGATCTGCCATAAATCAAATTTGTTGGTGACATAAACGGTCAATGATAATTAACCTAAAGACATACTACCTTAGTCCTAAAAAAGTGTTATTTTTGACTTTCAGAATCGTGTTTGACTAGTCGTTTTATTCAAAAAGTCTGTGCAAATTATAAAATAAATAAATCATTATTAAAGTATTTCTAATGATGAAATAAGTTATAGCAAGACAAATAATATTTATAATTTTTTTAATAAGATAGATTCTAAAATAACACTCTTTTTGGACAGGACCGATGGAGTATACAATAATAATCTTAAGTCTCTATACCAATCAATGCATGACATTTATGATTTACTCCCTCCGTCTCAAAAAACTTGAAATCCTAGAGTTCAAATTGTGTCTAAAAACATGAAATCCTGTAGTAAAGCTGAGTTGGGATCAACTTTTTCTTAAGTGGGACCCGCCAAATAAAAAAACAACCGATCCTAAGAAAAACCCCACCGCATGCTGCCCAACCTTGTCCATCTCCCCGTCATTCTCATCCACACCATGCAGCTGCCTCCTGCCATCGGAAAAAAAAAAAAAAACACGAGAAGGTCATGCAGCTGCCTCCTGCCATCGGAAAAAAAAAAACAGAGAAGGTTCTGGACATACCGACTCAGGGAAGGGGATAGTAGGGGCACATACGTACACACCTCCACTATTTTAACCTTGAAAACCGAGATTCACACATTTTATGAGACCAAGAGAGTATATATGATATATGAATACATGGTATCTTCGCCAGCTAGAAATATATCCTCCGTCGCTACTCGTATTATCAATGCACGAAGGTCTCTATCTCTTTGGATCTCTAGGTTTAATTTTAAAGATAGAATGTGCATGCACCATACGATTTATGTTAAGTAGCAAGGAGATTAATAAATACCCAATTTTTATCTTAGGCAGTAATGCCGCATGAAGTTCTCTCTCTGGATATCTATGGTTTTATTAATTTTAAAGATAGAGCTGTATATATTTAGCAAAAAGTGATCTCTTTAGATTAAATTGCTGCTGAAACTGCATGCCCTCTGGTCCAGTTCCCCATTTCTGCCCATGTATCCTGCAACATCTCCTTCAAGTCCTGTTAGACGTTGAAGTTTTGATAAACGATACGGTAAAAGATACTGTACTTTGAGAACATAATTAAACATGTATGAAACCATGATTTAATTAATTAAGAGGTTCAGATCAAAATATCTAATTAAACTCTCAGAAGAGACTACAACATTAGCAATACTATAGTTTACAAAATTATAAAATTGTCATGTCCAGACACCTCATAACTTTTGAAAACCACACTACAATTCTAGGAATCAGTAGAACGTGATATACAATGGACTCGACATCAGACTTAGGACAATTGACAACAGATCGGAGTGGACTGATATTTTATTTTGAGGGAAAACACATCTATCTCTATCTACTATCTATATCTGAAGTCAATCTTAACATACAAGCCATCCACATGAGCAACCACTATCGCATGCAATTATGGTACAATTCTATTAAATGCAAGCTATCCAATTCAGCAAGCCACATGATCCACTAACATATATTTATTTGTCCACATTACTGTATCACTAAAATTTTTCGCGATCTTTGTTGCAACGCGTGGGGTATGTTTCTAGTTGTTAATAGTATTGCATTCCTCTCCTGGGTTTTTTTACAATGAGAGAAGGCAAATAATTAAATAAAGTCTCTTAAAAGTAAAACAAAACACAAGATTAATTAGAGTCGGTTATTTCATGACATATTTTAGAATTGAAGAAAGGCACAGCTGCACCATACCACCCATGTTGTCAAGCTCCCTTATGTGTACCGACATTATTAATTAAGATCCAAGCAAATGCAAGAGAGGGGTCAAGGGTTATGGTATCGGATACGAGAATAATGGAACCTACCTATTTAGAACATTGATAGGGGAAAACGCGGTGCTGTATCAAATATTAATAGATATATGTCCTTTCTTGGATCCCAAATTTAAATCCATTAGGAGATTTACATGGTCTTCAATATGACAATTTGACCACTATAAAATCTCTAAAGATAGTAGGAAGATGAATCAAGTAATATATGGTGATTTATGGTCAAAATTTAAAATAGTTTTTGAAGAAACAGACAAATGGACTTAAATTTAGGATTGGAGGAGGTAGTTCTATTTGTCAAGAAAGGCCACACACAGTGCACCATTGCCAAGCCAAGAATATCATGCTGGTTAGAGATGGCGAGTATGGTCCACTAATCTGTAATCTCTGAATAAAACAACATGGATTTTATATGTTCATATTTAATAATTAATAAATGCACCATATCCTTGCTATCTAAAACTATATACACCCACGATATATACTCTATCTTATTGTAGAGATAGAATTTGCCCGTGGACTGGTTACCATTTTCATTAGTGGCAAGGCGTCCATAAATATGGTTATACGAGAAAGATCTGACAAATTTTTTTTATTAACCATGAACATGCAAAAAATAGTGCAGATCTCACTTTCAAAAAATTCAATCAATTTTATTTTAGTGGCTAAATCTAAAAAATGCATTTATGATACCAAATAACTATCATTATATTTTCATAGTAAACAGATTTGAAAAAAAATAAATACTTATATTATGCTTATAAACTTATTCAAATTAAAATTAACTGTCTTTAAATTCATAAAAATCGAGGCGTGCATTTTTCTTTTTATTAGGATGGGGAGAGCATGATTTATTTAAGCATGGAACTAGTTAAGAAGGAATAGCAACCAAGAGGCATACAAAAATAGCCAAAGCAGCTCAACTTTGTCGTTGAACCGAGACTTTGTGTATATGGGTTTTGAATCCTTCGGATCGATCTCTCCTCCCTTATCTTCTTAAAACAGACATTGACACTCTCATACAAAGGCTAGCATGCACACTCACCTTATTTGATCCTGTTGTATCCATTAACATGATCCTATAATAAACTAAATAAAGTTCCCTGCCTAAAGGAACTATAAATTGTAATTAGCAAAGCAATGTATCCCATATACCCATAATATAATATATCTTAAACATGGACTACACGCAAACATAAATGCAATGCAGCTGCGTCTATCAATAATGTATCCCTTTGTAAGTTGTAACACATCCCATCCTCTCCTCTCTATCTCCCTCACTCTGTCCGCGTCCGTACGATCATGGAGATAGATAGGGCTACGTTTGCATGCAAGGCATCCACAAAGTCAACCCAAATATCAGCAATTTCCATTTTCTATCACCACTTTGCTTATTGACCTTCCATTGTCAGCGCAAAGCGCATGCAGCCACGTGTCCACTCGCCGCCCCTTTAAAACCACCACACACCCTCCTCCCCCTTCACCTCCATCCACAGTGCTTCTTCTCGCTGGTGTTTCTTGCAGCTTGCAGGTGACGACTAGCTATGACGCCGACGGCGATGGCTCCGAGCAGCAGCAGCGTTGCAGCAGCGAGCAAGGGGCGTTCCCAGTCCCAGCAGCAGCAGCGCCGCGGCGGGCGCTCGGGCTCGGCTACGGCAGGCGGCGGCGGTGCTCGTCGGCTGCACAAGGAGATGGGGTGGACGGGCGTGCGGGAGCGGCTGTGGGGCGGGTGGGCGGCGGAGATCCGCATCCCGCGGACCCGCTCCAGGCTGTGGGTGGGCAGGTTCCAGCACGCCGTGCAGGCGGCGCTGGCCTACGACGCCGCCATGTTCTGCTTCTACGGCGAGCGCCTCCCGAGCCAGCGCAAGTTCAACTTCCCCGCCGCGCCGCGCCCCGCCATCCCCGAGCACATCCGCCTGCAGCTCACCGTCGCCAACATCAAGGAGATCGCGGCGGACTACGGTCGAAGCTGCGCCGGCTTCTTCTTCTTTCCGCCGCCGTGCCCTACACCAGCTGCCGCACCACCGGCGGCGGCACCACTGATGGCGGCGCCGGCAGCTACTGATGGTGCCGCCGCCGCCGCCGTCGCCGCCAGCGCTGGAGCAACCTCCGCAACAACTGATGTCGTCCATACTGCTGCTGGCAACGCCGGGAACGGCGTGGATGGAGAATTCGTGGCAAGTGCTGATGATGAGTGCCTGCTCTCCTGCAACCCAGATGATTTCGTCGGGGTTTTAGACATCGACGACGTCGAACTCTTCATCGCCCAGAACTGAACTGATCGACGAGACCACGACATGACGGCTAGCTAGCTGCTATATTGTGTCATTGTGTGTGTGTGTGAACTGTGAAGCAATCCGTATCATGCTTGTGTGTCTCGATAAAAAAAAAAAAACTAGATCGTCTCGATATATTATATGTGTGCAATAAGTCACTACAACTCTATGTAGTCTCTAAGTGTGTGTAAAATTAATGTATGCAGTATGTATGGAACAAGGTTCTTGAAATGGAAACTGTTTTATGTACTGTATATAATCTCGATGGTTTTATTTCGAAGGGATATATATATTCTTGACAGTGAAGTGCTATGAAACATATGATGATCGCAGCAAAACATTTGATGTTTAGACACAAATTTTGTGGAAACAAAGAACGGAAAAGAAAAGGCACGGACCTATAGCATGAACTTTGATATTTGAAATCCGATGATAGTGGACTAACTCTGATCCCTAGAATTACAACTTGAAGCACTTTACCACATAGTTTGTGGCTGTGTGCTTCTTGTTAGACAGAGGCTCAAAACATTATTTTCAAGGTTTTGTATCGATAATTAATGTAACACATTTGAAAATTTAATAAAAGCTTTCCTTTATCATAAAAATACATAGTTCTACAAATCATGAAGGATTGATCTGAATATTACTAGCTATTCATGTTCACCATGTAAGTCTAAGAATAAACACATATAAAAAAGTGCTTGATTCAAGGGCTAAATATGGTTTCTCGCTAAAATTTTCAACAGTTTCTCACCAAAAACATGTAATTTTGTTAACACTATCAAATGCATTTTAAAACTATCATGTTTTTCTGATTAGGAAATAAGGGTGGACCTATCATGTGTCAAAATTAAAACAAGGTCAACAGCATTGTCCTTCTTATCGTTTTCATAGATCTCTAACATCTTGTTGCCTACCAACATCTCCATCTTCTGTAATGCCTCTATCTATGGAGTGTGGTGCTATGCATATCAAATCCAACAAGGAATAATATCCAGATATCTCGAACCATACCCAAAAATTCCGTTGTAGTCTAGCTGGTTAGGATACTCGGCTCTCACCCGAGAGACCCGGGTTCGAGTCCCGGCAACGGAAATTTTTGATACATTTTTTCCCCCATTGCGCACTGCATGTGTTTCAGTATTTTATATTGTATCTGATAGTGGTCTTTTTGTACTGCAATAGCAGGCAGCAGCTGTGCAATAAATAACGACGGCAGTCGGCAGGCAAGCATCTCAAAAGTATCATCACGATTCGGATATTACTAGATTATTAATAAAGTCGTCTAGCTAGTCAACTGGAAGGTTGAGTGACTCAAAAATGATGGTACAAGTAGCGCCCCTTAATCCCGTTTATACTCCATCTTAAAAAAAATATAATTCTAAAATATACATAAAATAATATATTTTTTGATCAAATCTATATAACAGTATATCATATAATAAGTTTCACTATCTTTATCTTGATTTTTTTATAATATATCTATTGCTTTAGAATTTGACTCCATATTGTAATGGGATGTAAACTATTTTAACTCTTATGAGTTTAAGCCATGGACTGGACAATCACCGATTACTACTCTATAAAATCGGCCAAGACTTAATTTATTGTGCAGTGCTCGTGCTAATGATAATGAGCTTGTTATTTTTGTTGGATTTGACTGGGCTTGGCCAACCTTAAATCAGATAATGAATTCTAATGTCCCTAATAAATGTTAGTGCATGCAACAAATGATTAATTATATAGGAAAATTCATTGGAGATTGACTCAATTCAAATTAGGAAGACGAGCCACACATTAGCATGTGCGCCGCGATGCGAATAGACTCATGAAGCCAGGCCACAACATGAGTCGGTGCAGCGCCGGAGAAGGTTTTGCAGCTCCAAATTCAAGAAGAGATAGAAGCAGAGGATCGAGTGAGAGGCGGACAATAGGGGAAATAGAGATGGAACAAAAATTTCACTCTCTGTATTATTATTATATTATAGTATGATGTTTATACACACTAATACATGTATAGATATAGATATGAACAACAATATAGTTACCATATATAATAGTTTAGAGAAACACGATGAAGAAATTAAAGAGTAGCAGATAGAGGATATAACTTATTTTTTTTATAATATTAGATATGTAGCTATATTAGATATGTAGATATAAATAGCTTAGTGTGTGTATATATATAGATATAGATATAGATATTAAATAGATATGGTATATCCCTTCAGACGAGACGAGACGTCGATGACAACGAGGCACAGTATTATAGATTTCTATCTACTCGGACAATGCCTCTTCTCAAAAAGAAAAATGTAGCCGAGTCCAGTTACCCATACATAATCCACCGTCGGCAAAAGCAAAATCATCTGGGGGTGAATTCTTCATTACAAACTAGATGAATCCCTCACACGTTGCTTCGAGGTATTTATATGGGTGACAGCGACGGACGGATGTGCACAATGTATGGATAATAAATAAATAAAAAATGCTGAACTAATTTGATAACTACAAAATACACAATCCCAGTGATCTAAAGGAAACCAGTCAAATCAAATTGGTAAGTCACCATAAGATTAAGCTAAGGTGCATCTGCATGATTTAAGTAGTGAACTTTTGAATTTCGAAGAGATGACCTCTTAAAACATGATAACTGTAGAGTGCAACAAATGGATGTTGAATATAGGAATATATGAGAATTGTTGTTTGTCAAGTGGTTTTGTTTCTGTTTCTTTTAGGTGATGAACCACAGCCATCGGATGAGAAATAAATGTTCTAGATCAGATCATGCACTACACATCTTCCTCCTCCAACAGCTCGCTTCTTCGAGCGCTCGAGGCTGCAACACTCGCCCGCGCCACCACCAACCGCCCTGTTGCGCCATGGCCACGGAGCTCCGATGAGACCCTATCGCACCTGCGGCGGCCTCCCTCTCCCCCCTCCACCCACCGCTTCCTTCTCCAAAACTCCAACGATAACGACCACAACGCCCCATCCTGACTTGGCCTGACCGCCTCCATTACTACCAGGGCCCCAAAAGCCGCTCGATCGCCATCTCCGCCGCCTGTGACCTACCTACCTTCCACAAAACCCCTTCTATATCCGTCAGATTTGAAGAAGAAAGAGGGGGGAGAGGTAGAAGGAGGGCGCTGGACTTACCCAACACCGGCAAGGTCGTCGTCTCTAACACTGGCAAGGTCTTGCCGGAATCCTTGCCCTGGGCACGGGCACACCGGTCGAGCGTGTGAGAGGAGGACCTGCATGCGTCGGGAAGGAGCCACATCGGGGCATGTGGGGAGCGTCTATGTGCAGGGCGAGGACACTATCACTTGAAAGACCAGCACATCCCGGTCAATGATGTAGGAAGTGTGGGAGTATATATCTCACCAGCGATATTTTGAGCTTCAAATGGATATAATAGAGATGTCATTATTTAACAATTGCGTTTACATGCTCAGGATAACATCGCGATGTGAGCTGGCACCTGTCCCATCTTCACCGCCACACTCTAATGTTGGCTCCCGATACGTCGTCCTTGGTCCAAGGCCAATGGGGCACTCGGGATAGCCCCAGCTATAGATGGCAATAAGGCCGGTGGTCTGTAGCCATGCCCATGGCCTATTGCTTTGGCGCAGCCTAGGCATGGTCTAGCCCGGGCCCATGCGAGCCTTATCCGACTCTAGGGCCGTGCTTGGGAATCTACCTTGGCACGCCTCACATCTTTCTTTTTCATATAAATAAATATATCAAAGACCTAACTCACGTGCCCCTACTCTTGCCACCACAACCCTCTTTCCAACTATGCTACTCTAATTTCTTTCCCCACTCCACTACTCTGATATCTCTCGTCATCCCCATCACCCATCCCCCTAATTTGACTATGTTTCTCTGATTTCTCCACCGCCAGCATGCCCTCGTTGTTTATTAATTCCTTCCCCTTCGACTGCCACCACATGCTCTCTCTATCCTGATTGATTCCATCTCCTTCCCGATTCACCTCCGCTACTCGGCTTCAATGTCCCTACACCAACACCACAAGCGGCCCTCCATCTCTTTTCCTTCTCGGAAGACACCAATTGGCACCAACGTGTGCAGTGGGTGGCGATGGTCCCCGTGGGCTATGATATCATGTTTCGCTCCAACACTGGTACTCTACTTCTCCACCTGTTTGGACGACGGTGGTGTTGGCCAGCACAAGCGAGAGCAGCCTGATGCTGTAGGGGTAGGGCACGTGTGGCCCTGTATAGCTTGCCCCTTTGTATGGCCATGCCTATGACATCGGCATAGCCCATGTACTGGCACAACATGACATGTAGAGATGATATATAGGGATGTTTTGGCCTGATCCGCATGGGGCCGTGCTGGGACGTGAAGCCCATTTGGCCACCTAGAGCTCCAGCTGCGCCATGTGAGATCTTGCCGCTAATGGGTCCAGTGTCTTGCCACAAGGCACACTTCTTGTCAGTTCTCATCTTTGCCGGAGTTGGTTGGGTCCTACTGGGCATCCAACAACAACCCACTATGCTACTGCTAGCTCAACTTAGCGTTGTTGATCTCAATGCTATTGGATGCTAACAATGGTAGGAAGACACCACAACCACAAGGGCCGAATGAAAAAAAAAATGTACGCCGGCTCTAATGGGTGGACAATTTGCACCTCCAACTGTCTCGTGGGTAGCTAATAAGGACATGCCATCTGTCCGGCTTGCATAAATGACTAAAATGGATCTCCAACATAGAGGGTTTTAGGTGACAAATTTTATGAGTTTTGGTGAATTTGTGTTTTCAGCAGGATTTAATCAGAAAACCGCAAGGAAGGACCTATTTGGTAATAGCAATTCCGTAACCGCGATGAAAACTAACACAAGAAGTCTAGAGGAGACCAGAAGACACCACGCATAGGCTGACAAGGATGTGGGACCCACCAGTTAGCCTTTTCTTTGAATGTCGGTTCTCCACTGCCTTAAAGATTGCATATCCACTGTTGCTTAATTAAGTTTGTTTGATTCAGGGGCTCAAGATTGACGCTTTGGGATATAAATACCTGTCTGCACCCCCCTCCAGGGCATGCCAATTTTATATCCTGAGAGCTGAAGAGCCAGAAACCCTAATGCTTATATCCACCAGGATCTGAAGCTTAGCAATGAAGAGAAGATTAGTCCTCCATAGGATCTAGTCTTGTAATTAAAGATAGAGAGATAGAATGAGAGGGAAGAGTTTGTAGGAAGGACCAGCACGTCGGTTCTCTCTATGGCTTGTACTCTATCGGAATCAAGTTCTCCATGAGCTTGTGCTTCTGAAATTTCTCTGGTAATTGACTTCTAATTCAAATAAGCATCTTGTTCATCTTGTTCTTCTGGTTTGTGACCCTGACGTATTCGTAGTGTAAGAATGGTGCTTATACTTGTTTACTCTTGGATATACCCTATTTTACGAATTGGTGGTAGCTCAAGAGGGTGACTCTTATAGCCTCGTTGAATTCTTTTTAGTCCACCTCCTATTAGTAGGCCTAGAAGGACCTTGTTACTATATGAAACATACTCTGCTTGCGTTTTCTATAAGTAATTTCCCTTATAATTGAATAATAGAAGACAAAGCTTACCAAAGTTCGAACTAGAAGACCTCTGCAACCTCCTCTACGCTCCTATTTTCTAGCCTTGATTGTGAGGTTGGGTTGAGTCAACACTTAGGTTATTCTCACTCACCATTCCTTTGGGTTCGATACTAAAATTAGGTTACTCTCAGTGAAGTGCTACATCGGTATATTATCTGTGCACTTGTAGATTATTCTATGTACATTAATTTATACCAATAGCTATGCAATGGCAAGGTGAAGTGATGGGCTAATTTATACCATTCCTATACTTAGACGAAGATGAATGAGGTATTTTATTTCTAAATGCACAAAATTATGTCTATATTTGCTACTGCAGTATCATTGCTAATATCATTAAATCAAACTTCCCAATCTATGATTAGTATGTTCAATTCAAACTTTTATCAATGATAGTGTACATATACCAGCATTTTAGATTTTATAGCAGGTGTGGTTCATGATGAACAAGATAGACAACCGGCTCTCAATTAAATTGACATCTGACCTCAATAGTGCAACCTAGGAAAGAAGTGCATGGATGTACAGTTTTCCAACACTCAAACAATATTGATCCTATGATAAATATAGTTCAAGAGCATAATAATAGTCTAAGATTAAAATCCTACACTACTACCCTAAATAACCCATCAAGAGTATTTGTTTCCCACAAACTTGGAGGACTATGGCATGTATGATGATGCTATTGATATAGACTTTGATCAAGAGGAATCCTTAGACTTGGATGATAAATAATATGAGAATGATATTGAATTTATACCTTATCATGATTTGAAAGGGAAACAGTGACAATGGATATATGACGCTTTGCTTGAGATAAGCAAGTGTGGGAAATTACCTAACCAATCCACAAATTGGGTTGCTAAAAACTTCAATGTTAGCAGGCAAAAAGTGTAGCATTTTTGGTATAGTGCTCAAAAGTAGCATGCCTTGGGATTACAAATTGATGTCACATCTAGGAGACTAAAGAATTCAGGGAGAAAAGTTGTTGAAGTAGGACTCTCATATAGGCCACTAATATTCCCTTGCAAAAGGACTAGTATACAATCTATAATAGTAGTCATGGTTGTAAAGAGAAGCACATTGCACATGTGGTTATGGTAAGCAAGAAGGCACTTTAACCCACTTAAGCCTTACATGAAGGAAGCAAACAAAAAAAAAAGAAAGGTTGCAGTGGCGTTTCCATGTTAGATCTGTGTGCATTGGCACATGATCCCATGTCTATTGATATGAAAAAATATCCACTTAGATGAGAAAAAGTTCAATGGTACAAAATTGTTTCGGAAAACAAGAACACGATTCAAAAGGTTATGTGTTTGTCAACAATCTGTAGGAGTTTGTTTGATAATGAAGGCAAAGGTACACTACCATTGAGGGAAAGCTAGGTGTGTAGACTTTTATTAGAAAGGTAGCAAAGCTTTTTTTTTCATCTTTCAATACATTCATTTCTAAAACTAACTTGTCTCCATATACACTTCTAGGAACCAACAAAAAGGAGAAGTGACAAATAGGGACTCTATATACCAATAATATCAAGATTGATAGTAGCGCCATTAGATCTTAAATGATCTCTAAACTTTTGCCAGCTATAAGCAAAAACAAATGACCAAGAGAGGCACACTGCAATACCATTTGGATCCAACAAGATAATGCTAGAACACTTGTCTCTGAGTCAATGATCTAGAATTGTTATTACTACTCCACAAACAAGATAATGTAAGAACACATGTGTTTGTCAAGCTATCCTTGATGGTAATTAATTGCCAGATGGTTGACCAACAGAGCAATATTCCTATGGGTTTTGTCTATTTCCTTGACGGTTTTTGGCACACAGGAATATTTCAGTTTTAGTAGTGAGACATACACTTCATGAATTAAACCCCCCTAATTCCCCTTGATACAAACTACATAGACCTATGGATCTCCTTAGTCATTAACTACTAGAACATCTAAACTATGGATGAGCTGGTTGCAAATGTGGAAACCATATGTCAACTATATATAATCCTATGCTTAATATATATAGTTGTTATGACTGGGATTCCCTATACTCCAAGCACCAGCGTACAAGTGGCTAAACGCATAGGAGTAGGACTTGGTTGGCTTAGATGGGCTAACAGCCCAATTATCTTTATTTCCTATTTTATTAGGGTTTGCTATTTTATTAGGGAGACTATAGATACTTGTAGACATTATTGAAGGGAATTAAGTCAGAAGCAACTATTCAAGTTGCCGGCTTCCTTTAGGGAGCCCTAGTCGCACCCCCTTCTCTTCCCTGCGCTGATATCATGGCGTCGGCTCACCGCCGCCGCCTTCTGTGTCCTCGTTCTTGCTTTACCCACCATTACAACCTCTGCAGCAACTCCGGTGGAAACCCTAGTCCTACCAATCTAGTATCAGAGCTGTCAGGTTCTCCTCCGTTCACCACCGTGCCGTGGCCCTCTCTCTCCACCACCTTGCCACCGGCCATGCCCACCACGTTTGCGTTGGTCACCTCCATCATGTCGCTGCCGATCGCACTATAGGGATGCTTGATTGAAGTTATGAATTATAAATGGGCATTATGTACAAGCTTCCACACATGAACATGGAAAGACTAGAAAGGCAATAGAGATTCTACCTAAATTTCTTAGCTATCACTGCCACTGTCACTTGTATGAGTGTGTGATCGAGTACTTGGCCAACTAAAACTCATGAAACATCGTACTATCTTATTGGAATAGTTGTAATGTAAAAAGTTACTTATTTTGAAGTGTAGTATCTCTATATCTATATAAGAAATGCATGTTGGTTGAACTAAGCTTATACATTCTCTATGAAAATACAAATACCTCTAAGGTTTATAATTCTATGAGCCTTTGCATATAAAGGAACAATGGCACATAGCATGCATGTTACCAAACCTTTCAAATTGGGATCGTCGTCCAGCTCCAAACAAGGATACTTTGCATGTTCATTTAGGTCCTCATGATCCATCTACATGCTTAAATTGGCACATCCTTGTTGGTTGCTAGTGCTTGATCATCCTTATTCCTAGGGACATAAACTTTTCATCCAGATACATGTTCATGCACATGAGTTACAAATAAGCAACTCAAAAAGAAAATTGACAACCAAATGTAGACATCATATACCCAAATGGAGGATGGCTTGCAACCTGGTCCTGATCTACGGTTCCCTTGATGGGAACATAGACCTAGGGGTTACCAACAAGTACGACATTGTCATGTTTGTTCATACATAGTCTCAAGCACAAATTTGTTGTCATTCTGTCAACAATACAAGCAAACCAGCAAAGCTTCCTTCATCATTCAAAATGGGAATGAAATCGTCGTCCTCATAGCCCCAATCCTGAGTATCCCAGGCAAAATCATTCCCTTATTCAATTATGCAAGCCCTAGCTTGCTCCCACCTACATTCGATGAACCCCGTAATCCGCCTCCCTCCTGGTGTATTAGTGGTAGGCACTATGAATCTGACTGCCCATGTGGGTAGCGCCTAAATCTTGGATCCTTCCCGAGGTGGTGCTTGTCACCTGAGCTATGGCGAAGAGGCAATGCTATGGCTAAGAGGTGGAAATTAAAGGGAAATAAGATGGGGGTGATGGAGAAAGAAAGAGGAAAATGCCTTTACAGATGGATAAGGCAAGTGTGAGCCTGTAGCGTATGTGGGGGTTAGCTGATTCCTCTGCGGTCCCAATAGCTTGTCAAAGACCGAAGATACCAAGTTCTTGGAACATTTTTTTTCATAGAACATCTAGTATTTTTTTATGAAGGAGAGAGAGAGGGTGGGATGGAGAGTGGGAGAGAGAGAGAGAGAGAGAGAGAGAGAGAGAGAGAGAGAGCACAATATATGCACATGATCTTTCTAAATTTTGATGGTGTAGTCTTTCTTGTTGCCATTCTAACCATAGCGGTGTTAGTTGTCGTTCGCGAAAAACAATGTTGAGCTATGACTATACTCTGGGCTTAACATCCACCACCTGCATTGCATAGATGTTAGGCACTCCATGGGCACACGATATAAAGATTCATGATTTAGATGATTTAATTCATATTGCAGGGGATTATTGGAGTACCCGGAGTCATTATATGCCGGAGTCATTATATGCAAGAATTATGAAAGCTAAATACTAGGCTAGTACAACACTCATGGAGGGAAGGGAAAACAATGGTATGTCCTACGCATGGAGGAGCATATTGCGGCGCTTATAGGTGATGAAACAAGGGATCATTTGGAGAGTGGGGGATGTCAGTAATATGAAGATTTGGACTGATACTTTGATTCCGAAAGCGTTCTCTAGGAGTCCGATCACACCGAAAGGGGAAAATATTCTTGGTGGATGTTGATGAATTGATTGGCCCAACAACAGTTTTTGTGGAGGAAGATGCGAATATTATTTTGGCTATGATGGTACATGAAGGGAGAGAAAATATTCTAGCTTGGAACCATGATGATCATGGCCTTTTGTGTTATGAGTGCGTACAAAATCTGCCAGGATGATATTATTTGTAGAAGATACTGGGGATGCACTGGGGGGTTGGGGGGGGTTTGACCAGTGGCGGAGGACGAAAAATTTTTAAGGTAGGGCGAGGACAATAATGGTTCACTAGACATAGTGATAGTCAAGAACAAAGTGCAAGCATTTAGGATATTTAGAATTATAGAAAATACATGCAAAGTCAACTAACACAGCCATCTGTTCTTTGACGGATACATGAAGCTTCAGTTACCCCTAGACTGCCTAGGCAATTGCATTTGCCTATCTTTCTTGTTTTGAAATGTTTTCTTTATCTTCTCAAGATCAATTCCTTTGAATATTTCTCGCTCAATGTAACACACCATTAAGTGATTGAGCCAAGCATCAGACATCTTATTGCGCAATTCTGTTTTGATAATCTTCATAGCTGAAAATACCCTTTCAACTGTTGCCGTCGCTACCGGTAGTATCAATGCCAACTCAATTAGACGATAAACCGATGGGAAAACAGTATCTCTCTCAAGTTCAACCATTTTTGCAGCTAGGCTTGCCAGATCATGACAAACTCTAAACTCCTCAATTCTTCGTACATGAAGAATAAATGTCTCTAGTTGATCTTTTATACCCTTCTTTTCGGAATAGGAGAAATCATCCGAATATATTTAAGTAAGCCGAGCTAGCTTGTGTACATCAAACTTCGAGAATGAATCTCTCGGGTCAAGACAAGAAAAGCAAACAAGCAACTCTGAAGATACCTCATTAAACCGATGATCAAACTCTATGGTAATAGCATCAATAGCAGCATAGAAGGTATCAACACGATAATAATGGTCAGCAGTGATCTTGTTCTTGCCCCCTTTTCTTGATCTTCCAAATCTTGTTACTGATTCATTTATATTTGGTATTGGGATATCACTCACTGCAAAATTTTGTGACTTCCTGTAATAGTGGCTCCCAACCATCATTCCTCAAATTCATCAAACGTGTTTTCACATCAATAACCAAAGACATGGCTTGAACCATATTTTGATCCTTCCTTTGCAAGACTTTGTGATGCGCAGGATTTGCAACATCATCTTCATGATGAACACAAAGGTAAATGACTCCATGATTTCCACTAAACCTCCTGCCCTACTTGGATTACGCTGATCTTCATGAACAATTTCTATAACTTCAATTATTGAATCCCACATTGATTCAATACGAAGTAATGTCTTATAATGAGAACCCCATCTTGTATCTCCAGGTCTAGCCAAGGATGTTGCTTGATTTTGCCCTCTGCCTGAGGAAATCTCTCCACTGCCCAACTTACCTAAAAGAATTCTGCGGTGCTTATCTAGCAATAAATCCTTCCTCTTGTAAGATGTTGTAGTGTTGTTCACAATCAAGGTCACATATTCAAAGAAATCTTCACAAGATGAACAACATCTTGAGATGGAAACAACTACCAACTGTAATTGATGAGCAAAGCAATGGACATAAAATGCATATGGGTTCTCATCACGATAAGCTTCTGAAGGCCATTAAATTCGCCTCTCATATTAGAAGCACCATCATACCCTTGCCCTCTCAGATTTGCAATGTGTAGTCCATGCTCACCTTAATACTTAGAAATCTTTCAATTACTTTTCCTTTCTTGTTCACAAACCTGCAACATACATATTAAAATATAATTAGCTAAATTGACCCATATATAATCAATTACTTACCTCACAACCACAGCCATCTGTTCTTTGACGGATATATCACGAGATTCATCTATAAGAATGGAGAAACGACAACCTGCCATCTCTTCCTTTATTGCTTTGGTGACCTCTATTGCACAACACTCTGAAAGTTCTTTTTGAATTGTTGGGGAAGTCATCTTGGCATTTTTGGGACATGTTTCATCAAATGCGAGCTTTACTAGTTCATTCCTTTCTTTATACCAATCGAGAAATTCTCGGAAATTCCCGAAGTCATAAGTGGTTACTAAAAAAAGTGTCAAGTTGGACGACTTACTAACAACGCCGAAGTCTAGTCGCGAACCGACCTGCTCATGCGCAGGCGCGCAGCGAACGCGATCGCCGGATGGAACACGAACTGGCGAGTCGTCGAGTCGCGATGGAAATTTGGAGCACCCGGCGGCGGAAGGCAATGCGTCTGGCAGATTTGGAGAAGTGGAAAACGAATGGGTTAGCATCTAGATCTAGCTAATGTGTAGTCCTGGTCCAATATGCTGTGCGGCCCACAAACCACAAGCCCACAAGGCAATGTCAAGCACTCAAACGTCAAAGCCCAACGGCCCAAGGCAAAATAACGATTCAGACATTCAGTCATCTTCGTCTTCCTGCGGACGTTCGACAGACCAGTAGACCAAAGAAGCAGCGGCAGGACCTTCAGCTGGCAATCCATGGCGGCCGGATTAACTTGGGGTCGGGATCCGCGGCGGAGTCAAGGTAGGGCGAGCACCGAGCCCTCTGCCCATGGGGTTGACTACAGATCCGATATGGAACATGGGCTGGAAGGTAAAATGTCTGCACAAGATCAAACATTTCCCATAATAATCACCTGTAACTGTAACCAGGCAAGGAGGGGTATGCAACCTAGATACAAAGTGCCTGGTATGTAAAATGTATGACGAGGATGGGGGACACCTCTTCTTCAATATAGCGCAAATTGGCCAAAAAAGTCTGGTAGACAAGACTTAATACTAGCTTAATGAGTGCAAGAGAGGCCGTCATTGATCGATCACGAAGAAGGAAGATTGTCGGCTCTTGATGATGGTAACACTTTGGTTTCTGTGGTCAGAAAGAAACTTAGTGCGTGAAGATGCACGGAGGAGTCCCGAGTCACTGGCCAAGATTTATGTTGATGAGCTGAACTAGCTGTTTCATTCCAAAGCCTCAGCGTACTCGGTTGAGCCCAAAGGTGCATTGGATAAAACCACCAGAGTGTTCTAAAACTCAATTGCTGGATGGGGTTGAGTTAAGCATCTGCTCAGCGCATTCCAAGGGCGGAACTTATCGCCTGCATGCATGGAGTTTAGGCATTTTTCATTGTAACATGGGAATTGGGAACTTTGATCCTGGAAAACGGATGCGCTGCCGGTGAAACAAGCGCCATTGTCTGCTCTATCTCTTGATATAGGTGGCTGGAGGTCTGGTAAATGAACTAATTAAAGCTCCTGGTGTCGAAAAAATTCTTTAGTTTCGAATGTGTGTTCAAATTAAGAATTTGCAACAAGGGCAGCCCATGAGCTTGGCGCGGCGTTAGGTGTGGGCAGCATTGAAGTAGAGGAGCACATTTCGTGCACTGTCCCACCAGATAACGTTTTTGTAATTGTCGTTGATGAACTGTCAACTCATATGGAATGAATATTACCCAGTTAATTTTTTTTTTGCCACTGGCTTGCTCCATATAGCCATCATGGATGGGCCGATGGGGTTTGAACTTCTTGGAAACAAAGAATAACTTACACTTGAACTAGATTGAAGTATAACTCTAACTGTCAAAAGGATCGAGAGCTATCGATCAAACCACCTCTGAATAACCTTATTATAAAAAGAAAAGTGGAAGTGGTGTCAGATATATTCAGATATATCAGTTCCTCCTGTTCTATCTTAGGGATTGATTTCCTCGAAAATGAATAAACTAAACCAAAATAAAATAAATCTGAGGGATTGATATGATTCCCTATCTGAAAAGTATCTCTCTGCACACGTACCCGATGTTAGAGATACAATTGCAGCTGCCTATGGGTGTGGGAAGCATCCTTAGTTATCCCTTTGATAGAAATCTGAGTATAACAAAGAAAATCTGAGCAAATTCCCATTATTTTATGAAAATCTTTGATAGAGATTATTGATTATATGTGCTATACGATGATCCATGGATTCAGTGGGCTATCTCGTAAGCCGTAACCGCGTCAGCAAGCGCGCGCAGCGCAGGCAGCCACTCGCGCCTCCGCCGCTCGTCGCGCCTTTAAAACCACCACCCCCTCCGGCGGCCTTCTTCTCCATCGGCATTCCACAGTTCCATCACACCATCTCTTCGATCCACATCCACTTGCGTGCGTGTGGTTTCTTGTAGCTTGTGTGCAGGTGACATCGCCATGGCGCGGGCACCGAGGGGCAGCAGGAGGCGGGCGCTGGACAGGCTCCGCCGCGGCAGCGCGCACTCTGCGGCCGGCAGGGACGTCCCTCCCCAGAGGTGCACGTGGACGGGCGTCCGGGAGCGGGTGCCGGGCCGCTGGGCGGCGCAGATCCGCATCCCGGGCACCCGCGCCAGGCTCTGGATCGGCAGGTTCGACCAGGCCCTGGAGGCGGCGCTCGCCTACGACGCCGCGCTCTTCTGCCTCTACGGCGCCGACCGCCTGCCCAGCCCGCGCAGGTTCAACCTCCCGGCGGCGCCGCGCCCCTCCGTCCCCGAGCACGTGCGCGCCAGGCTCACCGCCGCCGACATAAAGCGCATCGCGGCGAGCCACGGCCGCACCATTGCAAACTTCTACGTCGGTCCGCTGCCCGCCGTCGTCCCTGCAGCAGCTGCACCACCACCACCACCGCCGCCGGCGGCGGCGGCGGCAGCATCAGATGCTGCTTCTGCTGTTGCTGGCGAAGCAACTGCTACTACTGATGACGGTAGCAGCGGCAGCAACTAACTGCATGCATGGGTTAACAATACATCTTGCATGACCGCTGCCGACTGCCTACTATATAATACAGTTTCCAGTGTACTAATCGATCCATCGGTGATCGATTTTATTTAGCATCATCGTCCTGATGCATATAGCTCATGTGTGTCTCTTAGCCGTATGCATGCCAAGCGATGAGGGCCGGGTCTCATAAGAAGACCCCAGATCGTCTGGTTATGCAATGAATAAGTTATATATAAGTTTAATATGCAGTCTGTCAGTGTGTAAGATGTATACAACAAGATGAAGTCTTGAAATGGAAACTGTTTTATGTGTTTAATCGATTGTTCAGTGTTGTAAAAGTTGTCAATTGCATCAAGTATGTACTCCAGAAAATGTGAAAGGAGGCAACAGAAGAATTAAAAAAAAGGCGCGAAAACGACTTATGGCGCGAAATTTGATATTTGAAATATGAGAATGGAAGATATTAAAAGTCAGGGCCTAATTAATCTCCTAGAATTCAGGCTTGAAACAGTGGAGCATACTATGGCCCTGTTTAGATTTTTTTTTTCCAACTTCCAACCAAACCGGTCATATCAATTTTTGGATATATGCATGGAGCATTAAATGTAGATAAAAACTGAAACTAATTTGATAGCTTAACAAAATATTGTCTCAAGAATATTTTGAGCCTATTTGGATCATGATTGGACACTTATTGTAAAAAAATAAAAAGCTGCTACAGTACTTCCAACTGAGCGCATCTAAACACCGCCATATATGATTCTACAAATTAGATCATGAACAAGACCTTTGTGGCAGAGTTCATCGTTGAATGATAGTCACTCCTTTTTAAGCTCACCATGTGTAAAAGTCCAAAAATTACTATTCATGTTAAGAAACATTCTAGCTAACTTCTATCTCTTGTGTCATTTTCAAAAGGAGCATGAGAGGAATGCTATTGCCTGCCATTGTTTATTTATCGTCATGTATACCGTTTCTCCTGTTTCCTCCCCCCTCTCCCAACCCCCCCCCCCCCCCCCCCCAACCCACACACACATCCCACCAAGAAAACAAAATGTAATTCTGGGTATGAATCTTGGCAGAGGTTCATCTAGATTCATACCAAGAATTGTACGTTGCAAAAATTTCCCCTAATGGTGAGTATGTGCCAAAGAACTAGGACAATGCCTGGCATTATTGGAAATTTTGGCATTGTTATGTGTATGTTGGCATCAAGTCATCACACCATTAGAATGATTAAATAATCACACATCTTATATAGTATATGGACTAAATAATTTGTTGAACAATTAATTGTAAAAATTACGTAAATTCATTACATTAAAAAGGAATAAAATATATGTATATGCTTTTGTGAAGCACAACAAAATTGTGCTGTTTTGTAGGTCAACGAGAGATTACCGAGTCATTGATGGACAGTCAGTTTTCAGTCCATCCACCAATGCAAATAACTAATTGTGTGCAAAAACCTTAAACTACACTACTACAAAAGAATAATTTTACAAAACAGTACCCAAACACTAACCGTGTTGGTTTAAAATCAAACACCTCGTAAAATAGCGGATGATTAACGGAGGCGATAGTTTTATTAAGGGAGGCACCAAATTATACCCACCTGGCAAAATCAATTTACCGAGGTGATCATTTTATTTATGAAGGCATTTAAAATTGCATGCCTTGCCAAATCGATTTATGAAGGCAGTCATTTTATTTACGGAGGCATTTAGAATTGCATGCCTCCCAAAATCGATTTACGGAGGATTTATAATTACCCGCCTCACAAAATCGATTTACTAAAACATTTAATGTGGTTGAGCCAGTTATAAGTCCATCATGACCCGACAATAGGGTCACACACAATATATAGTAGGGAGTTAGGGTTTGCAACTCCTCCGATTCACTGCACTCACTCAGCTTCCTTTCCTCATCCATTTCCCCCTCTCACTCCCTTCTTCTCTCTCCACCACACACACACACACACAGGCCCTCGGCATGCTTCCTCTCCCTCTTCCTCCATTACGGTGGTGCTGCGGTTCTACCACGGCGAGCGCATGGGGGTGGTGAGCATACGTGCTCCCTCGCCGCCACGGCAAGAGGTTGGTGGTTGCGCGACGCAATGCGCGATGGTGGACGACGTGCGGCCGCAGTAGCGGAGAAGCGGCAACACAGCTGGCCATGTGCATGCCTTATATGGTGCTCGTGCAGCTGCTGCCCTTGCATCCGCGGCGCCATCCGATCTGAGGCCGCCTACCTCACACACACGGAGGCTCCCCTGGCCCTGTGTGCGCGAAGAGATTAGGGCCTGGCATGTGCGTGCCACCTATCTTACTTATGATGATCTCATGGATTTTTTTTTGAACGATATAAACCTTTGGAGTATAGTTTATCCAAGCAAACACTTAGATAATCATGATTGAGATAAATTTTAATGATCCATAGAAACCATGTCCATGCTCTAAGATTTTAGACGGGCGCGGCCGGAGCCATGGTTTAGGCAAGTGGGAAGGGCTATTGAAGCTGACAACAATCATGCACAATGAAATGCATACATGCACGGGGAGCAGATAACCAAATAGCACACAATTGTTTTACACTAAAATTTTTGTAAAGAAAACTAAAAACAATAGATTTTATACTGAGAAAAATGAACAAAACTTGAATAGTAAAGGAGACGAGAAAGGTAACAGAAAGACTAATCCGAAATAATATAGATGCCATTGAAGATCAATATAGAGGTAGAGAAAACAAGAAAAACACTAATTTCATTTCTTAACCAGCTAATTAGGGGTTGTGTACTATGTGGACCAAGCAGAACATTGGGTACACAATAATAAAACGTGCATTTTATATTGTAACCCCCGTTGTTGTAAACCCCTTCTTGGGCCTTTTGTTTGCCTATTCTAGATCATTTTCTTCTATCAATCTCATTGCTAGCTCTCATGCCCAGTTCATTTTAAGAAAAGAGATTGAAATACATGTGACATGTCGTTTCGTCGTAAAATACTAGGTGAAAATATGTTTGAGAGTAACAATGTTTCAATGGCTAAAAAAGACTAGACAAACATCGTTGCTAGTTCCAATCCATATGCTAAGTACACACATGGTTTGGCTTAAAAATATCCATGGCCTGGGTCGAGTGGCAGGTTCAAGGTAGTTAGGCTTGGTCTAACTTTCTCATATTTTTCTAAATTTAGAAATTCCCCAAACATATATGTGTATATTTTAAAATTTCTTACATATTTTCTGTCCAATATAATTGTGATTAATTTAAATTATGCACTATATGGCACATTTTCTCTCTCCGTCTTTAGTTTCTTCCACTCACTCATTAATTTGTTAAATAGGAATGCAGGTTCAACTCATGCAAAGGTTCATGTTGTTCTTGCTCGTAAAGTTCACATACTTAGATACGACCATCCACTACCTAGGCTTGACAAAGAAGTATATGGTCGGACTCAACCCATGTAGGTAACCTCATGCTTTTCTAAAATTAAATGCGCACAAAAATGAATGTGTGCATGAAGGCTATCTGATGTCGACATGATCAATTTCTTCACCTTATATTTATAGTGTATTGAGTTAACATTCACCAACATCAAGGCAATAACCGAGAAGTAAGCAAGAAATTAGTCTCATCGGTTTTTTGTTGCTTCAAGGGGTGCACCTTGGAGCTACACCCATGGTGGCAACTGGTGACTGGAGATGTAATTATTCACCATGGCAACAAGAATAATACAATGCACATGTCGGCAACACAATGGTTATTGTTCTCTTGCTGCACCACCAATGATTTCATATAAGAACATTAAAAATCAATTTCATATAAGATGCTGTGTGCTATTTGAATATATATATATGCATATCTACATATGGTACATATATAGTTTTAATTAGAATGTACTCTTTTGTTTCTAAGAATACCTCAACAACAGTGGCGGAACCAGCACTCTGATAAAGATGGGGCCAGTATGACTAGCAATCAGGGTGAACAAATTTTGCTCCCGTCCATGCATCGCCATCTGTATTTGCATCGTTGAGAAAAGAATCAATTGTCCTTTGGTGCAGAGCTGCCCTACCTAAATTAGCGATTAAAAACTGAACAAAACATTTGCACGCAAGATCTTTGCAAATTATTAGCAATTAAATAATAAGCAATTAAACTTACTTTGCGGCTGTGCCTGCACTGTGCTCGTGGGCTCAGCTGCTGCGTGCTGGCTGCTCGGCGCTCGCCTGCTATAGCCTGTATATAGCAGATCACGAGCAGATCAGCGAGGCCGCGACGGATGCCGGGATGGCGACGCCGCGATTGCCGCGACGGATGACGGGATGGCTGCAGCTCTGGTCTCAGCCTGTGACCTGTCCTGTCCACAGTCCACTGAACGTGAATCGCTGATCTCGCGGCCGCACGGGGACTGGAAGTGACGCGAGACGCGAGTGGGCGAGAGCGCGAGTCTGTCTGCGACGCTTCTGCTTCGCCGTTGCAAGGGGGTTCCAAGAAATTTTTGTCGCTTGCCTGCTGGCCCCCTGGTTCCGCATCTGCTCAACAATATACTCCATTGCTAGGAATAACGGTGTCACATGCATAGCAATAAACAAAGAAAACCATTGGCCTCTGCCCTTGTTGTGTCTCCACATTAGGAAGTCTGTCATGCAGAAGGTTAAAGTTTATCTCATGCTTCTGATATTGATACTAGAAATTAGAAATTAATATATATAGTGAGTTAAGTTGTGACATAAAAAAATATGCAACTCTTCTCCACTAGATGAGTTAACAAGACAACTTTTGCGGTTTTGGTTGTTGTTAAGGTTAGGTCCAATTATGTTTCAACACAACATGTAAGGTACGTACCATATCAATTATCACCATATCTTTCTTTAACAACATTGCATAGGCCTATTCAATAACAATATGTACCATGAATAGTTCTAGGAGCAAAAACTCAAATGCATGATGTGTTGCCCTTTGCATGTGGTGTGTGACTATGGTAAAGTAGGGATGTTCTTCGGTTCATGTGATAAACATATTGGCAACATGGTATATGCTTAGGTAGGTTTGTTGTCACAATGGCTGCAAATGATTTTTTTTACATAGAACCTGACTGAGATTGGATCATCAAGCAGTAGTTGTACTAGTTCTTAATCGCTTCAAAATGTAATAGCTCTCTCATTTGGTGTTTGTTTATAATTTTGTTTATACCATTTGTATTTTCATATGATGAGACTTGCAATTACATCATTTGTGGCAAGTTAATATGTAACTACAACTAGCTAGCTAGTAGCTTTTGTGTAAAGGTGGATTGAATTCTTCATATAAGTTGCTACTAATATGATAACTAATGTTGCTAAGTCTTCTCTGCACTAATATGCATTAGAGTTGACATCAAACACATAAAGTTTCTTTCAAAATATGTTTTTTGGAAGCGCATCTCAGGCAGCTGCCCAGCTATCGTTTGGTGTTGACGGGCTGCCTAGAGCCGTCGCCGCCGTCGCCGCCTCTCTCCGTCCACCACCGTTGGTCCCCTTCCCTTCTTGAAGGTCCTAAATGGTTAGAGGGGGGTGAATAGCCTATAAAAATTTTTACAAACAACACTTAAGACAAAGTGGTTAGACAATTAAATGGCGAAGCGAATTCTTACGCTAGCCTACTAAAAGATACAAGCCACCTAACCGTTCTAAGTTATAGTCTCTCTTTCACACACAAGAGGCTAAGTTGCTACTTCTACTCTACTCCTAGATGAGCAACTAAACTAACAAGCTACACAAGAGTAAGTGCGAGAATGTAAAGAGTAGAGAGAGTGAATCTTATACCGCCGGTGAAGAGTAGAGAGTACCAAATGAATAATCAATCACAATACAATAGAAATCCTCGGTAGAGAGATGACACAAGATTTTTTATCGAGGTTCACTTGCTTGCCGGCAAGTTTGTCCTCGTTGTAGCGATACACCCACTTGGAGGTTCACGCGCTAATTGGCATCACACGCCAAACCCTTCTCAAGGGTGCCGCACAACCAGCATAAGATGGGGATCCACAAGTTACGAGCAATCCACTAGAGTAGCCTTTTACGATCTCCCGCGGGGAAGGCTCAAGAACCCCTCACAACTTCACCGATCGGAGGCGGAGACAATCACCAACTCCCCTCAACGATCCTCGGAGCTCCAAGCCGTCTAGCAGTCGGCAAACTCCAAGAGTAACAAGAGAAACCGCTGCGAAAGACAACTACCAAGTGCCTCTAGATGATCTCAAGCAATGCAATGCACTTGATGCTCTCCAATCTCACCAAATGATGAACACAATCAAGTAGGATGAGTGAGAATAGAGTAGGAAGACTCACAAGTATGTTATGATGTTCAGGAGTGCCAAGAGATGCTCCCCAAACCGGCCAAGTCCCTATTTATAAGCCCCTCACAAAGAACTAGCCGTTTGGACAAAACTGCGTACCGTCGGACTGTCCGACGGCCAAACCGTCGGACTAACAACACCGGTCCGACGCTTCGGATGGACGCCACGTATCCTCTGCTGTTTGAAGTCGACCGTTGAAACACAACGGCTATTTTCTCGCGCCAAAACTCACCGTCGGACAGAGCATCGTCGGACCAAAACCCTCGGTCCGACGTCCTCAGCAGACCACCGTCGGACTGAATTTTCACTGCGCGTCGGACTAAACGAAGCCACGGTCTGACATTTCCAGAGAGCTCCCCGAGCGCTGAAAACCGTCGGACGATAGTCCGACGCACACCGTCGGACTAAACAGAACGGTCCGACGCCCTCTGAGTTCTCCACGTGTCAGCTCTCGCTCGTTCAGCACCGTCGGACGCTCGGACAATAGTCCGACGCTCAGAAACTGAGCGTCCGACGCCTGCTGAAGAGTTAGCCGTCGGACCGAAGGCAATGGTCCGACGCTCGGGCGAAGTTAGGGTCCGACGCCCTGTTTTCTCAGGATTTTCACTCAGACCTTTCATCCTTTGTTCCCAAGTGCTAACACCAAGTGTTCTATACTTTGTGCACATGTGTTAGCTTTTCAAAAGAGTTTTCCAAGGGTTCGTTAGTGTCACTAGCATCTATATGCAATGCAATGATCATGAACACCTAGTGGCACTTGATAACCGCATTTCATCAACGATTTTTCCCCTCTTGATAGTACGGCTATCTATCCTAAATGTGATCACTCCCTCTATGGAGTCTTGATCACCAAAACCAAAAGAGCTCCTATTGGTTATACCTTTGCCTTGAGCTCCTGGTTTCTTATCAACGTCCTTCTGATCTCTTGATGGACCTTGTGGACACCTTTGATGATGGACTTATACCATTTGCATGGATGCCGTCATTTAGGGCTTTCTCCTTTGTTGATGGGCTTACACCATTTTCATGGACGCCGTCATTGCCCTTCACTTGTGGCCTCCACCGACCCGGTCCTTTGCTCCATCTTGTTTGCTAATTGTTCTCATGAAACACTTAGAGCACACTATTAGCAAACTAGGTTTCATCAATTACCCAAAACCAAACAAGCGCTTTCAATCTCTCCCTTTTTGGTAATTGATGACAACCCTCACAAAGATATGAAATGAAAACCAAGTTTGCATTTTAGTAGTATTAGCTCCCCCTACATATGTGATTCCTTGTGTTTGGTTCAATTTTTCACATATGCATGAATTTGAAAGTTTGGGTGAGATATCACTATCAAATGATGCTAAGGTATATAGAATGGACCTTTGAAGCGTAATACCATCGGAGTTGCGGAATTATACCAACCTTAGCACCATTGTTTACTAGTCATGCATCACAAACTCAAAATATCTCGTGAGATCAACATTTAAGCAAGAGAGGTACTTTGTAAGAAAATTAAGTACTATGCATGCTAGTTTGTCAAACACCATTCAAATCCTATTTCTAAGCATTTCACCAATCAAGCAAGTATAGGAATTGAAGTTTTGGCAATGCAACAATTCACGTGTTAATGCCCAACCAAATGCAACAACTTATTCATGAGCTTGCTCCCCCTACTTGTGTGCTTTCAAAATTTTATTGACCCCTTTTCATTCTTATCTTTGTGACTTTCTTCTCCCCCTTTGTCAACAATCACCAAAAATGGTGCAAGTTATGGGAGTATCAAGTCAATTAATGGGGTTTAAGTACATGTTCACTTTGGTTCAATCTAGATGACTTGCCTAGAACATGTAACTAAGTTTGATCCAAGGACAAGCTTCTTCACACCTCATTAGTAGGGTTATCTTGACCATGTTAAGTTACACATCATGAGCTCATATTCTAGATTCAACACTAGGTTTGCAAGCCCATCAATATGTCATATGCTACCACTTGATCATACAAGCATAAAGAACAAAAGTGGTACCATATATACATGAAAACATTTGATTTTTCATGAATGAGCCTATAAGATGCATTTCATGTCTACATGAACTAGACAAATCCTTATCAAAGTATGAATGCCATGTCAACCAATTTTACCTTGCTTTAGTCGAAGGAGAGGCATGTCATATAATGTATGATGCTTTTCACTTCATGTTGGAATAGTCTAGTATGTTTAGCTCACTTCTCAACTTGCAAAATCTTGACTCATCAAGTGGTTTGGTAAAGATATCCGCTAATTGATCTTCGGTGCCAACACTTTCAATTGTAATGTCCCCTTTGATTTAGTGATCTCTAATGAAGTGATGCCTTATGTCAATGTGCTTTGTTCTTGAATGTTGCACGGGGTTGTTGGTTAGCTTGATAGCACTCTCATTGTCACATAGCAAAGGCACTTTCTTGTATTTTAATCCAAAATCACTCAAGGTTGCCTTCATCCAAAGCAATTGTGCACAACAACTTCCGGCACTAATGTACTCCGCTTCAGCCGTTGAGAGAGCAACACTATTTTGCTTCTTTGATGACCATGATACAAGTGACCTTCTAAGCAATTGACAAGTTCCACTAGTGCTTTTTCTATCCACCTTACAACCGGCATAGTCGGAGTCCGAATATCCAATAAGCTCAAAGTTGGACCCCTTAGGATACCACAACCCAACATCTTGTGTGCCCTTCAAATACCTCAATATTCTCTTTGCGGCTTTCAAATGACTTTCTCTTGGTGAGGCTTGAAATCTTGCACATATGCACACACTAAACATGACATCCCGTCGAGATGCGATCACATAAAGGAGATTTCTAATCATTGATCTATATAGCTTTTGATCTACCATTTTGTCACTATCATCCAAGTCCAAATGCCCATTAGTTGCCATAGGAGTATTCATGGCCTTTGCATGTTCCAATCCAAATTTCTTCACCATGTCCCTTATGTACTTGCCTTGACTTACAAATGTACCATTCTTCATTTGCTTGACTTGAAGACCAAGGAAGTAGCTAAGCTCATCGATCATGGACATTTCAAACTCACTTGCCATCATATTGCCAAATTCTTCACAAAAATCTTAATTTATTGATCCAAAGATGATATCATCCACATATATTTGTTAACACAAACAAATCATTGCCAAGCTTCTTAGTGAAGAGAGTTGTATCAACCTTTTCCATTTTGAACCCTTTAGAGAGTAAGAAATCCCTCAATCTCTCATACCATGCTCTAGGTGCTTGCTTCAAACCATACAATGCCTTTCTTAGCTTGTACACATGGTTGGGTTTCTTCACATCTTCAAATCCGGGAGGTTGTTCCATATATACCAACTCATTGATGTACCCATTGAGAAATGCACTCTTGACATCCATTTGATAAAGCTTGATGTTGTGGGCACAAGCATAGGCTAATAAGATTCTAATTGCTTCCAATCTAGCAACCGGTGCATAGGTTTCTTCAAAATCAAGACCTTCTACTTGAGTGTAACCTTATGCAACCAATCTAGCCTTGTTCCTTATCACTATGCCATCTTGATCTTGCTTGTTTCTAAAGACCCATTTGGTTCCAATCACATTGTGTTTCTTTGGTCTTTCCACTAGCTCCCAAACTTGATTTCTTGTGAAATTATTGAGCTCTTCATGCATGGCATTAATCTTGCAATGCTTCCTCAATCTTGGTTGGCTTAATAGATGACCCAAATGAGAAATGCTCACAAATTTGAGCTAGCCTTGCTCTTGTTTGAACTCCACTTTGAATACCACCAATGATTTGATCCAAAAGATGATCCCTTGCAATAGAAACCGGTTGAAGAATAGGAACTTGATCATTGGATTGAGATGAACTAGCTTGTTGATCTTGCATTTGAGATTTATCTTGTAAGTCACTTGCACTTGCTTCATTTTCAACTTGCATACTAGTATGAATAGCACCATCATTTTCATCATTATTGACTTGCCTCGGTCTAATATCACCAATATCCATATCTTTCATTGCATTAGCCAAGTCATTGCCTCTCACATCACTAAGGTTTTCAACTTCATCTTGAGAGCCTTGGGTTTCATCAAATTCAACATCATGCACCTCCTCAAGAGTACCACTCGCCAAATTCTAAACTCTATATGCCTTGCTTGTGGTTGAATAGCCAAGTAAGAAACCTTCATCACATCTCTTTTCAAACTTGCTCAATCTTGTGCCTTTCTTGAGAATGTAGCATTTGCAACCAAAAACCCAAAAATATGCAATGTTGGGCTTTCTACCATTCAATAGCTCATAAGGAGTTTTTGCAAGCATACCATGGCAATATAACCGGTTGATGTAGTAGCAAGCGGTGTTGATTGCTTCGGCCCAAAAGGAATGACTAACATTGTATTCACTTAGCATTAATCTTGCCATATCAATCAAGGTTCTATTCTTTATTTCAACAATGCCATTTGATTGTGGTGTATACTTGGGTGAGAATTGATGTCCAATGCCATACTCATCACACAACTCATCAATCTTGGTGTTCTTGAATTCACTTCCATTGTCACTTCTAACTTTCTTGATGGTTGTTTCAAACTCATTTTGGCTTCTCTTGACAAAAGACTTGAATAGATCATACACTTCACTCTTGTCAATTAGAAAGAATACCCATGTATATCTAGTGTAGTCATCCACAATCACAAATCCATACTTGTTCCCACCAATGCTAGTATATGTGGTTGGTCCAAACAAGTCCATATGCAAGAGCTCAAAAGCTTTACTTGTACTCATCATACTCTTCTTAGGATGTGTATTTCCAACTTGTTTGCCGGCTTGACATGAACTACAAAGCTTATCTTTCTCAAAGGTGACATCTTTCAAGCCCCTAACTAGATCATACTTCACTAGTTTGTTCAATTGTTTCATTCCAACATGACCAAGCCTTCTATGCCATAACCAACCCAAACTTGACTTAGTGATCAAACAAGTTGACAATTGAGCTTCACTTGTATTGAAATCCACAAGATATAGGTTGTCATATCTAAAACCTTTGAATATCAAATTTGAGCCATCAACACTAACAATTTCAACATCATCAACCCCAAATATGCACTTGAAACCGAGATCACAAAGTTGTGCAACCGAGAGTAAATTGAAGTTCAAGCTTTCAACTAGCAACACATTGGAGATGGACATGTCATTGGATATTGCAATCTTACCAAGTCCTTTCACTTTCCCTTTCTTGTTATCACCAAATGTAATTGCATCATAGCCACTATTTGCACTTGTGTTGAGAGAGCCAAACATACTAGAGTCACCGGTCATATATTGTGTGCATCCACTATCAAGCACCCAATGCCTTCCTCCGGCTTTATAATTGACCTACAAAAAGAGATCAATTCTTTTTAGGTACCCAATGTTGCTTGGGTCCTTGGAGGTTAGTGACTAAGCTCTTTGCTACCCAAATGGTCTTCTTCTTTGGACCCAACATGGATATACCAACAAACTTAGCCTTCACACCATTTGATCCCTTAGTGAGAATGTAGCAAGAATCAAACTTAATTGAGGATACATATGCATTGGATTTCTTGCTTTTGCAATCTTGCTCTAAATGACCAACTTGCTTGTATTTTGTGCAATACCGGCCATTTCTCTTCACAAAACAAGTCTTGTGAGGAGCAAAGGCGGTCTTGCCTTTCTTGGGGGTATAGCCCAATCCCTCTTTGTGGAGAGATGCCCTTTGGCTACCCAAGCACATAAGCAAGTGGTCCTCACCACCATAAGCCTTAGTTAAGGAGTGATTGAGCTTTTTAACCTCCTCCTTTAGGTTCTTGTTCTCAACTACTAGTGAAGGGTCACTGGCGGGTGAGGTAGTAGTGGAAGTGCTACAAGAAGGGTTAGTGGTGGCAACAATAATAGGTTCACAAGATATATCACATGTTACACCTATGTTGCAAGTTTTAATTTTCTTCTTTTGTACTTGACTTTGCAAGTTCTCATTTTGAGTCACTAGAGCGGAATGAGCTTCATCAAGCTTAGTGTGAGACTTTTGAAGCTTCTTATGGTCTTCCTTTAGACTCTCATAAGATGCTCTAAGCTCCTCAAGTTCTTGCTCAAGGGATTGTTTATCCTTACGCAAGCCCTTGCATTCCTTTCTAAGTGAGTCAAAATGAATACGAGCATCATCAAGCATGTCAATTAGCTCTTCTTTTGTTAGGTCATCATCACTAGATTCGCTATCGGATGATACCTTAGAGCCCTTGGCCATGAAGCATGAAGGAGTATCGAAGATGGAAGGCTTGCCATGAATAGCAATGCTTGCATGTGCCTTCTTCTTACTCTTCTTCTCATCATCACTATCTTCATCACTTGAAGATGCATCACTATCCCATGTCACCACATGAGAGTAGTTCTTCTTATTCTTGTATGAAGATTCTTTCTTTTCTTTCTTCTCCTTCTTCTCATGCTTGTTCTTCTTTTTGCCTTTGTGCTCATCATCACTTGAGTGTGGGCAATCGGCCACCAAGTGATCTTTGCTTCCACAATTGAAGCATCTTCTTGGCCCATCAAACTTTCTTGCATTCTTCTTCCTTCTTGTCCGGTAGCCCTTCTTCTTCATGAACTTGCCAAATCTTCTCACTAGAAGAGCCATCTCCTCATCACTCTCACTTGTGCTTGATGGATCTTCACTTGATTCAACTTTAGCTTTGCCCTTGCCCTTTGATGATGAAGTGGCTTTGAATGCCACACTCTTCTTCTTCTCATCTTTGGAGTCTTCATCTTTTTCTTTCTTCTTCTTATTGATCAACTCCTCCTTGTCATCATCATCTCTATAGGCATCATCGGTCATCACCTCCGCAAGCACTTGGTTTGGTGTCAACTCACTCAATGTAGTGTTCACCAAAACCGTGATCAAGGTAGCAAACCTCTTGGGCAAGCTCTTTAAGAATTTCATTGAGAAGTCACTATCCTTCACCTCTTCATCCACGGCCTTGAGATCATTCACAATGACTTGCAATCTATGGAACATTTTCGGCACGGTTTCATCATCCTTCATCTTGAAGCTTGCAAACTTGTCCTTCAAGATGTATGCTTTGGCGGCCTTTACACCCTTAGTGCCCTCATATGATTCCTCAAGCTGCTTCCAAGCTTCATGAGCACTCTCAATGTTCTTCACTTGCTCAAATACCTTCTCATCTACGGCCTCATGGATAGCACAAACCGCAATATCATTGAGTTGGAGCAACTTCTCTTCGGCGGTTGTGGGGTTGGCCGCATTGGCAATCTCAATCTTGGTCTCCACAACCTTCCAAACCTCTCTATTGATTGACGTGATGTGTGAAGTCATCTTGCTCTTCCAATATGCATAATTTGTGCCATCAAATTAGGGTGGCTTCTTGGTGTTGTTGATGTGAATGTTGAGTCGAGCAATTTTTACACCGTAGATTGTTAAGCCTCAAATCAACGGTGCCTCGGCTCCGATACCACTTGAAAGGTCCTAAATGGCTAGAGGGGGTGAATAGCCTATAAAAACTTCTGCAAACAACACTTATGACAAAGTGGTTAGACAATTAAATGGCGAAGCGAATTTTTGCGCTAGCCTACTAAAAGATGCAAGCCACCTAACCGTTCTAAGCTATAGTCTCTATTTCACACACAAGAGGCTAAGTTGCTACTTCTACTCTACTCCTAGGTGAGCAACTAAGCTAACAAGCTACACAAGAGTAAGTGCGAGAATCTAAAGAGTAGAGAGAGTGAATCTTATACCGCCGGTGAAGAGTAGAGAGTACCAAATGAATAATCAATCACAATACAATAGAAATCCTCGGTAGAGAGATGACACAAGATTTTTTACCGAGGTTCACTTGCTTGCCGGCAAGCTTGTCCTCGTTGTAGCGATACACCCACTTGGAGGTTCATGCGCTAATTGGCATCACACGCCAAACCCTTCTCAAGGGTGCCGCACAACCAGCATAAGATGGGGATCCACAAGCTACGAGCAATCCACTAGAGTAGCCTTTTGCGATCTCCCGCGGGGAAGGCTCAAGAACCCCTCACAACTTCACCGATCGGAGGCGGAGACAATCACCAACTCCCCTCAACAATCCTCGGAGCTCCAAGCCGTCTAGGAGTCGGCAAACTCCAAGAGTAACAAGAGAAACCGCTGCGAAAGACAACTACCAAGTGCCTCTAGATGATCTCAAGCAATGCAATGCACTTGATGCTCTCCAATCTCACCAAATGATGAACACAATCAAGTAGGATGAGTGAGAATGGAGTAGGAAGAATCACAAGTATGTTATGATGTTCAGGAGTGCCAAGAGATGCTCCCCAAACCAGCCAAGTCCCTATTTATAAGCCCCTCACAAAGAACTAGCCGTTTGGACAAAACTGCGTACCGTCGGACTGTCCGACGGCCAAACCGTCGGACTAACAACACCGGTCCGACGCTTCGGATGGACGCCACGTGTCCTCTGCCGTTTGAAGTCGACCGTTGAAACACAACGGCTATTTTCTCGCGCCAAAACTCACCGTCGGACAGAGCATCGTCGGACCAAAACCCTCGGTCCGACGCCCTCAGCAGACCACCGTCGGACTGAGTTTTCACTGCGTGTCGGACTAAACGAAGCCACGGTCCGACGTTTCCAGAGAGCTCCCCGAGCGCTGAAAACCGTCGGACTAAAACAGAACGGTCCGACACCCTCTGAGTTCTCTACGTGTCAGCTCTCGCTCGTTCAGCACCGTCGGATGCTCGGACAATAGTCCGACGCTCAGAAACTGAGCGTCCGACGCCCGCTGAAGAGTTAGCCGTCGGACCGAAGGCAATGGTCCGACGCTCGGGCGAAGTTAGGGTCCGACGCCCTGTTTTCTCAGGATTTTCACTCAAACATTTCACCCTTTGTTCCCAAGTGCTAACACCAAGTGTTCTATACTTTGTGCACGTGTGTTAGCTTTTTAAAAGAGTTTTCCAAGGGTTTGTTAGTGTCACTAGCATCTATATGCAATGCAATGATCATGAACACCTAGTAGCACTTGATAACCGCATTTCATCAACGATTTTTCCCCTCTTGATAGTACGGCTATCTATCCTAAATGTGATCACTCCCTCTATGGAGTCTTGATCACCAAAACCAAAAGAGTTCCTATTGGTTATACCTTTGCCTTGAGCTCCTGGTTTCTTATCAACGTCCTTCTGATCTCTTGATGGACATTGTGGACACCTTTGATGATGGACTTATACCATTTGCATGGATGCCGTCATTTAGGGCTTTCTCCTTTGTTGATGGGCTTACACCATTTTCATGGGCGCCGTCATTGCCCTTCACTTGTGGCCTCCACCGACCCGGTCCTTTGCTCCATCTTATTTGCTAATTGTTCTCATGAAACACTTAGAGCACACTATTAGCAAACTAGGTTTCATCAATTACCCAAAACCAAACAAGGGCTTTCACTTCTCCTCCAGCATCTTGCCGGGAGTTGAAGGGAGTGGGGATCCATTGTTTTTATTAAGTTTTTCCTAGTAGATTGAATCTTTAGTGTTAGTGTTTCTTCATGCGAAAGTTCTTGGTATTGGAGTTTTATTTCCTCCTTCTCTTCTCCGGTGTCGGCGAAAGGGAAGAGTGGAATTGTCTTCTCCATGGAGGCATTGTTGAAGATGAGGGCGACAACCTCGGCGTTAGCATCCTCATCAACATGACGACATGGAGACTTTTGTTTTCGGACGGCGACATCGAGATGGAGATGATGTCGTTGCAATGGAATAATTTTCTCCAGTCTCTTTTCCATTTTATTATGGTTAGATCAGACCATAATGAAAGACTAGGGAGAATATATTTCAGATCAGTCTTCCTCGTTCTTTGGTGGCAGAAGAAGAAGAAGAAGAAAGACACCAGAAAGAAGAATTTTCTCAATTCCGCCTACAGGAATGTTGGACGTCGTTCGTTGGGCATTTGTTCTCAGGCCATTTGCCGAGTGTTTGCCTTTGCAGTCATCCACACTTCAAAGCATCAAATAGGTTGTTGGTATAAGATAAATCAAATAAATAAACACTAGGATTATCTGCAAAAGGACAGATACCGATGTAGCACTTCACCCGGGAGTATTCCAGGTATCGTTATTTATATTTTACCACAGGGAAAATGGGATGACTAGAATCTAGACTTAACCCCTGAGCTGCTATCAAGGACGGAGAAAATAGGTGATATAGGAGATTGCTAAGGCTTCTAGTTCTAATCCTCACAAGATATGATATGATTGTTCTTGAAGGGGAATTACTATAGGAATACACCAACAAAAGGGTAAATTCCTTAGTAATGGAATCCTACAGTCTTACTGACGGGAGGTGGACTGTGTAAGATTCAACAAGGCTAGGTCACCCTCGTGATCTACCACCGATCCGGACAGTATAGGGCATTTACGAGTAAATATAATCTAAGCACCACGCTTAAACTATAAATAACTACTTCAATCAAGGAGCTACCAAGACTAAAGCACTTAGAAGAATCGTAAACCTTAAGAACAATAATAGCAACGTTACTCATTTGGATTAGAAGTTGAACTCCAAAGAAATCTTTAGAAACAAGCCCCAAAGAAGGACTTGAATCAACGGGTACAAGTCGTAGAGTAGTCACCGACAGGCCGGCGACTTCTCCAACTATCTCCAGCTCTACTACCACACTACTTCTGGAACAAGAATAGCCCTAATCTAGAGAGACTACAGGGCTAATCTTCTACTTGATAATTGGCTCTAGATCCTATCTTGGGTTTCTACTCTATTTGAGATATGTCGGTGGAATTCTAAAACCCTGGATTGATTTCTCTCTGGATCATCTGAAAACCCTGGGGGTCTGGGGGTTCTTATATAGGCCAGTGGGATGAACCGTAGCCCTTGGATCAAACCGACTTCGACGGGCGGCTAGGATTGCGTGAAATTTCGGGATGTGGGTCCACGTCGAAGCGAAGGCAAAACCGCCTCTCTGACAGGTCGGCCGACCATGTCATTGGGTCAGCCGACCCCCTGTGTCTGAGTTGCGGGCCTCGCTTTGGCAGGCGTGTCTCTGGTATTCTCTAGAATATTCTTGATCTCCTGCCACGGTGTAATTCGGTATTTTTCTCTGCGGAGTGGGTCCTCTTTGGTTCTTTTCCTGTATAGTCCCTGAAAAACACAGATTCACCAAAACTAGTGGAATTCTGTCAGTTTAAACCCTATTCTACGTGTTGGCTCTGATTTATATCCTTTTTCATGATTGGTTGACGGGTAAAATTCTACAATAATTACCGTCAACAAGCTCCCCCACACTAGATCTTTGCTCGTCCCGAGTAAAGGATGGATTTAAGCAATCTTAACTTTAGGACTAGCCATCAACATCTCACCATTCCTAGTCATACCTGAACTGCGAGATTTATTGTGTCTACCAAGAAACTTTGGGCGGTTGAGGAATAGAACAGCCAGAATCTGATTACCTTCTTCTATCAATCAAGTACTTGGAGGTTTTTGAATATTTTGAAAAATAAAGCATACCTTACCTTCTCCTTCTTTATAGTACTCTCATGTCACTCATATGTGGTGGTGCTAATCCTTACCAAGGCATAGATGATGTTGCCCTCTCTATGCCTACTTCTAAAGATTATGTGGAACTGAGGTAGAGGTAAAGTGAAAACACACTTGTATTGCATATATTCTAAGGTCAAAACAAGGATCCAAGGAGAAAGATGTCATACTCTTAGATCAAGATGTGCATGTGTGTGGAATATATGGTGGCTATCCTAATTCTACTATGCTCCTTTTGAGGATTTTCTCTCTCTCTGCTTCTGCAGGACAACATGGTCTATCTTTCTTTTCTTTTCTCTCTTTTTTTCAGGCAGGGCATCTGAGTACCCATTGTTTTGGCATTTCGGACACTTGTCCATTATTTACCTCTCAGGCGGGCATCTTTGTACCCATTGTTTTCTCTCTTCTCATACTTTTGCATAGCCACATGCCTCTTCTCTGCATACTTTGAGAGATGATAACAAGAACTTTGGAGCATTTATTCCTAACTTCTTTTTGTGCTTCCTTCAATATCGGAGTAAAACATGTTGTTGCGTATTTCCAGTGTAAGAATAGCAAATATATGTGGAGTGTACGTGATCTTGATCTTGGGAGCATGATAAATTTCTCAACAAGGGTCACTCGGTTTGACAAAACTCAAAGCAATAGCAATTAGTAAATGTAGAAGGTTGATTCTATCTATATTTGGCTCTGGTAGGCAAATGCTTTTTACTACAAAGGAGAAGCATAGCTATTGGTTTTTAAGTTCTGCAAATAAAATTCTCCAACAAATAGATATCAAGAATCAAGCTTTCATTATTCTTACTATCTCGTATTCCAAAACAATTTAAGCAACATGGGGTCCCTAATTAAAAGTTTCCAACAGTAGCAAGACTTTCAGAAAAAGTGTTATGTGTGTCTAACCAAAAGTCAAGGCAACCCAGATTAATCCTTTCATGTTTTAAAGTTGCTTAATCATAAGATTTTTAATTCAGTGCAAAACATCGAGCGGACGTATGATAAAATACGGAGTTCAGGGTACGTACCTGACCGTGGACGAAAACTCAGTGGCGAGGCGGCACTGGGATGGATCGGCCAACCAAGGGTAGGGATCGGCCAACCAAGGGTAGGGATCGGCCGATCCCTCCTGGTGGCCGTTTGTGCCCTGTCTCATCGTGTGTGATCTGTGCGTCGGTTGCTTCTGTTTTGGTGTACTTTCGTCTTCAGTGTTCGTCGTTCCTTTCACGTGCTCCTCCCCCACACTTGTTTTCTGTTTTCTTTATGCACAACAAAGTGGAGACAAGCACAAATATATCCAAGTGAGATAATATTGACTCAAAACTAACTTTTATTAATAGGGCACTTTTATTACACAAGATTTTTAAACTAAAATGAACTAAGCAAACTAAAGCGAACTAATCGAACTAAGCGAGCTAAACAAACTAAGGGGTGCCCTATGGATACACAGCTCTAATACTTCCTAGAATTTCTCTGAGTGAAAAGCTCAAACTTGATCTCTAACTCCCTTTGCTTTCCATCCTTCAGATCAATCCTAAGATTAGTATCAGCTATAGTCCTAGTAAGGAGCCTATCATGGTTCTTCATGATCTCCATCTCATGTTTCATCTGGTCCATCTGCTTCTGAAGGCTCTGCCGTGGTGACCTTGGAACGCTTCCGTGGAGGTTGATCTCTACATGGTGCTTCCTTGGGCGGCACGTACTTGACCTTAGCCGGGTCAGCACTGGACTCCATCGAAGGTGGGGCGAGTGGTGTACTTGGTACATGAGACATGGCCATCCTTGTCGAGCTTCACTCCTGTCAATGTCTCGTTCGGCTTCGGTGGCAGGAGCTTGACGTCTTTCGGCAGCTTGACGGTCGGTTCCTTCCGTGGCGCGTCCTTCAGGTAGAGGGTCTCCGGTGGTGGTGGAAGGGCTGATCTAGTACAAGTACGAAAAGATTGCTCATGCTTGCGAGGCTGGTCTGGTGGAACAATGGCGAGAGGCCAGGGAGCTCTAGTAGTGATGATGGCTTGGTTGTCGTTGGCGGGAACCTTGCTTGGATCCATCCCGTAGGGAATGATTTTCTTGTCAACCATGGGAGTCTTTGAGGAGAGTCTCGTAGGCACGAGGAGAGAATGGGTTGGATGAGATGAGATGGGAGGCTAGCAGGGGCTGGTTATATAGGCGTCCGGTGGCTATTAGGGCTTCGAAATTTTCCCTACGAGCTTACGGCGGCGGCGGATGGCTTACCAAAAACGAAAGTTGGAAAATATGCGAGAAGAGTCCCAAAGGATCACGTCACGAAAAGGCGGCGGCGAATGGGATTAGGGGGATCGGCCGATCCCAAGGTGGAGTCGGGCGATCTGCCCTCGTGTCCATTCGTCTCTGGCTTCTTCGTGCGGCTTTCTCACGATATTTAGTTTCCAAAATTTGGACTTTCCCGTGCGGGAAGACAAAACGAAGGTTTAGGCCCTAATATACTTGGTAAATTAATAAATTCAATAATATCTATTTCCTCTGGGCCTTTAATTGGTTCTAGAAAGAGTTTGAGCCGGTGACCATTTACCTTGAATAACGTACCTTCGTCGGTTTGAAGTGTGACTGTTCCATGGGATGAAGTGTTGATCACCTTGAATGGTCCTTCCCATTTGCTTCGTAGCTTTCCGTGACCGAATAACTTCACCCTGGAATTAAAAAGTAATACCTAATCTCCGGGTGCGAAGTCCTTCTTCTTCAGCCTTTTGTCATGCCATCTCTTGGTTCCTCTTTGTAGATCTTAGAGTTGTGATATGCTTTCTCACGCCATTCATCTAGTTCAGAGAGTTGCATCTTCCTTTTATTCCTGCAGCATTAAGATCCATATTCCATCTCTTGATTGCCTAGTGAGCCTTAAATTCAAGCTCTACTAGCAAGTGACAGGTCTTTCCATAAACAAGCTAGTATGGTGACATTCCAATTGGTGTTTTGTAGGCTGTTCTGTAGGCCCATAGTGCATCTGGTAGTCTATCCTTCCAAGCTGTTCCCATTTCGTTGACTGTCTTCTGCAGAATGTTCTTGATCTGCTTATTTGATGTCTCTGCTTGTCCACTTGTCTGAGGATGATATGGAGTGGCAATGTTGTGGCGAACTCCTCTTTTTGCTAAATATAGTTGGAATCTTTTGTCGATGAAGTGTGATTCTCCATCACTGATTACCATCCTTGGAGTACCAAATCTTGGAAATATTATTTCTTCAAACATCCTCTTTGAACTTTTGGAATCTGCAGCTTTGCATGGCATAGCTTCTACCCATTTTGAGACGTAGTCTACTGCCACCAAAATGTACTCACGCTGCTTTGACTTTGGGAATGGGCCCATGTAGTCAATTCCCCAGACATCGAGGAGCTCTACTTGGAGGTTGTTGACGAGGGGCATGGCATCTCTTGAATTGATGTTTCCATGTCATTGGCATGCCCCACATCTCCGGATAAAGCTTTTCGTGTCATCATACATGGTGGGCCAAAACAATCCACTTTGCCAAATCTTTGCATGTGTGCGAAATGCGCCATAATATCCTCCATATGGTGATGAGTGGCATCTTTCAATGATCTTGATCCCCTCTTCCGCTGGTACACATCTCCGGAGTAGTCCATCAGAACATATCCTAAAGAGGTATGGCGGGTCCCACATGTGTTGTTGACTTTCGTAGATGAGTTTTCTTTTATCCTCCCCTGGTGGTACATATCCTGCAACCATAAAATTCACAATATTTGCGTACCAGGGGTCGGATCGGGTGATCCGATAGAGCATGTCGTCCCTCATCAAGTCGTTGATGGGCATCTCCTGCATATTCTCAAAATGCATTCTAGACAAGTGATCTGCTACAGAATTTTCTACTCCCTTTTTATCTTTTATTTCTAAGTCAAATTCTTAGAGTAGCAAAATCCATCTTATCAATCTAGATTTAGCATCTTTCTTAGTGAGCAAGTATTTTAAAGCAGCATGATCAGTATAAACAATCACTTTAGCTCCTACTAAGTAAGATCTAAACTTATCTATAGCAAAAACAACAGCCAGGAGCTCTTTTTCAGTTGTTGCATAATTAAGTTGTGCTCCTGTCAAAGTTTTACTAGCACAAGCAATTGCATGATGCTTGCTATCTTTAGTTTGACACACATAATTTCAAAAGGTAAAGATCAATCAGGGGGTTGAATGATTGGTGCAGAGATGAGTGCTTGCTTAAGGGTCTTAAAAGATTTCATACAAGCATCATCAAAATCAAAGGGAGCATTCTTGGTTAGCAAGTTTGTAAGAGGTCTAACAATATGAGAAAAGTTCTGAATAAAGCGTCTATAAAAGGCAGCAAGACCAAGGAAACTTCTAATCCCTTTAATATTAATAGACGGAGGTAGTTATTCAATTACTTCAATTTTAGCTCTGTCTACCTCTATCCCTCTTTCAGACACAAGGTGTCCTATCACTATTTCTTCTCTAACCATAAAATTACATTTTTCCCAATTAAGAACTAAGTACTTTTCTTCACATCTTTGCAAAACCTTGTCTAAATTTTCAAGACAATCATCAAAAGTTTTTCCATAAACAGAAAAGTCATCCATGAAAACTTCCACGATTTCTTCAATCATGTCAGAAAAAATAGACATCATGCATCTTTAAAAAGAAGCTGGTGCATTACACAATCCAAAGGACATCCTACGGTAAGCATACGTTCCATAAAGACAGGTAAAGGTGGTTTTGCTCTGATCATCAGGGTGGATAGGAATTTGATGATATCCAGAATATCCATCAAGGAAGCAAAAGAAAGAGTGGTTTGCCAATCGCTCTAACATCTCATCGATGAAGGTGTTGACATCTACTAACGTCGCCACAAATAACTATATAACTTTTAATACGAGAGGCGAGATTAGAAGATGAATGGTAATTAATTAACTTGTCATTAGCAACTAGCCACTTAACTATTACCAATATTATTATGCATGAACTAGGTTGTCATACCTAATTATATATGCTAAGAATGAATAAAGGTTTCATATATCATTATATGTGACTAGGCAGAAATAAATATAAATATAAACTAAGATCAATTCTGCAAGCGGACAGATAATTATACCATTGTATCATTTTACTTAGGAGTTCTACCAGGTTGTCGATTTATATTTATACCACTGGGAAGGACTAGGATAAACTTAAATCTATTATATTGATAGTGATTATATACAATGGATAAGTGACATTACCGATGTCATTTACTCTACTCATAATAGGTAGAGGTCAGAAGATAAATAAAGATAAAGGTGATAAGTATAATCAAGCATCGTAAAAGATAAACATCAGAGCACTCTCTAGTTATAGTAATAGCTAGCCAATGGATAAACTAAGGAATTAATATCTAAGGTAATTCTATAACTACGTCAACGAATAACTCTAATTAGTGCAATTACATCTAACAATCATTGTTAGGTTAATCCTTTATCATAATCACATGCAAAGGGCATCATCTAGGAAGGATGTGAAACAGAGTCATCACCCAACTTCGCGACCATGCCTGCTTGCCTACATACGGGGGGTGGACTACAAAGGACTCAACGCATCTGTCACCTACACGATCTACCACACGACCCGGCACATCAGGGTGCACTCACAGATAAACAAAATACCTAGACACCACATCTACATATTGTTCATCATCTACCCATCGTCCGCATGGATAAACGCTATACGAGCAATTACATGAATTCAATAAGATCAAACCAACTATACTAGACATATAATCAAAGTAGACAAATACTATTGTAATTAAGAACATCTGAACTATGAAGAACAATGTTTCCCTAATCATAATGAAGAATACAGTAATAGAGATAGAACTAGAACTATATCGAACTCCGTGCTCCAGACAGATGCCGGGGCTCCAGATCCCACCGAAGAACTAGAACTCCTCTACTTCTAATCTAACTAGGCTAGAACTATGAACTAGGAGGCTCTTGATGGCTTGACCAAAGACTTGATGCCTTGGATGAATGATTGGATGCTCCAGGGGGGGTCTGCCCCTTTATTTATAGCCCGGTGGGATGCACGTGCGCCGTAGGATCAAACCGACGTAACCAACGGCCGAGATGCATCGTGGGATGCGGTGGAAGAAGACTCCAGAAGGCGGCGGCGAAACCCTAGGGGGGACGCCGCTCGGCACCACCCCAGGGCCGGCCGGCCCCACCTGGCAGGGGTTCGGCCCCGGGTTGCTTCGGGTGCCTTCTACACTCTTCCTACGTCCCGATGACGATGTTTCCTTCGCGGTTAAGTTTCGTGTCTTTTATGCTCTTTAACCCTTCTTTTATGCTTTTCTGAAATAGCCCCTGTAAAATACAGAATATGCAAAACTCATGGAAACTGCCAGTTAAAACCCTAGACTAGTGTGTATTCATGTATCCTTTGGTGTCTAAAGTTCTAATAAAAGTTGACGTTATCCACCGTCAACAATACCCCCAAGCTTACCTGTTTGCCAGTCCCTTGGCAAACAAACTAAGCCTAGTGTACCAAAGTGTTTGGATCAGGAGTTGCTACGATGCTTTCATACTTTCCAAGTACACATGCTTTAAACATAGATTCTCCTCCGGATTAAATATTAACTGCTCCAGCCTTCAAACTTACCCATTTTACCTTTTACTATGGAGCTTTACAGTTCTTGCATAAGTCTTGAGTAATTGAAAGATAGAACAATCAAGTCATGCACTATGTAGCAAATTCTTCACAGTACCAATATTCCAGAGCTTTTGCAAATTTTCAAAATAAAACTCAGAGCTTAATTGTATAACACCCTCAAGTCTCTTAAATATGTTGTATTTATGGATCTCACTGAGACATTAACGATGTTATGCCATCCTATAGCTAAAGATTATAGTGGAGCTCATAGGAGTGGCAATAACAAGGCTGAGCTTACTTGCGATTCATATATTGTAAAGTCAAACAATGGATCCACAGAGAGTCAAGGCATACAATCAATCCAAGATGTGCATGTGTATGGAATATGGTGGATAGGTGTATATGTGGTATTTTGTGGCTAATTTCTAATTCTACTTATGCTCTTTGGTAAATAAATCTCTATTTATGTTTCGCAGGAGAACATGGGCTATCTTTATTCTTTTCTCTTTCTCTCTCTTCTTTTTAGACAACAGGGAGGCGGGCATCTAGTACCCATTGTTTTAATTACTGGGACACTTGTCCATCTTTTACTTCCTTTTCTTTTTTAATACTTTTTCATAGCCACATGTATCCTTTGAATATAAATAACTGGAGAGATAATGATAAGAACTTAGAGCAATTATAACAGGGGTTGTCCTATGGGGTATAGTTTCGGGTGTTTACTTTCATGATGAACATTGATGGAAGTGAAAATGGTTGTACTTACTCCTAAGGTAGGAATAATGCATGAGTGACTGGAGTGTGTAAGTGATCTTGGTTTTAAAAGCATGACAAGACTCTTATGAGGTATACGACAAAGGTTGACTGAACTCAATGCAAAGTAAGCAGCATAAATGTGCAAAGGTTTTCCTATCTCTAAATGTATTATATATGAATTTGGTAGGAATTCATACTTGTCATACAAGAGCTCATCATGTAGATTTAAATTTTCCAAATAAATCTCCAGAACTTATTAATACTAGGAATAAGATAAATAGCAGCTCAACCTTCATGAATCATATCAATCAATTACTTAGACTTAGCTCAAACATATGCCTCCACAAGTTTCAGGTTCAGAGTAAATTCTCAAGTTAAAACAACGATATATAAATCTCAGAAGAATTTAAGTTTAACAACTAGATACTTGAAAGGTATGATAATAGAGCAACTATTCATCATTTCCAAGATAAAATTTTAGTGTTCATCAATTTTAAATAATTCTAGCCTAGACTGACTCTGAACGTATTCTAATATCTAGCTAAATGTTTATTTGGTTTTTAATTATATAACTTTCTAACTATTTTTTGATTGGACTCAAAAAAGACTCTATGATTTGTGGACCTTCATGTGCCCACATATTTTTGATATTTTATGACTATATAAAATGGACTCAATAATCGCATAGGTATAGTTACCTGATAATTAGTGGATGCTCCTCCCCCAAGCTTGATGTTTGCAATACTTAGCATTGAATGATCTTCAGAGTGAGCTAGTCAGTAGTAGCCCTGGTAGGTGCCACTGATAAACTCTCTTCTTAGTCATAATATTGTTCCTGCATAATTATACTCCAACAAGAAAACCAAAACTCGAGGCTCGAATTTAACAAGAGGTTAGCAGTCAGCCAATGAGCAATTGATTATTCTCTGAGTTGATTGACAGATTCTAGCAGGATTCTAATAGGATTCTCTTTTTAGGATTTTCTAATTTTCTTATGCAATAATCAAATATGTATGTATGCTATATTTTTGTGCCACCACGAAGAGTATTTATTCTCATGGGGCTTAGGATTTTCATAATGCAATAGAGTAAATACAGATGCAATTATTATTATTATTTTTTATTCCACCACAGTAAATATTCGTACAGGGTTACCATAAGTTCATTCACATGGTGCTTAGTATTTATGATGCATTAAGTAAAGCAGTAAATGTTCCTATTGTTTTAATGTTTAATGTGCAAAGTGATTGTACTAATAAATGCGTTAAAATTACTAATGATAACTTAATTAAATAACTACCATTCTAACCTTATGGATAGGGTACGGAATTTAAAGTCTACCGACAGGGCTTAGATAGAGGAGAGTAGTTACTCAGCAGGTTCATCATCTGAGGTTACCTCAGTCAATTCTCCATTTTACGGTGGTGTAGTAGGTGATTCTTCTTTCTCCTTCCATCTCATTTCTGTCTCTTCTGCTTCTCTCTTTTCTAGCTCTAGCTTTTCCTTAGTACACTCCCTCAGGTGTGCGTCTCTTGATTCTTCATCTCTCTTTATCCATTCTTCTACTTGTGCCTGGATTTCTTCTTTTTCTGCCTTGGCAATCTGGTCCATCCATTCAACTTCTGCTTCCCACTCACTCCAGCGTGGTGCTTGTACGGCTTCTTCTTGCTCCATGTAATAGTATTCATACTTCACAATCTTACCAGGAAATTCCTCCCATCCACAGTGAGGCTGAGCAGCCTGACGGTGGGCTTGGCGTCTTCTCCTGTTGCGTTGCTTCTTGATCTGCTCATGGTTAACAAGTGTTCTAAATTGACAGCGTACCTTTCCAGTGGGTAGGTTGAAGTGGATCTGTCCAGACCCGATGTAGATGATAGCATTGGCAGTGTAGAGGAATGGTCTTCCCAAAAGGACAGGTGATTCATCGTCTCCCTGCATGTCAAGGACTAGAAAATCTGCGGGTATATATTTATCTTGAATTCTTACCATAACGTCCTTAACCACGCCTTCAGGGAATCTTAGCGATTGGTCTGCCATCTGCAACTGAATATATGTTGGGTATAAATGTAAATCAGTAAATAAATCATCATATACCTGTTTGGACATTATGTTGACGCCTGATCCAATGTCGCAGATGGTGTCGGCAAAAGTTGTCTCTGATTGTGCATTCAATGATTGGTACACCTGGGTCACCTTTCTTTGTTGGAAATGGTCTGGGGAGCATATGATCATTTTCTATGTTGAGAGCAGTGATTAGTTGAGCAATTGCTTCAGGTACATGCTGGGGCTTGTTCTTCCTCCATCCTCTATTGTTCTTCTTTCTGGGTGCTGGTTGTTGTTGTCGCTCTTCTTGTTGATGGAATTGCTTCGGGACTGCAGGAGTCTTGAGGGTGCGGTTCTTGAATGAGAATCTCTCCATTTTGTCCTTGATGGAGAGGATAATTTTGGCGTGTTCCGCATAGATGATGGCTTTAGTTGTGCATAAGAATGGTCGACCCAAAATAATGGGTGCCTTCTCATCTCCTCCCGTGTCCATGATCACAAAGTGAACTGGGACATATGATTGCCCCACTCTGATAACAGCTTCTTTTAGCACACCCTTGGGGTAGCAAATGGACTGATCTGCAAGCTGCAAACGCATATCTGTGTACAACAAAGGATCACCTAAAATTCTCTCATAGATTAACTTGGGCATTATGTTGACACTTGCGCTGAAATAGCAGATGGCCTTTGGAAAGCTATGACATCCTATAGAGATAGGAATCACAGGTCTTTCAGGGTCTCCCATCTTCTCAGGCAGTGAGTGATCTATCCACTCTATATCTGCAGGCTCAATATGGTATTGGGTTGCATTGTGAATATCAACAAGGTTAGCAGTTTCCAAATCTTCCGGCTGGCCCGGAATCTTACCTTTCTCAAATGGAGGGACAGCAGCAGCTAGCTGGGCTAATTGTGATTCTAACATTTTATTAAAGATATGCTGATTCTTTATAGCAGAAGCAAAGGTATCCATTCTAGTATTAATGTTTTCTAAAGCTTTATCATTAGAGGCTACCTTTCTAGACATTTGATCTAACAATTTAGATTGACCAGCAACTAAATCTCTTAAAGGTGGAAGATTGTAATTATTATAATTATTACCTTGGTTGTTACTTTGGTAATTACCTTGTCGAGGTTGCTGATTCCATCCTTGGTTCGGCTGGTTCCATACTTGATTTTGCTGAGGACGATAGTAGGTGTTATTGTTGATGAAGTTCACATCCTCTTGCAACGTAGGGCAGCTGACAGCTGAATGCCCATAATATCCACATTCTTCACAGGTCATTGGAGAATCATTAATATCTATGACTTCCTTCTTCTCTATATCGAGCTTCTTCATAATGAGGTCTAGCTTGGCAGTGACCATGTTAGTTTCCTTGAGATGATGAATACCTCCTCCTCTCTTGCGAGGTTGAGTACGTTCTTCATTACAGCTTGAATTTGAGGCCATCTTCTCAACAAGTGCTTTAGCTTCTGGAAGCTTAAGTGACAGGAAAGCTCCTCCTACTGTAGCATCTATGGACTCACGGGTGCTAGAGATAAGCCCATGGTAGAAGGTCTGCAATAGTAGCCAATCCTCTATCCCATGATGAGGACAGTCTTCAATATAGTCTTGGAATCTCTCCCATGCTTCAGTGAATGATTCGTCATGTTGCTGTTGGAAGCTTGAGGTTTTCCCACGCAGAGCATTTGTCTTGCCTGTAGGAAAGAACTTTGCCAGGAAAACTGTTGAGCATCAGTCCCATGTAGTGTTCTTCTCTTTGTTGGCGTAGAACCATTGCTTAGCTTTCCCCAAAAGTGAAAATGGGAAAAGACGGAGTAAAATAGCATCTCTGGGTACTCCTCTGATCGTGAAGGTGCTGCAGATCTCTAGAAAGTGTTGTAAATGTGCACTTGCATCTTCATGAGCTTTTTCACAGAATTGACTGGCTTGAGCCATGGTGATAAGAGCAGGCTTAAGCTCGAATCCATTCTCCCCAGTGTTGACTACTGGTCCAGTACGGATGTTTTCTGTTGTTGGGGCAGAGAACTCACGCAGCGTCTTCTCAGCCATGTGTTCAAACGTAGAAGCCAAGGCTTCTCCTAAGTATTCTTCTTCCAATGTTGGAGCTGGCTCCTCTGATGAAATAGCTTGAGCAGCGATGGGTGTTCTTGATGGTAACTTGAAATTGTCCCTCGCCTCTACAAACTTCTTTCTTCTAAGGAGTTTCTCTGGATCGTCAGTGAAATTGTTTGGAAGAGAAAAACCTTTCATTCATCACCCTGCATAAGATAAGCAAATGATAAAATCAAGGGTGTGCCTGTTTGAGTTAGAGATCAATCGGTAATACAATCTTATCCATTATGTATATATATTATCAATATTTCCTAAGTTTAATGTGCCTTCCCCGGCAATGGCGCCAAAAATGCTTGTTGACATCTACTAAGGTCGCCAAAAATAACTATATAACTTTTAATACGAGAGGCGAGATTAGAAGACGAATGGTAATTAATTAACTTGTCATTAGCAACTAGCCACTTATCTATTACCAATATTCTTATGCATGAACTAGGTTGTCATCCCTAATTATATATGCTAAGAATGAATAAAGGTTTCATATATCATTCTATGTGACTAGGCAGAAATAAATATAAATACAAACTAAGATCAATTCTGCAAGCGGACAGATAATTATACCATTGTAGCATTTTACCTAGGAGTTCTACCAGGTTATCGATTTATATTTATACCACTAGGAAGGACTAGGATAAACTTAAATCTATTATATTGATAGTGATTATATACAATGGATAAATGACATTACCGATGTCATTTACTCTACTCATAATAGGTAGAGGTCAGAAGATAAATAAAGATAAAGGTGATAAGTATAATCAAGCATCGTAAAAGATAAACATCAGAACACTCTCTAGTTATAGTAATGGCTAGCCAATGGATAAACTAAGGAATTAATAGCTAAGGTAATTCTATAACTACGTCAATAAATAACTCTAATTAGTGCAATTACATCTAGCAATCATTGTTAGGTTAATCCTTTATCATAATCACATGCAAAGGGCATCATCTAGGAAGGATGTGAAACAGAGTCATCACCCAACTTCGCGACCATGCCTGCTTGCCTACATACGGGGGGTGGACTACAAAGGACTCAACGCAGCTGTCAACTACGCGATCTACCACACGACCTGGCACATCAGGGTGCACTCGCAGATAAACAAAATATCAAGACACCACGTCTACATATTGTTCATCATCTACCCATCGTCCGCATGGATAAACATTATACGAGCAATTACATGAATTCAATAAGATCAAACCAACTATACTAGACATATAATCAAAGTAGACAAAGACTATTGTAATCAAGAACATAGGAACTATGAAGAACAATGTTTCCCTAATCATAATGAAGAATACAGTAATAGAGATAGAACTAGAACTATACCGAACTCCGTGCTCCAGACAGATGCCGGGGCTCTAGATCCCGCCGAAGAACTAGAACTCCTCTACTTCTAATCTAACTAGGCTAGAACTATGAATTAGGAGGCTCTTGATGAACTAGGAGGCTCTTGATGGCTTGACCGAAGACTTGATGCCTTGGATGAATGATTGGATGCTCCAGAGGGGTCTGCCCCTTTATTTATAGCCCGGTGGGATGCACGTGCGCCGTGGGATCAAACCGACTTAACCAAGGGCCGAGATGCTTCGTGGGAGGCGGTGGAAGAAGACTACAGAAGGCGGCGGCAAAACCCTTGGGGGGCGCCGCCCGGCCCCACCCCAAGGCCGGCCGGCCCCACCTGGCAGGGGTTCGGCCCCAGGTTGCTTCGGGTGCCTTCTACACTCTTCCTACGTCCCGATGACTGATGTTTCCTTCGCGATTAAGTTTCGTGTCTTTTATGCTCTTTAACCCTTCTTTTATGCTTTTCTGAAATAGCCCCTGTAAAATACAGAACAAGCAAAACTCGTGGAAAACTGTCAGTTAAAACCCTAAACTAGTTTGTATTCATATATCCTTTGGTGTCTAAAGTTCTAATAAAAGTTGACGTTATCCACCGTCAGCAGAAGGGCAAATGGAAGTGATCTTCCCTTGTCGCCTTGTTGAGTTTTCTGTAATCTACGCACATCCGCCATCCAGTGACAGGTTCTCTGAGGGATTAACTCATTCTTGTCATTCTTGACAACCGTCATGCCTCCCTTTTTAGGCACAACTTGGACTGGCTTACCCACTCACTATGCGGCACAGGATAAATAATCCCGGCGTGCAATAGCTTTAAGACCTCCTTCTTCACAACCTCTCTCATCGCATTGTTGAGCCTTCGCTGGGGCTCTTTAGATGGTATGATATTAGGATCAGTTGGAATGCGATGGGTGCAAAGAACAGGACTGATTCCTTTCAGATCTTGGAGTGAATAGCCAAAAGCTGACTGATGCTTTTTGTTGACGGTGGATAACGCCAATTTTTATTAGAACTTTAGACACCAAAGGATACATGAATACACACTAGTCTAGGGTTTTAACTGATAGTTTTCACGAGTTTTGCATGTTCTGTATTTTTGGGGGGCTATTCCAGAAAAGCATAAAAGAAGGGTTAAAGAGCATGATTACCATGAAACTTAACCGCTAAGGAAACATCATCACGAAGATACTGGAAGAGCCTAGAACACACCCGAAGCACCGGGGCCCGAGACCCACCAGGGTAGGGCCGGCCGGTGCCCCCCATTAGGGTTTCGGCCCACCTTCTGGAGTCTTCTTCCACCGCCTTTGTGGAGTCATCTTGGCCCTTGTTTCAAGTCGGTTTGATCCTACGGCACACGTGCATCCCACTGGGCTATAAATAGAGGGGCAGACCCCCAAGCCATCAAAAGCCTCCTAGTTCATCAAGAGCCTTCTAGTTTATAGTTCTAGCCTAGTTAGATTAGAAGTAGAGGAGTTCTAGTTCTTCGGCGGATCTGGAGCCCCGGCGTCTGTCTGGAGCACGGAGTTCGGTATAATTCTAGTTCTTTCTCTATTATTGTATTCTTCATTATGATTAGAGAAACATTGTTCTTAATAGTTCATATGTTCTTGATTACAATAGTCTTTGTCTACTTTGATTATATGTCTAGTATAGTTGGTTTGATCTTATTGAATTCTTGTAATTGCTCGTATAGCGTTTATTCATGCGAACGATGGATAGATGATGAACAGTATGTAGACGTGGTGTCTAGGTATTTTGTTTATCTACGAGTGCACCCTGATGTGCCGGGTCGTGTGGTAGATCACGTAGGTGACAGCTGCGTTGAGTCCTCTGTAGTCCACCCCCCGTATGTAGGCCAGCAGGCACGGTCGCGAAGTTGGATGATGACTCTGTTTCACATCCGTCCTAGATGATGCCCTTTGCATGTGATTATGATATAGGATTAGTCTAACAATGATTGCTAGATGTAATTACACTAATTAGAGTTATTCATTGATGTAGTTATTGAATTACCTTTGATATTAATGCCTTAGTTTATCTATTGGCTAGCTATTACTATGACTAGAGAGTGCTCTGATGATTATCTTTTATTTATGATGCTTGATCATACCTATCACCTTTATCTTTATTTATCTTGTGACCTCTACCCGTTATGAGTAGTGTAAATGACATCGGTAATGTCACTTATCCTAGTCCTTCCCAGTGGTATAAATATAAATCGACAACATTGGTAGAAATCCCTAGGTAAAATGCTACAATGGTATAATTATCTGTCCGCTTGCAGAACTGATTTTAGTTTATATTATTTATATTTCTGCCTAGTCACATAGATTAACATATAAAACCTTTATTTATTCTTAGCATTATTAATTAGGGATGACAACCTAGTTCTTGCATAAGAATGTTGGTAATAGAAAAGTGGCTAGTTGCTAATGACAAGTTAATTAATTACCATTCATCTTCTAATCTCACCTCTCGCATTAAAAGTTATATAGTTATAGCGACGTTAGTAGATGTCAACAAGCATTTTTGCCGCCGCTGCCGGGGAAGGCACATTAAACTTAGAAAATATTGATAGCATATGTATACATAATGGATAAGATGGTATTACCGATTGATCTCTAACTCAAACAGGCACACCCTTGTTTATATCATTTGTTTATCTTATGCAGGGTGATGAATAAATGATTTTTCTCTTCCAAATAATTTCACTGACGATCCAGAGAAACTCCTGAGAAGAAAGAAGTTTGTAGAAGCGAGGGACAATTTCAAGCTACCATCAAAAACACCCAATTGCTGCTCAAGCTCATTCATCAAAGGTGCCATCTCTAATATTAGAAGAAGAACACTTAGGAGAAGATTTATCTCCTGTGTTTGAAGACATGGCTGAGAAGACGCTGCGCGAGTTCTCTGCCCCAACAACAGAAAACATCCGGACTGGACCAGCAGTCAACACGGGGGAGAATGGATTCGAGCTTAAGCCTGCTCTTATCACTATGGTTCAAGCTAGCCAGTTTTGTGGAAAAGCTCATGAAGATGCCAGTGCACACTTACAACACTTTTTAGAGATTTGCAGCACCTTCACGATTAGAGGAGTACCAAGAGATGCTATTTTACTCCGTCTTTTTCCATTTTCACTTTTGGGGAAAGCTAAGCTGTGGTTCTACGCTAACAAATACAAGAACACTACATGGGACTGATGCTCAACTGCTTTTCTGGCAAAGTTCTTTCCTACAGGCAAGACGAATGCTCTGCGTGGGAAAATCTCAAGTTTTCAACAGCAACATGACGAATCATTCACTGAAGCATGGGAGAGATTCCAAGACTACATTGAAGACTGTCCTCATCATGGGATAGAGGATTGGCTACTATTGTAAACCTTCAACCATGGGCTAGTCTCTACTACCCGTGAGTCCATAGATGCTGCAGCTGGAGGAGCTTTCCTGTCACTTAAGCTTCCAGAAGGTAAAGCACTTGTTGAGAAGATGGCCTCAAATTCAAGCTGTAATGAAGAACGTACTCAAACTCGCAAGAGAGGAGGAGGCATCCATCATCTTAAAGAAACTGACATGGTCACTGCCAAGCTAGACCTCATTATGAAGAAGCTCGACATAGAGAAGAAGGAAGTCATGCATATCAATGATTCCCGCATGACCTGTGAAGAATGTGGAGATTACGGGCATTCAGCTGTCAACTGCCCTACGTTGCAAGAGAATATGAACTTCATCAACAACAACACCTACTATTGTCCTCAGCAGAATCAAGGATGGAACCAGCCAAATCAAGGATGGAATCAACAAACTCGACAAGGTAATTACCAAGGTAACAACCAAGGTAATAATTATAATAATTACAATCTTCCGCCTTTAAAAGATTTAGCTGCTGGTCAATCTAAATTGTTAGATTAAATGTCTAGACTGGTAGCTTCAAATGATAAAGCTTTAGAAAACATAAATACCAGAATGGATACCTTTGCTTCTGCTATAAAGAATCAGCACAGATTTAATAAAATGTTAGAATCACAATTAGCTCAGCTAGCTGCTGCTGTCCCTCCATTTGAGAAAGGAAAGATTCCGGGCCAGCCGGAGGATTTGGAAACTACTAACCTTGTTGATATTCACAATGCAACACAATACCAAATTGAGCCTGCAGATATACAGTGGATAGATCACTCACTACCTGAGAAGATGGAAGACCCTGGAAGACCTGTGATTCCTATCTCTATAGAATGTCATAACTTTCCGGAGGCTATCTGCGATTTCGGCGCAAGTATCAACATAATGCCTAAGGTAATCTATGAGAAAATTTTAGGTGATCCTTTGTTGTACACAGATATGCATTTGCAGCTTGCAGATCAGTCCATTTGCTACACCGAGGGAGTACTAGAAGAAGCTGTTAGTAGAGTGGGGCAATCATATGTCCCAATTGACTTTGTGATCATGGATACCGAAGGAGATGAGAAGGCACCCATTATCTTGGGACGACCATTCTTATGCACAACCAAAACCATCATCTATGCGGAACACGCCAAGATTGTCCTCTCCATCAAAGACAAGAAGGGGAGATTTTCATTCAAGAACCGCATCCTCAAGAATCCAGCAGTCCTGAAGTAATTCCATCAACAAGAAGAGCAACAACAACAATCAGCACCCAAGAAGAAGAACAATAGAAGATGGAGAAAGAACAAGCCCCAGCATGTACCTGAAGAAACCGCTCAACTAATGAATGCTATCAACACAGAAAATGATCATATGCTCCCAAAACCATTTCCAACAAAGAAAGGTGACCCAGGTGTACCAATCATTGAATGCACAATCAGAGACATCACTTTTCCCGACACCATCTGCGACACTGGATCAGGCGTCAACGTAATGTCTAAAAAGGTATATGATGAATTATTTCATGATTTACCATTATACCCAACATATATTCAGTTGCAGAAGGCAGACCAATCACTGAGATTCCCTGAAGGCCTAGTCAAGGACGTAATGGCAAGAATTCAAAATAAATATATACCCGCAGATTTTCTAGTTCTTGACATACAGGAAGACAACGAATCACCTATTCTTTTGGAAAGACTGTTCCTCTACACCACCAATGCTATCATCTACATCGGGTCTGCACAGATCCACTTCAACCTACCCACTGGAAATGTACGCTGTCAATTTAGAACACATCTTAGCCATGAGCAGATCAGGAAGCAACGCAACAGGAGGAAACGCCAAGCCCGCCGTCAGGCTGCCCAGCCTCACTGTGGATGGGAGGAGTTCCCTGATAAGATTTTGAAGTATGGAGACTACTACAAGGAGCAAGAAGAAGCCGTACAAGCACCACACTAGAGTGAGTGGAAAGCGGAAGCTGAGAGGATGGACCAGATTGCTAAGGCAGAGAAAGAAGAGATCCAGGCACAAGTAGAAGAATGGATAAAGAGAGATGAAGAATCAAGAGAATCATACAAGGAAGAGCTGGAGCTAAAAAAGAGAGAAACAGAAGAGACAGAAAAGAGATGGAAGGAGAAAGAAGAAGCACCTGCTACACCACCGCAAAATGGGGAATTGACTGAGGTAACCTCAGACGATGAACCTACTAAGTAAGTACTCTCCTCTATCTAAATCCTGTCGGTAGACTTTAAATTCCGTACCCTAGCCATAAGGTTAGAATGGTAGTTATCTAATTAATTTAGCATTCATTAGTAATTTTGCTTAGCACATTCATTTTTGCATATTAAAAATAAAAAAATATTTACTGCTTTATTTACTGCATCATAAATATTAAAGCCCCATGTGAATGAATCTATGGTAACCCTGTAGGCATATTTACTGTGGTGGCATAAAAATAAAAATAAAAATAAAAATAACAATCTATATTTACTTTGTTGCATTATGAAAATCCTAAGCCCCATGGGAATGAATAATCCCTGTGGTGGCATAAAAATTATTATCATATAGCATGCATACATTTTTTGATTGCTACATAAGAAACAAAGAAAAACCCTAAAAAGAGAATCCTATTAGAATCCTGCTAAAATCTATTAATTAAAATCAACTCAAAGAATAACCAATTACTTAATGGCTGACCGCTAACCTCTTGTTAAATTCGAGCTTCGAGTTTTGGTTTTCTTGTTGGAGTATAACTATGCAGGAATAATATTATGACTAAAGAGAGAGTTTATCAGTGGCACCCATCAGGACTGCTACTAACCAACTCACTCTGAAGATCATTCAATACCAAGTATTGCAAACATCAAGGTTGGGGGAGGAGCATCCCCTAGTTACCTGGTAACTTTACCTATGCGATTTTCAAGTCTACTTTATACAAGCACAAAATACCAAAAATATGTGAACACATGAAGGTTCACCATAGTATCATAGGAAAATCTAAAAATACCAAAAATATATGGGCACATGAAGGTCCACACCTTTTAGAAAAAAAACCAAAAAATATGTGGACACATGAAGGTCCACTCAGTTAGGAAGCCTCTGCTGGAAATATAAAATCAATTACTTACCATAGAGTGGTATTAAACCTAACCCTTCTCTATGAGATCTGATATTTTTATTGGCAATTGAGTTTCATAGGACAAAACAAGATCAAGGAGCTAGTCAACCCGACGCCCTTACACTGCTAATACACTGCTCAGAAGGATCACTCAATTTGCAATATAAAAGACCCTGTCAAACGTCAAGCTTGGGGGAGGGCACCCTCCAATTAAAATCCAGCTAAGTGTAGGTTTCCTATCTTATTATCATTATTACTATATCATTTTTTCGCGTGAGTTAGCTAGTAAGATAAAATTTGAAAACCAAATAAATATCTATCTATATATTAGAGTTTGTTTAGAGTCGGTCTAAGCTAGAGTTAATAAAAAATGATAAACATTAAAATTTTGTCTTGGAGATGATGAATAGTTGCTCTGTCACAATACTTTTCAAATGCCTAGTTATCAAACTTAAATTCTCCTGAGTTTTAGATATTGCTGTTTTAACTTAAGAATTTACTCTGAACCTGAAACTTGTGGAGGCATATGTTTGAGCTAAGTTTGGGTAGTTGATTGATATGATTCATGAAAGTTGAGCTACTATTTATCTTATTCCTAGCATTACTAAGTTCTGAAGATTTATTTTGAAAATTTGAAATTTACATGACGAGCTCTTGTATGACAAAGTATGAATTCCTACCAAAGCCATATATGATACATCTAGAGAGGAAAACTTTTGCACATTCATGCTGTTTGCTTTGCATTGAGTTTAGTCAACCTTTGTTGTATACCATATGAGAGTCTTGTCATGCTTTTAGAACCAAGATCACGTACACACTTCAGCACATATGTATTATTCCTACCCTGGGAGTAATCGCAACCGTTTCCACTTTCATCAAAGTTCATCACGAAAATGTTTTCTCATACACTGGGAGTGAACACCAAAAAAATATATAAACCCCGTAGGACAGCCTTGATATAATTGCTCTGAGTTCTTATTATTATCTCTCCAGTTATTTATATTCAAAGGATACATGTGGCTATGCAAAAATATAAAAAGGGAGTAAAAGATGGACAAGTGTCCCAGCATTAAAACAATGGGTACTAGATGCCCGCCTCCCGAATGAAAAAAAAGAAGAAGAAGAGAGAGAGAAAGAATAAAGATAGCCCATGTGTTCCTCTAAGTTATAAAGGAGAGTGAATCATTTTCGAAGAGCAAATGTAGAATTAGGAATAGCCACTAAATACCACATATACACCTATCCACCATATTCCATACACATGCACATCTTGGTATGATTGTATGCCTTAATTCTCTATGGATCCATTATTTGACTTTACAACATATGAATTGCAAGTATGTTTAAACCTTGTTATTGCCGCTCCTATGAGCTCCACTATAATCTTTAGTTATAGGAAGGCGTAACATTAATGCCTTAAGTGAGATCCACAAATACCATATATACTGAGAGACTTGAGGGTGTCATACAATTAAAGCTCTAAGTTTTATTTTGAAAACTTGCAAAACTACAGAATATTGGTACTGTGAAGAATTTGCTACATAGTGCATGACTTGATTATTCTTTCTTTCAATTACTCAAAACTAAGGCAAGAATTGTAAAGCCCCATAGTTAAAGGTAAAATGGGTAAGTTTACAAGTTTGAGCAGTTTTGTCTAATCCGGAGGAGAATCTGTGTTTGAAGAATGTGCACTTAGGAAGTATGAAAACATTGTAGTAACTCCTGATCCAATTACATTAGTAATTAGGCTTAATTTGTTTGCCAAGGGACTGGCAAACAGGGTTGGGGGTATTGTTGACGGTGGATAGCGTCAACTTTTATTAGAACTTTAGACACCAAAGGATACATGAATACACACTAGTCTAGGGTTTTAACTGATAGTTTCCACGAGTTTTGCATGTTCTCTTAACCGCCAAGGAAACATCATCACGAAGACACTAGAAGAGTCTAGAACACACCCGAAGCATCGGGGCCCGAGACCCACCAGGGTGGGGCTGGCCGGCGCCCCCCCAGTAGGGTTTCGGCCCACCTTCTGGAGTCTTCTTTCACCGCCTTTGTGGAGTCATCTCGGCCCTTGTTTCAAGTCGGTTTGATCCTACGGCGCACGTGCATCCCACCGGGTTATAAATAGAGGGGCAGACCCCCTGGAGGCATCAACCCATCATTCATTCAAGACATCAAGTCCTCAAGCCATCAAGAGCCTCCTAGTTCATCAAGAGCCTCCTAGTTCATAGTTCTAGCCTAATTAGATTAGAAGTAGAGGAGTTCTAGTTCTTCGGCGGATCTGGAGCCCCGGCGTCTGTCTGGAGCACGGAGTTCAGTATAATTCTAGTTCGTTCTCTATTATTGTATTCTTCATTATGATTAGGGAAACATTGTTCTTAATAGTTCATATGTTCTTGATTACAATAGTCCTTGTCTACTTTGATTATATGTCTAGTATAGTTGGTTTGATCTTACTGAATTCATGTAATTGCTCGTATAGCGTTTATTGATGCGGACGATGGATAGATGATGAACAGTATGTAGACGTGGTGTCTAGGTATTTTGTTTATCTGCGAGTGCACCCTGATGTGCCGGATTGTGTGGTAGATCGCGTAGGTGACAGCTGCGTTGAATCCTCTGTAGTCCACCCCCTGTATGTAGGCCAGCAGACACGGTCGCGAAGTTGGATGATGACTCTGTTTCACATCCTTCCTAGATGATGCCCTTTGCATGTGATTATGATATAGGCTTAGTCTAACAATTATTGCTAGATGTAATTGCACTAATTAGAGTTATTCATTGATGTAGTTATAGAATTACCTTTGATATTAATTCCTTAGTTTATCTATTGGCTAGCTATTACTATGACTAGAGAGTGCTCTGATGATTATCTTTTATTTATGACACTTGATCATACTTATCACCGTTATCTTTATTTATCTTGTGACCTCTACCTGTTATGAGTAGAGTAAATGACATCGGTAATGTCACTTATCCATTGTATACCATCAGTATCAATATAATAGATTAAAGTATATCCTAGTCCTTCCCAGTGGTATAAATATAAATTGGCAACCTGGTAGAACTCCCTAGGTAAAATACTACAATGGTATAATTATCTGTCCGCTTGCAGAACTGATTTTAGTTTATATTATTTATATTTCTGCCTAGTCACATAGATTAATATATAAAACCTTTATTTATTCTTAGCATTATTAATTAGGGATGACAACCTAATTCTTGCATAAGAATGTTGGTAATAGAAAAGTGGCTAGTTGCTAATGACAAGTTAATTAATTACCATTTATCTTCTAATCTCGCATCTCGCATTAAAAGTTATATAGTTATATTTGGCGACGTTAGTAGATGTCAACACTTTTCCAAGACAGTGGTCAAACGAATGGTCTCCACTTGCAAGAGTTTATCGCTAATAATCACTGGAGATTGCATATCTCCATCTAGGAAAGCATATCTAAGACTGGCCGGCAATGGCTTGAGCTCAATAGGTGGTTTAGGTGGCACTAGAAATTCATCAAGGGCTAATGGTTCTGGATTTTTGGCTTCTTCCTCGATGAAGAACTTTTCATCTTCTTCAAGATAGGATTCTCTCAGAAAATCAAGGGCTGCCACCGTGATCTCACTAATTAGATCAGGCTCAGGACATGGCTCAGTCTTAGCATTTAAGGATCGGGTAATGGACAAAGGGAAACTAAAGTTTTGTCCTAAGTGGACATTGACTGTCCCTGTTTGTCCTTCTTGGATAAGTCTTCCAATCGGTTGGCCTATCAACAGGTCAAACTCTATGACATCAAAGATATAAAAACTTAGATGGAGCATGGTGTCGTTTACCCGAATAGGGAGCACATATAAAATGCCTAAGCTTGGAATAATGTGCCCGGAAGAATTTTTCAAGAGCTTTATTATTGGGGTTAGTGGCATGTCTATAGATAAATCTTGAGCAAATGATGCAGAAATGATATTAACACCCACAACTAGATTGTAGAAAGCTTCAAAAGGGCCTTTATGAATTTGGCACTTGATTAAGATAGAAGGTGAATCCAATCGGATCACATCAGAGGAAACCTCTGATTCTTCTAGCCAATAATTGCAGATTATGGCTATGAGCACTCTTGTAGTCTTTCTATAGAAGGCTACTTTAGGAGGTTTTAAAGGTTCTAAAGATAATTTCTTGGGCTCTTGAGGCTTCTTGATCATATGGAAGTGAGAGGTGTTTCCAAAATCGGAGAAAAGATCATCTTCTATATCTAGTATGAAGTCCGAAAACGGAGTATCCTCCTTTTCCATAGGGTTGGAAATCGGGATAGCTGAGGTTTGAGATATTGATGGTAAAGGTTTAGGTTCAAGTTCAGCTACCCTAAGCTCTCCTTCTAACTTCTCCTCGGGTTGGTTATCTAGGATATTGTCTAGAATCTTGCGTGCTTCAGAATCTGAAACATGCGCAAAAGATCCTCCCGCAGAGTAGTTGAGTCTTGGATTTTCTTCTCAGACCCACAAAAAAGTGTTGAATGAGGATCGGGTCTAGAATGGATAGGTCTGGTCCAGATTTTATGAGTTCGTTAAAACGCTCCTAGGATGTGGCCAAAGATTCATTATCTTTCTGTTTGAAAGATAGGATCTCGGTTCTGAGGTTGACAATTTTGAAAAGGGGGTAGAATTTGAGACAAAAGTCTGAACGAAGTTTTCCCCAATCTCCTCCTTCTTTCTCAATGATTCGATCATACCAGGTTTTAGCTCTCCCTCTCAAAGAGAAAGGAAAAAGCTTCACCTTAGTGTTTCATCGGACATGCCCTCTATATGGAGGCAGTCACAAGTTTGATCAAACTCTCATAGGTGAAGATGAGGATTATCATCTTCCTCTCCTGAAAAGGATTGGCTTTGGACCATCTCTATTAGACATGGGCGTAGCTCATAGGTAGGAGTTTGGATAGGCTTTGAGGATTGCCTACGGCTATGGCTTGTGCTCGTGGATGCAACATATTTATAGATGGGTGTGGTTTCAATGGTATCCATAAGGATAAAAAACAAAAATAAGGAGATAATAAAGACAAAAGAATGAATACAAGGTTAAGATAGACTCTAGATGTTTCAACCGTTCTCCCCGGCAACGGCGCCAGAAATGCTTGTTGGTATAAGATAACTCAAACAAATAAACACTAGGATTATCTACAAGCGGACAGATACCGATGTAGCACTTCACCCGGGAGTATTTCAGGTATCGTTATTTATATTTTACCACAGAGAAAATAGGATAACTAGAATCTAGACTTAACCCCTGAGCTGCTATGAAGGACGGAGAAAATAGGTGATATAGGAGATTGCTAAGGCTTCTAGTTCTAATCCTCACAAGATATGATATGATTGTTTTTGAAGGGGAATTACTATAGGAATACACCAACAAAGGGTAAATTCCTTAGTAATGGAATCCTACGGTCTAACTGACGGGAGGTGGACTGTGTAAGATTCAACAAGGCTAGGTCACCCTCGCGATCTACCACCGATCCGGACAGCATAGGGTATTTACGAGTAAATATAATCTAAGCACCACGCTTAAACTATAAATAACTACTTCAATCAAGGAGCTACCAAGACTAAAGCACTCAGAAGAATCATAAACCTTCAGAACAATAATAGCAACGTTACTCACTTGGATTAGAAGTTGAACTCCGAAGAAATCTTCAGAAACAAGCCCCAAAGAAGGACTTGAATCCGCGGGTACAAGTCGTAGAGCAGTCACCGACAGGCCGGCGACTTCCCTAACTATCTCCAGCTCTACTATCATACTACTTCTGGAACAAGAATAGCCCTAATCTAGAGAGACTACAAGGCTAATCTTCTACTTGATGCTTGGCTCTAGATCCTATCTTGGATTTCTACTCTATTTGAGATATGTCGGTGGAATTCTGAAACACTGGATTGATTTCTCTCTGGATCATCTGAAAACCCTGGGGGTCTGGGGGTCCTTATATAGGCTGTGGGATGAACCGTAGCCCTTGAATCAAACCGACTTCGACGGGCGGCTAGGATTGTGTGAAATTTTGGGATGTGGGTCCACGTCGAAGCGGAGGCGAAACCGCCTCTCTGACAGGTCGGCCGACCATGTCATTGGGTCAGTCGACCCCCTCTCTCTGAGTTGCGGGCCTCGCTTTGGCAGGCGTGTCTCTGGTGTTCTCTAGAATATTCTTAATCTCCTGCCGCGGTGTAATTCGGTATTTTTCTCCGCGGAGTGGGTCCTCTTTGGTACTTTTCCTGTATAGCCCCTGGAAAACACAGATTCACCAAAACTAGTAGAATTCTGTCAGTTTAAACCCTATTCTAGGTGTTGGCTCTGATTTATATCCTTTTTCATGATTGGTTGACGGGTAAAATTCTACAATAATTACCGTCAACACAGGTTAGGTTTTGAGTTGCGCTATTCACAGCGTGGGTATTTTTTGTGATTCAGAGCGGTTGTAACAAATCTATGTACCTAGCTATCATATAATATAATTCTTCTTCCGTCGTAAAAAAAAGTTTCTTTCAAAGTTAATACAATATCTAATGAATTTGTAATAAGGAAACCATATGCAATACTATAGAAGTTGCTAGTCTACTTCTACGTAAGTTGCTCCAATAAAAAAACTTATACAATAATTTACAATAAAAATGTCAAAAACTTTTTGTCCTATAAATTTACTAGCTAGCAACTTATCCAACAAATAAAATTGCCGCAACATAAACTTAGCCAAACAATTATAATACCTTATTTTCCATGGAGAATCATGGGACCACAATGCTCATGATTTGGTTAGTGTTGGTTAGCAATTGAATAAGATGACAAATAGTGTTGATTGGTGCTCCAAAAAAAGGTGTCACCCATTGCACCTTATCATGGCACTTTTATTAATGTGCTAAACTTAAGTATCCATTTGGGATTTCTTATAGTAATTTAACAAAAACATCAGGTTTTCTGACAAAACATAACTAGAGGAAAGTCATACACATCTATCTTGAAAAAACAGACATTTTGTTCTTTCTAGCTAGAAGGAACAAGTAATAATGGAAGTCTCTCATAAAACATATTGTTCTTTTGAGAGACGACAAGTTTAAGAGTGTAATGTGCTCAATGAAGACATGAAAGATATGCTTTCATGCCATTTGATAATAGTTTTGTTAAGGTTGCAATAGCCTCATGTAGCATCTTAACCACTCAGCTTGTGCTTGATGTGCTGCATCGTGCTATAAGACATCGTTAGGAAAATATTTACTCCCTCCAGCATAAACCTGAATATTTCATAGGACCAAAAACTCAAATATGTGATGTGTTGGCCTTCACATGTGGTGTGTGACTATATGTAATGCATGTTGGCCTCCCCGTCCGGTCCATTTGATAAACATGATATGCTTGGGTACTGTTGACACTTCTTAGCGCAACCACCAGAGACAGGGTGTTAGCTATCTCCGACAACGGCGCCAGAAGTGCCCTGAGGGTATTTCTTATATCTATTGGATAATTCCGCAAGCGCACAGAATATACCGCTGTAGCACTTCACCCGGGAGTATTCCAAGGTATCGTTATTTATTTTTATCCCAAGGGAAAGCGGTTGCTAGGAATAATTAATAAAAAGAGAGAGATCCTTAAGTCTATAGCAACTTAGTATCAACTAGTGATAGGAGGGTAAATCGATATATAGAGGAAAGGGTAATGACACCAAGATACGACAAGGATTTAAGATAACTAAAAGATAACTAGTAGAGTATAGCTAGGTGGGAGGACAACGAGTGAGTAAAAGACTCCTATGATACTTACTTTACTCTTGTGAACTATCTTATCAAATAGATGAATTATACTAAGACAGCTACCTTACTTTCGGTGTGTAGGGGATAGGCGAGACAGTAGGGGATATAACCTCTACCCGAAGCGACTATTCTCTTATGGGAGCCAACCTTTTAAGAACTTGGCTAAAACACGTGGAGGGATACTAAGACTAGACAGGGCTGTCACCACCTGCTAGCACCCACAAACAATCCGTGGGACAAGCGGCATTCAAAGGCAAGATCTAGTCTAAGCACCACGCTTACACTAAGCCTTACTACTCTAGTTGCGTACCAACAACTAAAGTACCCTATGACAGGCGATGAACTACACACATGAGCTGGTTATAGGATCACTATCTAATATAACTCAACTATAAGTTAAGACAAAACACAACAATACAATAAAGAATAGTAATGCACTAAGTAGAGACTTAGTAAAGTAAAGTAAAGATAATATATTGATAAAGGTAAAGTCTTACAGAAGAAAAGGTACAAGAGCTATACCAGACACTCCAGCAGACGACTCTGGAGACTCCGAGCTCGATGTTGACGGTGGATAACGTCAACTTTTATTAGAACTTTAGACACCAAAGGATACATGAATACACACTAGTCTAGGGTTTTAACTGACAGTTTCCACGAGTTTTGCATGTTCTGTATTTTTCAGGGGCTATTCTAGAAAAGCATAAAAGAAGGGTTAAAGAGCATGATTACCATGAAACTTAACCGCCAAGAAAACATCATCACAAGAACACTAGAAGCATCTGGAACACACAAGAAGCACCGGAGCCCGAGACCCACCAGGGTGGGGCTGGCCGGCGCCCCCCCAATAGCATTTCGGCCTATCTTCTGAAGTCTTCTTTCGCCGCCTTTGTGGAGTCATCTCGGCCCTTGTTTCAAGTCGGTTTGATCTTACGGCGCACGTGCATCCCACTAGGCTATAAATAGAGGGGCAGACCCCCCTGGAGGCATCAACCCATCATTCATTCAAGGCACCAAGTCCTCAAGCCATCATCAAGAGCCTCCTAGTTCATCAAGAGCCTCCTAGTTCATAGTTCTAGCCTAGTTAGATTAGAAGTAGAGGAGTTCTAGTTCTTCGGCGGATATGGAGCCCAAGCGTCTGTCTGGAGCACGGAGTTCGGTATAATTCTAGTTCTTTCTCTATTATTGTATTCTTCATTATGATTAGGGAACATTGTTCTTAATAGTTCATATGTTCTTGATTACAATAGTCTTGTCTACTTTGATTATATATCTAGTATAGTGGTTTGATCTTATTGAATTCATGTAATTGCTCGTAAAGCGTTTATTCATGCGGACGATGGATAGATGATGAACAGTATACAGACGTGGTGTCTAGGTATTTTGTTTATCTGCGAGTGCACCCTGATGTGCCGGGTCGTGTGGTAGATCGCGTAGGTGACAGCTGCGTTGAGTCCTCTATAGTCCACCCCCCGTATGTAGGCCAGCAGGCACGGTCGCGAAGTTGGATGATGACTCCGTTTCACATCCTTCCTAGATGATGCCCTTTGCATGTGATTATGATATAGGATTAGGTTAACAATGATTGCTAGATGTAATTGCACTAATTAGAGTTATTCATTGATGTAGTTATAGAATTACCTTTGATATTAATTCCTTAGTTTATCCATTGGCTAGCTATTACTATGACTAGAGAGTGCTCTGATGATTATCTTTTATTTATGATGCTTGATTATACTTATCACCTTTATCTTTAGTTATCTTGTGACCTCTACCTATTGTGAGTAGAGTAAATGACATCGGTAATGTCACTTATCCATTGTATACCATCACTATCAATATAATAGATTAAAGTTTATCCTAGTCCTTCCCAGTGGTATAAATATAAATCGACAACCTGGTAGAACTCCCTCGGTAAAATGCTTCAATGGTATAATTATCTGTCCGCTTGCAGAAGTTATCTTAGTTTATATTATTAATATTTATATTTCTGCCTAGTCACATAGATTAATATATAAAACCTTTATTTATTCTTAGCATTATTAATTAGGGATGACAACCTAGTTCTTGCATAAGAATGTTGGTAATAGAAAAGTGGCTAGTTGCTAATGACAAGTTAATTAATTACCATTCATCTTCTAATCTCGTCTCTCGCATTAAAAGTTATATAGTTATATTTGGCGACGTTAGTAGATATCAACAAGCATTTTTGGCACTGTTGCCAGGGAAGGCACATTAAACTTAGGAAATATTGATAGCATATGTATACATAATGGATAATGATTGTATTACCGATTGATCTCTAACTCAAACAGGCACATCCGTATTTTTATCATTTGCTTATCTTATGCAGGGTGATGAATGAATGGTTTTTCTCTTCCAAATAATTTCACTGACGATCCAGAGAAACTCCTGAGAAGAAAGAAGTTTGTAGAAGCAAGGGACAATTTCAAGCTACCATCAAAAACACCCATTGCTGCTCATGCTCATTCATCAAAGCAGCCAGCTCCAACATTGGAAGAAGAACACTTAGGAGAAGATTTATCTCCTGTGTTTGAAGACATGGCTGAGAAGACGCTGCGCGAGTTCTCTGCCCCAACAACAGAAAACATCCGGACTAGACTAGCAGTCAACATGGGGGAGAATGGATTCGAGCTCAAGCCTGCTCTTATCACCATGGTTCAAGCCAGCCAGTTTTCTGGAAAAGCTCATGAAGATGCAAGTGCGAACTTACAACACTTTCTAGAGATCTGCAGCACCTTCACGATCAGAGGAGTACCAAGAGATGCTATTTTACTCCGTCTTTTCCCATTTTCACTTTTGGGGAAAGCCAAGCAGTGGTTCTACGCCAACAAAGACAAGAACACTACATGGGACCGATGCTCAACTGTTTTCCTAGCAAAGTTCTTTCCTACAGGTAAGACGAATGCACCACGTGGGAAAATCTCAAGTTTTCAACAGCAACATGACGAATCATTCACTGAAGCATGGGAGAGATTCCAAGATTATATTGAAGGACTGTCCTCATCATGGGATAGAGGATTGGCTACTATTGCAGACCTTCTACCACGGACTTATCTCAAGCACTCATGAGTCCATAGATGCTATAGCTGGAGGAGCTTTCCTGTCACTTAAGCTTCCAGAAGCTCAAGCACTTGTTGAGAAGATGGCCTCAAATTCAAGGTGTAATGAAGAACGTACTCAACCTCGCAAGCGAGGAGGAGGCATCCATCATCTGTAGGAGACTGACATGGTCACTGCCAAGCTAGACCTCATTATGAAGAAGCTCGACATAGAGAAGAAGGAAGTCATGCATATCAATGATTTTCGCATGACCTGTGAAGAATGTGGAGATTACGGGCATTCAGTTGTCAACTGTCCTACGTTGCAAGAGGATGTGAACTTCGTCAACAATAACACCTACTATCGTCCTCAGCAAAATCAAGGATGGAACCAGCCAAACCAAGGATGGAATCAGCAACCCCGACAAGGTAATTACCAAGGTAACAACTAAAGTAAAAAATTATAATAATTATAATCTTTCACCTTTAAGAGATTTAGTTGCTGGTCAATCTAAATTGTTAGATCAAATATCTAGAAAGGTAGCCTCTAATGATAAAGCTTTAGAAAACATAAATACCAGAATAGATACCTTTGCTTCTGCTATAAAGAATCAGCACAGCTTTAATAAAATGTTAGAATCAAAATTAGCTCAGTTTGCTGCTACTGTCCCACCATTTGAGAAAGGAAAAATTTCGGGCCAGCCGGAGGATTTAGAAACTGCTAACCTTGTTGATATTCACAATGTAACACAATACCAAATTGAGCCTGCAGATATACAGTGGATAGATCACTCACTACCTGAGAAGATGGGAGACCCTGGAAGACCTGCGATTCCTATCTCTATAGGATGTCACAGCTTTCCAGAGGCTATCTGCGATTTCGGCGCAAGTGTCAACATAATGCCTAAGGTAATCTATGAGAAAATTTTAGGTGATCCTTTGTTGTACACAGATATGCGTTTGCAGCTTGCAGATCAATCCATTTGCTACCCGAGGGAGTACTAAAAGAAGCTGTTATCAGAGTGGGTCAATCATATGTCCCAACTGACTTTGTGATCATGGATACTGGAGGAGATGAGAAGGCACCCATTATCTTGGGACAACCATTCTTATGCACAACCAAAACCATCATCTATGCGGAACACGCCAAAATTGTCCTCTCCATCAAAGATAAGAAGGGGAGATTTTCATTCAAGAACCGCATCCTCAAGAATCTAGCAGTCCCGAAACATTCCATCAACAAAAAGAGCAACAACAACAACCAGCACCCAAGAAGAAGAACAATAGAAGATGGAGGAAGAACAAGCCCCAGCATGTACCTGAAGAAACCGCTCAACTAATCAATGCTATCGACACAGAAAATGATCATATGCTCCCGAAACCATTCCCAACAAATAAAGGTGACCCAGGTGTACCAATCATCGAATGCACAATTAGATACATCACTTTTCCTGACACCATCTGTGACACTGGATCAGGCGTCAACGTAATGTCCGAAAAGGTATATGATGAATTATGTGATGATTTACCATTATACCCAACATATATTCAGTTGCAGGTGACAGACCAATCACTGAGATTCCCTAAAGGCATAGTCAAGGACGTAATGGTAAGAATTCAAAATAAATATATACCCACAGATTTCCTAATTCTTGACATGCAGGAAGACAATGAATCGCCTATTCTTCTGGGAAGACCGTTCCTCTACACCACCAATGCTATCATCTACATCGGGTCTGGACAGATCCACTTCAACCTACCCACTGGAAAGGTACTGCTTGTTAATTTAAAACACATCTTAACCATGAGCAGATCAGGAAGCAACGCAACAGAAGGAAACGCCAAGCCCGCCGTCATGGCTACCTAGCCTCACTATGGATGGGAGGAGTTCCATGGTAAGATTGTGAATTATGAAGACTGCTACAAGGAGCAAGAAGAAGCTGTACAAGCACACGCTAGAGTGAGTAGGGAAGCGGAAGCTGAGAGGATGGACCAGATTGCGAAGGCAGAGAAAGAAGAGATCCAGGCATAGTAGAAGAATGGATGAAGAGAGATGAAGAATCAATAGAAGCATACAAGGAAGAAGCTGGAGCTAGAAAAGAGAGAAGCAGAAGAGACAGAAAAGAGATGGAAGGAGAAAGAAGAAGCACCTGCTACACCACCGCAAAATAGGGGAATTGACTGAGTTAACCTCAGACGATGAACCTACTAAGTAAGTGCTCTCCTCTATCTAAGTCCTGTCGGTAGACTTTAAATTCCATACCCTAGCCATAAGGTTAGAATGGTAGTTATCTAATTAAGTTAGCATTTATTAGTAATTTTGCTTAGCACATTTATTAGTACAATCATTTTTGCATATTAAAATAAAACTAACAAAAATATTTACTGTTTATTTACTGCATCATAAATATTAAAGCCACAGGTGAATAAACCTATGGTAGCCCTGTAGGCATATTTACTGTGGTGGCATAAAAATAAAAATGATTTATAGATGGTAGTAGTATTTATAGTTGCTTTGTTGCATTATGAAAATCCTAAGCCCATGGAAATAAATATTCCCTGTGGTGGCTATAAAAATTAATAAATAACATGCATGCATATTTGATTTCTGCATAAGAAAATTAGAAAATCCTAAAAAGAGAATCCTGTTAGAATCCTGCTAAAATTTATTAATTAAAATCAACTCAAAGAATAATCAAAGTGCTCATTGGCTGACCGCTAACCCATTGATAATTCGAGCCTCGAGTTTTGGTTTTTTGTTGGAGTATAACTATGCAGGCAACAATATTATGACTAAGGAGAGAGTCTATTAGTGGCACCTACCAGGACTACTACTAGCTCACTCTGAGGATCATTCAAGCACCAAGTATTGCAAACATCAAGCTTTGGGGGAGGAGCATCCCCTAGTTATCAGGTAATTATACCTATGCGCTTATTGAGTCTATTTTATACAAGCACATGAAGGTCCACACCTTTCAGAAAAAATTACCAAAAATATGTGGGCACATGAAGGTCCACACCTTTCAGAAAAATACCAAAAATATGTGGGCACATAAAGGTCCACACTCTTAGAGAAGCTTCCTAATTGGGCAAAGAAGCTTAAACTTCTGCTAGAAATATAAAATCAATTACTTACCATGGAGTGGTATTAAACCTAACCCCTCTCCTATAAGATTTGATATTTTTATGGGCAATTGAGTTTCATAGGACAACACCAGATCAAAGAGCTAGTCAACCCGACGCCCTTACACTGCCGATACACTGCTTCAGAAGGATCACTCAATCTGCAACATCAAAGACCCTGTCAAACGTCAAGCTTGGGGGAGGGACACCCTCCAATTGAAATCCAGCTAAGTATAAGTTTCCTATCTTATTATTATTATTATTACTATATCGCTTTTTCGTGTGAGTTAGCTAGTAAGATAAAATTTGAAAACCAAATAAATATCTATCTATATACTAGAGTTTGTTTAGAGTCGGTCTAGGCTAGAACCAAATTAAAAATTGATGAATATTAAAATTTTAGTCTTGGAGATGATGAATAGTTGCTCTGTCACAATACTTTTCAAATGCCTAGTTGTCAAACTTAAATTCTCCTAAATTTTAGATATTGCTTGTTTTAACTTAAGAATTTACTCTGAACCTGAAACTTGTGGAGGCATATGATTGAGCTAAGTCTAGGTAATTAATTGATATGATTCATGAAAGTTGAGCTACTATTTATTTTATTCCTAGCATTACTAAGTTCTGGAGATTTATTCGTGACGAGCTCTTGTATGACAAAATGTGAATTCCTACCAAAGTCATATATGATACATCTAAATAGGAAAACCTTTTGCACATTCATGCTACTTGCTTTACATTGAGTTTAGTCAACCTTTGTTGTATACCATATGAGAGTCTTGTCATGCTTTTAAAAGCAAGATCACGTACACACTTCAGCACATATGCATTATTCCTACCCTGAGAGTAATTCGCAACCATTTCCACTTTCATCAATGTTCATCATGAAAATGTTTTCTCCTACACTGGGAGTAAACACCCAAAAGTATACCACAGTAGGACAGCCATCGATATAATTGCTCTAAGTTCTTATTATTATCTCTCCAGTTATTTATATTCAAAGGATACATGTGGCTATGCAAAAATATAAAAAGGGAGTAAAATATGGACAAGTGTCCCAGCATTAAAACAAGTGGGTGCTAGATGCCCGCCTCCCGAATAAAAAAAGAAGAAGAATAAAGATAGCCCATGTGTTCCTCCAAGTTACAAAGGAGAGTGAATCATTTTCAAAGAGTAAAAGTAGAATTAGGAATAGCCACTAAATACCACATATACACCTATCCACCATATTTCCATACACATGCATCATCTTGGTTTGATTGTATGCCTCGATTCTCTGTGGATCCATTGTTTGACTTTACAACATATGAATTGTAAGTATGCGTAAACCTTGTTATTGCCACTCCTATGAGCTCCACTATAATCTTTAGTTATGGGAAGGCATAACATCATTAATGCCTTAAGTGAGATCCATAAATACCATATATATTGAGAGACATGAGGGTATCATACAATTAAGCTCTGAGTTTTATTTTGAAAGCTTGCAAAACTCCATAATATTGGTACTGTGAAGAATTTGCTACATAGTGCATGACTTGATTGTTCTTTCTTTCAATTACTCAAGACTAAGGCAAGAGTTGTAAAGCCCCATAGTTAAAGGTAAAATGGGTAAGTTTAAAAGTTAGAGCAAGTTTTGTTTAATCCGGAGGAGAATCTATGTTTGAAGCATGTGTATTTGGAAAGTATGAAAGCATTGTAGCAACTCCTGATCCAATTATATTAGTAATTAGGATTAATTTGTTTGCCAAGGGACTGGCAAACAGGTAAGCTTGGGGGTGTTGTTGACGGTGGATAACGTCAACTTTTATTAGAACTTTAGACACCAAAGGATACATGAATACACACTAGTTTAGGGTTTTAACTGACAGTTTCCACGAATTTTGCATGTTCTGTATTTTCCAGGGGCTATTCCTAGAAAAGCATGAAAGAAGGGTTAAAGAGCATAATTACCTATGAAACTTAACCGCCAAGGAAACATCATCACGAAGACACTGGAAGAGTCTATAACACACCCGAAGCACCGGGGCCCGAGACCCACCAGGGTGGGGCCGGCTGGCGCCCCCTTTAGGGTTTCGGCTCACCTTTTGGAGTCTTCTTCCGCCGCCTTTGTGGAGTCATGTCGGCCCTTGTTCCAAGTCGGTTTCATCCTACGGCGCATGTGCATCCTACCGGGCTATAAATAGAGGGGCAGACCCCCCTGAAGAGTACCCAATCATTCATTCAAGGCATCAAGTCCTCAAGCCATCAAGAGCCTCCTAGTTCATCAAGAACCTCCTAGTTCATAGTTCTAGCCTAGTTAGATTAGAAGTAGAGGAGTTCTAGTTCTTTCGGCGGATCTGTAGCCCCGGCATCTGTCTGGAGCACGGAGTTTCGGTATAATTCTAGTTCTTTCTCTATTATTATATTCTTCATTATTATTAGGAAAAACATTATTCTTAATAGTTCATATGTTCTTGATTACTAATAGTCTTTGTCTACTTTGATTATATGTCTAGTATAGTTGGTTTGATCTTATTGAATTCATGTAATTGCTCGTACAGCGTTTATTCATGCGGACGATGGATAGATGATGAACAATATATAGACGTGGTGTCTAGCTATTTTGTTTATCTGCGAGTGCACCCTGATGTGCCGGGTCGTGTGGTAGATCGCGTAGGTGACAGCTGCGTTGAGTCCTTTGTAGTCCACCCCCCCGGTATGTAGGCCAGCAAGCACGGTCGCGAAGTTGGATGATGACTCTGTTTCACATCCTTCCTAGATGATGCCTTTTGCATGTGATTATGATATAGGATTAGTCTAACAATGATTGCTAGATGTAATTGCACTAATTAGAGTTATTAATTGATGTAGTTATAGAATTACCTTTGATATTAATTCCTTAGTTTATCCATTGGTTAGCTATTACTATGACTAGAGAGTGCTCTGATAATTATCTTTTATTTATGATGCTTGATCATACTTATCACATTTATCTTTATTTATCTTGTGACCTCTACCTGTTATGAGTAGAGTAAATGACATCGGTAATGTCACTTATCCATTGTATACCATCACTATCAATATAATAGATTAAAGTTTATCCTAATCCTTCCCAGTGGTATAAATATAAATCGACAACCTGGTAGAACTCCCTAGGTAAAATGCTACAATGGTATAATTATCTGTCCGCTTGCAGAACTGATCTTGTTTTATATTTATTTATTTCTGCCTAGTCACATAGATTAATATATAAAACCTTTATTTATTCTTAGCATTATTAATTAGGGATGACAACCTAGTTCTTTCATAAGAATATTGGTAATAGAAAAGTGGCTAGTTGCTAATGGCAAGTTAATTAATTACCGTTCATCTTCTAATCTTGCCTCTCGCATTAAAAGTTATATAGTTATATTTGGCGACATTAGTAGATGTCAACAGCTACATATGGATTTTTTACCTACAACATGACTAAGATTACATCATCAAGCAATAGTTGTACTAGTTGATTTAATCACTACAAAGTGTAATAGTAGCTCTCTCATTAACTATTTGCTACTATATGTGCACTGAAGTTCATACTATACTTCTATTTACTCATAGCTTATTCAACAAATTATAGCAACTGGAATGGAGTCATAAAATGAAATAGCCATATCTTTTTTGTATCAAGGAATCATTATAGCATGATGCTTATACAAGGACAGAGTTGAGGAGCATCCAAGGAAGACCATGAAAGTAGCAAGAAGCATGAATTTAGTTCCGTGGACTACTAACAAAGGTGACATTGGACATTACTGACGAGGAACAATGATGATATATTGTGTGCCATAACTCCAAAATGAAGTTTGGTGTTTTGCATGTGGTGGTGGTGTTGGTTGGGGATGTTTGGATGAGCTCATTTTAGGAGAGAGAAATAGGGAGAAAGCTTGGAAGAATGGGGCTATAAGTAACATGGAAAGGGAAAATAGTTCTTTCAAAAAATATTGGTAGTGAGTTACACACTCAATGAAGGCGCCATTGGGTTTGTTCTTTTTGAAGGCCTACATCAAACCTAAAGTAGTTGTTTATTGCTTACATGCCATTTAACAGGAAACTCAGTCATTCCCAATAAAAATCATGCATGTAGCAAGAAGTTGATTGTAGCTACCATGGAAGGAGCATCTTTTCTTTCTAGAAACGACAAGAAGAGTTACTTAAAAGGAATACATATGATTGTTTCAAGAAATGACAAGTAGCGGGAGTTGTGCACTCAATAGAGGCATGACTGATAATGTCCTATCCTAGTCCTTTGGGAGCTACTCTGAAGAAATGTATATGCTTGTTTTGAGAAATGACAAGTAGCAGGAGCTATGCGCTCAATGAATACATGACTACTAACGTCGCATCCCCAGTCCTTTGGGAGACAGGTACCAGGAGTTATGCGCTCAACAAAGACATGACTAACGTCTTATCCCAGTCCTTCAGGGAGCAGAGAAATGACTACTAAACTTAAGTAGGCATGCTTGCGTGTCATTTGATATTGGTTCGTCAATGGTTGTAGTGGTTTCACCTAGGATATCTTAAAGACTCCTTTAATTGCAAATTATAATTAACTTTGGTTTCATCCTATGAAGTCTTTTTCTTTATTTTTTTACAAAGTTTATTAAAAAATCAGCAATATCTACGGTGTCAGATTAGTTTCACTGATTTCTCGATGAAATATGTTTTTCAGTACATTTATTCAAACTTGTAGATGTTACTATGTTTCCTATAATCTTAATTAATAAGGTTTTAAAAAGGTTTGACTTCTACTACAAGAAATGTGCCATCTTTTGACATTTGATAAGTCACAAATCACCATGTATAGCACCAAATTGAGCTTTGCATGTTGTTCAATATGGTGGGTTTTTGGTATTGAGCTCAAAATACAGCTGTTCTCAACCAACTAACAACTATATCTAGAATTGGCAACACACAAAAATATTTTGGTTTATTTCTGTTGCATAGGTTATTTCCCTTAGTAAGATAGAGATAATTAAATAAAACAAGAAATGAAGAAGTATATAAGTTTACCCTTACAAATAGAAATGAATACAAAATTAACAGAAATTACAAATAAGAAGGAATTAATAGAAATCCTAATTTTTAAGGCCACATAATTTGTTGTGTTAACTAATAATCACTTGGTAGTTAGTAATACTTTTTTAAGACAATTAGCACCAAATTTATTGTGTGGCTCTTTGGCAATTGATTATTTTTGTTCTTTCCCCCGGCCCTTGAAATCCAGAGATACGTTGTCCTACTGATAGAGTTGACCAGGGCTGCATGTTATTGTATATGGTAATATATAAATACATATTAAAATATCTTTAGTTGACCCATATATATGGTTGGGTTAATTACTGCCTGTTTGTTTTTTATGAGTACTACTTAATAATTCATTTGTTCCTTATAAAATACTTCCACAATGAGATCTGGGCAGTTTTGATTTCCTTTTGACCAAAACATACAGTTTGAGCTTCACTAGTACTATGCGGTGGGTTTTAAAAATGTAAAACATAATTACTTCCTACCCACCTAATAGTCTATCTCTAACAATCAATATATGCAACTTAAATGCTGTAGTATCCCATGTAGGAAAAGCATATCCTCCATCTCGCCTACACATGGATGTGTAGACATTAATATTATCACATTAGACACCAGTCTGCTTAGAGATAGAAGGGAGATGCATGCCAGTTAATACTTGGTTTTCTTCCCCGAAAACCCTCGCCGTCAATAAGCAAATGAGGCCGCATTTAAGCTCCTAGCGTCCTATAAATCCCCACCCTCCCCCACCGCTCCCTTCCCACATCACACACTAACCTCACCAGCCCTTCACTACCCTTGTGCTGTTTTCTTGCAGCTCTTGCAGGAGAGGCTCCTAGGAGACGTCAGTATGTGCAAGGACAAGAGTGCCCTGTTACTGGCTGCCATTAGCAGCGGGGCAGAGGTGCGGAAGGAGAAGGCTGGGTCAAGGAAGAAGCTATCGGTGTGGACTGGCGTGAGGTTTCAGTACTCTGGTAAGTGGGCGATGGAGATCCGCATGCCGTGCACCCGTGAAAAGGTGTGGATCGGCACCTTCACGACCGCCAGGCAGGCGGCGCTCGCCTATGATGCCGCCGTCTTTTGCTTCTTCGGTGAGCGCATACCCAAGGCACGCAAGATCAATTTCCCCGCCGCTCCACGCCCGAAGATCTCTGAGGGTGAGCGGTTCCAGCTCAGCGTCGCCGACGTAAAGGTGATCGCGGAGAAGCACGCTCGTGACATCGACGCCCTCCTCCCACCATTGGTGGACACGGACAACATAGATGCACCCAATAATCAGCTGGTGATGGCGCCGACGCTGCCGCCGGTGGCTGTCGATGCTCCTTCCACCGGCACTAGTGGACTGGCTCCTCCTGATAGTCCGGACCTTGATCAGATGATTAGTGATTTTGACATCGATGTCTTTAATGCTGAACTCGATGCCGTGACGTTCCTTGTGTCCGACGACGAATATTATGCTTAATTTGATCCTAGCAAGTGTGAACTGCTCTATATGGATCTGCGTTTGTTTCTTTCAAAAAAATGGATTTGCATTTATTTAGGGCTCCATGGTCGGGTCAATAAGTATTTACAAGTTTGTGTAGCAGATATTGATGTGTAAGATGGAACAAGTTCAAAAATGGGAATTGATAATGTTTAATTTATGTCCGATCGATGTTTATAGGCACAATAGTGTCATGTGAGTATTCTTTGCCATGACATGTTGATGCCATGAGATTTTCTTAGGGAGCATGCACAAGGATGAAATTGAGAGAGAAAACAAAACATGTGAAAAAAACCAACCATTGGTGCAAGAAATTTGAGAGAAAGGGGACACTAGAATTCTAGGATGTAATGTCAGAATTCTGTGTTGTGTGGATGCTATTTTGTTGTTGGGGAGGACACGAAGAAAATAAAGGATGTGAAACTAACTGTAGGCACATGAAATTTGTTTTGGAATCTGAAATGAGATCTAGTTTCCCAAGATTCAACTTGAAGCAATGGGAAAACTATATGAGGATGTGCTACTAATTATAATATAATTATGAATAAATCCAAAAGTTTTTAGCCATACCATCCTGATAATTGCCTAAATGTCTCATATGCTCTCTTCACTAGTAGATTTGGGTCATATTTGTTTCCACTAGAGATTGTGAAAATGGTGATTTAATTTCACAATCACAAGTGCAAACAAATAGTTAGATAGATTGTACAATCTGACTTCTCACAATCTTGCTCCTAAATAAATTGCTACTTCTCCCTTGCTTGCAACAATACTATGACTTCTAACCAAACAAAAGTATACATCAAAATGTAAAGTGTATATATATATATATATATATATCCACCTATCACTAGTTACATAACATGTACCCATTTTGTTTTCTTTCTTTGATAGATTCCTGTTGTCATGTGCCTATCTTCTCCCCGGTCACTGTCTGCCTCTACAGTTACCCTAGTGGGACACCACCTACCCACCTCCCGGTCGTAAAAGACGCCACCTAGAATGTAGCCTTTAGTCTTGGTCTGCTAACTCATGTGCCTCCCTAGCTCCCATCTAGGCCAACACGATCAACCAGCGCTATGAGGTTCGTCTCAATAGATTCCTACTCCTCAAGTAAGGCAAGACCAGATTGATAGATGCTATTGCTAGGTCAGACCACGACCTCATTAATTTTCACTATGCACATTGCAATGTATTCAGGGTTTTGTGTATTTTTATTAAATTACATCCATTCAACCTTGTTTATCCATTCTTAAGTTCCAGAACTTGTTTGATTGGATGGATGCATTATAGATGCTCTATATTAGGGAAGATTGATGTTTATGATATTAATGCACTTTTCATCTAAAAGCTCAACCTATGTATGAGTATCTCTAAATTTGGCTACAATTTTAGTTGTATCATTGCACACCACCAGTAGTATTCATAGTTTTGCTTAACCTTCTTTCAATTATTGCAACCCTAGTATTAGGGGGCTAGAACTTCAGTTGCTTGGATGATATATATGTAGTTGATCGGTTTGATGTATTATTTGTATTAGATTAGATGCACTATATAGGTTCATCGAATGATGTACCATTTTTATGTATTCTATGATGATTAAATAATTTATCATTTTCTTTCAATTTAACTCAATGTAGGATAAATAATGCTACAAAATGGATAAAAAAGGAATTAGACACTCATAACAGCTGGGGTACTATAAACATTGCACAACCAATGACACAATCGAACGATCCTACAATCCATGATGAGAAAACAACCACATTATTTTAGTCTAGGGCTTTCACAATCTCTAGTGGTAACTAACAAGCCTTTATAGCTTTTTCTTGTGCCTAGTATAGCCCATGTTGCATGTTACTCGATGACCGATTGAAATTCATTCTCTTGTCTTTGCAGTGAACTTCGTCTACTCGACATACTACTCACAAAACTTTACTAAGGCAGGCTGATTCGATTTACTGAGGCAGGCATCACAATCACCTTGGGTGAAAGGTTATGGTAAATGGGACCTTTGTTCGACGCTGGTTTGATGCCCACCTAAGCAAATCAAATAAAATCAAACAAATCCGAAAATTGGGTTATTTTTGGAGCCACAATTAATAAATTTTTGGAGGCGGTTATTTTTTGACCGCCTTACTAAATCGATTTTGCGAGGCATTTGGTTGTAACCTCCTCGATTAATAAAAATGACCACCCTCGATTAATCTCAGGCATTAACCGAGACAGTTGAAATTCTTGCCCACCTCCCAGGACCATTTCAAAATGCCTCATGATTCCTCATGATTTTTGATGTTGTCATTCATTGTCATGATCTGAAAGAAAATCTAAAAAATTAACCTTTGATACAACTTGTCACCAATGTGATGAAAAAAGTTGTGGCAACCTTTCCACACCAAAAGCATGGCCTGGCTATACATGTTTGGCCCTAACCAGCTAACTGAAAACATTTTTCAATTATTTATTTTTATTGAATCTCTTTTCTATTACTAGCATGCAAATCACTTTCACTATAAGTACTCATTCCCTCCCAAACTAACCCTCCTATAGACACATTTCCCCATCTGTCAGCGATTCAGTTTACTGCAAGAATCCTTAATCTATGATATAAAATTTCCATCATGGATCACCAAAAAATGTCACAATGTAGTATCTATGATGGTTTTTGATATCGTCATTAATGAAATCCATGATGGCCTTAGACTGTGATAGAACACTCAGAAGCCTAGTTAACCAAAAGCCCAATATCTGTGATGATTCCACACCGTCATGGATGAAATGCCATATCATCTTGGATGCTTACATGAATGATGTCATTGAAGCTAACATCGCCATTGCTAGCCTATTTTATTTGTTGTAACTTGTAAGGAATGTCGGCCCATTTATTAAGAGGTTGAAATCAAAGCTGGCTCATTTAATGAATAACAAATATCAAGATGCTAACATTTCTTTATAGCATTCCTGATGATTTTCAACAATTTGGTAGAATATGTTTATGTATACAAAGATGAATGCCCATTTACACATTATTGATGATGAACAACACTAATTTATACAGTCAACATTGTCTATACACCATGTGTATGCAGCAATAAGCAACGTAGCCAACTGCCTAGAACTAACTTGGTGGCCCAATACTGTTTATCCACCAATTATGTTTATCCACCAATTCTCATTTGCACTGGCCCAATAGTCCTTTCTTAAACCATGAAAAATAAATGTTCAATCAAATGGAGATTCAGAGAACTTTAGCAGATAGCACTGCAACGAATTACAAACTACAATATAAAAATCTATTAATTCCTGTACAAAAATCTCAATTTCCAAGCTTGCTTTTCTAGACGCCTCCTCAAAATAATTGCTACTATTACTACCTACTATACAATAAAAAAATGTCTATCATACTTGGTCAAGTTATCAAACAAGAGGTATGAACTCTTTCGGGTGCATGCATAGTTTTCCTGTAGCTATTAAGTTTCAACTAAAAATTTCAAAATGCAGCTATAAAGAGGTCGACTACAAGATGCAAAGAAAATAAATACATGTAGGACAGGTTATATGCAACCCAAAAGAAATATGTCTGATCATTTTGAGAAATGACAAGTAGCAGGAGCTATGCGCTCAACGAAGACATGACTGATAACATCTTATTCCAGTCATTTGGGTGCGAAGACATGATTGCGTTCATTTGATAATGGTTTGTCAATGGTTGTAGTGGTTTCACCTAGGATATCTTAACTATTCCTTTGGTTTCAAATTATAATAAACTTTGGTTTTGTCTTAAGTTTTTTTCTTTATTTTTACCAATTTTATAATTAAAAAATGCATCAATTTTTACAATGTCTGATTTGTTACACTAATTTATCAATTTAATATGTTTTAATAATACATTGATTTGAACTTGTAGATGTTATTATATTTCCTAAAACCATAATCAAAGATAAAAAAGATTGACTTAGGACAAAGTAAAAGTGTGCTATAATTTGGAAGGCACTAGCACAATTTATTAGCACAGTGCTTGTTGTTCTGCACTACGCGATGGAATATTGTTATTAGTAGCAGTAGATAATTTGCCACTATATGGTGTGTTTTTGGTAGTGTACAAACCTCAAAATACAGATGTTTCCCAACTAACTAACAGTTGTATCTATAATTGGCAATACACAAAAAAAAACTTTTGGTTTATGTTTGTTGCATAGATTATTTCCCTTAGTAAGATGGAGATAAATAAACAACCAAAAAGTAGATATGAATTATATTGAAATGATGTCTATATAAGTTTACTCTTACATTCAGAAATGGATAAAAAACAGAACTTACAAAAATAAGACGAAATTAATAGAAATGCTAATTTTTAAGGCCACAATATTTGTAGTGTTAGCTAATAAATCACTCAGTAGTTAGTAATACTTTTTAAGACAAGTAGCACCAAGTTTAGTGTGGGGCCCTTTGTATTGTCTTATTGATAGAGTTGACCAGGGCTGCATGTTATTGTATATATAGTAATATATATTTGTTACAATATCTTTAGTGGACCTATAGATAGGGTTAGGTTAATTAATTACTGCTTATATTTTTATTGTGAGTATTACTTAATAGTTCATTTGTGCTTACAAAATATTTAAGTTAGATCTACCCACTTTTAATTTCATTTTGACCAAAACGTGGAGTTTTCACTAGTACTGTATTGTGGGTTTAAAAAAATTAAAACTTATTACATCTCACCCCTATCTCTAATTCCGTGCATGCAACATAAATGCTATAGTATCCCTTGTAGCGAAGGCATATCCTCCATCTCGGCCTATGCGCTGTAGGTGCGTAGACATCAATACCATCATATGCCACTCTGCTTAGAGATAGAAAGGAGATGCATGCCAATGGATTGACACTCGCCTTTCTTCCCCGTAACCCTCCCCCATCAACGAGTAAATGAGACCGCGGGTCAGCTCCTGGCGCCCTATAAAGCCCCACAGCCCCTCCATTCCTATCAGTTTCCAATAATCACGGTATCCAAAGACCAGGGGGCAACCGATGATCAATTCTGCTCACCTTAACAATGGGACGAGACAAATCAAGGCGATCCGACCCTCCACAATGTTCTTTCACCTCGTCTGACCCACATTGGAGATGTGGGCCCCACCCTCCCAGGGGGTCTCTGCTCCATCTGACTCGTGGAGGACAACTCATACCTCAAGGGTATTTTTCGCTTCGCTCGACTCATGAAGTAGAGTCAGGCAGGATTCTTGGGAGTCAACGAGACCGCTAACCACTAAAGAGTCAGAGGAGGAGCCCCTACCCATGCTTCTGCTCCCATATAGTGGCGCCATCGTACCATGGCAGGACATCCCATTACCGTCGACCATGCCTGAAGGAAACCAGGAATGGTGTTCCTTCAAGTCAATTGTTGGGTGGCTTGTTTGACTGCCCTAATGACTTGACCACCGTACTAGAGGAATGGGAGGCCACAACTTCTCATCCCACGCCCACATAGCTACAGCTTAGGAAAGGAGAAGAAGGACGATGTCGTCTTCGTAAATTTGGGAGCTCCAGCCCTTTTTTTTCTTTTTTTCTTTCTTCTTTTCCTTGTTTTTCCTTCTCCTTTCAGGGCATTGCCTTGGGGCTTATCTCCTAGCGTCTGTAGTCGACCCTTCCCTTTGTCTATAAAAGGGAGGGTTGGCAGCTATGCAAGATCATCGAAAACCCAAACTCACCACGGACCACACGCACAACACATCCATCCGCAACCTACGAGCACAAAGACTTAGGAGCTTCTTTATGTCTGTAACCTCTACTACAGATATGGTAAAAGTAACAAGAGCGGCTTAGAACTGGATGTGGGGACACTCCGCTCGAACCAATATACATCCTTATGTCCACTTAGCACACCATCCAGCCCTAGAACACGCATTCACAAATTTCCTAGTTGGTGTTTGTTCAAAACACCAACAACTCCCTTGCCACATCACACACTAACCTCCCCCGCCCCTTCACTACCCTCTTGCAATTTTTTATGGCTTGCAGTTGCAGGTGAGCGAGCTAGGTGACGTCAGGATCTGCAAGGACAAGAGTTCCCTATTGTTGGTGGAGATCAGTAGTGTGGCGGCGGCGTGGAAGGGGAAGGTAGGGGCAAGGCAGAAGCTGTCAGCATGGACTGGCGTGAGGTTTCGACATTTGGGCAAGTGGGCGACGAAGATCCGCATGCCGCAGACCCATGAGAAGGTGTGGATCGGCATCTTCATGAGAGGTAGGCAAGCAGCACTTGCATATGTTGTCGTCGTCTTCCGCTTCTATGGGGAGCACACGCGCAAAGGTACGCGAGATCAACTTCCTTGTTGTGCCATGCCCAAAGATCTCCGAGAGCGTGCATTTCCAGCTTAGCGTCACCGATTTGAAGGAGATCGATGAGAAGCACACTCATGACATTCGATGCCCTCCTCCCACTGCTAGATGGCATCAGCCCAAGTGCACCAGAAATACCTAATAATCTGGTGGTGTCCGTGACGCCTCCTGTGGTTGTGGCTGCTCCTTCTGATAGCACAGCTGTAACTGGCCCTTGTAACAGTCCCGACAACCTCGATGAGATGAATAATTCTTTTGACATCGACACCTTCTACGCTGAACTCGAGGCCCTGACGCTCCTTTGTCGAGGGATGTTATGCTGAGCTCTGGGCATAATTCAATCCTAGCAAGTGTGAACTGCTATATATAGATTTGGGTCTGTTTCTTTGGAGAAAAAATGGATCAGCGTCTATTTAGGGCACCATCATCTGGTTTTTTTAGCGAATATGCCGTTGACCGTAGTAGCACGTATTTCATTAAGAGGAAGTAGCCAACACCAAATCCAAATACAAGCCTTAAAAAGAAACAAGAGCAAGGTTGCCAAGGCAAGCAACCAAGAGGAAAAAAGAGGAAGCCATGCCAGCCCGGCCAAGCTACGGACCGACTACAGCAATGGGGCAAGCAAGTGCAGATTGTCAAAGCCTGCCAAACTCCACGCGGAAGATTTTGTAGTTGATATCAATGCGCAAGATGGAACAAGTTCTAAAATGGGAATAAATTTAGTTTGTGTCCAATCGTTGCCTACATAGTGGTGTCATTGTGAGTATTCTTTGCCATGTTGTATGAAAGACATTTTGTTAGGGAGAATGTGAAAGATCGAAATTAAGAGCAAAAAAACAAAAAACTCGAAAACCAACTGTTGGCGCGAGAAATTTGATTTGAAATATTAGAAAGGGGACATTAGAATTTTGTGATCTAATGTCATATGTGGTGAGAATTCTTTGTTGTGTGGATGCCATTTTGTTGGGGAGAACGGTGTGAAAGGATGAAATTAAGAGCGAAAAAAGACGTGAAAACCAACCGCTATCTCATGAAATTTGATTTGAAATCTAAAAAAAGGGACATTTAGAATATTTTTTTAGATCTAATTTCCCAAGATTCAAACTTGAAGCAATCGGGAAACTAAAAGAAGATGTACCACTAATTAATAATATAGTCATGAATAAATCCTGATGTTTTTTAGCCATACGATGCTGCTGAATGCCTCGATGTCTCATGTGCCCTCTTCACTAAATTTGGGACCTATTTGCTTCCACTAGAGAGTGTGAAAGATGATGATTTCACAATGACAATTACAAAAAAAAACAACTACTATACAATATATATGATTCTCACAATCCTATCCCTAGAGTGATACTTTCCCTTGCTTTTCATGGAAGCACTGTAAGCACCCAGAGTCATGCACAGCTGATCAAACCACACCTATCATCATCCCACTTACAGCTTTCGTCCTCGCTTCACGGTTCAGAGTCCAAATGGCTTAGATCAACTCTGCACGCTGAGCGAACCACACCTATCACCATTCCACTTACGCTTTCGTCATCGCTTCGCGTAAAAGGGTTAACCAGGGATGGTGGGATGGACTCAAGAAGCCTTATATGTTGGTCTAGACCACCCTAATTAAACAATCAACGTGGGACTAAACCCCGATAATGTCTCATTAAATTGCACATGGACCACAACATGCCAAATTCCAAACTGGACCCGATGTTACATATACCCACCTTAAAGGGCCTGACGTCCTCGTCAGCCCAACACACCCACAATCAGGGCAAATATAACCATGAATGTTCCCCTCTTAGCACACGCGACCTGTGCGCCCAGTGCCGCGGCCTACACACACAACCCCATGTTGGCGCCCTTGGCCCGCACGCGTCCGTGGCCGCGAAGGACCGGCTCTGATACCATTTGTAACACCCCAGAGTCCAAAAGGTTTAGATCCACTCTGCACGCCGAGCGAACCACACCTACCACCATTCCATTTACGCTTTCGTCATCAGGTTCGCGTAAAAGGGTTAACCGGGGATGGATGGGATGGACTCAAGAAGCCTTATATGTTAGTCTAGCCCACTCTAAATAATTAAGGTGAGACTAAACCCCACAATATCTCATTAAATTGCACATGGACCACAACAAGGTCAAATTCCAAACCAGGACCGGATGTTACAAGCACACAACCTATATAGGAGTATTGCTTTGCATATCCTTCTTTCAATTATTGAAGAACTAGTATTAGGGGGTCAAGCCTTTAGTTGCTTGGAAGTATTAAATGTATTAGATTAGATGCACTATGTTCATTAGATGATGTATCATTTTTATGTGACTCTATTATTTGATAATTTATCATTTTATTTCAATTTTTCAATTCAACACAGGACAAATAATGCTGAAAATGGATAAAAATAAATAATTATAGACTCACAACACTTGGGGTACTATAGACATTGCACAATCAATGACACAATCCTACAATCCAGGATGCCAAAACATTCCAACTTTGTACAATCAAAAGTGCTCTAATCCATGCTTTTCATAATCTCTAGTGTGAAGTAACAAGCTCTTGCAACTTTCTTTTAGGCCTAATATAACCCATGTTATATGCCACTCAAGAATAGATGGAACTTGATCTACTCTACAACTCCTAACTTGAGAGTTTTTATATAGATATTTTGCGAAAATCCCTACAATGAGGAATCCTTACCAAGTAGCTTTCAGTGCTCACAAAGATGATGAGTCTGCAACTACAATATGGAAACATTTTGTGCCTCCTAAGTGAAAATTTCTCCTTTGGTTAACGCATCAACAAAGATTAAAATAGTTATTTTTCAACATGAGGGGGTAGTGCCCTTTTTGTTTAGAAGAGGAGGACTGCTTCCATCTTCTCATAAGTTGTTGTAGGGATTCTAAATTCTGGTCCTTCATCATCCGTGATTTGAGTTCTCTTTGGCAAGCAATAGACAAGCCTCCTCTGAGCAGTGTGGCACGTGAACCGTGGAGGGACAGTGTCCGCACGGGCGGTGTTGTGGGGTGGAAGTGGAAACACATGGAGAGGCGCGGGACAAAAGTGTGCATGACGTTGTGGGGCCGGCATGGAGGGAACCAGGAGAGGGACGACGGTGTCGCATGGCTGTGGACCACCTCCTCGTAAGCGCTGGCTTCCTTCAGTGCGTGTGCGTGAGGCAAGAGATGATAGAAGTAAGGTGCGCGCATGAAGGAGATAAGGAGAGAAATGGTAAAATTAAAATAAACGAGGAAAAAGGTGTTATAAAAAACGAGGAAAATGAAGGAAAAAAAAGAAGGGTACTGTAGACATTTCACTATTTTCAATAACAACAGAAAAGCCATTTTACTAAATGTTTTTCTAAACTGTTTTAGACTCCATCAGTGAAGCCTCTCCCACCAGCCAAAGCTAAAAAAACTATTCTACTAGTGAAGTAGAGCTATATGCCAAAGGGAAACTACTTTACCAACAGAGGTATACCAAAAGGCTCTAAGAGTGTCTCCAAGAGGAAGATCCAAACCTAAAAATAGGTCACAGAAAGTGATTTGGCTATCAGAAACATCCTCCAACAGGTGACCCAAACACATGCCACATTTTAGCTATGGGCCCAAAGGCTACGCAAAAGAGCGTCTCCTCTCTCCTAGCTACGCAAATCACCCGCGTACGCCTCCGTCTCCGGCCGCCAAGGTGGCCTACCCGCTGCCACGTTGAAGGAAGCACCGATACCGGCCGCGGCGGAAGGAAAAGGGAGAGAGGGGTCACGGAGATGTGCCAGAGTTTGCACCCTCTGCTGGCCACCGGGGAGGAAGGGAGGAAGGGAGGAAGAAGGCTCGGCGGGCTCACTGGATTTGCCGGAATCGAGGAAGAAGCCCCACCCAGCCGCCGTTCACATGGGCTCCGGCCCGGCCCGCCTCCTCGCGGGCGAGCTCCGCCCTGCTCGGCCGCCGGCGAGCGCACGGGCCCCGCCATGATCTGCCTCCTCGCGGTGAGCTCCGCCCCGATCTGCTTCCTCGCCGCAAGCTCTGGCCGGATCTGCCTCCTTGCGGTGAGATCCGTCCGGCCTTGCCACCAACGAGCGCACGGGCTCCACCCCGCCCTGCCGCCTGGCAAGCGCACTGCCGAGCACTAGCGCCAGCTCGGTTTTGGGTAGCGATTGTTGGAGACGAGAAGTTTTGGGGCAAACACCATGTTACTGTGCCAAAAGCAAAACATCCAATGGGTCGTCTTCCATTTGTGTTCCCGCTATTGAAGACAGTCTAAGAGTCTATGACGAAGGGTCATCAGACTCATCGTTTTAGCTATACATATATCATAAGTGATTGTTCAATATGTATTGCTGATATCTTTTACGCATCATTGATATATTCACATCAAATCTTTGATTCTAACATAGTGCTAGCCTCTAAAAATCAGTTTCTAGAGATGGATCGGTTCAAAAACTATTTTAAAAGATGATTTTTGATGGAGACGCCTCTAAAATCGTTTATGTAGCGGTGAGATTAGTCTGATTTAAACTATATGCTATACCGCTCCACCTAATATAGCATCTTATCTTTCAGCGGTGCATGCAGCAAACGTAAATGCAACAATATCTCCGCTAACAAAACCACGTCCTCCATGTCGATTGTCGACCTACACGCGTATGCATCAGATATATCGTCGATATACGACTCATCAGTCATCAGCGGCGTGGCGGCTGATCTGACATTCTGACCACGGTTTTTATTGGGTGGCAAAGGCAAAGGCCGGCGTCAGTTACACTCGGCCGGGCGGCTCTCTGCAGTCTTCCTCCTCAAGACTCACGTACAGTGAGGTGTGAGCCGCGTGTCAAACTCATGGCGCCTATAAAAACCCGTCCTCACAAGTCACACACCGACCGTGCTGCTGGCTCTTGTGTGTCTCTCTTGCAGCCCTGCAGGTGACGTGACGTGCTATCTATGACGACGAGCAGCAGCCGGGCGGCGAGGACGAGAGTGCCGGCGCTGGCGCCGGCTGGGAGGCGGCGTCAGAAGCCGTCGGAGCACACCGGCGTGAGGCTGCGGCAGTGGGGGCGGTGGGCGGCGGAGGTCCGCGTGCCGTGCACCCGCCAGAAGCTGTGGATCGGCACCTTCGAGACGGACAGGCAGGCGGCGCTCGCCTACGACGCCGCCGTCTTCTGCTTCTACGGCGTGCGCCTGCCCAGGGGCCGCAAGTTCAACTTCCCCGGCGCGCCGCGCCCCGACATCCCCGCGTGGGTGCGCGTCCTGCTCAACGTCGCTGCCGTCAAGGACATCGCGGAGAGGCACGCCCGCGCCATCGATGCCCGCCTTCCACCGCCTCTAGTGCCAGTGGCGGCGGCGGCGGCGGCGACGGAGGCGGCTGGTCGCCCTACTTCTGCCGGTGAAGGTGCGTATGCGCTACTACCTGTTGATGACAACACGGACGGCATGGATGGTGAGAACCTCGTGACAAGAGCTGTTGATGAAAGCCTATGTTCCATCGGACCATCGACGCCGGCCGAACAAGTGCCCGGCGAGAATACTAACACTGACGTACGGTTCACAATCACAGATAGATGGCAAGCTCTGTGAACTGCGAAGTGGGTCGTCGCAGTAGATAAATTAAAGCAAATGTCGTCTCACTGTCTCAGTAAGATTTAGAGCGTCTGTTCATGCAATGAATCAGAAGTTCAGAATCATTACAAGTCTTTGTATTACTGTGTTCCCTTGAGTTACTTTCAGATTATTTTCAGAATATTTTTCTCTTATAGTAAATCAATCGTAGAAATCAGCCATAGCCAAAATAAGTTCTACCGGATGCTTGCGACAGGATTACATATATGGAAGTATTTTTTTTTGCTGTTTGGATGCCATTTTGTTGGGATAATGTGCAAGAAGGGAATGAAGAGCAAAGAATAAAATGAGTGAAAACCAACCATTGCCACAAAGTTTTGTGAAATAATCTAAGAATACACACATTCAGAATTCATGATCTAGTTAACTAGAATTGAAATATGAAACAACTAGGATTACTGAAAGAGGATGTGTACCATAAATCATGAACAATTCATATCCACATGGAAAAGGACAACAGTAGGAATTTGTAAATCTTCGCATTATCTCGATTTTTTTTTTGGGTCGACACGAACACGTACAGAACACCCGTCCCTTTTTTCAAATTTGGTTTCCTACCTATCTGAGTGGTGGTATCGTGTCCATCCCGGTTTCGCTTTTCCTCTCTTTATCACTGTCGGTTTCCGTTTCCTTTTTTTCGCGTCTTTTGGTTCTTTTTCTCCACGCATTCTGTTTCAGTTTCCTATTTTTGTTGCGTGTTTTGTGTTCTGTTTTTTGTTTCCTATTTTTTTCATCTTTTTTGTTCTTTTTCGCCGCTTGGAATTGCATCTGGCAGGCATCAGGCTTTTCGGTCTCCAGGGCATACAAGCACCAAAGTGTTCATGCCACTGTCCATCCAGCTTTGAAAAGAATCTAGAAAAGCTCGCGCCAAAGTAAGCACAAAGTTTTCACCTAGTTAATGCTAAAAGACAGATCGAGCACCAGAGAATTACTAAGAAGAAAGAACATGGAATTGCAAGATTATAAATGAGCCTTGTGTAGTACACAGATAGAAGCAGCTCTGAATCATCTTTTCATTCTCTGCCCCATTGCGGTCTCATGCTGGGGCGGGATCCAAATTTAGACCGACCAAAATTTGGACTTTTAACAAAACTTGGTTATGATCAGAAGACAACTGCACGTCCTTTTCTCCGCACAGATCATAATAACCATGTGCTGGACCATTTGGAGGGCAAGAAATGGACTCATTTTCAATCAAGTTCAACCATCCTTGCATAACTCAAAAAAAAAAAAAGACTTCAAAGATGAGTTTGCATTGCTTCTATTGCGCACCAAAAGAAAATACTTCCCTTTTATTGAATTATGGTTAAATAATCCAGTGTACTCTCCTTAGCTTGGAGAATTTTCTTTGTTTCCGTTTTTCGTATCTTGGCGTCCCCCCCCCCCCCCCCCCCCACAGTTTCTCGTTGTGTCTTCGTAACCTTTTGTTACCTGTTTTTAATACATTTTCAGTAGGGGAGCCCCTCTCCTGTTTTCCTAAAAAAAAAAAAGGACCTTTGATGATGACATAGCAATGTCGAAGTATGTATGTATATGTAAAAATAAAACTCAAGAAGCATAAAGTATCACCATCCATACATAAAAGAGGAAAATTCACCAGCGGTCCTTCAAGTTGGCATAAGGTATCATTTAGATCTCCCGAACTTTCAAAGTGATATCTGTAAGTTCCCTAAACTTGGCAAAATATAGTCATCTAGGTCCCAAACTTTTAAGGTGATCACCTGTAGGTTCCTAAACCTGGCAGAAGGTGTCATCCAGGTCCCAAATACTGTAGCAAATTTCGGAAAAAAAATTAAAATGAAAAATCTAATTTTGGGTACTGTAGGTATAATTGTAGAATATTTCAAAAATTGTATCTTTTCCATATGATCTCGGATGAAGATAATTTTTATATAAAAATTATAGTTCTCGACGAGATCTACAGCTTTTTAGTTTTGAGTTTTTTAATTTGAGGTCGTTAAAATGCTCCAAAAAAATTAAATAATTTTTAGCAGTATAATAATCGCGTACAAACGCTTATCGCCTTGAAAAAATCATATATTTATTATATGTTATCAAATGGAGATAATTTCTATATAAAAATTGTAGCGCTCGAGGAGGTCTACAATTTTTTAGTTTTAAGTTTTTTAGTTTAAGGTCGTTAAGATGCTAAACAAATAAACCGTCGATTTCAGTTCATGTACAGTGGTTTTATATTTTTTTAATTTTTTTAGCATGTAATGCTTTTGAACTAAAAAACTCAAAACTAGAAAGTTATATATCTCCTCGAGCGCTACAACTTTCATATAGAAAGTATCTCCATTTGATAGCACATAAGAAATATATGATTTTTCCAAAGCGACAAGCGTTTGTACGCGATTATTATACTGCTAAATATTAATTTAATTTTTTGGGGTATCTTAACCACCTCAAATTTAAAAACTCAAAACTAGAATGTTGTAGGCCTCCTCGAGCGCTACAACTTTTATATAGAAAGTATATCCATTTGATAGCATATAATAAAGATATGATTTTTTCAAGGCGACAAGTGTTTGTACGCGATTATTATACTGCTGAAAATTTATTTAATTTTTTTGAGCATTTTAACGACCTTAAATTAAAAAACTCAAAACTAGAAAGTTATAGATCTCGTCGAGAACTATAATTTTTATATAAAAATTATCTTCATCCGAGAACATATGAAAAAGATACAATTTTTGAAATATACTACAATTATACCTACAATACCCAAAATTAGAATTTTTTTTAAAAAAATTTCTAAAATTTGCTACAGTATTTGGGACCTGGATTACACATTCTGCCAAGTTTAGGGACCTACGGTGATCACTTTTAAAGTTTGGGACCTAAATGACATACTTTATCAAGTTATATATCAATTTTGAAAGTTCGGGGACCTAAGTGATACCTTGTGTCAACTTAGAGGACCGCTAGGTTGCACACAATAATAGACTAATTAATTCAATATTTATCAAAAGATAAATTACTAGTGGTACTTACCCTTTCAGTTTTTAGAGGCCCAAGCTGCAAGTCTGGCTGGTGGCCCATCTGCGAGTTTGAGCTTCTTGGATGCACCAGATGAACACGGTTAGTTTTCACTTCTCCAACAGAATCCACATATGCTGACTTGTCGTGATTAGAGATACTTGGCCACGTTCGGGTCCTTGTGTGGAGGTATTGGCAGTTGGGATGGGTTAGGAGTCAGAATGCACACTTGTAGGTACCGAAGCACACGGTGGATGGCCGCGGCCGGAGCAGTAGCCCTAGAAGAAACAGATCGATGCTTGAGCGCCAAGGCGGATTGCTGGCCGATCTCGACATCTGCCGATCAAGCTTGAAGCGTCATGCAGGTGCAGGACTGCCGTCGCCCGTGTCTGCCGATCAAGCTTTTTACCAATCTCCACGCCTTGCAGGTGTTTGTACGAGCTAGATTGGCTGGATTAGTGGATTTGAAAAGTTGAGAACTTAGGACTCCTTTGTTAGCTAAATTATTGCACAACATATGTAATTTCCTTGTTCTGGTCGTAGAGTCAGTTGAGTTTGGGGAAGGGCTTGATTGGTGTTGTGCCTGATCAGGACTCGGCCCGGTCTAGTTGTTTGGTCGCACGTCACGGCGTGCTGGGCGCACTCGGTGCTCACCGCGGCGAAACAGTGCAGCGCACCTTGTAAGTCGTGGCGTGGTAGGACTCGGTCTGTTCTGAACCGATGCTATATATATTCAATGAATAGAGACCTTACAAGCTGCGGTTAGGGCAGCAGCCAAATCTTTTCTTGTGTTTTACTTAGCGTCTACTAACTCGCTCTCGCCGCGGTCACTGTGACCTCGCCGGCGTCGTTCACGTTCAAGCGTTCGCTGTCGCTCGAGTTGCAACAAGTGGTATCGGAGCCGAGGGAAGCCGGAGGTGAAGGCGTTTGGTACCAGGGAGAGGAGAAGGAGATAGACAGGTGGTTCATTCCACCGCTGACGCGAGGAGGAGGGTGTGCATCCATCTGTCACCGCCATGGGAGATCCAAAGGCAGAAACGAGCGATAAAGACAAAGACGTAATGGAGCGTGCGTTCAATCAGGCCGCAGTCAATCTGGTATGGCCGATGCTCACGCGCACCAATTACCAGGAGTGGGCTATGCTCGTGCAGTGCAATCTCGAGGGGATGTTCCTGTGGGATGCGATTGAATCCGACAAGGTGGAAAGACGGCGAGATCAGTCTGGCTCTAGGAGCGATGATCCGCGGTGTGCCACAAGACATGCACTCTTTGCTTCTTAATAAGAAGTCGGCGAAAGAGGCATGGGAGGCGATCAAGACGATGCGCCTAGGAGCCGATCGTGTCAAAGAGGTGAATGCACAGAAGTTGTTGGCGGAGTTTGAGGCAATCTCGTTCAAATCGGGAGAGTCTATTGATGAATTCGCCATAAGAATTACCCGTCTGGTAACTGATCTGCGTGGATTGGGTGAAAGAAGTGTTACTGATTCTTGTGTTGTGAAGAAGTTTCTACGAGTTGTGCCTCAGCGCTATAATCAAGTTGCTGTCACAATAGAGATGTTTTGCGATCTGAAGACTCTCACAATCGAAGAACTAGTCGGACGTCTCCAGGACTGCTGAAGATCGTTTTGAGTCCACAACAGATCAAGTAACGGAGAAGATGGGCCTGACTGCTTCTCACTGAGGAGGAGTGGGCAGCAAGAAGCAAAGGGCGTACGATGTCCTCCGACTCATCCTCATCGGGTGGAAATGGGCGGTGGGCACTACATGAAGAAAGACAGATCCAGGAGCGCGTGGTGGTGGCGGCGGTAATCGTGACACACGAGACTCTGGTATGAAGCTCACATCCATGGGTACACCACATCGAAAAGGGAAGTGCCAGAAGTGTGGGTTGTACGGCCATTGGGCCAAGGAGTGTTTGAGCAAGAAGACGGAGAAGGATGATGGGGCCGACGCCGCTCATCACGTCAACGCTGACGCGGACCAGCCAGCACTCATGGTGGCCCAAGTATGCAATGTGTTGCGGAGTCTCGGTCTGCTGCCACAGGGAGTTTTCCTGAATCAAGAACAAGTGATTCCATCCAAGTATAATGATGGAGCCTGGGTACTTGACACCAGGTGCCACCAATCATATGACGGGGTGCCGGGCGTCAATGGCGACGTTGGATGAAACTGTACGAGGATCTGTGCGATTTGGAGACTGGCTCGACAGTGGAAATCTACGGGGTAGGTGCTGTAACAATGGCAGGCAGAAATCAGGAACACCGGGTGCTTACTGAGGTATACTACATACCCTCGTTGAAGTGCAATATTGTGAGTTTGGGACAGCTTGAGGAAGGTGGATGTCGTGTCGAGATCGACAAAGGCGTCTTACAGGTGTTCGAGCGTCAACAAGCAGAAAGCAAGGAACGGGGTGTACTGATACGGGCAGAGCGCAAGAATCGCCTATATGTGATGAAGGTTAACTTGACTGTCCCCCGTGTGCCTGCTAGCTAATATGGACAATGTCGCATGGCTATGGCATGCTCGATATGGACATTTAAACTTCCGATCGCTTCGAGAGCTAGGCTCAAAAAGCATGGTGGACGGTATGCCAGTGGTGCGTTGTGTCGAGCTGTGATGGGTGTGCATTGGGAAAGCAGCATAGAGCGCCGTTTCCACGAGCTTCTTCATACCGTGCTGCAGGAGGACTGGAGCTGGTGCACATTGATCTGTGTGGGCAGGTTACACCTCGTACACCTGGAGGTAAAGGTTTTTTCCTCCTCATTGTTGATGATTTCAGTCGATATATGTGGCTTGAGTTGCTAGCATCGAAAGATGAAGCTTTGGCATACTTTAAAAAATTCAGAGCAGCAGCAGAGTAGAATCAGGTCGTTGGCTGAAAGCATTCAGATCTGACCAAGGTGGAGAGTTCAATTCAGGTGCATTTATAGCTTTCTGTGATGATCATGGCATAAAGCACAACACCACCACACCGTATTCTCCACAGCAAAATGGCGTTGTCGAGAGGAGAAATCAATCGGTGGTCGAGATGGCAAGATGTATGTTAAAAAGCATGAATGTGCCAGCTCGATTCTGGGGTGAAGCAGTCAAGGCTGCGGTTTATATTCTGAATCGATCTCCAACCAAGAGTCTGAAAAACAAAACTCCATATGAAGCATGGTTCGGGAGGAAGCCAGGGGTCAAACATCTACACACGTTCGGATGTGTCGCTTATGCCAAGCGTGTTGGTCCCGGCATGACCAAGCTCTCTGACAGAACTGTGCCCGGCGTGTTCTTTGGCTATGAGCCGGGGACGAAAGGTTATCGGGTGTATAATCCGGAAAATGATCAACTGAATGGTGAGCCAGGGATATAGTTTTTGATGAGAAGACAGCATGGAATTGGGGAGGAGAAGAAAGCAGTCGTGGCAGTGCTGAAGCTGTGGCGCCTGATGTGTTTCAGGTTCAGTATTTCGATACTGTTCCCTGGTCCGACAACTGATGAAGGTGCAATTTCAGAGCCTGACGCAGCACCTGCCTCGCCTGCTCTGTCAATTCCATTTGTGGGGGGTGGAACAGCACTACATACACCACCACACCAGGCGATTCCGTGGGCCACTCCACCCACAAGAGCGTCGGAGGATTCAGAGGGTGTGCCACTGCGTTACAGGACAATCCCCGATCTGATGGAAGCAACTGAAGAAGTTCAAGACTTCGAGTACAGTGGCATGTGACTGGTTGATGCAGAAGAACCTAAAACGGTTGAGCAAGCTCTGTCAGAAGCTTGTTGGAGGAAGGCAATGCAAGTGGAGATGAAGGCAATTGAGGACAATAAGACATGGGTTCTTAGTGACTTACCTCCACAGCAGAAGGCTATAGGCCTCAAATGGGTCTTCAAGGTGAAGAAAGACCCGGAGGGCAACATTGTCAAGCATAAGGTCAGACTGGTGGTCAAAGGATACGCTCAACGTCAGGGAGTAGATTTTGATGAGGTGTTCGCTCCCGTTGCCTAGGATTGAAACTGTGAGAGTGCTGTTGGCTCTAGCAGCACATGGTGGTTGGCAAGTTCATCACATGGATATGAAGTCAGCTTTTCTTAATGGGGATCTGACTGAAACAGTGTATGTCTAGCAGCCTCCAGGATTCAGTGTCGGCAAAGGTGACAAGGTGCTGAAACTGAAAAAGGCCTTGTATGGTCTCAAACAGGCACCTAGAGCGTGGAATGCCAAGCTTGATAAGGAGTTGTGTGCTCTTGGTTTTGTGAAGAGCAAGCTAGAACACGCAGTATACAGAAGGGGCAAGCAAGGATTCTTTTCTTCTTGTGGGTGTTTACTGTTGACGATTTGATTATCTCAGGTCCAGATGCAAATGACATCAAGAAGTTCAAGACAGAGATGATGAAGAAATTTAGCATGAGTGATTTGGGCCTCTTGAGCTAGTACCTAGGCATCGAGGTGAAGCAAGGAGATGGGTAAATTACTCTGTGTCAAAGTTCTTATGCACTGAAAATATTGGAAGGAGCAAGGTATGAAGAATTGTAATCTCTGTGATACACCAATGGAGTGCAGGCTTAAACTCAGCAAGAAGGAGGGAGAAGTTGTTTACCCTACTAGCGTATAGAAGCATTATTGGTAGCCTCAAATACATCGTGAATACTAGACCAGACCTGGCATATGCTTGTAGGTGTGGTGAGTAGGTACATGGAGGCACCAGGGAAGGAACATTGGGCAGCTGTGAAACATATTCTGCGATATTTGAAGGGTACCATCAGCTATGGTTGCAAGTATCAGAAAGGAGGTGGTCTGAAGCCAATATTACTCGGATATACTGATAGTGACTTCGCTGGAGACGTTGAGGATGGGAAGAGCACAACAGGGGTTGTGTATTTCCTTGGCAACAGTCTGGTAACCTGGTCCTCACAGAAACAGAAGATAGTTGCTCTATCGTCGTGTGAAGCAGAGTATGTGGCAGCAGCTGCAGCTGCATGCCAAGGGATATGGCTGAGCCGACTGATTTCAGACATGTTGGGAACAAAGGAGACGACAGTGAAGCTACTCATGGATAATTTGTCAGCAATCGCACTCAGCAGGAATCCGGTGCACCATGATCGCAGTAAACACAGTGATACTAAGTATCATTTTATTCGCGAGTGCATTGAGGAAGGAAGGGTGGAAGTTGATCATGTTGGTACTGCTAATCAGCTTGCCAACATCTTCACCAAGTCACTGGGGCGTGTGAAGTTCGTGGAACTCAGGAGTGCACTGGGCGTCGTCGATGTGCATCAAGTTTAAGGGGTGATTTGTTAGCTAAATTGTTGCACAACATATGTAATTTCCTTGTTCTGGTCGTAGAGTCAGTTGAGTTTGGGGAAGGGCTTGATTGGTGTTGTGCCTGATCAGGACTCGGGCCGGTCTAGTTGTTTGGTCGCGCGTCACGGCGTGCTGGGCGCACTCGGTGCTCATCGCGGCGAAACGGTGCAGCGCACCTTATAAGTCGTGGCGCGGTAGGATTCGGTCTGTTCTGAACCGAGGTTATATATATTCAATGAATAGAGACCTTACAAGCTGCGGTTAGGGCAGCAGCCAAATCTTTTCTCGTGTTTTACTTTGCGTCTACTAACTTGCTCTCGCCGCGGTCACTGCGACCTCGCCGGCGTCGTTCACGTTCAAGCGTTCGCTGTCGCTCGAGTTCCAACATCCTTGAAGTAGTCAGGTTAATTATATATCCTACTGCAATCTTCAGATAATCTATATTCGTCAGATTTCACTAATTCATCCCCTACCCTGAACAACATTCAACTGCACAACAAGAATATCAGAAAACTATTCATCTACAAATTCGCATTTAGAGCGGAGAATTATTTATGCTAGGTTTGACATTACTTGCCATCTCTAACTTATAGTAGAGCTACATGCATCTTGCCATATAAAATTGAAATAGGTTTCTGTTCTGCATCAGAGACAAATCCGTTGTAGTCTAGCTGGTTAGGATACTCGGCTCTCACCCGAGAGACCCGGGTTCGAGTCCCGGCAACGGAAATTTTTGTAGCTTTTAATGACTATTTCTGTGCTGCTCAACTGAATCAGTTTGTTATTACTGTGACTGTATTTTTTTTTAGCTTTTCGTTATTTCTGTACTGCTGACTTGAATCAGTTGGTAATTACTGTGCCTCTATACGTTTCCCCTTCCTGAGGAAGTGATGACAGCAGAATTTTTATTTACCGGGTGAAGTAAAAATAGCAGAAATTTTTATTTACTGATGAATTATTGGACACAGGCACACACACAGCACACAAGCACAAATTGCTGGCCAGTTGGTGCACAATAAATCAAGCATTTTGATTTATGAATTCTTTTATATCAGAATTTGCTAAATCTTTCGACAGTTGTACTGTATACATGAGCAACCAATTTTGCAATGAACCATCCCTAACATGGATCCCCATAACTCCTCCTTCCCAGGTCTCAGAAGGATGGCTGATCGTCTGCCTCGATCTCATCGAGACACTTCAGGCTGCTGCTGAAGCTGAACCCAGGAGTGGTAGTCCCTCAGCAACTGCTCTCCCAGCATAGGAACAAGCCTGTCCAGCAGGCCTTGCATCAAACTGCAACAAAATTCAGTGCAAATGCCATGTCCAAGTGTCACTATGAATTCTGAAAACTGATCACACTACAAACGAGCCAGCATAGTTTCATATGCTCGCTACTAGTTCGTAAAGTGTCTGTATTGGGTCTTTCAAAGCTACTAGCTTTTAACAAGATTCAGGTGGACACTGGTGTTCCCTTTCAGAGTTTGTTCTCAAATAACACACGGAAATGTGAAGGAATGTACAGGCAGGCATACATACAGGTTGCCAGGTTTCTCCACCGCTGACAGTGGAAGCATGCTGAATGGCTTAGTGTAGACCTGTAAATTGTAATCGACGCACTATTAGCTTCGTATATTCTCTTATAACTAGGGGGGTAAAAAAAAAAAGAATACAAGAAACCTTGCAGCCGAGTAGTGAACGCAAAGCATACCTCCAGAGTGACCTCCAAGTTGACATCGATATCTAGGCTGGGTTCCTCGGCATCGTCACTCCAGGTTATATGGTTACTCATAAATGCTGCCAAAATTCAGTAGGTTCAGACATTCGAATGAAGGTAGAAGAACACATCATAGTTCTCTGCAGAATCGCTAATCAATGGCATTGATTGTGGAAGAACACTTGATTTGATTTTAAGAACGTCTAATCGTCGGTGGCATTGTTGCATTAGATACACCTGAGTCAGAAAGAACCGATGAACAGGCGCCTGAACTTACCTGAAAAGAGTTCATTCTGCTGCTCAACCGCTTCTGAACCCTCAAACTGAAAACAGCAGGCCGGACGAAGAAAATCAAAAAAGAGCTCAGATCAGTGAATGTTCGAATCCCACGACGAAGCTAGGATCAGAACATGGTGAGAAGGCGGGGCCCCGTACGTACCCTGCACGACAGCATCTCGATGGTGCAGTCGGTGCTGGTGGGGGCGACGCGGAGGTCGAGCACCGGGGCGACCTCGAAGCCGAGGAGCCCGATGCGGGGCAGCGCGCAGGTGAACGTGCCGGGCCCGGTGCCGGCGGGCGCGAAGCTCTCGAGCGCGCCGGTGTTGAGGAGGGACTCCACGGCGTCCGGGTGGCGCAGGAACTCGCCGACGCCGACGCCGGAGACGCCGTCCGGCAGCGGGACGCGCTGCCGCCGCCTCGCCGACAGCCGGGCCCGCCGGCCCGCTCGCGCCGTCGGTTCCTGGCCCGCGCCCGCCTCGGCACCGTCAGCCTCGGCGTCGCCGCTCGCCACTGCGACCCTCCATGCTCCCCGGTCGCTGCGGCGCTTCTTGGCCTGCTTGCAGCTGGAGCTGCATGTGGGGATAATGGGGATCGGCTGGCGTTCGACGAGAGAGATGGCTGCAGGCTTGGCTCCGGCGAGCCTCATTCCATCTCCTGCTTCTCGGCTGCTACAGCTTCAGCTGCGGATGGAACGGATCAACGGAACCGAGTGGGTTCGAGCAACCGATCGAAGCTAGGCGAGGAAACCAACCACTAGCTGCAGGAGGACTGCAGGAGCTTATCGTGTTCGCCCGCCCAGCCCAGGCAGCTAGCTGTACACATGGACAAAGATGTGTGGTTCCCCCTGGCATGCTGTGCTGTGAATTTTTTTATTACTCTTTTCGTCCTAAATTAAATTAATTTATTGAATTGTTTTAAATTAAATTATTTTAAATTTGACTAAGTTTATAAGAAAATAGTATTTTATGACACTGAATTTAACTATTTTTTGTTAGATATGTCATGGAATATATCTTCATAGTGTACTTATTAATAAATATTGTTACTATTTCTTGTAAAGTTTGTCAAATTTGAAATGGTTTGACTTAGGGTGATTCTAGGAACTGATTTATTTTGGGACCGAGAGAATAACAATTTGCAAACTTTTGTCTCACAAGTTTTGTGCAAGAAATTGTTGATTCATTGCTGAGGAGAATACAGTTGGGATAGATGAATCTAAAATACAGCCTTTTTTCCCAAATAACCTTCCACAAACAAAACGCTTTGTGTTTTGGTAAAATTTCAGTGCGACTGGTATGTTCCAAACGAGACACTTGTACAGAGGTGAAATCCGTTAACAATGTACAGAAATAGACAGTTCTAATTAAGCTGTTCTCCACGAGGCTCCACTGTCTACGAGCTTGATGTATGCATCCCTGAAGTCGTCGAAAAATCCTAGCTTGGTCCTCTGCATAGACCCTGATCCATCTGCAGATTTCAAGTATGCAGCATTATTAAGCTGATCAAACATTTCGCATTTTCTTGGTGCTTCTCATCTAACCCATATAATTCCATGTAGCCATGTCTAAATACATTTTCTTATAGAACATAAGTACTCGATGAAAAGATGTTATCGAGGAAAGTCGATGTAGTTCAGATCTCATAAACTACCTTAAGCACTCATCATCTTCAGTGAGTGCCCAGTCCGTGCGCAGCCCAACCATTGCCGCCATGCCAGCTTCACAAAGGAACAGGATAAGTTCCCGGATAAATCCAACAGTGCATGTGCTGAGGGCACATGCCCTCGAGAGCAGATTTTACTTTCCCGGATAAGCCCACACAGTTTCGATAAGCATAAACATTAAATGGGTCATGATGGACAAGTTTTCCCAAAAGTCCAAGGGAGATGGAAGAACAGAATCGAAAATCGATAAGAAGCATGCACTTACTGGAAGATGTTTGCGGCTTCTCAAGGAGCACCTTGAAATAGGTGTTATCGAAAACAATTGGACTCCCAAATCCTTTACCTCCAATTGTGTGTGCTCCAGATAAAACAATCATCTCCTGTGCCCTGTTAAGTACCAGATATGACTTTAGATATGGGTCTAACACAACCATTTTATGGAACAATGTCTAGAAGCCACAAGGATTAAACATAAAATCTGCTTAAATATTGCCAAGTCAGAGGAGATGAGGTCCACAAAATAGACCAAAATTAAGAACTGGAATTCACAAAATATATATAATTTGAGAAAAAGGACAACTCACGAAAAGCCCTTTTTGCCGAATAATGTTTTTAAGGAAGCTACGTCCAATGTTTCTTCAGGAAGTTTACCACTCGGATCAGCAGTGCTTCAAAAAAGAATTGTGTTGTTCAGAAAACTACTGATACAAAGACAAAACACAATCTTGGAATATATAGCTTTCTTAAAAGTTAAAACTGTAAGTTGAGGGTGTAAAATAAAAATCCACTGTGATTCTCACCTAGAATCTAATCTTCCTAGCCTTACTGGAATTTCAGGCCCACCACAGAGCGCAACTGCCTCAGCACCAGCCACCGCAATCAAATCCGCCCATGACACTGTCAGCACAAACAACAGGAAATTTGACTCGTGTGAATATACCCAAACTGGAGTTCATAAAGAAAGTGCAAGCCAGCAAATGGCATAATTTACATACCTTTCTGAATGTTGTCAATTCCTTCTTTTGCTTTTCTTAGTATCTGTTCAATTATGAGTCGATTAAATAGACATCAACTGAAGGAAAGATATTATCAAGAAGGACATGATATTATTCAAGAAAACAAGTAAAGATAAAGCAATTGATTGTCCCAAAAACACTCAATGAGTGGGGGGGCACCTTTATGGATCTATTTAGGCCAGTATTTTCAGGTCTGTCAACTTCATAAATTATAGAGCCATTCATGCCACCTGAGAGGTATCAAACTATCAATATTAGTAGTCTGACAAAAGGCAAATATGTCTCTTTGATGAACTAATATAGCAAGGTAGCAATCTTACCAGTGTATGCATCACAAATGATGTTATTTCTTTCCTTTTACAAATAGGATTTTATATCACCTTAACAATACCATTTTGCATCATTTTCGTAGACAAATGATTTTATTTCTCAAACACACAGAAGAGATGCATATCATTATATTAAGAAGTTTTCTTATACAAATGCTACTAAAAGACCTATCAGTTTTCTTAGTCCAAAGAATTTGATATTAGGAGGCTAACCTGATTTGTCACCAGTTTCAAAAGTCCCTGCATCATGGAAAACCAATCGAAGCACACCAGCAGCCTTGGCCTTAGTTAAAACATCCCTCACACCACTTCGAATAATCGATGCATCATATATCTCAGCCCTGTGAAATCAACCAGATAACTTCTCTTATAAATAACACTGTTGTTTTAGGAGCAAGAAACAGATTTAAGGATCTTTCCTTTACTAAATCACTGTTCCAAGTTTACTATATTCAACTATGGCTCATTACATGCTTCTCCTCCTAATTACATATTCACATAGTATTTACCATTTGAAACATCAAGAAGATGCTCTTTTGAATGTTGGTTCATAGTTTGAAGAGCCGAATACCTAAATTCAGTGAAAATAATGCACTTACGCGATAGAGATGTTAATACGAGGAAGCAGAAAAGGAAGTAAAATGGCAGAAGCAAAGTCTCTCCTTCTTATACCCCAGGAAGATCTAGGACCTGGAGCCACCAGAGAAGAAAACTTTGAGTTGACCATACTAATTTCCATGGTCTAGCATCAGCCCAAGAAAACAAAAAGTTTCCCATTGTAATTCAAATATTTACAGCTTCAACAAAAATGGTTTGGAACCAAGTGATATGAAGGTTCTAAGTTCTAACTGAAACACAAAGCATAAGAACTGTGATGTCTACCTGAAAGGGAATCTTCAGTTTCCTGCACAAAGAGTTGTGAACATACTAAATCAGCAGCATGCTTACTACCAGCTGCAGAAGCTTTTATTACCAGCTTCCCATCTCTTCTACCTCTGTACATAATGATTTCTCAGGTTATTTGTTTCCATGCAGACAAGGCTGCATCATTTGCATATGGGGATGATAGTTCTGTAACATCACCTGTAGGCACAACTGCTGTAGCTGTAGTATAAGCAGCTGGAGGAGGAAGACGGCGCAATATAGGGAATGTTGGTGAGCTCCATCCCCTTTCCCAGCCTGCCTTCACTGAGTTTTCAGTAAACAGCTACCAGCCTACCACAGCTCTGAAAGAAAGAAAGAAAAAAGAAAAGGACACAAACACTAGTCAGGCTATCTATTCCAGGCTATCCATGTGTGGTTGCCAACTTCCGGTCCCCACAGTCTATTGGATAAGCTGTGTTCAGAAGATATTTATCCCTCCAGTTTTAGTCCTATGATACAGCTATGCCTCCGAAGACCCTTGCTTCTCTCTGTAAATTCACAATGAAATTTCACTGTCCTTGATGTCTTTTTCACTGTGGCACAAACATACTACCTTGTCTTTTTGTTTATGATTTTACAAGAACAAAGAGTTCTCCCAATTGTGCGTCTCAAAATAGCTTTACAAGAATAATCTGAAATACAAATTAACCCAAAAGACGAAAACACGCAACGCCGCTTGACCGAATTCACAAAACAAAGCAACCCACGACTTTAAGCTAAACGACAAGTGACAGATTCAACTATACTAGCTCAAACAAAAAGGTTATTGCTGAAACAATATACTCCCTCCATTCCAAATTATAAGTCATTTTAACTTTCTTGGGAGTCAAGGCATCTCAGAGAATTATAAAGATTTATGACATCAAATAGGTATACTATAAAAATATAATCAAAGAATCTAACGGTACTTATTTGATCTCATAAATGTTAATATTTTATTATATAGAATTTGGTCGAACTTGAGATTTTTTTACTCTCAAAAAATGTTGGAATGACATAATTTGGGATGAAGGGAGTACATGACATTCCGAAAAAATAAACAACGATGGAGACAACATAAATTACAGTACATTTGACACATAACTGGATTTTAATTCTCTGCTTCAATAGTATAGAAAAGCATTGCATTGCTTCACAGATATGATCTCTATAGCCCCAGTTAGTGGCCCAGATATACAGAGTAGCATTCAGGATACTGTAAAACATATTTCTTAGGAGTTGGTCACCACAATCCAAGTTATCTCCAGAGTGCTCGCAGCCAACTCCTATCAAGCTGATATAATGTTGGTAATGGGATATAATGAAGTTCATCTTATCGGTGGATCCTTTACCAGAGATGGCATCACCATACAGGATGTTCATGGTAGCACCAAAGCCAGGATACCACTTGGACAACGTGTCCTTCTTTGTGGGTTTCCAGTTACCAACAAACACATCATGAGCAGATGGCTGCTTCCTCTTCATTGGAGTCATCCACCTCCAAATGGCTGCTTCAAATGCAAGTGTGGCATTCTGTTCCAGTAGCTCTGGGTGGTTCAACAAATCCTGCTTGATACCCTTCCCAACGATACCGTAGTTGTAGTTCCTGGGAAACATCAACAGCATAGCCAATCGTCAATCACTTAACTTAACTCATAAGCGATAGAAGTGAACACAGGGCATATCAGCCTCACCAGTAAACAGGAAGAGCACCTCGGCCATAGTACTCAACTCCTTCAGCACAAGGGTATAATTCGTTGCTATCATCACAATAGCTCTGGCTTGGGCTCAATTCGTGGCTGTAGCAAAGCCCCCAAGCTGTTTCACCATCAGGCGCTTCCTTATATCCACCTGATGGAACAGACAATTCCAGTATTCAGTGTATTACAATAACAATGTCAGATAAAATTCAGATTAATCTACACGATTTCCAATCAAACAAACAGAACTACAGTGTAAAATTGTAAATCCAACCTTGCTAACGTCATTAGTCACACCTACAAAGATCAAACCAAAGTCTATTATAGTGTTGTTTTCCTGGATTAAAAATTGGATGGCAGATTTAAAACCCAGATACCTTGAATTCGACCGTTAGGTATTACTGAAACGAAACAAATAACACGTGTTTCCATTGACTGTATTTGTGATCCTAGTGCTGAAGGTATTCTGTGAAATTCTTTGGAGAAGTCTAGATAATCGAGATCCTCAATTCAATATTAGGCAAATCATCTTTGCCAGTAATCCTAAACTCATCTATACATAAATCTAGCTACATATCTCAGCGTACAAGAACACGGCTAAATGCCTAGAACACAAATTCTACTAGTGAGTACGCCTGCATCAAGCTGTCAGTTCAAATACCAAATCAACTTAATCTATTAGTCGATCCCAGGGCATCCGATTGCTAAATTATAGAGTGGTTAGCAGAGCAGAGAGAAGAAGAGAGCCTAGCGTACATGATGTCTTGGCGCCGACGTGACCGAGGAAGGCGGCGACCTCCCTCATGCCCATCTCCTTGCCTCCGGTGGTGCCGAACCCGCGGGGCTCAAAGAGCGCGGCGGCGGCGATGAAGGCCTTATAATCCCAGAAACCGGCGGCGTGGGCGAGATCGAAGTCGCGCTTGGGGAAGAACTCCTCGAACTGGTACGCCTTAAAGAAGTCGCCGATGGTCTCGTTGCAGCAGAACCGGCTGCCGCTGCACTCCCAACCCTTGTCGCAGACCTTCTCGCTGCCCGCCGCCGACGAAGTGGCCAGCAGAAGCAGCAGCAATGCCGCTCCTCGCGTCCCCGCCATCGCTGTCTTGGGCAGACGAACCAACTCAACACTGGCTGCCGCTGCGAACCAAGGAGCCGATGGAGTTCTCGTCGACAAAAAGGACGGTGGTCGGTGGGGGAGGAAAGGAAGCTGGAAATGGTAGCGGGCGTCGACGCGGAGGGAGACGATGAGCTGTCACTCCATCAGCCTGTCACTAACTCGGTGTACAGGGGTATTCTCGTCAATTCGCAACCTTGTGTAATTCAAATTTTGGAAGTGCTTCCAACACCATCTTTTTGTAAAAATATATCATGTGTTGGTATTAGGCTGTCCGCACCGTGGAATGGCAAAGCCATCGGAACACCACGCATAGAGGTCAACTGGCTACAACGCAGAATGCTAAATAGTACGCTATCCAACGGGCTGCTACAGGAGTACGCCAAACCTGTAGTTCCGCGAGAGGAACACTATCCTCGGCAGCGGTGGGCCCTATGCCGTCGGTCACCTTCGTCGTGCCTGGTAGGTGCACTGCGCGCGGGAAGGAGGAGGGGGGAGCGAGGAGAGCCATGTCGTCCGCGCCGCGCCGCCGGGAAGCCTCCTGGAAGCTGCGCCGCCGGGAAGCCACCGCACGACTCCGTGGTGCTATCCGCCGCTCCCGTCGTGCGCGTTGAAGGAGCTGCAAGACTCCGCGTTGGTGTAGGGTCGAGATGGCAGACTAGAGGGGGGTGAATAGTCCTTTATAACAACTAATCGCAGCGGAATAAAACCTAATCGGTTCTAGCGACAATTCACCCCTCTAACTACGACTCTAAACACCTTGCCAAAGATCCTAACGAGAAGCAAAGGTGCAAGTCTAGCTTGACCTTCCCTAAACCGTTCTAGCGCAAGATCACACAAACCTAAGCGCTAGTACTTTAATCACCAGGGAAACTCCTATTAACTAGCAAGCAAAAACGCACTAAGCACCTAAGCTCACTACTTGCTCAATGACAAGGATACACAATCCAAATCAAAGAGCGCAACTCACTTTAGCTACACAAACTGAGTGAGAACTACTTCTAAGCTACACAAGCTAAGAAGGTGAGTGGCAAGCTACACAACCTAACCGGTCTCACAAGAGCAACTACAACTACACAAATAAAGTAATGCACAATATAAATAACTTGTGTAGAAGGGAGCAAACCACCGCGAAGGATAGGAAGATGTTGACGCGGTGATTTATTTTCCGGAGGTTCACTTGTCGCCACAAGCTACGTCCTCCGTTGAGACAAGCTCCAAGGTTGCCGCCGGTCCTCTTGCTAGTGGTGACCCGCAAGTCACACTCTCCCACGTGGAGTGCTTACCACAAGCTCTAGCACTTGACTCGGCCGGACCACTTGTCGCTCTTCACGTCTCGCTCTACTAGCGATGCTCTTTGCGATCTCCCGCGGGGTGAGCTCCAACCCCTCACAATGCTTCTCTGGAGCTAAGCACAATCTTCTTGCTTGCTTCACGGAGCCACAAGCCACCAAGCCGTCTAGGAGGTGGCAACCTCCAAGAGTAACAAGCACCACCGGTTTGCAACACGATCACCTAGTGCCACACGATGCAATCTCTCAATGCAACGCACTATCGATCGATTACTCACTCCTCGAATGTGAATTCTATGAGCACAAGTGAGTTGGAGAGCACTAAGCCATGCACAAACAAGGGAGACACATTCCCAAGGTGCAAGACCACTCCAACAGCCGGCCACAACCCTCTATTTATAGCTCTCAGTTCAAAAGAACCGTTGCCAACTGAAAACAGCCGTCAGACAGACCGTCGGACCGAACCAGCGCGCCACCGTCGGACCAAAGCCCACGGTCCGATGCTCTCGATGGCCGCCACGTGTCACTAGCCGTTTGAAGTCGAACGTTGGATCACAACGGCTATTTCTCGCGCTGTTTTTCCAACCGTCGGACGCTCAAGCCGATGGTCCGACGCGCGCACAGCTCCAGGCGTCGGACCGTCCGACTCTCACAGACGGGCCACAGCTCGGCCACCGTCGGACTCTCGCGCGGTTAGCCGTCGGACCAATGATCACCACGGTTCGACGCTTCCAGAGAGCTCCCCGAGCGCTCAAAACCGTCGGACTCCAGTCCGACACTCACCGTCGGACTAAACTCTAGCGTCCGACGCTTTCCCGAACGCCACGCGTCACGCCGACACCGCTCGCCACCGTCGGACCGAAGTGGGCAATGGTCCGACGCTCGTTAACCGAGCGTCCGACGCTCGCTATTGGCCAGAACTAGGGTTAGGCGTCGGACTCTACTCAATGGTCCGACGCTATCCCTCCACACAGTCCGACGCTCCTTTTACTTTGCCAAAAACCTCTGAATCCTGCCTCGCAAGCTCGGAAGGAGAAAAAGAGATTTAAACCACCTTTCACCTTTGCAAAAGTGCTAACACTACAAGTGTTCAACCTTAAGTGCAAGTGTGTTAGCTTTTTACAAACATTTTCACAAAGGATTTTCTCTCTTTCCACCTCGCCACTCGATCCTAACAACGTATGCAAGTTAGATCATTCAAGTGGCACTAGATGACCGATATGCAAACAAGTTTGCCCCTCTTGATAGTACGGCCATCTACCCTAAATCCGGTCAAGCACTTTTCTACTCAACCTTAGACCGGTGAAATGAAAATGCCCTAGGTTATACCTTTGCCTTGCGCTTTCCATTTCGATCACCGTCTTCATCTCCGTCTCCGACACCATCGATGCCAATGCAACACATGCACTAACACCTCATGAATAATATGATCCACTTCATATCATCACGTGGCTTTTGGTTCATCGATCCTTGACTTGCTTGCTCTTCACCGTTGCGTTGGTCCATCGGCGCCAAGCCATCACCCGACTTGCCCTTCACTCTTGCAACCGGTCCGTCGACGCGAAGCCTCGTCTTGATCTTCTCCACCTAGCCACATGACTCCATGTCATGTCTCATGCGTTTAGCTCCTTCATCTCCATATGTGTGAGCTAAGCAACACTCAACACGCCATATCCACCTCCATGGCATAGATGCTCACACACATGTACCTGTGGACTAATCACCTGTGTAATCAACACTTAGACACATATTAGTCCACCTAAGTTGTCACTCAATTATCAAAACCAAACAAGGACCTTTCAGTTGGGGAAGCCAGTGCTAGGGAGGGCCCGCCGGGAAGGTCGCCGGCTACCGCCCGCCGCCGCTAGAGGACTTGTCGGGCTCCGCGTCGCCGCTACCGTCCTGCGCGCCGGAGGACCGGCTCAACTCCACGCCAGGGAGTGTCGCGCCGGGGAAGCCCACGTGGGGGAGGGCCCGCTGGGGAGGCCGCCGCTGGAGGAGCTGTCGGGCTCCGCGCCGCCGCTCCCATCCTACGCGCCGGAGGACCGGCTCGACTCCACACCCGGGAGCGTCGCGCCGGGGAAGCCCACGCCGGGGAGGGCCCGCTGGGGAGGCCGCCCGCACCGCCGCTCCCGACCTCCCGTGTATGGGTGAGACGGATAAGTAGAGAAAAAGAAAGGAAAAAAAGAAAAATATGTGAGCCCCACAAGTATAGAGTATGATACAGAGTACGTAGGGGTACGGGAGAAGTTGATATAGAGGTGAGAATTCTTACTGACTAGAACATGATATTCCTTCAGAGATGGGTTTTAGATGTAGAGAGGTGCGGATAGCCTTAGTTATGTACTCCCTCCGTTCGAAAAAGAATATAACTATAGTTTTCATGTCTATTAAAATTATTCAAGTTTAATTAAATTTTACCATTAATAGTACTCCACATTAAGAAAGCGTATTTCAAAATGAATCTAGTGATATTCATTTTGCTTTAAAATAATTTATATTTTTTAAGATAAATTTAGTTAAACATAAAAGCATATGGGTTTCTCGAAATGCAAGAATTATATTCTTTCCCAGCCAAAGGAAGTACTATTGTTAAACACATATTGTTAGCTCATATAAAAATGGATCGTGAATCTAGATCCACATGAAGGATACAAGCGCATTTCGATTTAAAATAAGGTAGACAAAAAATACTTTAGTCTTTAACATATTGTGATACTACTAGTAAACATGTCCGAGGACTATGGTGGAATCCAATATATATCTTGAAGTCGGATCTCGTACCATCATTGGACGCAAGTTATTGGGGCATGAGTCCAAGCCATATATGTGACATGGAAGATGCAATAGCATTTTGGGAGTAAAAAAAAAAAAGGCTACAAGGGAACTTTTGCTCTCTACTGGGGATAAAAACGGATCGAATACGAAAGTATTATTGATATTATATTTATTTTCACATTTCTATTTAGATTCGGATCCAAATACGGATAGTGCTTCTACCAGCTCCATTGGGACACGCTAGGCCCAAGTGTAACAGCGGCAGTGCTGGAATTTTTGAATGGTGGGGATATGCCATCTATGATTAATAATACCACCATTGTGCTTATACCAAAGGTGAAGAACCCGCAGGAAATGAAGCAATTTAGACCCATTTTATTATGCAATGTGGTCTACAAAATTTGTTCAAAAGTGCTTGCAAAACGGCTCCGCCCTCTCCTGGACGATGTGGTGGCCGAGGAGCAAAGCGCTTTCGCTTCGGGCAGATTAATAACTGACAATGTGCTAGTTACATATGAGTGCACTAATTACTTATAGAGGAAGAAAGGCAAATCCGGCGCATATGCCGTAAAACTGGATATGGCCAAAGCATATGACCGCGTGGAGTGGGAGTACTTGAGACAAATCGGGTTGAAATTGGGTTTCCAAGAAACATTTGTCTCACCTGTGATGAGGTGTGTAACAAAAAAAAAAGACATGCGGAGGGTAAGACAGCCCCGGGCATTGCATTAAGAAGAAGATCTTCTCACGCAGGTCAAGAAAACCTCCGAACCTCTACCCTAGCCATACACAGCGGCACCGTAGCCCACGTGAGACGACCACGACCGGGGCTGGGCCTTAGACCTGTGCTTTGGCCATGGGATAGACGAGGAGATTTTTTTAACCTCAGCCTGACATTCGCTCCCACGGGAAGTCAAACTCAGGACCTGAGGAATGCCGCTAGGTTCCTCTAACCAACTCAGCTAGAGGCCCTCTGGCTGATGAGGTGTGTAACATCGGTTTCTTTTTCAGTAAAGATTAATGGAATGCTATCCGATAATTTCAGTCCTTCAAGAGGGATACGGCAAGGAGACCCCATCTCGCCGTACTTGTTCTTACTCTGTGCCGAAGGATTGTCATCATTATTGAAGTCTATTGGCCCAGTGTTTTTATCTAGAGGTGTCCGCATGGGTGTCCACGCTCCATGGATATCACACCTTCTCTTTGCGGATGACTGCATCGTCTTCTCTGAAGCGTCGCAAAGAGGGGCTGCTAGACTTCAAGAGATCCTGGAAACCTATAGTAGGGGTTCAGGACAACAAGTAAATCGGGACAAGTCAACTGTCTTTTTCAGTAAAAATTGCTTGGATGAAGTCAAGGAGATAGTCCGAAATGAGCTGCACATTCCAACTGAAGCTCTATCGGATAGATATTTGGGACTACCTACTGCTATGGGTCGGTCGACGTCTGAAACTTTTGAATTTTTACCGGCAAGAATCAAAAACATGGTGGGCTCCTGGAGTGGAAGAGCAGCGAGCAATGCTGGCAGAGAGGTTCTCCTCAAATCTGTTGCGCAGGCTATACCGACATATTCAATGAGCTGTTTCCTCTTATCCAAGACCACCTGCAGGAAGATGAAATCCACCATTGCAAATTATTGGTGGGGTGGCTCTGGCGATAGTCACCGCATTCATTGGCTACGGTGGGAGGAATTAACCAGGCACAAGTCTGAAGGAGGAATCGGTTTTCGCGATCTGCACCTCTTTAACAAAGCCATGCTGGGGAAACAAGGATGGCGTCTAATCACCCGTCCGGACAGTCTCTGCGCAAGGGTATTGAGAGGTCGATACTATCATGATGGTCAGTTTCTCAGATGCACGAGGAAACGGCACGCTAGCCATACTTGGCGTGCTATCATGGCTGGGAAAGAAATTCTCGAACGAGGACTGATCAAAAGAATTGGCAATGGTGCTTCAACTCACATTTGGCGCGATAGGTGGATCCCCCTGCACTTTGATGCACGCCCAATTACTCCGGGTGAGGGGCAGGAGGTGACACTGGTCTCGGAATTATTAACTGACACATGACAGTGGAACGAGCAGCTGATTCGAGAGATTTTTGTACCTGTTGATGTGCAGGCAATCTTGCGAACCCCATTCCGGCAACATGATGATGACTGGTGGGCATGGGAACCTGAAAAACATGGAGAGTACACTGTCAAAACTGCCTACCGCAAACTTGTGTCTATAACAAGAGATGATCCGATGGGGGCTGGGGGTTCAGGTGATGAAACCTGGACTAGAATTTGGAAGATGGTGGTGCCGCCGAAAGTGAAGCTTTTCTGGTGGCGTGTCCTCCATGAGTTCTTGCCTGCAAAAGAAATTCTAAACAGGCGGCACATAGAGCCAACAACATTCTGTGAGAGGTGTGGTGCTGATTGTGAGTCTATCCCTCATGTTCTCATAGATTGCACCATGGCGAGGATTTTTTGGCAGCAGATTAAAGCGTTCACTGGAGCTAAACTACCACGTCTCCATCATGCTTCTTGGGCAAGTGATCTGCTGCGAGATGAGGTATGTAGTGAGAATAACAGAAGTATTTTCGTCATTGGTATGTACTCGCTGTGGTCTCAAAGGAACAAAAGACGCCATGGGGATGTGGAACTGCCGACCATGAAGGCAGTTCTGTGGTGCGTGGATACAGCCATGGACCTCTGGCAGATTTGTAGGCCGTGCTCAAAACCTGAAAAAAGACGGCGAACAACTTCTTGGACTCCACCACAGAATGGTTGGCTGACTTGGCTCAAATGAAATGTGGACGGGGCTTTCAATCCAAGACTCGGTGAAGGCGCAACTGGAGTTGTGTTGCGTGATGGAACTGGGGCCTTTTTAGCAGGTCGTGCAGAGTGGTATGGCCATGGCCTCGATGCTCTGTCCATGGAAGCACTGGCCTGTCGAGATGGGGCCGTCCTTGCTCATGAGAAAGGCATTCAGAAGCTGATTATCGAGACGGACAGCCAAGAACTTGTCAAGCTGTGGATAGCAGGAGCCAATCAGAGATCCAGAATTGCACCGATCATTAGAGAAGTTCATGATATTTCTTTGTTTTTCTCAGAGTTCAAATTGCTTTATACTAGCAGGTCATGTAATCAAGTAGCTCATGTATTAGCAAAACAAGTTTCAGATGGCACTAGGTTGGGTGTGTGGCATTGTGTCCCATCCTGTGTCAAGAATCTGATGCTTGCGGACTGTAACCCTGCTGAAGCTTGAATGAATGATGATTTGAGTCGGAAAAAAAAAAGCAAGGAGAGGAACAGTTCGTTAGTGATGAACAAATGTTTAGACGATTTCACATGTCCTACTAATTTGAGAGAAGAACAAGTGAAACCAGATGATATAAAGGAGAGTATATTTTTATTTCTCTCATCCAACTCATCTAGCGACGTTGTGGGTCTCATTAAGGGTGGTCTAAGTTTATAAACAAGGGTGGTTTAAGTTTATAACTTATAATTCAATCGTTTCCCCCACTTAAATAGACAACATCAACATATTTTTTTTGTGAACATGACATCATCAACATATTTGTTCAAATAAAGTAAATATTATTTACTACTAATAAAAGTTTGGCGCAAATAGTAGATGGTGTAAATTGGGTTGCTTTTCTTCTTTCTTTCTTTCTTTGGTGCTTCTCTTATAGTTATCAAGTGTTTTGTAACTTCTATAAGTTACTAAAACCAGTGATAAGACATCACAGCGACTTGCGATAATTTATTTACTATTAATTAAGTCTTACTAGGTCTATCCCTTCCCTCTTAAGTAATCGACATTGGCAATTAACACTAAACTAATGTACGCATATACTAATGAAAGATGAGGCGTGTTAATCCCTAAAAGTAGAATTTTCAATGATACTACCATTGCTATGAAATCAAGATCGAAATGGACTATCGTGGGATTTCTGTTAATCCAATGTTTGAAGCCCTATCCAACCTACAAAATGCTAGTTTTATTTGGGAGAAGCCACTCAATTGGTCTTTGTTATTGCAGTATTGTACTAATTCCTATGTTAATGATGACATGTTGTGTCCTATTAATATGGGCTCCAGTTGTTCCTTTTGAGCTGTAGACTTGAATTATAGTTTCCTTTTGAGCTGTAATTTGGGCTTATTTGGATTTTTAGCAAATGCAAACGTGGGAAGATATGGATTTCATCGTTGGGCTACAGTCCACGGGCGGGTCCCGGTCCAACTTGGCAACTTGGCCAACGGCCTGTGCGTGTGGTAATTCACAAAATTCTCCCTGAAAACTTCAGAGAAAAAAAGTCTAGTCGACGCGCTTGTGCGTGGCAGGACCTCAAAAGCCGTCTTCTCCCCCGACCCCGGCGCCCCACCGCCGCCGCCGCCGGCTCCCACCGCCTGGGCACCCCGTTACCTCTCCACCAACCGGGATACCCAGACAGATCCGCACCCACCTGGAGCCTGATCTGCGGGGAGTTGGAGGGGAGATCGACGCTTGAGCAGAGGGAGCCAAAATGGTGAAGGACACGCGCTACTACGACGTGCTGGGCGTGGACCCGTCCGCCACCGAGTCCGAGATCAAGAAGGCATACTACGTCAAGGTAAGCGGCCGGCTCCTCGCTCCCGCCTGCTCTGCCGAGGGCGTTTGATCTGATTCCTGTCGCTGCTGCTGGTCGTGGTTGTGCAGGCGAGGCTGGTCCACCCCGATAAGAACCCGAATGATCCGCAGGCAGCGGAGAAGTTCCAGGTACATGTGTTTTCGCCATTTCTTAGCCCGTGGCATCTATACTTTGCTCGACTAACAGATGCTGCTGCGAGTTACTCTGCCTGTAGTGTACAATCCTTGATTCAATGGCTCAGCTAACAGATGCTGCTGCGAGCTTCTCTGCCTGTAGGATGTAGTAGTGTACAATACTCGATTCAATCGCTCAGCCAACAGATGCTGCTGCAAGCTACTCTGCCTGTAGTGTAGAATATTCGATGCAATCAGATTAGGGACTTATTGCTCGACGGCAGTTTGCAAACAGTTTACTAGGGAACGCTAACTGTTTGGTTTACTGGTTTAAATGGGTTTTGTTAGGCGGCTAGGCGTAGTAGTCTTCTGTTGAACCTTGAACGACTGTTCACTTCAATGATACAAATGATACAATATTGCTAACAGGATAGTTAAAACCATCTATTATAGGCAGTATGATTAATAGGAATCCAGTTCTTAATCAACAGTTTGGACGAGTGAACAAAATCTAAATCAGACATATATGACACACTCCCCTACTGTTTTAGTGTTTTATACTAAGAGTTGCACCATATCATGTATGCTTTAAGAAAGGAGACATTATACATGTCATAATGTCATTTTAAAAAGAAAGGTCGTGTTGAGACTTGTCATTTGTCTCATTTTTAAAAATAGGATTGGTCATACTTGAGACTTGAGAATTTCTGAATTCGGCAACAAATTCCTTTATCCAAAGATAACATCCTCAATGTAGGTTGAATGCTCTTTATTTGTTGCACTGAGCTAGGACATTTCACTAGCATGGTGTCTGTGACTGTGTGCAGGGACAATTATGATGATATTTTACTTGTGACTCTGGTGACATTATATACTGACAAACCGTGATATGTGACTCTCTCTCCCTCTATCTGAATATGTGACATAAATGCATGCTTACAGTTAAAAATTCTACATCACTATTGGACATGTTGAGCATTGCTACTGAATGGATATATATACCTTATATGATTCTTCATGACCAGTCTTAGAATAAGATTTGGTGCCATTACGTGGCATCACTTTATGAGGAAAGATATGATGCTCTTTCCACAGTCTTGTTTGCAACTTTGCATACTATTTTGTTCTCAGTAGAATTTTGATAACAGGAACTAGGAGAAGCATACCAAGTTCTGAGTGACCCCACACAGCGCCAAGCTTATGACTCGCATGGGAAAGACGGCATCTCAACGTACGTTCAATTACAAATAAATTACATGCTGCCGCTTGTCAAAGGAACTAGGGCTTGTTGGAACATGGAAATCTTTCCTATTCCTATGTGAATCAAACTATTTCAAACCAATGCACTACCTTCTTTTCTTTGGCACTGCTGCTCTCGGCAGGAAAAATAAAACTTGAAGTAATGGCATGATTCTGCTGCATCTTATGAGTAGGAAGCACAGGCTGTACCAAAAGGGGAGATGTTAAGCTCATAGAGTCAGGATTCATGATTAACCATTATGGATATTGTATTTGAAACTTTGATAGAGCAAATTATCTTCTCCCACTGAAGATAGGATTTTGTTGGGTTAACTGGTGATTTCAATCATGCTGCAAATATTCTTATAAGAGAGCAAAATACTTACATGATTTCAACATTTGACAGGGAAGGAATTATTGATCCAGCAGCAATTTTTGCAATACTATTTGGTAGTGAGCTTTTTGAGGATTACATTGGTCAACTGGCAATGGCATCAATGGCTTCACTTGATAATTTTGGTGAAGATGAGCAGATTGATGCAAGAAAGCTGCAAGAGAGAATGCAGGTATATTCCTTTTAGCAGGATTGTTCTATAAACTTCCAGATAGTTGTTTAATAACTTAATATCATCATGGTAGTTGGTTGGTCATATCCCATCCATGTTTTTCTTTTTTTTTTCTTTTGCATTTCATACTCTTCCGGCAATAATATCATGCTCAATGGAAAACTAAAACTGCAGGCTGTTCAAAAGGAACGGGAAGAAAAACTTGCAGAGACACTGAAAAATCGGCTACACACTTATGTCCAAGGAAATAAGGCAGAATTCATCCATCATGCTGAAGCAGAGGTGTCCAAACTTAGCAATGCAGGTTTTAGCTGTTACTAATCAGCCCTTCTGGCCCTCGATGCTATATATGTTTTTCTTGTTAATTCTCATGCTGTCGGTGTTCTTAGTTAGTGTATGGTAAATACATTTTTCTTGTCTCTTTTATTTATTATATGATTCAATATATAGTTAAATATCTTGACAAGTATTACTGCATTTGACATCACTCTTAGAACTGTTGACTTTAGTTGAACGTTGGAATATAACTGGATATCTGATTTATTTTTTTCTAGAAAGGCCAAAGCCAAATTTCATTACTATTGTAACGGAATTACACAGTTCAACAAGCAACAAAAAACAAAAACGAAATTACTATCTGATTTCTTTTACAACCACTTATTTACAATCGAAATGCTGCAGAAAATACAAACATGGGAAGCACATTCGAATTTCTTAATGCACTCTTAACTAATAACTGATAATAATAAAAATGGTTTGAAACCAACCTCTTATCTGAAGTAAAAGATGTACATAAGATCGCAGCTGGCAGATATGCCATTCTCCCTTGTCCCTGAAGTTTATGATAGTGTCATAATCCTATCGGATTTTTTTTTTTTCTAAACCTGTTGTTTAGTGTTATCAGTATGCACTCAATCTTTGTGCACTTCAGGCTATTCTTCTCATTTGTTCTTTCCATGTAAGTTGTGCTCTGTTAATTGAAGTTTTTGCCTCTTTTGGTTCTGTTTTGTTATATGGCAGCATATGGAATTGTTATGTTGAACACTATTGGCTATGTATATTCAAGGCAAGCTGCAAAAGAACTTGGAAAGAAAGTGATGTTTTTGGGGGTTCCATTTATTGCTGAATGGTTTAGAGACAAAGGGCATTTTATCAAATCCCAAGTAACAGCTGCCACAGGTAACATAGAACTGATCATTGTTTAGCCGGAGTTTTGTCCAAAAATTTTGGAAACATATCATGCAGCTTATGGCATCATCTATGTTGATGTTTATGTGCTATGTTTTTCATGAATTTTGTTGTGTCCTTATTTGGCAGGTGCAATAGCTCTTATGCAGTTGCAAGAGGACTTGAAGAAGTATATGAGTGCTGAGGGCCAGTACACAGAGGAAGAACTTGAAATGTACATGGAAAACCACAAGAAAGTCATGGTTGATTCCTTGTGGAAGCTTAACGTTGCTGACATAGAAGCCACATTATCCCATGTCTGTCAAATGGTCTGTCCCAACAACTGCACCTTTCCCTTTGCAGCCATTAGTACTTTATTAACGCAGCTAGTGTAGCTGTAGATTTCTAACACTTCCAAAACCAGGTACTTCAAGACAGTAGTGCCAGGAAGGAGGAATTGCGCCTTCGTGCTAAAGGCTTAAAAACTTTAGGAAAAATTTTTCAGGTATTGCTCAATTTCCATTTTTATATCTATAATAAAGCCATTGATGTTTCAGTATCTGAGTTTTATTCTTGCTCCACTTAGCGGGTTAAGCTCAACCCCAGCGAGGGGGAAACATCACAAGTGAAGAATATAGACAACATGGATGACAATGATGGCAGCTCCCCTGAATCATCCCCAAAGAGAGAGGCACAGTTCACTCCTAATCAGCCTCCTGTCCCGGTAACAGCTCCTCTTCGTAAACACGACTGCTTTGCCATTGTAACACCATCAAGTTATTGATATCTTCGAAAAGCTTCCTGACTCTTTCTCGTCCAAGCCACTGACTTGCTTTCTTCTGTTTGCTAGAGCCCGTATGTGGAGGCACCTCATGTCAACGGAGTCTATTGTCCGTTCCCAATGCCAGCAGCTCCACCTGGTGCGCAGAGGGATCGAATCCCATGAGTCCAGATGAAATCTGCTTTGTCCTATTGGCTCTGTGTAACATTGCCTGTAATAGTAGATCATTTGCATGATGCGCCGTTTGAATCTGAAGTAGAGGAAACACAGGAGTCTGTCTGTCAGGTGTCCTCTGCACTCCCTGTTATTTTGGTCGTGTATGCATAGACTGTTGATAGCAGCCGTGTCTTGTGTACAGGTGTGTTTCGCTATTGTTTATCGGTGCAGCTGTAGGTGTACATGTTATGATGTCCATTGTTATTATTGTTCTGTTGTCGGCCTGTTCTATTTTTTAGCATAACCAGTGGTTACATTTGCATCCATGGGAAATGAAATGAAGTTCTAGTCGTTGTTTTCCATCATTCAGGTGTCGGTATTAATGGGGCTAGGTTTTCATGAAACAAGTTTGTTCAGACTTCCGCACAAATGCATGGAAAGTACACAGTGGATTATTGTGATTCTTAAGATTGACTACTATTCTATTATAGCCTGGGGCCAGGGCATTGAAAATTGAGGATTGCCTTCGGAACCTCACCGATTGAAGTTCAACTCTAAGTGCGGCAAAAAATTAGGTGAGGTCTATCCTCACCGTGCACGGTGCGGTGAGGAGTGTACAGCTAACGCGTGGATCGTAGTATCATTTGAACTATGGGGCTCATTTTTTTTTTCCGTTCATGATAGAATTTGGAACTTATTTGAAAGTATTGTGAAACTCCTGTCATGTAAAGAGGCCTTCTCTGTTTGTGTGAACACAAACACCGTCCAGTTCTGACAACGGATGCTTATGAATGATACCTGATGATCCCACGCAGGAAGTAAAGAATGAAATTCCTGGCATGGACTAAGCAAACAAGGACGAATCTGGTTGTACTGAAAGTGTAGCACAAAATTGGTAAGGTCTTTTGTGAAGTAGAAATTTCATCAAGAATAATATAAAAGTTTTTAGAGGAGTCAGTTTATTTTTATACAAGAAAAAAACACAGAAAAACAAAAAAGTGACTAAGAGAAGCAGTCCACGTAAGGGCATTGCAACGCAAGCAGGCAGTTCATCATCGTCCTCCCTCCTCATCCGAAGCAGTTCCGTGGTAGTACGTGACAAGGGTAGCACCGTGACAGACTCGGATGCTAGACCACTGCGATTACCACACGGATTACTCCCCCTCCATGATCTAATCTAGCTACGCAAGCAGCGGCGGCGTCGCACACGGCACATCCATTGCTCAGTCCACGCCACCGTCCACCTCGTAGTCGTCTCACTGCTCCCGATCCGTCAGCCACCGATTGGTCAGGAGGCGGCGGCGGCGGCGATGGCGTCCCAGGACGACGGGTGGGGAGGCGGCGAAGACGGCAGCTCGCTCTTCGAGGGCATGGTCCTCTTCGCGCCAGAACCCACCGCCGCCGAGGAATCGGTCCCTGCCCCGGCCCCTGCCTCCGTCTCTGAGCTGCCACCCGCGGCTCGCCCCGACGCCGACGCTGCCTCGTCCGCGCCACCGCCGCTCGACGAGGATCTCTTCTCCGATCTCACCCTCCTCGCCCCACCGGAGGAGCCGCTCTCGCTGGAGCAGCCGCCCCCGCCCCCGCCCCTGCCCCCGCAAGGCGAGGATCGGAGCCACGCGGCGGTTGCCCCCGCGGCGCCAGCCCCTGCTGCGGCGCTCTCCCGGCAGCCGTCCTCCTCATCGCTACGGAAGAAGAAGAGGGCTGTGCGCATCGGGTACGCCCGCTCGCCGCAGCCGGCGCCGCCTTCCCCTCCTGCCACGGTTCCCGCCTCCGCAGCGGCAGCTGCGATCTCCGCTAGCAGTATCGCCTTCCTGGACGCTTCGCCGCATCCGGCCGCTACTCGGACCCTTGACCAGGTTCCTGATCGGCAAGCCGATGTCAATGTCAACGGCTACGAGGCACACGCACACGCGGAGGCGGTGGATGTGGATTCCACCAATTCACCGCGTGTAGAGGAGGCAGCAAAAGAGGACGATGGTGAGAAAGAGGATGAAGATGCTGGAGTTGCAGACTTGGGGATCGACGAGAGGCTGGCTCTCCTCAGATCCCAAATTTCTGGCAAGCTCGACTCGATCCAGCAGAGGGCTGCTGCTGTGGCTGCCAAGAGGAGGCTTCTGGCTGGCCGGCGGAGGAAGGTGGCGGAGGAAGCGGCCTCCGTGGCATCCAGGCACAAGGATTTGGAGAGGGAGCTGGAGGAGGCCTGCGAGGCCGAGGACTTTGAGAGGGCAGAGCGGATCAGCGACTCCCTCGCCGCGCTTGAGAAGGAGAAGGATCGGCTCTTGACGGCGCTGCGTGATGCTGAGCTCGACTATGATTCAGTGGATTCGGAGTTGCAGGAAGTGCTTGAGTCTCGCATTGCTGCAGAGGAGGAAGCTGCTGCCCTTCTGGAGCAATTTGCAAAGGTAAGTTCGCTTTGTCAGTATTGTTTTAACTTGGCATAGATTTGTACTAGCTCCAAATCCATTGCTCAAACATTAAAGTAAGAAAACATAGGCATCTGAATTTCCACTTTCAAATATAAGTTTTTGCTAATCAAATATATTTACAATTTTTACCTTGTAATGCAATCTTGGTGTAATCTTTTCTTTGTTTGATTTGGAAAAAAATAACATGTATAGACATGAGCTAAGGAGGGGGCTAATTTTCAACACAAGATAGAACGTGTAAATTCGGGAAATGTTCTATCATATTTCTTTGTTTGAAAAGAACATGTATAGACATGATCTAAGGAGGGGCTAATTTTCAACACAAAATAGAATGTGTAAATTCAGGAATGTTCTATCATATTATGTGTGCAGTATGGCATGCAATTTTTGTTGACACTCCAAGAAATTATTGGCAAAAAGTTTCAAACAAGATAATATTTCCATCCTTTTGACTACAGGTTACAAAAGTGAGCTATCGTATATGTTTGAAAAAGTATACATATTACTATTTTACATGGGACTCGTTGCTCAAGTTTGTGAATTAGGTCCTTGTGCAGTTGTGCTGCATCACATAGCTTTGTCCAATATACCTTTTCTTCCTGTTATGTAACTTGCTGCAACCATCTAGGGCCCAAAACCACAGTTAAAAGTCGATGCAGCATACGCTGATCTACAGTACAAACTAAAGAACAAGCAATTGCTATCTATGGTATAATTGCACTGAATTCTACTCTTTTATTCTAATTTGTGAAACTCTACCTTTCTTAGGATGCCACTGAACATGCTAATTCAGAGAGCAAGCAAGCAGAAGAACTATCCTCAAAAGAAATAGAAGGGTGGCAAACATCAATGGAGTTACTAGAAACAAAGAAGTTAGAAATGGAGGATTGAAACACAGTTGGTTTTAGAAGCACGTTCTGGGTTGGAAGGATCGATAGAGCATTTGGTTGAAGAAGACAAACTAGAGAAAGATACTCTTATTGAAAAAGGAGAAATCCTCAGCAAGGAGTTAGCTGAGCTTCTAGAGTTGGTGAGGTTGAAAGAAGCACAGATAGCTGAAAACAATGCCCGGATCCATCAAGTTCAAGAAAGAATCAGTGCAGTGGTCTCCAGATTTCATGGCTCTCAGTCAGATATTGACTTGAAGCTCAATTCCTTGAAGGAAGCCCAAAGTAAAGTGAATCTAGAGACTGAAGAACTTGTGTTGAAAAAGAATGAAATTGATAAGTTCATTTCTTTAACAGAGCAAAAAGATTCAGAGTTGAGGGAAATTATTGGTGCTTGTTCCTCTGAAGCAAAAGCTTGCCAACAATCAGTTGAAATAAGAAGAAAGCTTGCATCATCGATTTTGAAGTCTAGAGAGGATAGAATTGGGTTGCTAAAAATGGAAGAGGAAATTTTGCAAGACATTCAAATGCTTAGGCAAAAAATTACAGATGCAAGAACTACTCTTCAGGTACATCAACTCTTCTTTTAATTTTTTTGTTATTTCTATTATTAAAATATTGAGCTTCATGTTTTGTTTTGGATGTAAGCTATTCTAAATATTTCATACTGGATTTTATGACTTGCAGGAGGTCTCTTCAAGGAGAACAAGCATACAGCAAGAAATGGAGTCATTTAAGCAGAAGTTGAGCTTCATTGACAAAAGAGGCCCTGAACTAGAGGCTGAAAAGAAAGTTGCAGCTGCTGCAAGAAACTTTAAGGAAGCAGGAAGGATAGCTGCAGAGGCAAAGGCTCTTAATTCCGAAAAGGACGAACTGCATGATAAGTTGGAGAAAGCTGCTACTGACCTAGAGATAATAGAAAAGGATATTGTAGCAACTACTGACAAGATACAGGAATGTGAAGGGCTTATTGTACTCAAAGAAAAAGAGTCAGCATTGGCAAGTTACAAAAGACTCCGGTTAGATTGTGCTACTGCTAGAGCAGAATTGACTGCTGCCACTGAAACCGATGATAATGAAGAAATTGAGATACTACGTAAAGAAGCTGAAGCTGCTGAGTCTAAAGTAATGGAACTCAAAACATGCTATGACCTCCAAGTGGAGGACGATGAGTTCATGTTTCAACCTGTAGTCCCTATAGCATTCATAACAAATTCAACAGGGCAGCACTTGGCAGAAATTGCTTCTTCATTTGGCCTGTCTCCTTAGAAGTGAAATTAGACAGTGCACTTGCACGGTAGCAGGTCTGTCTCTTACACTGTGATCCCACTCTTGCGAGCACTGCGCATATTGAGGGGAAGATCGGTGCTAGCGTGAAACTCTCCTTCCAGGATGTCCTCCTCAACGACCCCTCTTTTAACTCCCAGCATGTGTAATCTACTCCAAAACAGAGTAGGGGATTCTAGGGAAGATTAAGTGTACAACATACATTTTGCATGCTCTGTAGGAATTTAGTTTCCCTACACATTTTTTGTGTACATTAAAACTGTAATTTTTTTGCTCAGTTTTGATTGAAATTGCAGTGACATGCCATCAGTCAACCAGTATGTAATCAGATTTTTTTGTTTGAGAAAAAGGATGTAATCAGAATAAAATGTCCAGGAATGGAGCTTCTTGTGCATTTCCTCATTCTGCCTGTGCGAGTTGCCATTGGAATAAACTGACCACTAACCAGTAACTTGAACTGATGAAATTACACATGTTTAAGACAGTTTTGATAAAGCTGCGTCTCAGTTGGAAGGAAGAAGGTTCCTGCAATGCCTGTAGCTGTAGGTTGGTAATTTATGCCTTTCTAGAAGCTGTGACCTTGTGCAGGATGGGAGTGGTTTGATCCATTGGAATGCAGAAGCTGTGGACCTCCTAAGCCGTTGTGGAATCTGCACATGAACTAGCCAACTCTCTACCTGCCCAACTGAGTCACCAAAAAGGGGTGACAAACTAGCCATGCTGTGTACTACTTCTTTGTGCATAATATAAAAGACCTTGGATCAAATCACAGAAGCACCTGGAGTCTGAGAGAATGGCAAGCACTGCTAAGGGTAAAGTCTGTGTCACTGGGGCGTCTGGTTTCATCGCCTCCTGGCTCGTCAAGCGGCTTCTTGAGTCTGGGTACCATGTCCTGGGAACAGTCAGAGACCCAGGTCAGTTTCAAAGACCCTGGTAACGGTTTATGTCATCTTTATTACTTGTCAAATGAATCACTAATGAAAGCAAGGTCCCTCGTTTGGTGTCTTGATAGGGAACCACAAGAAAGTTGGACACCTCTGGGATTTGGAAGGCGCAAAGGAAAGGCTGCAGGTTGTGAGAGCTGACCTCTTGGAGGAAGGGAGCTTTGATGATGCCGTGATGGCTTGTGAGGGCGTCTTCCACACTGCATCCCCTATCATCACTAAATCTGATTCCAAGGCATGCTAGACACCAATTCTGACCACTCCACTTTTGTTAGAAACTAAAGGTTTTTCCTTATGTATGCAGCTTCAGAAAGCCTTGAACAAATAACAACTGAAGTATGTCGATTCCACTTTGCAGGAGGAAATGCTCGATTCAGCAATAAACGGCACCCTGAACGTGCTACGTTCGTGCAAGAAGAATCCATCCCTCAAGAGGGTTGTCCTGACGTCTTCGTCCTCGGCCGTGAGGATCAAGGACGAAGCCGATCCTGCCCCCTAACGTTTTGCTGGATGAAACATCGTGGAGCTCCATTGAGTACTGTGAAAGTCTCCAGGTGAGCCTAACAAGGTTATCATCAAACCCAAACTCAGGCTATGATCTTGTGCAACGATTTTCTCTGAAGAAGAGTAATTTGGTATCGCGACAATGTGATGCTCCCTTTAGATATGGTATGCCGTTGCAAAGATCCTCGCCGAGAAGGCGGCCTGGGAGTTTGCCAAAGAGCACAGGATTGACCTTGTGACTGTTCTTCCGACCTTTGTTATCGGTCCTAATCTTTCTCCTGAGCTCGGCCCCACTGCTTCTGATGTCCTCGGCTTATTCCAAGGTATGCAAAAATCGATCTCTGTCAGAACACTACCCTTACCAGTGGAAAAAACTTTTTTTTTTGGAAGAACTACGGTAGGGATTGCCAGCGTGAACTTTTATAAACAATATGCATGCAAAGGTCGCTTTGCCGCACACGATGCAAGATTTGTGAAAGGGTGACCACTGATATGCGTGCATTTGCTGTTGCTGTTGTTGCAGGAGAGACTGCGAAGTTCACGGCGTACGGGAGGATGGGGTACGTCCACATCGACGACGTGGCGAGGTGCCACATCCTGGCGTACGAGTCCGCGGGCGCCCACGGGAGGTACATCTGCAACGCGGCGGTGCTGGGCTGCGGCGACCTCGTCGCCCTGCTCGCGCGGCGGTTCCCGGCGTACCCGATCCCGAGGAGCCTGCCCAGCGTCTACGGCGAGCAGACGTACGGCTACGACACGTCCAAGGCCCGCGCGCTGGGGCTCGGGGAGCTCAAGGGCGTCGAGGAGATGTTCGACGACGCCGTCGACTCGCTCAGAGGTCATGGCCATCTCCCCGCCGCCGAGCACGCGTAGCCTTGTTGACAAGTTTGTCGGTCGCCCGGTCGCTGGTAGAGAGCTTTTGATTCCTACATACTGGTCTCTTGTCTGTCTTGGACTGCCTGACTGCAAAAGATGATGTAGCCACTAGAAAAACTGCAAAAGGTTAATTAAATAAGAATAGAGGGAGAGGTTCAGCTCACATTTGTTCATGTGATTATTACACTTGACAAACAAGATTATCCTATGTGCAGCCATAAGTCCGTTGCAGTTAGTAGAATGCGCAGCCCGAAGAAGTGAAGAATGAAGATGACCCTCCCATTGGATATTTTAAGGTTGAACTAGATCAGCCACCCCGAGCACAGAAGTAGCCATGGGCCGGCCCATGGGCCATACGGAACATGGGCCCATGGATGCATGCAACAGAGATAATCAGTGCTAGTTATCCCTCACCGTCCTCTCTTATCCTCTCACTCACCACCTCCACTCCACCTTGTCCTCGCGTCCGGCCATCCGCGTCCCTCCTCTTCTCTGCCGCGGCCTGGTGAGTGATTACTGTCGCTGGTACTTCGTCTACCCTTGGCGTACGTGACGTGCTGCATCTCGTCCCCAACTCTCTGCGGCTAGGGCCTAGGATCTTGTTCGTTGGCACTCTGATTCGCGCCGCGCGTGTCGTGTTCGACGATTTGCCCGCGCTCGTTCCATGGCGTTGTGTTGGGTCTGAATCTCAGACAGAGTTCCGGTCTTTCGGCAGGGGGTGTGAAGGTCGCGATGGCCAGCGGCGTCAGCGATGGCAGCGGGAAGAGCCTGGCGCGTTGGCTGCGGGAGAACGGGTTCGACGACGACGCCGTGGCGCGCATGTCCAGGCGGTGCAGGAACCTGCACAGCCTCGACGCCGGCGAGGCCTCGGGCGTCTGGGACTACCTCCTGACCGGCGTCAAGATGGAGCGGCGGAAGCTGCGGCACGTGGTGGCCAAGTGCCCCAAGGTGCTGACCCTGTCCGTGGACGGCAAGCTCGTGCCCACGGTGCAGTGCCTCGCCACGCTGCAGGCCAGGCCCGGGGAGGTGGCGCAGGCCATCGCCAAGTTCCCGCAGATACTGTTCCACAGCGTCGAGGAGAAGCTCTGCCCGCTCCTCGCCTTCTTCCAGGCGCTCGGCGTCTCCGAGAAGCAGCTCGCCAAGCTGCTCATGGTCAACCCTCGCCTCATCAGCTACAGCATCGAGGCCAAGTTCTCGCAGACCGTCGACTTCCTTGCCGGACTCGGCGTCGACAAGGAAGGCATGATCGGCAAGATCCTCACCAAGGAACCGTATATCATGGGGTACAGCGTCGACAAGCGGCTGCGCCCCACTGCCGAGTTCCTCAAGTCGGCTGTCGGGTTACAGGGGCCAGATCTCAAAAGGGTGATCATGAGCTTCCCGGATATTCTGTCGCGGGATGTGGATAAGATTCTGCGCCCCAAGTTAGCGTTCCTACAGAGCTGTGGATTTAGCAGGAATCAGGTCACGGCATTGGTGGCTGGATACCCTCCTGTTCTCATCAAGAGCGTCAAACATTGCCTGGAGCCAAGGATGAAGTTCTTGGTTGAAGAAATGGGACGGGACATGGGCGAGGTGGTAGATTATCCCCAGTTCTTTCGCCATGGCCTCAAGAGGAGCCTGGAGTACCGCCACAAGGTGCTCAAGCAGATGAACTCGAGTTGCAGCCTCAGCGAGATGCTAGACTGTAACCAGAAGAAGTTTGCCATGAAATTCGGTTTGGTTTCAGCAGTTTAGGTACTCAACTTGTCTCTAGTTCCAATGTAGCATGTTTTATTCTCAGGTGAATCTTTTCGTTTGTACCATCAGGTTGTATTGTTCTTGAATATTTGGGCAATTATAATTGATAATGCAAGGTCCTCTTTCAAGTTTCAACTGGTATCCTTGACCTTGAGTATATATAATCTCTATATTTTGTTTGATAGCAAGCAAAATGCAAAGCTTGTGGGTTTCCGTCTGTCGGTACACTCAACTGAAATTCACAAATTTTTAGTAGTGCGGTAAAGCACAAACATGATTAAGATCAGCTATAATTTTCCTCTCTAAGAAAGAACTATCACAATTACCTATTTACAGTTTTACACACAGCACCAGCAGATTGTTCTAAGAATCTTGGCTCCTCACTTGCATACAAGCACATATATAGAGGAAACGAGTGCCTACTCAGCCAAACTCCTATGCACAGTGTATCTGAAAGAAGATTTGTAGGGCAACCACTCAACACACTTGTCAATCTTCCTCCTAAGATATTGTCTGATCTCTTTTTGCTGTAGTTCAGGCATGCTCTCGCATACTATGTCAATAAGGTCAGGTAACTCTAGGGAAGCATCCTTTGCATAGAAGTGGAGAACTTTGGGTAGGAAGATGGTCTGCTTCCGGACCATAACATTTGCTTGAATGAACTCGGTTCTGGCTTGCTCCAGTTGATGGTATAACCTCTTGGCTGTGTACAGCCTTACCTGCATAGATCATTAACAGCAATTATAACTCAAGAAAGATATGGTTCGAATGTTGGAAAATTAGCAAGAGCTGTGGAAATTACAGGTGGATCTGAAAATGCTCCGGTCGAAAGAGCAAAGTGAGCAATTGGCTCCTGAATAACTTAGCGCGTATGGATGTATGGAGCTCCCTGATTTTTTCGTTGGCGTAAATAGTGTGCGAACCCACTGTAATTTCATGCCCATCAATATGTTAGTGATTAGATGTGAAACTTCTTTTCGTTTGTTTGAATCCTTGACTGCTGGTACTAATATATAGACAAATGCTATACCAGTGAAGGGCGGTGGGATTGGCATCCGAGAATCGAGTTCTGAATAATTTGGGAATTTACTGAATGTCCACCCACATTATATGCAGCCTAGAACAGATTGCTCAACACTGTCAGAGAAATTCATACATGATTCCAGTGTGATTATTATTTGATTATTTGTTAAAAGTACGGTAACTATACCTTCAAAATCAAGTCAGTGCTTTTCATTCGTTTTTCCTGTAATCCATAGGCCATGAAAGCCTGCCATATTTCAGAAGGGATGTTAGTTATGCATCATATTCATGTTGAGTCTAAAGTTGAATATTCTTTAAGTTGTCGGTTCTCGGTTGTAAACAATACTGAACTTACATGCATAACCAAAGCATTGTGGATGTTAATCCAAAAACAGAGTTGCTCTTCATGTGCCATCTTTGTAGGATCAATCTTCTCCAGCCGTTTTATCAGTGATCTAGAACAGAAGATTGAAGATACCACTTATAAATCAAGCATTTTTCCCTTTCTGTGTTTTATAAATCAAGCATTTTCCCCTTCCTATGTTCTAATCTTTTTACCTGGGTGCTTACCTGATAGTATCCAGCATTTTAGATGCATAATCAAATTTGTCTTCATCTATATGTATCCTTGGGAAGATTATCATTCCACTGTACTGCCCATTATTCCCATCGGATGAAGCATATGTATCTGAGGTTGCATCGACATTATAGTAACATCGAGGGCTCCAACCATCAACCGTGTGCTTCAGAGAAAAAGAACTCGATGCAGATGAGAAAGACGGTGTGGATGACGTCACAGAATTCGCCTCTTGTAGTGGTCTGCTTGCAAGTTTGCAGTAAACACCAGAAATACACCTTAGAATGTCCTCTGAAAGTTTGCACGAGATCTTGGGCACATATTCAGCGATCGAAGCGCTCAAGAAGTTGGCAAGGCTAGACCGCCCTGAAGATGATCTTGATAGCTCCTGTGTATGCTTCAGAAACATCAGAGTTCTGTCAGATGCTTTGTGTTGTGAAGAACCAGCTACTGAAAACAGAGCTAAAAATCGGGTGTCGTTTGTGGGATCTTTCTAAGCTGCTGGTAAATACTGGAAAGATGGGTCGAAGAGAAGAGATGCTGTCCATACACGTTTAGAATCTGAGAGTGTTGGCAGGTTGTAGGATGCAGACTCCTTGATGTTTCTCAGGCGAAGGGTGCCTTCGTCAGTAGTCCTTTTGCTGTGTTGACGGTGCGATTCCTGCTCCACCTGCTTTGATCATAACTGTTTCGTTAGCACGCAGCATGACATCTGAACATTGATGTATTCCATTTCCAGGTGACAAGTTTTGTACCTGAGCGGACGCACGAGGAGACACGCCGAGGTACGGATCGAATGCTGCTCTGTACAAGGACAGTAGGTGTAGTTCCTTGCGAACAACTTCCTCCTCAAGGACAGCTATCTCCCAGGCCAAATCTGCGACAGACTGAATTCAAAACAGAATCAGGAAACAGCAATATAAAAGGCGCAATTAATTCGTACTTGGATATGTACTTATTATCTGCCCCATTCTTACTAAATCCTGTTCAAAATTTGGAATTGAGACAGTTCCTGACTATAGCAGGTACTAGTAGTGCATCATTAAGAAAAAAAAAAGAAGCATAATGATAACTCATGACTTTAGTCACTTCTCCCTAGATAGGACAAAGCATCATTCTGTTGGCATCAGGGATATACTAAACTATTAAGAACAGGAACAGTGATTTATAAAGTATGGACGGAAGACCTGCATTGTAACAGCGTTTATTCAGCTTTTGGAAACAACTAGGCCCTCGAGATCATGAAGTAATTTGTTAAGTATCCAGAACTAACCTTTGAAATACTTCTTTCAGCTGTGTCGGCAGTTGTGATGATGCGATGCTCGCGCAATTGTTCAGGGAGGTTGAGTGAATATCTTCTGTCAAGCATCTTACTGCGATTGACTGCCTGCACAATCATGAAATGGCGTGGAAGAGGCAGACTTCAGCAAAGAATGTAGCAGCTGGAGAAATCTGTACATGTAATGTTTGACGAACAGGACTAGCATGAGCCATAACCAAAGACAAATTAGATTACCCACAGGTATGTGATCGGAGAGTCGCGGTGACACGTCAGGAACATTTACATATGTGCTCATAACACTGAAAGTACAACGATTGGTTGAGGTTAGAAAGATACTGAACCAGAGAATTGCAGTGTAATTGAAAGCTTGGGCAGCCAGGCTACTGATACTGAATAATTTTGCAGCCAAAGATGGATCCTTTCTTTTTCAGTCAAAAGAGTCCAGAAAAAAATGACCTTCAAAAAAAAAAATGGACCTGCGAAACAAAGAGTCCAGAAAATGATTTTGGAAGTACAACTACTGTCTATATTGCTGTATTGTGTTCTTATTCACTGACATAAAAGGGAGGAGCAACAAGCCTAGAACAGAAACTCTGAACATTACTGGCAGTACATATCACCTGAAGTGAAGTGTATCTGCTGAAGACAATGACAGAGCACAGTAACACAAGGAAACACTTGAAGTGGGCCCATTGCAAAAACAAAACAAAACAAAAACTGTTTATTTTTGGAGAGAGAGAGAGAGAGAGGAAAGAAGAACCCACCCCCCCCCCCCCCCCCCCCCCCAAAAAAAAATGATGCTCACTTTTGTGCAATCAAATCAAATAAGGATAAAACGGTAACAACCAAGGGGGTGAAAAAAAAGGTCGGCAATGGAAACCACTAGAATTGCATTTTGTAGACGGAATATATGGTCACATTTGCTGAAAAAGAAAAGAGAGATAAAAAGAGAATATATATGCTGACGCTGCTTGAAGGGGAGTGCTCCATGCTAACCTTCTTGAGTGTCGGTGTTGCAGGTACGAAGATGAGTGACCCCCATTTGGTGTTTCTGCGTCGCGGAGGCCTCTTTGCTTGAGTGCCTCTAGCCGTCCGGCGGTCGCCATCTCCATGGCTGATGGGTGCTCTGTATGCTTCAGTTAACAAAGCATGCACTACTGGAATTAAGCAAGGTAAGTAAGCAACACTAATTGTGCGGCGTGACGAGCTTCAGATAAGGATAAAGATCATGTAATCCCTAACACTAAGAGCTAGCTAACTAACTGGACTCACGTATATATCATGAGCTGTTGCTGTGTGCCATGACCTGCCAGCTGAAGAAGAAGAGGAAGAGGAGAATACGAGGTGATGAGGTGCAAAAGGACAGGAGCTCAGGAGCCTGCAGGGGAGGGAGCTCAGCGGAAACGATGAACAGGAGGTGTGCCTAATGATGCTAGCTAGCTAGCTAGCGCTGCTGGTAGCGGACGATAAGCGGATAACAATAGTGGGTTGGAGTTGGAGGAGGATTAAGAGAATAAGAGGTGATATTTGTGGAGGATTAGCTCGCTCGCTCGCCCGTACTGATGTGATGAGGTGGCCCACGCACGAGAGCGAGGCCAAAAGAAAGGTGCCGGGATGAAACCTGCAGGAAGATACGCCCTCAACGCTCGTCAGGGAAAAGGGATTAAGAAAAGGAGAAAGAAATTAAAGACAGACGCAGCAGCAGAGCACCACCTCCGCCATCACGATGTCGTCGGGGGTCCATCCCTCTGCTGCCGTCGTCCTTGTTGGGTTGCCCCTCCCTGCAGCTAATCCATTCCCCTCATTTTAATGTAAAAAATTGAAAGATGTCAAAAAAAGAAAAAGGACAGAGAGAGGCCAACGAACTGCCGGGTCAGAGTCCGAACAGTGGCCGGACAGTAATGGCGAGGAGATGATGAATAGATGACGATGACGATGGCGAGGAGGAGGAGGAGGGTTAGCCGGTAGCGAATACACCTGCCTGAAAGCGACGAGCGATGAGGGGCAGGGGCCGGCACCGGGGAGGATTAGCTAGAGGTCGTTGCTCTGGCGATTAGGTTGCCAGTTGCTACCACACCAGTACCTGATTGCATGGGCCTCTTGTTGCAGTTGCAAATTGCAAATGCAACCACCACAACCACTGTGTCGTTCGTCGATCGACGACTCCGTCGCTGCTCCGGATTGATAGTCCACGTCCACGACGACTGATGCCTACGTGATCGAGTGAATCTGTTGTGATTAATTTGGAGAGGAGCCGTTTGGTGTAGCGAAAGTGCGTGGTGCGCTGTTGAGTTGACACGCGACGACTAAGCTAAGCTATATCACACCGGCCCGGCCGGTGTTTTTTTAGACGAGGGAACTGTATATGGTCCCCAATAAATGGGTTCTAAGAGTTGTTTATAAATTAATTTTTTAATTTTATTTTTACCGAATTTATATATAAAAAATGATTAAACGAGGGAACTATGGTTAAAATTTTAGTCTACAAATTCGGTTAAACAAAGCATGGGACCTGTATATACGGTTAAACGACGGAACTATGGCTACCCAAAGTGCCTGCTGCCCGGAGAGAGTCGACGCGCGCGTGTGTCATTATATTAACGATGATGAACACAGCATGGGAGAGGAACGATTGGACAATGCAAGCAACCAAGTGGGCACTTGTCAGGGTGTGCGTGGGGTAGCGTCGGTGGTCGGAGCGGCAAATGAATTGGGCCTGCCGTGCGCACGCATGCAAAACAGCAGCAGACAGCCAGCCACATGCCCGAATTTTTTTATAATTTGATTGACATTTTTTAGAAGTTTTTCACAGATACCACTAGTGATATTCTATGAAAAAATAGACCCCAATCTCGACGCACGTTTCAACGCTAGTTTAATTGACGTTGAGGTTGAAACCCGCGGCGCTAACATGGCAGCCGGCTCGGCGCCAAGATCTAATGGACCCATCCACTCTCACCCTCACTCCGTCACTAAGTCTCCCTCCCTCTCCGTCTGACTCCTCTTCTCTGTCTATTGGCGAGCCGTGCCGCTGCCGCACAGGTCACCAACCCGTCCCAAACTCCGGTTGGACGCCCTCGCCGTCCTCTCCTCGACATCCTGTAGCGGGAAGGGTGGCCAGTCCGAGGTTGCCGTCAACTGTGAGATTGGTAATATTACTGTGAGATAATTCATAAATTAGTAATTGTTCAAAAGTCCTAAGTGAAATATGTTACTACAAGCAAAACAAAACACAATACAAACCTAATCAATGGGAAAAAAAAAGACGAGGGGTGAGAGGATACCTTGCCCTCGAAAATCAGTGGATCATATCTAAATTTTTAAGTTCCAATACGAAGATTATTGTGGTTGGGCCAAGTGGGGAGAGGAAAAAAATCGAGAGGGAGGAAGAACAGGCGAAAGAGCCTCTTCAGAAAGTGGCTGCGCGGCTTTTGAAGCCGAGCTCGGCGCCGAGCTTCGACGCCACGCTGTCGTCTGCTACCTTAACCTCGGTGCCAAATTTGTTACCTCGACGTGGAGATTAGAGTCTATGTTTTGAAAACTTATCTTCAGGGACATATTTGTGAGAAACTTTCCTTTTTTAAAAAAAAAAGAAAGAAAGAAAAAGACCTGCCCGGTGCGCCCCCGCGCGCGCTGCCGGTGCCAGGGCCAGACGGCCAGTGCGGTGCCACACCACCCGCCGCGACGCGCTGGACCTGGACCGTACCTGCCGACGCGGGCCGGCGACGGCGGCGGCAGGCGGAAGGCCGCTAGTCATGCCACTGGAGCTGGCCGGTTGCATTGCATTGCATGCAGCAACGACCACCACTGTTACGTTGGAACAGCCAGCAGAGCGTCCGTCCGGCTCCGGCCTCCAGCGAACTGCGGCGCTGACTACCAACCAACGCAAAACCAACCGCTTCCGCCCGTGACCGTGAGCAAGCCGAAATGAGAAGAGCAACACTAACAATACACCCAATTTGCTGACTTGCTTATCTTTCTCATAGAGTTTTTTTTATATAATAGATATTTAGAACTTGTACAACGCTGGACGCTAATAGGCAGTTACTGGATGTTAAACCGTTTGTTTGCCACCGTGGACTCCAGAAAGGGCGCTTAGGGAAGGCTTCAACGCTCCGTGAGGGAGCGATGCTTCACCGGCTCTCGCGCGATCCATGTAGCCGCATGCTCAAAATTTTATCCGCATGTAAGGCAACGGCCGCAACATAAACGTCTTCAACTAATTTTTGCGTTGTAGATTAAGGTCACAAAGAGATGCTTGTTTACATAACTATTTTCTCTTTTTATCTGAGCGCCTTTATAGGAGTCTTTGCGTTGTACGTGCTCTTAGTATATTCAGCTTCATCTACTAAATAGTAAAATGAAGCCAATTATTACATAGTATTACTCAAAAACGATTACAGGACCAAAACACAAAGCCACAGCCCACAGGTTACTGACCACACACACCAAACGGGAAACGTTCTCATAGAGTTTTTTGTTTGTACCTCTAAGTTAGATGTAAAATTACAGCCTATTATTCCTCTCTCTCTCCTCTATTCTCTCATTCACGTTAGCATTTAGCTGGGTTACAGCTTTTATTATACTTGCTCTAAGCAATGTACAATAATGCTTCATCATGTGTTTGCAGTTGCACTGAGATACTCACGCGTACAGTACCTACGTACGACGATGGGATACATGGGCCGGCACCTACAACATATATAAGTTCAATCAAGCAAGGAAGGAAGGAAACTAGCTAGTGTCGCCGTCGTCGTCGTGGAGTCGTCACGGGAGCAATAAACGTCTCGAGACGGGCACGCAGCAACCGACCCAACCCTGCTGATGACCCACGCAGGACGGATCAACGTCGTCGTCTCACCTGCGCCCTGCTGGATGGCAGTCCATCCATCATTTTCCTTCTTTCCTTCCTTCGCTGCAGCTAGCTAGCTAGCTAAGCAGCCGAATGATGCATTCTGGATGTCGACGTCGTCGTCGACTAACTACTGCTAATATCTTTCGTTGGACGATATATGGATCAACGGGCAACGGCCACATGCATATATATAATGCATATGCGTTCATGTGAGGGCCCAAGAAAAGATGCTGCAACCACGCATGCATATATCTTATGTATAGCAACAATTAATTAATTATTCAAGCAGTTGTTGTTACATAGTTTAATAGTTGCGTGCGTGATGGTGAAATGGCATCATTTTTTTTTTAGAATTTTCTATTGAAATGGTATCATTTGTGTGTGCATGTTTGTGGTATATGCATGGTAGCTATAGGAGTACGTGTAAGCATCAGCTTCCCAATACGAATAAGAAAGAAAACTCGATGTTAATTTGTACGTTGGGCATGCATGCACTCGCGCGCGTGATTAATTATGGCCGTGTTATCATGGCGACGGAGTTCAAATTAAAGGCTAGTAATAATAATAAGGTACGTATGTATCATCATCAGTCGTCATCGACCATCATCATCAGAAATTAAAAGGTAGAGGCAGGCATTGCATGCAAAAGGCTAGCAGCACAGCAACTCAGCAAGCTAGCTAGCCAATCACTTAATCAGTGTGCACGTGTGGCTCATCATCAGCCATGCCGATGCCATACCATACGGAAGAGGAAGAGGGGGGAAAAAAATTGGTGGACTCTCTCTCTCTCTCTCTCTCTCTCTCTTTCTCTGGGTCCATTCCATCCAACATAAATAGGACCCCTCTCGATCTCCCGATGCACGACGCGTGGCGCAGCTTTAATCAGACGGCCACCACGGCACCACGAGAAGTGCACGTCGTTGGCTCCCTCGGCTCCGTGCGTGAGTGCGTCCATGCCCGGTGCCCACTGAACTTTTTTATTTTTTTCCAGAGGGAGACTACTCGACTAGGCCCCAGGAAGACAGCCGAAGCAAGCAGGCGCGGCGAGTGGACTGTCGGCCGGCGGCCTGTCGTGGGCCGCTGCGTGTATCGGCCCTCCTGTAGGCCCAAGTACCGAATCGCTTCGCGGGCTCGCGGACACGAGGCGCCGGGCTGGCCTCGTCGACACAGAGTCGCCAAGCGGCAAAGCCCGGCAGCACCTCACCGTGAGGAAAATTTAGACAACCGTGAAAGGGGAGGGGAGATAAATTGGATTTTTTCCCCTTTTATATATTCAGTTCATGAACCATCATCATTATCACTATCACTGTCATCATCATCACCACTATAAAAGAGCGAGTTTTTTCATAGACTCTCCCTCTATAATAACCGTTCGACAACGAGCTACAACGTGTGGTCTACATCGAGACTGCACTATGTTCCACGCAATAAGGTGACCTCTCAATTAACGAGTACTGCACCAAGTTCAAACGCCTCGCCAATCAGTTTCGTGACCTCGGCTACCCCGTCTCCAAGTTGAGCCTGGTCCTGAATCTCCGATGACCACTCGGCTCGGCCTGGAGACGAGTTGGCGGATGTCACGAAGCTGATCGGCGAGGCGTTTGAACTTGGTGAAGTAGTCATCGGTCGAGAGGCAGCCTTGCTGCGTGGAACATAGTTTAGCCGTGAGGTAGAACGCGCACTGTACCTTGTTGTGGAGGAAGACCGCGCGTTGTAGCTTGTTGTCAAGGAAGAGGCCCTCGACGGCGTGCCACAGGAGAAGGCGGTGTTGTGTGCCCGACGAACGATGTCAAAGACAATTTGGAGACATTGGTGTCAGTTAACGATACTAGAGGCGAGCAGATATGGCTCTTGAGACCGAATTTGTCGATTGCAGAGTCAAAGCATTGCCATTGGCACCGGCCCTAATCACGACAGGCTGATCAAGAACTCGATGTGGAGACTGGGAGAACCACCTGACGCCGGAGATAGCACGCAAGTTGGATTGCATCCTAGCACTCTGTTCGCTTAAACTTACCAATCAGCATCAGGCAGCCATTCAGCAGTGTTTTTTTCTCACCTTTTGGCATGCATATCGTTTAGTGTAGCTTCTACACAGCCAAATTCATGTTGATGTTTGGGATGCATCAAAATTTGAATTCATATGAATGAAATTTCTGGCCCAGTTACTTCATGTAGCTCGATAGTTTGGTGTTTCTGACACCACATGTACCATGTTCTCCGATTCAAATCTGCTGCGTCAGCTGAGCCGCTGATCGATCACTGCTATGTCTGCTACCCCCGCGAACAACTAAACTTCTTAAAAACTGTCAATTTTGAAATCTTCAACTTTTTGGCATAACCATATGTCACTACATGCTCATTGGGTGCCACCGAACAAAGAGTGGTACGAAAGAACAAACCCAAGTTCGGCAAAGCTGACTGGTGACGTGCTATTATTTCTTCCATGGATTGAAATTGCATCCACAAGGAAACAAACATGCAGCATTACAACGAGTAAATAATGAGAAACTGTGACTTTGCCTCTGATGAACTTCAGGTGGATGACTTGGTACCAACGCCAGCCTGCTGAGTCTTGGTGCCATGTTCACCGGAAGCTGTGGCAGATGGTGGGACATACACATTGGCTCTGCGCAGAACTTCAGCAACAACCCAATGTTTATGTTTGCTCAAGGGTCTAGAAGGATCCAGCCTAACCTGAATTCAAACAATCCAGCCATTGCTAAGCAAAAGACCTTCGAAGGAAATAAATGGACTTTATGTCATAGTTTAATCACTAGAACAAAGGATCACTTCGCTAAGTTTCATAAAAGGAGATAAAAAGCAGGGAAGGCAAGATTCATTTCGTAGCTCAAAACATGATGACTTTTGGAAAATACCATCAAAAGAACCTAGACAGACAAAGTAGCACCCATTTTTTCCTCGAACATTACTCAATGATTTGTTTCTACATTTCCGAATCTAGCATTCTGTCACGCTCTGCAAGAAACATGATCATTTTCTTTTCTTTCGGGCTTAGAAGCTCACGTGAAATCACGTATTGCCCTTTGGTGCATAGCGCCATAGCTTGTTTTAGGTTCAACAGACCACGACCATCACAATTCCTCCCTTCACAGAATTAGCCCCCATGCTGCTTAGTCGAATTCCTTAACACCTAGATCGAGATTTCACTGCCCCCTAACATGAGTCCATGGTATTGCCGCTGACTCTCTGCTCCCACGGTCAATTTCCCAGGTGTGCTGCACAGTAGCGTGGTCTCCACGGTGCGTAATGCATCATGATTCATGAGTCAGCCACAGCATGTGCTCCTTGGCAATCGCTTTCTTCCCACAACTTCTCTTCCCCACATAGCTAGTGCTGTGTTTGAGGGATAAAGCAGGCTCCCCCCTCGCTTGCTAGATATGGCATGCTCCACAAGCTATTAGTTTGGGAGGAGAGGAAGAGGGTGGGTGTTGTCAGCCTGCCACCGACAAGAGGAATGGCAAGGACCTAGAGGTTTGCAACTCCTCCTGCTAGACTCTGCAAGCCTGCGACTGAAGCAACAGTTCAAAAAATTATTATCAGGCTCTTCCCCAGATGGATGTCGCAGCACGTGCTGGATGCGCAGGCAGGCTGCTTGCTGAAAAAGAGATATGAGAAGCAGGGCAGAGTGTGTGGAAGCAAAAGATGAAGAAGCTGAGCACAGTTGGAGCCAGAGATGGAAGATCCAGGAGAAACGATAAGGAATTAATGGTGTACTTTAGCTGCTCTTCAGACGTGATGGAGGCATTATAGTCTAATTTACCTGTGTCCTGTGGTGATCGCTCATTTAACGTGATGGAGGCATCTTTTGATGCTATTTCCCACAAGTCATAATCTTTAGATGCTACAAAATAAATTTTCTCTAAAAAGAATGTTAAACAGGAGCCTAGGATGCAAGATGTGTTTAGTTAATTGATAAATTTAAGAAAACAAGGAATCTGGTACCACTGAGCTTCTCAAAAAGCATAGTGTAAAGGACAACATTTTTTTTAAGGATTTAAGAACAGTGAGACAAAGCTTCTTGACATGTATTTGGTGTTATGGGTAATGCATAAAGCAAAATCTACAAGCGTGAAGCATGAAAAGAAAAAAAAACCAGATGCTAAAACACTTTTATAACTGCCCTTATCATAGAATTGTCTATCAGACATTCAAACCATTCAAAACTAAAATGTTTGAAGACCATCACACATAATCATAGAAAATCCAGTGGAAAAAAAAATGTCGATACTCAAATATCCCAACATCACAGTACCTGTTCTAACAAGCGCTTGAACCACCACCAACTAAAAGTGACCCCATTATTGAATCACTACTAACTAGACAGCCGAAATGACACAGATGTCCTGAAACTTACAACAGTGGAGTATACATACACAGGAACGTTAACACCCATTCGGATTTATGCCTTTTTTTTGATGGATTCGCTAAATCCTAAGCACATGGATGGTAGCCGGTCGTAACAACTAGCAAGAGGGAGGAGTTCGATCAAATGGGGGCGAGAGATCATTTACCCGGTCGCCGATGTTGCAGTCGTCGGCCTCGTCGTGCGCCATGAACTTGGAGGTGCGCTTGACGTAGCGGTTGTACACCTTGTGGTGGAAGAGGCGGTCCACCGCCACCACCACCGACTTCTGCATCTTGTTCGACACCACGATTCCCACCACCGGCTTCATCTCCGCCGGCGGAACTCGGGGTGGAAGTGGAAGTGGAACGGAACTGGAGGCTGCGGCGGGCGGCGGCGGAGAGGGGAACGCAGTCGGCGGTCGGCGGCGGCGCTCACTTTGCACTAGCAGTGCGGACTAGGGCAAGGTCCGTCCACTTGTTTCGGGCTCATGGGTTGTGGATTTCTTTTTTTTCGTTTTTTGCATGACGAGCCAAGTGAGGCCCATTTTAAAACCAAAGGAGGTTTGCAGGCCTTTTCCGCGGCTTATAGGCCCAGCAACCACTACCTTCCCACGCTTCCCGAGTTCCCGCGCCGAATGCCCTGCCAGTGGCAGACTTGTGAGAATGAAATCAAAAGTTGTATGTTTTCTTTCAGAACTTGTGAGAATGAGACCAATTCTTTCAGATTTATGTGCTCTGAGATACCACAGCTAGCCTGAAATTCTTTTCAGAGATTTCTGTGCTCTGAGATATACCACGTCCTCGTCTTCGCCGACGGCCGGGTGCCGTTCGCGCTGGTAGCTCTTGAACTGGAAGACGAACGGCGCAACCACGAGCAGTTTGGTCTTCCCCAGAAATAGGAGGAATCCGGTTATCAGGTTGTTATTATAGGTAGCTAAATACCTGGCGCCTCCGGATCGATCTCGTTCTCCTTGTAGCCAACTGATGAACTGACTGTGGCGTCCATCGGAGATCGATCGGTCGAAATGGCGCCGTCGAGCATGTGGACGGAGAAGGAGAAGGCCATCGACGACTGGCTGCCCATCACCTCGTCCAGGAACGCCAAGTGGTGGTACTCCGCCTTCCACAACGTCACCGCCATGGTCGGCGCCGGCGTGCTCAGCCTGCCCTACGCCATGTCCGAGCTAGGATGGTACATTGGTACCTGATCTGATCTTGTATATATATACATTCAATCTCATCTCAAGAAGCTAGCAGACCAGACTAACAGAGAGATCTTGCATTATGTTGTGACTGACACTCTTTGATTAACTGATGGACGATGGATCTGAAATTTCTCAGGGGTCCCGGCGTAATGGCCATGGTGCTGTCGTGGGTGATCACCCTGTACACGCTGTGGCAGATGGTGGAGATGCACGAGTGCGTCCCGGGGAAGCGCTTCGACCGCTACCACGAGCTGGGGCAACACGCGTTCGGCGACAAGCTGGGCCTTTGGATCGTACGTCGTCCCGCAGCAGCTCATCGTCGATGTCGGCGTCTGCATCGTCTACATGGTCACCGGCGGCAAGTCCCTGCACAAGTGCTACACCATCGCCTGCGGCGGCGGCCCGGACGACGACTGCAACAACCCCCTCCGCACCAGCTACTGGATCATCATCTTCGCCGCCATCCACCTCCTCCTCTCCCAGCTCCCCAACTTCAACTCCATCACACTCGTCTCCCTTGCCGCCGCCGCCGCCGTCATGTCGCTCAGGTAAGGTTTCCTGATCGATCCATCCATCATCTGCTATCTCTCTATCATTATTCCGATCATGAATTCATGATCGATCAATTGAATGCAATTGTAATGCAACAATGCAAATATGCAATGCAGCTACTCGACGATCGCATGGGCGGCGTCGGCGCACAAGGGGCGGCAGGCGGAGGTGGACTACAGCAAGAAGGCGTCGACGGCGACGGGGCAGACGTTCGACTTCCTGAGCGCGCTGGGGGACGTGGCGTTCGCGTACGCGGGGCACACCGTGGTGCTGGAGATCCAGGCCACCATCCCGTCGACGCCAGGCAAGCCGTCCAAGAAGCCCATGTGGCAGGGCGTGCTCCTCGCCTACGCCGTCGTCGCCGTCTGCTACCTCCCCGTCGCCTTCGTCGGGTACTACGGTCTTCGGCAACGCCGTCGACGACAACATCCTCATCACGCTCGACAAGCCGCGCTGGCTCATCGCCGCTGCCAACATCTTCGTCGTCGTCCATATCATCGGCAGCTACCAGGTAGGACGTCCGACAGGCGATAGCTGTGGCATGTCTACGGCAGCTACCATCAGCTGGCTCATTGCATTGCATTCTTGATTTGATGACATCTATCTATCTATAATCAATAGATCTACGCCATGCTCGTGTTCGACATGCTCGAGACTTTTCTGGTGAAGAAACTCCGGTTCAAGCCAGGCCTGCCTCTCCGTTTGATAGCTCGCTCGCTCTATGTTGGTAAGTGTATATATATATATATATATATATATATATATATATATATATATATATATATATATTCAACGCATTGAACTGATCTGATCCTGATTACATGCATTCATATATAGTGCTTAAGAAAACCTGTTAACTAGCGTATTATATAATGTTGTTCGTTCATCATCTGTTGCTCCATCTTGTGTCGTGCTCTTGCAGTGTTCACTGCTCTGGTTGGTATCGCCGTGCCATTCTTCGGGGGATTGCTAGGGTTCTTCGGTGGCTTTGCATTTGCACCCACAACCTATTATGTGAGAATTTCTCTTTCAATTATAAGATTTTTGTATGTATATATGTTTGTGTTTTACTAGCAATGCAGTTGTTAACTAATTTGACTGAACCGAAATCACATCGCTACTACAATTGAACTAGCTTCCCTGTATCCTGTGGCTCAAGATTAAGAAGCCAGGGACGTTTAGCCTCTCCTGGTTCATCAACTGGGTAAGTCATTATTTCATCATGATTTTTCTCTATATATGTGCATTATTCATGCCTGCAATTTGGGAAATCATTGATGTATGCTAATTAATAAATAAATGGTGTTATGTCTTTGACCTGCAGTTTTGCATCATAGTTGGCGTTCTCCTGACGGTGTTTGCACCCATTGGTGGCCTCCGTTCGATCATCGTCAACGCTTCCACCTACAAGTTCTTCTCGTGATCGATGATCATTCCATTCGTCGCCCAAGACTTTAGTTATTAGCTAGATAAACATGAGCTAGCTAGTCGTAGCTAGGTTTAATGGATCTACTTATTTGTGTCATCGTCAAAAAGGCTAGGATATATATGCCATATGACCGATGTGTGCGTTTGGATATGTATGGGGGCTGGATTAACGAACCAGCTCGGCTCGTGTTGGCTCATTAGCTAACGAGCCAGCTTGGCTCGGCTCGTGTGAGCTCGAGCTGGCTCGTTTGGCACGTGAGCCAGACATAAAAAATAAAAAAATAAATATCTATATTTATCTAAATTTTAATAATTCAAAAGCAAGCCATAAATCAAGAGAAAAAAATGATATACTGCTATATATAAAGTATAATAATATACTATAATACTATACACATTCATATAAGTACATGATACATCTATAATCTATAATTAATTATCCATATATTCATTTAAAATAAAGAGAAAAAATCATAGTAATCCTAAATTTAAAAGTATAGGTCTAACCATCAACCAATGATACAGTGTAAGATATCATCATACAAAATTAATATAACTTTAATACTAATAGTTTTGTCTCGTTAAGCTCGCGAGCTGGCTCGCTTAACTAAACGAGTAGAAATGATGGCTCAGCTCACTAAAAATATAAACGAGCCGAGCTGAGCCAAGCCACTAACGAGCCGAGTCGAGCGAGCTACCGAGGGGCCCCATTCGGTTTAATTTGTGCAATGGCTAAGCCGTTCAAGTCCTAATGGGATGCTGATTGATCATTTTCCTAGATTTCAGGCGACATTGTTAATTTGCGCGTCTGGTCTGAGCATCATACCCTATAAATTCATCATTATTAACCAACCATGCGTTGCATTACACGCTGAGATGGTGAAAGAGGACGAGCCTAGGATTTCTACAACAGTTGAAAGCCCACTGATGCAAGTGCTCAGACAGTCGCCAGGTAAAACAAAACGTTGTGCTCGGAAATCGTCACCTCCTTGTATATATGGCACTGATCCAGCAAACATCAGTCAAAAGACCTGCCCGAGAAGAGAGAGAAGACCTACTACCCTCTACCTCTACTGATACCCAAATCATGACAAACATGCAAGTTACTAGTTACTACTGAACGAATGCAATCAGATATCCATTGCTTGAGAGCTTGACGACGCGCCCTTCCTCCTCCTTTTCTTGTCCTTGGGGTCCTTCCCCTGCTTTCCTGCGGCGGCGTCCTTCTTTGCAGCTGCAGGCGGCTGCGTTGCTACCAGGTGCTGATGGATCGCAGCGAATGGGTCAAGCTGGAACTGCGGGTTGTTCAGTACAGCCTTAAGATGAGCAGCCTCCCGTACCCTGGACAAGAAATTAGGGTTTAGAGTCCGAAGTTACAGTTGACAAACATGACGACCTGAAGCAAAGAAGGGAGGATTACACTAATGTCTGTCTTGACTTGCAGTTCAGCTTTGCTTCAGTCTTCTGCTCTGGTGCAGCTGGTTCTGGGAGGAACTCAGACAGTGCCGAGAGATCATATGCTTTCAGTTTTTTCTGGCGCCGACTCTGTTTACTTTTCTGCTGAAATAAAAAATTGAAACAGATAGTAAAACACTGGCATCTCATAATAGAAAGTGAAATGAAATTCAAATTATACAAATATGATGACAAGCACATGTGAATTTACATATGGGATCCATATCAAATGCGTGCGGTGCACATTGCAAAAGCAGCACAAAAGAAAATAAATATGCCAAGCTACAAGAGTTTACTTTGGAATGGAGCAGACCTTTTCTAAAAAATATCCGCGACATATACACTCTGTTCGGCTGGCTAGTACGGTACGACTGGCTGGCTGATTGTTCTGAGAGAAAAACACTGCTGAATGGCTGGCTGGTGCTGGCTGGACCAGCCAGCCGAACAGAGCCATAAATAGCTAAGTGAACGCGACAAAAGGATTTTAAGTTACCATCAATTGACAAATTATGATGGTTAAAATTTGTTTATGGTAACGTGGTTAACGTGGTTATTTGTTTTTATGGTGCATGCATACATGTGAATGACATTGGAGTATTGCTCTTCTGCATCATTGGTTCACTACATCAGGAACACATAGAATGATGTGATGCATACAGGAAACTGGTGCTATGCCATCAGATTGATCAAATATGCACCAATAAGGACTTATTACAACAGAGGCAACACAATAGCATTGCTGAGACTTCAAAATTCAAACCCTGAGACTTAAAAATTCAAACCGTCTATTGATGTTATAAACTGCGCAGCAACAAAAAACCACATCATAAATGGAATTATTCCTGTGTATCCACCTAGGCAATTTTCCTAGTCCCTTACTTGGGACAGGCTGGCATTGCTGGAGCAATGGTTGCACCTGAGCAACTGCTATAAGTGATATTCTATTTGTAGATGACCTGGCCTGGCGTACTACATTTTTTCACTTTTTGATAGTAAAAGTACATATTTCGGATTAATTCTCAAGTACACCCTATCTTTTCTGAAAAATGACGGAATACATAAGGGAAAATTTGTACACTTTAGATAAGCAACAGATGCATTAAGCATCATGCTCTTAAAATAGAAAATTTTGATGCTAAATTGTGGTCATCACATCTATGTTGAAGATGAAGGATCTACCAGTACGAGGATTGCAAAACAATCTGGAAACAGTCAATCATAGCTCATTCTGGAATTCTTGCAAGAACTTTTAGAAGCCTAATGTTGATTATGTTCATTTGGACTCAGGCATGAGCAGCTCATACTGGCCCTAACAGCTTTTCACATTGTTTGGATGTTTCTAGGAAAATACTGAGATCAAAATTTTAAACTTGTCTTTTCTTCAGCACGATTCACAAAGATTAGGCCTGGTAAGAGAACCGGGCATCAATTACTATGCAGGTTGAACATGAGTTTCAAGCCTTAAGATGTATGTGCGTGAAACTTAGGAAGCATTGATTCAGGCCAATTTTTAACTGATATGAACACAAACCTTGAATTGAATCAATAAACAAGCAAATGCACTTGTTGACATGAATCAATTGTAAGAGCATCTGACCATGCAATAAGTGTGGTATCCTTCTGAAAAGCTATATTACAAATTAACCAATACTAAAATATTGAATGTGGTTGTGAGTTGATTAGTATCATACCACAACTTCTAGGATAAATAGGTAGATAGAAGTTTACAGAACAACTTTTAATAGATGTTTACATTGAACAAAATGACTCCTCGTAATTGGCAAGGCAGTACACAATGTGATTTTCCTTATATGGGCAGAAAACTAATGTTTAAGCAGTCTTTAATTACTCAAATAAAGTCAAAACTGTAGAGTTTAACAAACATGGAAAGGCCGGGAAAAATCAACTAACGAAGGAAAGGATTGGAAATACCTTACTGATAGTCTTCTTAGCATTTAAGGAAGTAACTGCATCTTTTACTTCTTAAAAAACAAAAGAACACTTTGAAGATTTAGAGCACAAATTATGGTAAATGAAATAGTCCATTTCATTATGCAAAATAAAAGGAAGGTAAGGAAATGCAAAAGGAATGCATGAAAGACCTAACTTGAAAAAGGTCCTGTTATAACTTGTAAGTCAAATTTCAGAAAGCATGTGCAATACAGTATATGAGGCTAAGCTCTTCTTGTACATTACACTATGCAAATCATCAAAAGTGAAGAATGGAAAATACTATTTCCTTCACTGCGTACAGGGTAGAAACTATCAGGGGGGCATTTGCAACAACAAAGTAACCCCTAAATGCCTAACACTTGGGGGTTGAACAATGCAGGCCGCCCAAGTACTAACTTTGCTGAAAAAGTTCTGTTATGCTAACTATTTGCGGCAATTTCCATTCTTCTACAGTGAATTGGAAGAGCTACTGCTCTTCCTCAAAAGTTCAACAATAGCAGAAAGTTTTTAAGGCAAAACGCAAAAGCCAATGCCTTTATCCTAAGGCCAGAACTTCAGCCAGCTCTTCCATACAATCAAACTTTTAACCCTAAACACCATATTACCTACATGTCTGGCTTATACATACATCTAATTCAACAGGTAGTGAAAGACAGATGACATGAACAGCTTGATGGAATCTATGAATCAGGATCATATAGGGAAAAAAAAAAAAACGTCTGGCTAAAGTTAAGGTCACACCTACTTGAGTAAAAGCTGAGCTTCTTTTCCAACTTTTGCTTAGATTTGAGCTCGTGCTTCTTAGAAGACCCAGTCCTGCAGGCATTCTCAACAAGAGGGATTTTTCAGAAATGCAGTGGCCATGCCCAGAGAACAAGAAGTAATATTTTCGCACGGTCTAATTCAGACATGGTTAACCAATGGCAGTATTGCAATTGAGAACTACTTGAGCAGAATATCCTAATTCCCTAGCCTTCAACTACCAACAAAGTGACAAATGACCTTAATATTACCTCTAACATCCTAATTCCTCAAATACCTAAGCTCTGGTCCATTAACGCCAACATAGCATTACATATAAACAGGACTCAAATGGATCGCAAGAGGAGAGAAAAAAAAAAGGAAGGGAAAAACAAACATGTCAGCGCGTAGCGGTGGCGGAGCAGACGAAGGGGATTCAAAGCAAGCGGAGACGGCGGAGGAAGAAGAGGAGAGAGCGTCCGGCTGCGGGCCTGCTGCGCAGGGGATGAGGTCGGCGTCGGCGTTTCGATGGCGGCGGGCGGCGGCCGGTTGTTCCTCCGTTTGGGTGGAGCTCGAAGGATTGGAGGGTGGATCTCGGGCCTAGCCTAAAAAGATATCTGAGGTGCTGGCGCTGCGGGAGAAGAGGTGGAGGTGGCCGGGGACCGCAGGAGACGGAGCTGGTTCGGGCGGCGCAGCGAGGCTGTGATCGGCTGATCGCCTATTTGCTCGGTCCAATTTGGGCCGCTCTTTTTTTGCGATGAATTTGGGCCGCTCCATGGCCTGGTTTTTGCCGTGATCTATGTCGCCATACTGAAACGATATAGGAAAAAATAATTAATGATATCATAATCTACCTATATATCTACATATAATGACTGGGGCTGCCCTCCCCTCTCACATTTCACTGTAGATCACTATTGCCGTAAAACCCGTAATGAACAGTGCCGACATGAACATCAACGGGTAAACGAACAATAACGGTCTAGTGAATAGTAAATCCGTAATGAACAGTAGCAGGTTAGTGAACAGTACCCCGTTATGAATAGTATATACCCGTAAACATGAACAGCACGCATCCGTTATAAACAGTAAATACCCCATTTGTCAACAGTAAACAAAAACTCGCCCGCGCGCAGAGCGGGCTACCTGCTAGTATATCTTATATCTATCTATACCTCTATGCCTTTATCTTTTTATCTATATCTACTAATAAAGCCGCAAAATTTCTTCCTATTTCTTTGTATGGCCTAATCTAAATAGACCCCATGTTTGATATGGCTTCCGAGTAATCTATATGAATCCTAATCTAAATGTCGTCATAGAATACAAGTTAGAATAACCCTTATCTAGCATGATACAGAGCTTAATTCTAAAACGTATTGGGCTGTGTATGTAACATAAACGCATAAGTCATGTTAATATATTAAAATTTAAAACAATACGATATGAAAAGAGCAAAAGTCGGGTTCTATTAGCAAAAATATTTAAAAAGAAAAAAATCAATTGGAGTGAAATAAAAGAGAAAAGAATCTGTGCACCAGGGGAAAAAATGGTTATGACCTATGATAGACTCCTACCGTTTTACTACTTAGGCATGTAGAGAAAAAACTAGAAAACATCAATGGCGTATATGGAAAAAAAGAATAAGAATAAAAAATAGTAATTAATGGATTCCATCACGGACTCTTCTGGTTTGTAAAAAAAGCAAAAATAACAATAGACTCTGTCACAGACTCCTATGATTTGAGACTCTTAAAAGACCACGTATTTAAATAAAAATAGCAATACAAAATAAATTAAAATAAATATATATAACACTCATGTTCTATTAATGTTTATTTTTTTCTCCCGCCGTAACGCAAGGGTATTTTGCTAGTATAAATAAACAAGCAGCTTGGTCTTATCTTTGCAAAAATTAACACCTTCAAATATGATAACCTAATTGCTGATAACAATAACCTAATTGTTGATAACAATGTCTTATCTTCAGCTTAAGAGCACATCTTGCTAACGTAGTTGCGTCCATGGTATTGCTGTCTCTCAAAAGTTCTAATTCGATTCGATCTATGTCCATGCAGTTATTGATCACATTAATCCCATTTAGCTTCACATTTCCGGCACGTATCCACAAATTATTATTGTATCTTCTACACTGGGGTCACTTTTAAATTTTTTCTGTCCTCCAACAATCTGCATCGGATCGTGATGCCATGTGTACAGTCTTCGTTGAGATCACCATTAGTCATTAGAGTTCTTTGTCATGATGTGTACATGAATGATTTCAGATTTTTGGTCCTGGCTATCTCGTACCGGATCACAAAGATTCTTCGGATTTCTAGGAGATATTGGCAATAATTTTATGTCTAAACATCATGACAAATCTTGCATCTACGCGGATTGCAGGAGAGGCAGTGAGGAGAGAAGGTATGCATCAGCCACTAGAAGGAATGGATAAAGCTCAGAGTCACGGTTGCCTCATACAACTCTTCTATATTGTTCTATATTTTTTAATGATTTTTTTGGGATAAGATATATAATTATTCCTCCAATCATAATTATTCCTCCGATCATAATTACATGTACTGTTGTTTCCTATTTTTTTTATTATATATCATCATTCCATCCCGATGAAAATCATGTTTCCAATCCTATGTTTTTGTACATGCATTCCTATCATATTTCTTCATTTTTATGCGCTCCCATTTGTACATTCTAAAGGACCATTATCTACAAATTTGTTCGATGCAAAAAAAAAAATCTATAACTTCTCTATTTCCGCTGCTCCTTGCATGGTTCCTTCCTCGATTACAATTTACAATACAGTATGCCTGCGTGCTCTAGGCGAGCGTTAGCCGAAGTGTGTTAATTTTAAAATTATGTTAAAAAATTATAAAAATTAAAAAATAGCAAATTCCTACTTGTAAGATCCGGGCGTCCTAACTAGGACATGTGGAGCCATGGAGGTCTGGAAACTCTAGTAGAAAAGTTCACTTCGGTTTACGCACACGGACAACCAAGATTTTAAATCTTCGGTTATAGCTTCCGTTATCTTTGACTATAGCTGTTTGAGAAGAATTTAACTAATTTTTTTTATGTACATATTAACTCTTAGCTGACAAGCCGATATAGCCTGTTTGTTTTGGGACATGGATAGGCTATTTAAAACAGTGCGGACAACCCACACGACCGCACCGAGAGAAGCCCAGACGCGCCAAGCCGCCAACCAAAGGCTACGCCAAACAGCAGCACAGCACACGCCGGCCGCCACCCATGTCGTCCGCCGCGGCGCCAGACCAGCCGCCGCGGGCCGTGCGCTTCGGCATCCTGGGCTGCGCCGCCATCGCGCGCAAGCTGGCGCGCGCCATGCTGCTCGCGCCCGGCGCAGCCGTCGCCTCCGTCGGGAGCCGCTCCGAGGAGAAGGCCCAGCGCTTCGCCGCCGACAATGGCCTCGACGTCGCCACCACCCGCCTCCACGGCTCGTACGAGGCGCTCCTCGACGACCCGGACATCGACGCCGTCTACCTCCCGCTCCCCACCTGCCTCCACGTGCGCTGGGCCGCCGCCGCCGCCGCAAGGGGCAAGCACGTGCTCCTAGAGAAGCCCACCGCTCTGTGCGCCGCCGACCTCGACGCCGTCCTCGCCGCCTGCGACACCGCTGGGGTCCAGTTCATGGACTCCACCATGTGGATGCACCACCCGTGCACCGCCAAGATGCGGGAGACCGTCGACGACAAGGACGCCGTCGGCCCGGCGCAGCTTGGAGAGGGAGAGGGGGTGCCCCCAGGTAGGTGGTCGGGAATTGCTGCACCTTGCAGGGGAAGACTTGCAGAATTGCGTCGATTTCGTCTTGGGAACAACGGATGGGCGACAGAACGTACTTGTCAACGTTCGTGGCAAGGCCGGATGCCCCGGCAAAAAGGTCGAGCAGCTTCCTCGCGCAGCTGAAGTCCCGCACAGAGGGGGAGAGGAAGACCACCAAGTCATCAGCATACAAGGAGACCCGGTGCTTGATCAGTCCGCCAGGCAGAGGCAGGAGCATGTGGCGACGATCGGCCTCGGCAAAAAGGGCGTTGAGGACCTCCATAATCATGTCAAAGAGGAGGGGCGACAGTGGATCACCCTGACGCAATCCACGGGCATGGAGGATGCGTTCGCCCGCGCGGCCATTGATGAGGACTTTGGTGCTTGCCGTGGCGAGAATTGCCGAGACCCAATCACGCCATTTGAGAGGGAAGCCCAGGTGCTCCAGCACCTCCATGAGGAAAGGCCAGGCGTATCAAAGGCCTTGGCAAGATCCACCTTCAACAGAATAGATGGCCGCCGCCTGGCATGGAGCCACCTGCACGTGAGTTGGACCGCTCTGAAGTTGTCGTGAATGCTGCGCCCGCGAATGAAGGCCGACTGGTTGGGGCGCACAATGTCCGATATTCTCCGCCCAAGCCGCAAGGCTAACCCCTTATAGAACATCTTGCCGATCGAGTGGATTAGGCTTATTGGCCTGTAGTCTCTTAGCCCAGCAGGCTCGGCCGTCTTGTGTAGCAGCACCATCATGGCTCCATTAAGGAGATGGAAGCTTCGGCCACTAATGCTTTTGTTTTATAGGTTCTCTGAACAATGTAGTCATCCAGTGGACATCGCCCTTTTTATGTGACAGCCTGCTAGGATATACAATTCGTCAAAGCGATGCATCACACTTACATAGATTAGCATATATTATATAAATGCCATGTTTTAGTTTTATAAAGTTCTACGGTTTTCAAAATCTCTTGTAAATTATCACATATGGATATTGCTGGAAGTGTTGAAGCTGAGTTTATCTTAACATATATTATATAATATAGTGTTTTAGTAGTTTTATAAAGTTCTAAGGTTTTCAAAATCTCTTGTAAATTATCACATATTAACATTGCTGGAAGTGTTGAGCTTCAATTCTTTTTCAGCGGACCACTTCCAATCCATCTATAAATCGAGATGACAGTAGAGCGCAAGATTTAAATTGTGAAAGCTGAACACCTTATTTCAGTTCCTATAAAATTTCTGTCTATCCAAATTATCAGTTCCAGAGAATATCTGCCATGCATCGAGTTTGGTTCTTCTATTCCAGCTATGTAGAAAATAGTAGGATATTACATCCATGTCATTTTTCATTTATACATATGCACACTAGAAGTAGACTGTGAAATTGTCGGCTGCAGTCATTACGCCTTTTAATGCAAGACGTGTATGAAATGCTATAGGTTAACGTATAGTAGTGTTTTACATATTTGTGGAAGAATACACTGTTTGATTCCACTTCATCTCTACTGTTCTACAAAGTTTTGTAGGTCAACAAGAATCATTGTTTTTTTCTTCTTCTTTTTCTGCAGATTAACAGTGTGTTCAGCTTTCGAGCAAACGAAGATTTCCTCCAGAATGACATCAGAGTAAAGCCAGATCTTGATGCCCTGGGTGCACTTGGTGATCTTGGGTGGTACTGCATCCGTACAATCTTGTGGGCTGTTGACTATGAGATGCCCGAGACCGTGATATTCCTCACCTGAAACGACCTCGATTTCCGCGAAGGGAAATCCACAGGCTCGAATTGTAATTCAACAGATTGATTGGGACAATCCATGAAATTACCTATATCTCAGTTGTCACCAGGATCCATACAACAGTAATTAAGTCTTACATAAACATTTATTACATCGCCACACTGGCGGAATCGACATTCAGAGAAGCTTTAGAAGATGCGGAAACGATTCATCCTTCACGGCCAACTTGAGTGTAGCACGTGACCCTATTCCTCGCCATCGTCTTCCTCGAAGTCGTACTCATTCTCGTCATCTGACAGCAAATTTATCAGTACGATATGTACTGGCCACGGAGCCCACCTATGCAGCATTTGCTTTGTGGAAAGTGGATGCAAGGCTAAACAAGCAGACCTATAGACTGAGATTTCCTATGCAGTTGTAGTCAAGTTTTATCTCCAATTAACACCATCATCCCTTTTTCCATCACTACATCTCACATACCCACACCTCACTCTCATTCGACAGGCCCAACTCCCTCTCGGGCCTATCTCAGCGGCACACTACCACAGCGGGTACACTGCCGGAAAATATCATCCAGGGGGAGAAGAGAACACTCACTACACTAGTAGAAGCTTCACAGGAAAGGTCCATAGCCAACAAGTTGGCATATGTATCGATCGATCAACCGTACACTCTGCAGAGGTTTCACTACCCACAAGATTAGCCATCATAGGTGTTGCGCAAACACCTAGGCAGAATTCCGGGTGCTTGCTTGCCTAGGTCGATGCCACCCTACCACTCAGCCCTGGGATATTCCGGATCCTACACCGTTATGCTGAGACTGGGAGACACAGTACCGGGCCCATCCAGTGGTACTGCGCATCTAGAACAGAACGGGAACCCATCGACCGTCTCCGCCCACCCTTATCACCTCTCATCCTAGCAGTAGTGGCACCGTCCTACCAAGTAGTCCAGCCGTCTCCCGCCCATCAGAAGCGAGTGAGTAGAAAAGGATTCCCATGAACCTGAAACTAGTCCGTCCTAGGTTTGACCAAGCAGGCATCTTCACTTAGGGGATACTCTCCCCATGCCATCACAGCACCTGCGTCCACGGGCTTCAAACCACCAAGGCTATCCCACCCGGAACCTCCTCAACAACTTTACCCGCCACAGGTATCTCGCTTGGGATGCTCAGGTTGCACCCCCGGCACGACTTGCCCCACGGGCTTGTCTCACATCCCACTTGGTCGACATCAACCCTTACCACGCACCCAAGACGCACGCATCACTCTCTTCCAGTGGTTATAATCAGTTATACACCGTCCCAATTCCACCACACAGCATATAGCAAGTAATAAGTAGTGGAAGAGTAACAGTAAATTAAGCAGCAGCTATCCTAGCAGCGGACAGCAGGGTAAAGTCTTATCAAGGCAGGGAATTCAAATACACTATCATGCAACCAATCCATACATAATCATAAAGCAATAGCAACAATGTCATTTGCAATGCGTAAATAGGATCTAAGGATTTGGTGGGACGTGGCGCCTTCGTAGTCGTCTCCTAGCTCCTGAAAGTACTCGTGGTCGTCTTCCTTATTCAGATCCTCCTCCGGCTCTGAAATCGAACACGAAATAGTCGCGTCAGCGACTCCTATAGAGTATATCAGAAAAATCCAATAAAATAAAGAGTCAAATGCACACAAATATAGTCTTAGATTGTAGATCTCATTTTTCTGAGAATTTTGATATATGGTGCGTAATTTTTGGACATCGTATGAATAAGTTATGAATTTCCGAAGATTATCCTATTTTCTGAAAATGGAAATTGGCCGATTAATCAGGGGATGACAGCTCGGGATTGGTCCACGTGGCGCGCGGGTCCCGTAGTGCGGCATGTGGCGGCTTAACAGAACACAGACCCGATGGTCGCCCACCAGGTGTTCGATGCTGGTTCCCAGAGAGTCGCCGGCGTCGGCGGAGCTCGGGGGTGGCTCTCAGAGGTCGGGGCTGGTTCTCAGAGGTCGGGGGGCGTCGGCGTAGCTCGGCGGTGGTCGGGTGAGCTCGGCGGTGGTCGGGGGTGGTTTGTGACCTTGGCCGACCATTCGGCGTGCCATGGCGGCCGGCGGCGAGCTGCCGCAGGGCTAAAGCTCCAGTAGGCTACGTTGCAGCTCACAGCGAGGCAATTTCTCCTCTCCGGGCCCCAATATTCATTTCTAAGGGATCAAATTTGGCTAACAGGGTCCCTTTTGGTGCTCGGCCACGGCACAGGCGCTTCTCCGGTGAGGCGGGCGGCGGTGTGGTGGCCGGGGTTCGGTTTTGGCACGAACGGGTGCGGTTCCCTTCTATCTCACGGCATACGGCGGTTCTCCGACGAGGTGGAGGCGCACGTAGCCAAGGCGACAGACATGATTCGGGGCTCGGCTATCTAGCGGCGGTGTCGAGGCAGACTTGGCGAACCTCGGCGGCCTTTCTCCGCAGCGCGAGGCGACCGGAGGTACTCGGAACGGATTTTTGGCGAGGCGGAACGTGTCGGCGGTGATCACGTTTCCCCGAGAACGCACCTCGCGGTGTTCCGGGATATGGAGGTTCGATCTTTCGCAACTAAGCTTGTCCGAGGTGGTCGGTGAGTTGGTGGTCACGCTAACGGGTCGCGTCGGCGGTTTCACGGCTTGTGCGCGGGAACGCCGCCGAGGTGGCGGTGCTCCGAGCACGTGTGACGGCGATGCCCGTCGGAAGTGGCCTGACGTCCATAACCGATGTCCAGTGGTTTGATGGCCGGTCTTGTGCGCGTGTTGTGCGAAGTGTTCAGGGGCCGGAAACAGCCCGCGGCCTACACGCTTGTGATGCCGAGCGCCATGACCGGTAGCACGGCGAGGTCGGATGAGGTGCATGGAGCAGGTGATCTTCCTGAGCCGGTAAAGGCTCGTGCCTGCGCGTCCCGTGGGCGGAACGCCATGGCAAAAGCAGGGCGAGGTCCGGACATGGCGTGCGGTGGCTCACCGTGGTGTCGGTGAAGCTAGGATGGCGGTGCAGTGGCGAGTCGGAGCCGTGCAGAGCGATCGCAGTGCCGTGCCGCTCCTCGTCTGCAGCTCGGGCTTCTCCTCCGTGTCCGGCTCCGGCGTGCTCCGCGGCGGCGGTGCTCCGGCAGCTTCTCCTCCTCTGCTCCGCCCTTCTCCCTTCTCCCTCTCCCTCTATTGTGCGGTGTGGTGTAGTGGTTGTGTCGCAGCACGGCGGCGGCGAGTGGGACGAGGTCTTGTAATACCCCGGGTATTACGGATTAATTAATCTGCCATGTTATCATATTTAAATTAATCATTTGCATATGATTGTGATTAGGTCCCTAGAGTGATTTGAATTTAATTAGTATTTGTTTGTAAAATTAAATTCCCAAATAAAGGTTTAAAAATTTACTTTCATTAGGGCCAAAACCTAATTCAAAATCTAAAAGGAATTTGGAGATAGTCCCTTAATAAAAGTTTTAGATCTTTTAAAATGGAACAACTTTTTATTTTTGGAGATTTCAAAGTTCTGTGGTGGAAATTTAAATTTATTTCAAAACAATGATTTAAAACTTAGTTTTGGATTGGCATTTCAAAAATTATTTGGAATCTGGCAAAGCTTCCTAAATAGAAGTTGTAAAGCTCATTGAGTAGAACAACTTTTATTTTGGCAATTTTTCAAGTTGTTGTGTAAAATAAAAAGTAATTTTGAAAATGCAGTTTGAAATTCAAAAACTAAGTTTACCCCTTTTGCTGTAGTTTCAAAAATATTGCGAATTTGAACTTGGTTCCAAAATCAAAGTTGTTCAGAATTTCAAACCCTACAACTTTTATTTTTGCAGTTTTTCATGTTGGTATTCAAAAACGATCGCAATTTGGTCAAAAACCGACAGCTCCTAGGGTCTAGGTGCTACAGTGTTTCGCCCCTCTTCCTGTTCGCGAACAGAGCCGGCAGCCGCCGTGCCGGGCGCGCGCGCGCGGCCGCCCGTGCCGGCCGGGATCGTGTCCCCGCGACCTCGGCAGATACGGGCGCGCGTGCGCCGCGTCGTCCTGGTTCTGTCCCCCTCGCTCCCGACCTTTAGAAAGGCGACGAGGCCCTCCCCCTCGCCATTTCTTTCTCTCCCGGCCACCTTCGAGCTCTCTCGGTCCCCGGCTAAATTCGCCGCGCTCCGTCCATCACCACCCTCTCCATCTCACAGCCAGCTACCTAGCTTCATTGCGCATCTCCTGCGACCGTCGGCGGGAGCTGTAGAGCTTCGTAACCACCGGAACACCGGTGTCTCCTTCGCGGGCGGACAGAGCGCCGCCGCGAGCTCCGCCGTCGTCTCGAGCTAGTTTGGGTAAGCTCTGGACCTCGGATTGTTGCGTATCGTGATCTCCGTGACCCCTTGAACCTTACGCGTGCGTCGGCGTGCTCTCTGGTTCCCTAGGTTCGCCGGAACGCGTGTTCGCCGTTGTGCCGAGCCGCCGGGATCCGCCGCCGTCGCCAAGTCGTCTTCTCCGAACCACCTCCGTCTCCACCGACCCCTCGGCCAGCTTCGTGGTGAGCCCCAGATACTCGCGCACCTTTTTCCCCTCTCTTTACCGGCTTGTGCTCGCCGGCGACGTGCTCGCCGCCGCCACCGAGCCGCCGCGTACGTGTCTCCAGGTGCTGCGCGCCTCGGATCTCGTCGTATCTTAGCTTGGTAGACTCGCCTTGGAGTGTAGAGTCCGTCAGTGCCCTCGGCTTCGTCCCTCGGCTCACCGTCGGCGAGCTAGGGGCGGCGAACCGCCGGCGCACCCGCCTCTGTTGAAACAGAGGAGAGGCCAAGGGCCTCGGGTTAGAAGGAGAATAAAGGCAGGGGGGGTAAGTGAAAATCCTGTGACTCATGTGAATAGTGTAGATCGGACCGCGGGTTGATTTCCAGTTTCCCCAGGGTCTCTTGTGCAAAGCCGTCGGCGCCGGGCGTGGGCAGGCCGAGTGGGCCGGTTCGCTCTGGACTTGGGCCGTAGTGGGCTGATTTGGTCTTTTCTTTTTCCAGCGGATTTCAAAATGCTTTTCTTTTATATATTCATGTGAATAGTGCTGATGTTTGTTAATTTCATATGAATTAATCTGCTAGGTGTAAAAATGTGAAAATAATTGTGTACGCTCTCTGTAATATGTAGTATTTGTTAAAAATATAATATAGGGTGTTACAGTGCTTTTAATCTGCTGTATAAATCAGTGAAGTAATTAATAAATGCAAGTTTGTGTAATTTTAATTAATTATCTGTAAATCCAAAAATCATGAAATTTATTGTGGCTCTGTTTTATGATAAAACCTAGCTGTTGGTAAAGTTTGGTTGCAATTGAAGTTAGTTTGGTCAATTAATTAATATATGTGAAATTAGGGATTAATAAAGTAAATAGAAAAATGAATTTAGGTTTGTTGTGTGAAATTTTGGGTTGAATGAAGACCCAGGATCTTTCGCTGTGTGATCCTTGGCAATTTGAGAACTTAGTGCTTGATAGTAGTCATAAAGCTGTGTAGCGGCTTTCTGTGACCGTTAAAAAGGTCAATAAAACAAAAGTAGGAAACATTACTTTTACCTTCCGTAGATTGTTTACAACTTTACCGTGAAGGAAAGTTGTACTCAAGATATTAATGGTTTACTTTCAAGCATTTCATTTGTTGCCCTCATGCCACGCTAAGCATACATCATTGCATACGTGTAGTGCCCGTTCCCGAGGTGGTCCAGGTCGAGACTACTACTGAGGAGGCCACTCCTGAGGTCATCCAAGGATTCGACATCTGTGGGACTGATCCCGATCCGACGCTGTACACGATCCAAGGCAAGCCCCGGTGCATTCAGCCCCTCTATTACAAAATATTTATAATTCGAGTTAATCTACTGCATTAGGTTAATAGGAGTTGATTGTCACCTATCCAGATGCATTATCTCAAATAAATACCCTGAAACCTGATTTAAATAAAATGGTTTGAGAAATGCTTAGGCATGCTTAATGAACTTAGCTTTGCGTAAAAGAAAAACTATTTTCTGTGCCATGATTATACTTATACTTTGATTGGTGAAGAACTGATTATCCGTTGGTCGATGTGTATTTGGGTTGGAGACCCAATGCATGGTCGCTTTCGGAGTAATTTGGAACTGGTCGATGTCTTTGGAAACGTGTTTCGTTGGGTGGCCAGCTCATGGGGCGGCGTTCCCTATGTCTCACTCACCCGACAGGCACGATAATAAAAACTGTCGGGTAGTCTTGTACTTGGGTTAGAGTCCCAATGCAGGATTGACGGCAGGAAGGAAGTAGGGACCGTTCGTTGTAGGCCTGCTGTGATCATGATGAACAGCCTAGCCACATGCCAATGCGGAAAGCCTAGAGTTCGGTGGCGCTATTGCTGGAACCGACAACCACGCACTGGGAGTGGAGAGATGGCGAGAGTAGCTTGTACCCACGTGGCCGGCGTGCCTGGATAAGAGTGGAGTACTGTGCTCTCGGGTGGCGCAGGACCGGTTCCGGGATAGCAAAGCCGTGACGACGGGTTGGTATATGTATGCCGGCGTGCTGCATATGCAGTGTGGTTAGAATCCCCAGCTGGGTATTTTCTGGATTCGAATCGACGTGCTCCTCGGTTATGGAGACTTGATCCTCACACTCTACACCGAAAAGTGGTTCTCAACTAGGTTATCTGAATGAATAAAGTAATTGAAAGAATGATGATACATGAGTCTGAATATTGGAGCTATAAATATGATTATAATAATGACAAAATAAAATATGGAACAGGATAGATTGCTTTTCTGCAAACTCCTCATCCTCTGCTAGCCTTACCCATAGCCTTGCATTCCTGAGTCTCATTTTACACCCTTAGTCGGGTAAGTCTTGCGGAGTACCCCAAGTACTCAGGGTTTGTTAACCCCGTTGCAGGAGGACCGCAGTCGGAGATCTGTCTTGCTCCATGTTGCGTGACCGTGGTCGAAGAAGAAAGCAGCGATGAGTGAAGTGGAACCCGTGGGCGGGGTTCGATTTATCTTATCTAGTATTGTGTAATTATTCCCCTGCTACTGCTATGTCCTCTGGTCTGTAATAACTATATTTGAATCCTATTTGAACAACTGGTTTGTAATCTAAATGTTATGTAATCTTCCGCACTGTTACTCTGATGTATTTTATTACGAAACGTTGTAATCCTGTGATGATTCTGCAATGGTGATCCTGTCGGAGAAAAGGGCGCTAATGTAGCCCGACAGACCTGTCTAGATCATTTGGGACACGGGCCCGGCTGTCAGAAGTCGTTAGTGACAATGACAGGTGCCAGTGGGCCAGGTGATTTAGCCGGTTCTGTTACAGGTCTAGGGCTTCGGGGCGACTCCTTTTATAGACGGCCAGGACATGGCGTAGCGGCGGACGATGATTAGCGGCGAAGGGGGCACGTGGAGACCATCGGTGCTCCCGAGCTAGGGTTTCGGTGGTGCGCGCGGGCTTCTTGGCGAGCAAGGCAGGGGACAGGCGAGGGACAGCGGGGCCAGAGCTCTGCCATGAGTGGCGCTGTCGGTCACGCCATTTGCATGACTCTGTCGGCCACCGTCTTTCGCGAGGTAAGAAGAAGAACAGTAGCGTGAGGAAAAACGTTGACGGGTGGGGTCGTTGCGGCAGTGACTCAACGCGCGTGCGGGTGTGATAAAGAGGAGACGGGCCGGCTGGCTGGGCCGAATCTGCTCTTCCTCTTTCTCTCTTCTTCTTTTTCTTTTTCTTTTTCTATTTTCACTTAAGTGTATAAATACATATATTACCCATTTTAAATATTGAGTAAATACAAACATAAATTGCAATAAATCCCAAATGTGATGCATAAGTTATTATTCTATGTGAATGGAATTAAAATGCAAACTATACTCCTTTATTTACCAAATTCATAATGAAGCCTATATGCTTGCATAAGAAAAATAGATTTTTATAATAAATAAATGAAAAATTTTAATTGGTTAGGATTTTTAGGTTGTGTGGATTTTTAGGGTTGTTACACCGTCATCCTGTAAAGAACCAAGCTGGCGTGCTTCTTGCGTGCGGCGCGCCATTGTGCTGGGCAGATGGCAAGACTGCCACCTTCAGCTGCTCTTTCTTCACCAACCTCACCATAGACATCACCTTAGTTGGCACGAATGGAACTGTCCATGTCACTGACTTTGTCGTTCCATACGAAGAGAAGTCGGCGGAGTTCCACGTGGCTTCCAAGTCAGACTTTGCTGAGCTCCTCCTTGGGTGGGAACCTCTGTCAAGCAAGCACGTCGTGGCAACAGACCTGCCACAGGAGGCCCTTATGGTCCAGGAATTCGCGAGGCTTGTGCAGGACATCCGGATGCTGGAGGCAAGCCTGAGGGGAAGTGGCTGGCTATCACCCGGAAGACGCAGCTAGTTTCGGATGCTGTGAAAGCCTCGATTGACAAAGGGTCTGAACCAGTTGAGGTGGCTAAGCTAAATGCAACAATTAAACGAGTCACTTCCGATCCTGATTAAATTAAGGTTTTTACACCATGGCCTAAAACTTTGTGTTTGAGATACACTGAACCGTTTATTTTTTAATATTGGTTTGTAATAACAAACAACTATATGTATGAATTGATGCAGAAGCCCGGTGCGCTTCGGCGTCCTGGGCTGCGCTGACATCGCGCGTAAGATCTAGCGCGCGAGCATTGCTAATGCTCCCTCCGGGCGCCGCCACCATCGCCGCCGTGGGCAGTCGCTCCGAGGACAAGGCTCGCCGCTTCGTTGCCGAAACCGGCTTCCCCGCGGCGCGCGTCCAAGGCTCCTACCCGTGTACCGTCCACGGATCCCCACCAGTCTCCACGTGCCCTGGGCCACGGCCGTCGCCGCGCGCGCGGAAAGCACCTGCTCCTCGAGAAGCCCACCGCGCTCGCCGCCGAACTCGACGCCGAGGGGGTACAGTTCATGGACACCACCATGTGGATCCACAACCCGCGCACCGCTAAGATGCGGAAGATCGTCAGCGACAAGGACGCCTAGCTTCGGCGACGTCAGAGTGGTGACTGGTGACATCTTGGAAATTCCTTATGGCACCACGTCCAGACCGTGAGCGTGAGCCACGAACCCCTCCCTGGATTTCGACAAGGCCTTCGAGCTCTTCTGCGAGGGGTCTCGATGTGCGTGCGACCTGCCTGTCAATACGCATGGGGTGTCTGCTCGGATTGGTGCGCTAATCCGGTCAAGAATTCCTTTGACGCCGGAGATGGCACGCAATCCTTGAGTAGAAACTAAAAGGGTCTGGCCTCACCTTTGGACAGGAAAAATTCCCTGCGTTCCGAAGAACCCTAAACTTAACTGTCGTCATTGTTAAAATTGTCGATTTTTATGTATCAACATATGTCACTATATCCTCATTGTCATTGGGTCTCACAGGATTGCCGTGTGTGCCCAGATCCTTCGTGTGCGGGTAACGACAGATGTGGAGAAAATGCAAATGGAATGGATTGATGGTTCGTTTGCCCTTTTTTTTTTTTTATCTCGGCGAAAAAGAATATATCGTGGTCTTTGCATATGTTGTGCACATCATCATTCGTTGTTATAATTCTAGCCTCGTGCTATTCATGGAGAAGTACCTGTTTCAGACTTTCAGTCCTCTTGATAAAAGAGGCACATGCATCAGGTGTCCACAAATAAAATTTAAATGTTATTTAAAGCAAGCTAATATGGTAGTAATACTACCACATTGCCTACAGCACTGATGAGCAGATTCAATGCATGCTTTCTTTGTTCCTAGCTCTTTCTACCAAATATTTGTGTAAGTATAATTTTCTTCTTTTGTTGAACATGCAAGAGAGTTGTATCATTATATTAAGAAGAAGGAGAAAAAGGGCAAGAGTCCCTACAAACACCAATACCATACACACCCTCACAAAATGATTACAGTCTGCGCCTTTAGAATATATAGAAGATGACCTTGATTAAGAACTCTAATTTCAGAATTTGGCACAGTACTGTTTTCTTCCTAAAGTCAAGTAAACCTGGCAGCTTTACAAACTAGCCTGTCAACCAACACATTTTTTTTCTGTCGTTTGAACAGCATCATGAGTCAAACTTCCTTTGGTTACCATACATATTAGATTCTAGAGCAAATGAAACCGAGGATAAGCCTAAAACTGAAGTATATGAGAATATCAAAACCACAAGCTACCTGATAAATGTTCTCACTTTCAGTTGAACTTGCAGATTATATATTCCAGAAGAAGAATCCAATTGTTCATATATGCATCCTTGTAAGTGATCTTAGAATTTTTATTGGCGACCATTTTCAGATGCGTGAGATCATTTTGATGAAACATTTACTCTTTTAAAGTATGGTTGTCAGTTGTCAGGTAACTTGCAGACCATTGAGACATGGTGAAGTGAAATTTTTTAAAGGCTATAAATCTCTGGTCATCTGGTGGTTAATTAAAGAGAAATAAAGAACGATTTGGAGATAGGAACACAACTATTAGTCGAAAACCTTTTTTTCCCATGTACATTAATTTGAACGTATTAGTTGGTTCCTACTTTTTGCGGTCTCAAACTATAAGGAGCTACGTTAGATAAGAAAGAACAAACGACCTTGCTCAAATCCATGGACCTGGGTATGACGGACAATGATAAGATTTGTGTTGTGAACAAGCATTCCCGTATTCTAGATCTAAGCCAACTATATACTTCATTCTGAACCATTTTTCTTTGAGAAAAACATGTTGATACTTCATTATGATAGCATTGCCTTTTCAATTCAGATCAGGACAGAGGATCAGGAGGCAGGAATCTTGATGGCTCGAGCACCGGTTGGTTTTCTTATCAATTATCTTTGTTATGCAGTTTTGTTATCCATTTTGGTAGAAATGGAGCCTGCCTTTTCACTTTGAAAGTTGAATGTTTTTTTTTTAAAAAAAAAAAACTGCGCAAATAAAATCCATATGGCATGGCATCAACTTTTTTAGCACCAGGGGCAATGCATGGGCATAGACCTATCCACAAGATAACAAGCATCTTACCAAACAAGTGGTGTATAATTTCAGTTATATGAGAGCAGTACGAGACTTATAGAATGGAGCATTGGCTTGAACACACCACAAATTAAGTCGCCACTTACAAAACCAAAGTCAGCAATGATGCATAGTCGATGCAAAAGCCAACTACTTCCAGATTCCAACAGGCTTGAAAAGGCCTCATGGTCATGGAGTTGAGAATACATATAGTTAAGACCAGACATTGTAGCAAAATAAAACTGAACATCTCAAAAGCTTCAAGCATAACCAAATTCAGGACAGGACAGGACCCAAGACAACACACAAAGTCAGAAACAAAAATAAAACTAGGCTACTAAGTGAACATAATCTCCATAGCTTCACACCGGATCTGAACCATGGCTCCATAAGTTTTGAATGTGATCAACCATGGCTCCAAAAGTTTTGAACCTGATCCGAGTGACATCCACCTCACCTCTATAGCCTTAGACACATGAACCTCATCTGTGGCAATACTCTCCACCTTGCCTCACATGGCAGCAACTTAGTTCAATACTGAAAGGAGAAGATTTCAAAACCCCGTTTGCTCGAAAGTCTATAGAAACACAAGACCAAAATATCCGAACACCATACTCGGCTATCCTTGAAGCCTTGAAATATGTACATGAAGCCTTCTCACACTATATTATAACCCAACCCTTTGTCGTAGCTCATCAATAATCGAAGGGAACTCCTGACCCAACTGCACAAAACCCTTGGTCAACACAGCCTTCTTGAAATTCTCCTCTGATGCAAAGAAGTCAATGCACTTATTCTTCAACTCTAGGCAGCTTATTTTCAGCCACAAAACAGTGTTTTTCTCTCAGAACAAATCAGCATCAGCCAAAATCAGCACTTGTTTTCAGTCCAAAAGAACAGGATGGCAACCGTATCGACAGACAACCCTTCCCACAGTTTTTGCGCACACATAAGCTTAAGCTAGTCCAATGCGAACCGGTCAGCCGCAGCTAGCAGGTGCTGCACCATCTCAGAAGGAGAGTCCCCGAGCTCGTCAGCTCCTGGGAAGGCATCTGTGTAAATAAACCGAAGCATGGCTCTGAATGTTGTAGGGGCAATGTCGTGCAGGGTGATGGAGGACATTGTAGACTCAGCCATAGGACCAAGGAGCTCAGCTTTGAAAACCGGAGAACGGGCAGCAAGCACCACTCGATGTGCATGGAATGTCTCAGTTCCAATGGCGAACGAGACATCTGTCCCATCTGAGCTATCCAACAATGAGCCAAAATGTTTCCCCATGGCTGAAACCGGCACAAGAATAAACCTGTCACAAACAACCATGACGATGCATATAAAGGTGAGGTGTCCATCCGTCACGTACTCTCTCTCCATATAAGACCGGGACATGGTATGCATCCAGCCACGTTCATGATCCCCGATTTCATAGCGATGAAGGGAAGATGTTTCAGGCACATGGCGTGGCTGACCATCCCTGTGCAGTAAGAATGCCTCAAACATGGCGCTGACGCCTCTGGATTCACTCAACAGCTCAAAGGCAATACTGATATTAGCCTGGGCAATACCATCTTCACACGGAAAGAAGCTAACCTGCCACCTGTGGCCACCAACAGAGATGACGTCAGAGCGGAAGGGCCTGTTGATGTCGGCGTGCTTGATTAGCTCACAGTCTGCTCTGAATTCGTGGACAGCGGAATCGATGGTCGGCCCCTCCAGCCCAGCCAACAAGTGTCGCTTGCTCACTGCATAAACGGGAACTAAACTGAGTCTAAACCAAAAACAATGGCGCTCAAATCTAGCAATCGAACATCACAAAATATGACGCTTCTAATCACACATCAAGTCAATGTAGCACGGGAGTGGTACTCACTATCTGCTGCCGGAGGTGGCAGTGGCCTGCACCTGCTTGCTTGTGACAGCGACCGGAGATGACGCGCCGTCGGCAGCTCCGTCTTTCCCGCTTGTGATTTAGGTCCTCCGGCCGACAGAGAACGCATTCCCGTCACCCCCGGCGGCACCTACCTGGCTCCCGCGACGAGCCTCCACCGGACCTCGCCCACTCGCCCGACGCTAGGGTTCGTCTCGCTTCTGCGGAGTGCGGTGGAAGGCGGCAAGCGGTCGATGGGGGCCGGTGGGAATTGGGATCCCAACTTCCCAAAGGGAAAACCCACACGGCTGGGCCTGGGCCTGCACCGGATGGGCCAACGGCGTGCCAGATTTTCCACCGCGAAGTCTCAAGCCCAGGAATGGCTTTGCAGCTGCCCCCCTAGGACCGGGAACAAGAGCTTGATGAATTAGCTCGGTGACTCGGTACATTAATTATAGTTGATTCTAATGGAGGTCAGTTTAAAGCCTCATTGGCAGAGCTCCCAAAGCACCTTCTAGACCGAATTCTAAGAGCAAGGCTAATAATATAGCTGGCTTGCTGGCTATAAGACTATAGCCTTCTCTTAGCTCACTCGTATAGTAGTTAGTCTTTCACAGCTAATACATGGCTCATTTGTCTATCTCACAGAGTTTCTTGGTTTTTGTGCCAAAACCGGCTGTAAGCTTACAGGCTACTTCCTCTCTTTCTTCTCCCTTCTCTCCTCCACGTCAGCATTTAGCTGGCTTATAGTTGCTTGCTATACTTGCTCTAAGAGTCCTGCCAAATAGTTATTAAAAAAATATATTCTATGATAATCTTATGGATTCTCTGAAATAAGCTAGGATCTGAAGAAAATAGCTTCTCCTCATGCACAAAGTCATTGTTTGCATAAAGTTTGTTGTAGAAAATCATAGATGAACTGTTTTAGTCAGATAATCACCTTTCATAGAGAGGATGAGCTTTGCCAAACAGACCCTCCACTTAATGTTAGATCTCAAACATCAGACTATATAAACAAACAAAATCAATTTTGAAAAACTAATAATAATAATAATAATAATAATAATAATAATAATAATAATAATAATAATAATAATAATAATAATAATAACAACAACAACAACAATAACAATAATAATAATAATAATAGAAATTTTACAGTGGTTGGAGAGGCGTTGGGAAGCGTTGGCTGTATCTATGATTTGTGGCCCATAAGAGGAAAGGCGTTGAGAGACGTCAATAAGAGAGACGTTGGGAAGCATTGGCTGTGTCTATGGTCGATGGGCCGTATACGTCGTGACACCTCCCGGTGCCTCCAAAGTTGGATTTTAAATAAAAGAGTGGCAATTCTTTTTTATGTAGTTTTTTCTTAATCAAGGCTAAAATGGTCACTCAGCTCAACTCAAAATGTACTCCCTCCGTCTTCCAAAAAAATGCCATCCGAGAGTTTAAATTTTTCTCAAAAAAAAGTGCTGCCTTTGACCACTGCCAGTACCCTGCACAAAGTATCCATCCATTTACCGGAAATAAAAAAAACCTGTTGTACACGTGGAGGCCTTCTTCTCCACTCGTTTCACCTTCCAGGATGTTCCACTCGTACCTTGGTTCGGTGCAGTTAGATTTTTATAGGGGTAAAATTGTAATTTTACATGTACCTTGGTAAGCGTGTCCAATCCTACAATTGCGTTTTTTGAGAGACGGAGAGAGTATATCTCTAAGAGTAGTACAGTTATGATTTCCTATAGTTCGATAAATATTTGCAGGATAATAATACTAGGGTTCATCCGCACGTCGCCGACCATCCGCTCCGTCCATCAGAGCGCCGCCATCGGCCCGTCTGGGTGCCACCTTAGCCTCGATTCATACGCACGCTGGCGTCGCCTCCGTCCATCCGTGAGCCGCGGTCGCCTCGATCCGTCCGCGCGCTGCTGTCACCTCCGTCTGACCGTCCATTCATGCACCGCCGTCGGCCGTCCGTGCGCTTCCGTGGGTTCGTCCTCCATCGAGGGTAGGTTGAGGGCTAGGGCGTCAAGGCGTTCGAGCCTGGCCTGCTCGCCAAGGCCAACAGGGGAAGGGTATCTCCATATCCCACCCTGCTCGCTTTATCGTCATCGTTCTTGATTTACGCCTTGATGTTTCTTACAATAATTTTTTAAAATAAGATCTCACATGAATAGATTTTGATAATTTTTTAGTAAATATTTATTTTATAATAAATCTGTATTTAAAGATAATAACTAAACATCATGTTAACACTACACGAACATCATCAAAATAAAAACCTAGACCATCCTAGGTATATTCGAATGACATATGTACACCATTAAATAGAACATTATATTAACACTACACGAATATCAATAAAAGAGGCATATGACATCTTATATATGCCATACGAACATTGTGTATATAACATGAAAGAACAATAGTATAATACATTAATACTACACAAACATTACATTAACACTACACGAATAAAAAAAGTAAAACATAAATGATAAATAGAAGAAAAAAGAAAGAAAAAGTAAAATAAAATACAACCTAGGGTTTCGCCTCTGGTCGCCGGTTGTTCCCGGATCGGATGGGAACCGGCGCGGTGGTGCACTAGCCCGCGTCACCCGCACTGCGGCTAGGCATGGCGGTTGCGCCAACAGGTCGCCGGCGGCCGGCGCATCCCGACGCGGCGAGGCGCTCGCCGGTGGCCGCGACCGCAGCTTCCCCTCCCGTGCTCAGCACCGTGGGATGGAGCCGGCCTGGTTTGCTCTCTCTCTCTCTCTCTCTCTCTCACTCTCTCTCTCTCTCTCTCCGGGGCAACAGCCCTGGCATGGGGCAGCCGGCCATGTCGGGCCACTGCGTACGCAGGCAGCCGTGTGCCACAGCGCCATCGCGGGCAGTACGCCCGACCTGGATTCAGGTCACAAGTGTTGACGCTGCTTACCTCTCCTCTTCTCTTCCTCCTCCTCAGACGTTGCAGCCCATTCCTCCTCATGCAGCTGTACGAATTTGGCATGTCAAATTTGTTTTGGTTTCAGAAAGGGGAAATAGAGGAGAAACAAGACTGCTTTTGAGGGGACAAGTCCATCTACCCGAATCACTTTTCGGTAAAAAATGTGTTATGTTTTTTCCTCTGTATTCGTAGCTTTCTATTGATTGTAGTTTAAGTGTTCGAGTAAATTCCTATTGAAGTGATCCCATGTGATAGCAACTTAGGTGTGTATAAGCAGCTACAGAAATGGATGCTTAAGCGATGTGGAGGCCAGCCATAGTTTCAACGTTTTACAAACATCTCATTCTCTGGATACAGTTTTTATGCTACAACTTATTAATTCTAGAGTATTGTGCAAGGTCTGAGTATATACATTCAATTTACTTGATGATCTATTCAGTTTTGGGTGTCTTGGTCAGGGTATTTTTCAGGATTAGACCTCCAGATATGAAGCATCTCTACTGTAAAAAAATGGGTTTATTGGTGAGACATTTTAAGAATGTTAACTCGAACTCCTGATGTGAGGTCAAGCTTTTTTTTTTTTTTTTTGGGGGGGGGGGGGGGGGGGGGTGTTGGAACTTACAATATTAGTGCCAGTTTTTTTTACTGCTCCCGGATCTTAGTTTGAGCATGCACAGGTTTTAAGTAGTTTGAATTTCAAAGCTGCTGATAAGGTTTCATTTTTTTTGGGGGCAGCTTGATTGCTCAGGGCCATCCACATGGTTCACCATGGTGGCTACCTTTTTGGTAAGCCCATTCTGATTCTGCAGCTAAGTTCAGAGTAAGGTGGTAATCTTAACATGTGTAATATTTTTTTGCTGCAGCTTCATTAGTCAGGGCCCTCCACATGGTTCAGCATGGTAGTATGGTACCTTCCCTTTGGTGAGCCAATTCTGGATCTACACTGTCCAATACACCATGCTAAAATTGCATTGTTGTTGTGTTCACCTCCTGACACAATTAAGTTTCCCCGTTCCCATATAAGGACCTCAAATGTGTACCCTATTATATTCTTAGACTGTGATTAAAAAAAAACATTCAGCCTGTTGATGCTTAGCAGAAAATGCTTTCATCCATTTCTGAGGTCTCTGGGCCTGCAATGCTCTTCAAGGTTTCTATATTCTGCTTTTTCGAAATTGATTAGTGCATATGCTAATTCCCTAAATTTCTGCAATCCTCTATGCTCATGGAGTTAACAGAGGCAAAACCTGAATATGTTGTCACTGTGCTTAGGCACATTTATGCATTATTTTTTGGCACCTGGCAACAATGATTATGTCCATGTAATTCTTTCGTTTAGCGAAATTTAATTTCTTTCCATGTATTTTTAAATAGGGTGCAAAACATGCATCTGCTGTACCTCCTCTGGTATGAAAACCAAAACTTATAAATTATAATGTAGTGCACACTGACATGTTCAGTGGTATCAAGCAGACCAGTGAATTTATCACATAGATAGTCATGTCCTTTTATTTAAACATACTTACGCACAGCTTACGCTCTGATTATATTACTTCTAAATTACTTCTAACATATTTGATGCCCACTTGAACTTAGTACTTCTACTTCCTCACATAAAAAATTATTGCTTAATTCTCACGCTTGTGTGTGCTATTTACGCACACCCAACTGGGATTACTAATGGTACATTCTAAAACATGTCCTATGCAAAAAAAAAAAGAAAAAGCATTGACATATCATTGAGTGTTACTTTTATTTATAAAGCTATTTGAGGACATGTGAACTTTAACCTCTACCATTTCCCATGATTCTGACATATCTAATAATAAGAGATGAGAAAATTATATTCGTTTATTGACTCAATCAAGAATATTTGTTTGTAGGAGTTTCAGGTCTCAGATCTCAACATGTTCAATTATAGTATCTACAATATACCTTTGTATTATATAGGGTGGCCCTCAAATATGTGTTTTCATGTTGCAGGTACAGCATCTGTCCATCCATAATTCCGAAATTTTCCATTTTCAATTGGTTACAATATTGGCTACAATGCTGCAACTAACACTATGGGGTTTATTATGCTTTCAGACTTGCGGTGGTGCGGTCTGAAGGTTACGATGGCAAACCTAACAAAATGGTTGCTTCCATATTGCAAGGCAGGCAGACAACTAAATTGAGAAAATGAGTTGACAAATAGGTAGATTTGACAAACAGGTAGCATGATTCACTTCCTTCTATTTTAATTGTAAATGATATTGTGGTTCTTCATACAGTTTCTATCCAGCATTGACTTCATATCCCTTCTAAGTTGCGATTACGAAACCACTGTATGTTAATAAATACGCTTTTAGCTCACAATTCATTTGCTACCTCTATTCTGTTTTCCTCCCCCTGCAGTCATATATAATTTTCATACATTACCATCTCATACACTGTTCTTTCCCACAATGTAGCATATGTTTCATCTATTACCTTTTCCTGAAAAAAAGTTGTTCATTTCAGGGTTTTAGCTCCTTCTATACATGCTATAATTATATTTAGCACTTGCTTTTTACCTCGGTCAACGATTTGGATTGTTCAAACGGTGGTGTCTACCTGGGTGTGTTCATTGTTTCTTGCCTTTAATAGTTTTATGCTCCACATGATATGCCTAGAACGGTAAGCTCTATTTTGTTCATTGTTTCATGCCTAAAGCTGCTGGTCCAGATTTTCCTATAATAGTGACTTCACATGAGATTGCCATGTTACATGCAAGCTCACTATGTTTGGTTCCTCTGAGTAGAGAAACAATGTGCATTAATGGTTATGTTCAGCATGTGTATCCATCTAATAAATTTATCTATATTGTGATTCTTTGATTTCTGTAGATATAATATAATCTTTATATATAGTCATACTAACACACAAGATAATATCTTCCCTAAAAAAAAACACACAAGATAATATCAATGTAGGGGTTTTTTTTTTTTCTTTTCTGTTCTGAGTAAAAATATCTCATTCAATGGATTGGGACCTCTCACTATGGGATGACATTCAGTTACACATTTCCTTGTCATAGGTGTCTTCCTGTTTCTAACATCAGGTATGATATTATTTAGATGCTTAACCCTTTCATATGAGTTAGCTTCCTTGTTGTACTCCTTCACTACTTAACCTACTTTCTATTGGCACGAGACCACTTTTTTTTTTTCAATATTTGGTCCTATATAGGTTATTGGTTTCTGATGATACGTAGTTGAGGCCATGAGCAGTAGGTAGTTTCACCTTGAGATAGGGCTCAAACATACACTATTTTCTTAGGGGAACAGTTAAGATTAAAGTATGTAGAATCTTCATTATTTTCATTCATCACCAGAAGGCCAAGTTCTTAGGCTCAATATGTTATGTTAGTTCTGTAAAACAAGGTCAATGCAAATTTAGAAGAAACCTGAAACCTGAATTGGATGCCAAGTCTCGCTGGGTTACTGAATTTGCTTCCAAAATGTCAAAGTCCATGTAATTAGCTTGGTTGTAGACCATAAAATTTGTTTTGTTGGTTTCCCATGGAGAACTCCTAATCCGAGGCTCAAAGATCACCGTGGAGAAATGCATGCTTCTAATCACAGTGGATAACGTTTTGAAGTCAAGAAAAAATAATACAAAGAAACACTTTGTTTTCCTGATAATATTATATTATACATTGATCATTCATGTGTTGCACCTTGATTTGACTAAACACCACCCATGATGGTCTTCACAATTGTAGGTAACTGAAATAGTTATTATAACATTTTAATCGGAGACTGCATGTGCTTCTCTTCTCAGCTCAACTTGTGGGTTTGGCACTAGCTTGGGCATTGGTTTGATCTGCACTTCTAGCTCCTGCGTCTGTCACCAGCTTGGCTACCTCATTGACAGAGAACTGCTCGGTGAACTGCCTGAAAACTCTGAAGTCGCCAGGTTTAGTTACACTGTACAGTGTCCCTGATGTACAGATATCCCCGGATCTGCAGTGGATGGGAACAACAAGTTGTTCAGTAAATTTATACTATCTTTGCTGATATGAAAGTAATTTAAACTGCTAACTGAATGTACAATATTCAATTAAATCTTGGTGCCCTATTTGTTTTTTATACCTAATGACTATGAGATGGTCGCTTTTGCATGTGATATTTGAAGAATGGTGTTAGTATGTGTAACCGCTAAGCACAATCTATATTACATTACTTACTGAAAAATGCAGAGACTGATTTTGACCACTGCCTACTGTCGTTTATAAATACTTATATTTGAATCAGATTTATCTTTCTTCTTGTCGTTTATAAATACTTATATTTGAATCAGATTTATCTTTCTTCTAGACATGGTGATGTTCTGCATAATACAGTCATTTAGAATGATTTGTTTGCTTTAGAAGAGATGTATATCTTCTGTATTTTCTTTTGAATGAATAGAATACAATCATTGAAAAATACTTACTTGGTTTTAAAATATCTATGAAACACCAGAGCTTGATCAAGGTGATTCCTCCCTTTTGATACAGCTAATTCCGCCGCGTCGATTGACACAAGTAATAAACATGAACAACTCTTCGCTATTTGACCCAACTAATCATGTTATACAACATATTCTCCTGTCACTGTTAACTTACCCTAATCATTGCTGCTCCCACTTTTTTTTCTTAGCAGAAGAATTAGTCATAGATAAGGAAATGCCTGAACACGCCTACGAGCAGCACCAGAGGTAGCATTCATCAAGCAAATCAGGAGCTTGAGCGTGCAAGCTTGAGCACTTCGGCTCTGAAGCATTCATCAAGCACTCGAACGCGGGTCGATGGCCTCACAGCCGGAGTGCTCACCATCCGAACTACGGTTCGGTCCCAGGAGGGAGCGACCTGGATTCGCGAACCAGGTGACTTCGGGCTTTCGGCGTCGGGAGGGGGCGCGCGGCGTGGGAGGGGGTGGGTGATTTATCTATGCAAAATGACTATACTGTCCTTCCACGAATAAAATCAATAGAAATAGCTATTTTACGAAAGCGTTAGGAAGCATTGAAAAGTATTCCCTTGTAAAACGTCCCATGTATAAATGTCAAAAAAATTAAAAGATAAAGAAAACAAAAAAGAAATAAAATAAAAAACTAAATAAAAGCAAGGGAGGTAAAGGAAAATAAAATTAATAGAGTAAAATAAAAATAGTAAAAGAATAAAGGAAATTAAAATAATGAAAAAGTCTAGAAAAAAGGAAAATAAATGAATGAAAAAAGAAAAGAAAACATATAATGAAAATGAAAATAGAAAAGGTAAATAGAACAAAAAAAGACAGCCAAAAAAATAAAAAAGAAAAAGAAAAGGAAACATAGAACAAAAATAAATGAAAATAGCAAAGAAAAGGAAAAGGAAAAAATATCAATGAAAACAAAAAAAAGAAAAAGAAGTAGCAAACAATAAGAAAAAACAAAAAGGATCGTACATACCTGACGAGAGCCACAAGCCCGAGAGCGTTATCTGTACGTGATTAGAGCCACACGCACGGAAACAGCGCGCTGTAAGGGAAGATGGTCGGACGAACGCACCTGTCTGACAGGACAGGTTGATTGCTGGTCTGCGACATTGTGACACCAACAGCAACAATGTCCTCTTGCGACTCCTGATCTGATCGAGCGGTCGTCGTTCGTCCCAGTCATCCCAACATCTCAAACAACTGTTTGAACTCCGCGTGACGCAAGCCAATAGCAGGGCAATTTCCAGGTATCAGTCTTGACCTTTTTTAGGAGTATAGAATTTCCAGGTATCAGTCTTGACCTTTTTTAGGAGTATAGTTATTGGCCCGTGGACACTTCAATTTTAAATGAAGTAATGTATCATAATTCATAGAACACCTTATAAACATATTCGATACAGTTTCATTCAGCAAAAAATGAGCAAAAAGGACCATAATGAAAGGTACCCAACATGACGAATGTCCTCAGTTGACATGAACATCTCTTTCAGAATAATGCTCTTGAATCGTATTATATATTTTCATGAATGATTACAAGATTGCTTCCTCTAAAAGTATATATGAAAATATGGTCATGCATAAAAATTGTTCAATCCCATAGAAATAACCTCCCAAAGGGCATCGAGTTGCACCAGCCTCTACAGTTGAAGAGCTAGATTAAAGTTGCAAGGGCAATTCATATCCTACCTACAAAGTATTTGCTTCCCACCAAATCATATACTGTGCCGTGCAGGCTCAAACGTGTGACTCTGAACTTATCTAAGAAGTGTAGCAGTAGCAGCAAAGTATGTAGTCGGGCACTCACATCAAAGGGGCCTTCCATGAGATCTTGTTTCATTTTTTGACACTGGTCGAGGAGGAAACAAATCACTATAGAAAAATTGGCATAAGCAGGACCGGTCCAAAGCATTTATTTTTCACATGGGCCCGGTCCATCGCCGCTAGGCCTCCTGCAAGCTGAACTCGCGGCGCTGCTTCAGCTTTCTGATCTCGTCGATCGTCTCCATCTCCTTCCTGTACTTTATGCTCAGGGGCTGCAGCTTGTCCCTTCGACTCCGATCGTCCAATTCCTTCTTGACGTGAACAACGACCACAGTTACATCAAAACATAACTCTCTCTCTCTCTCTCTCTCTCTCTCTCTCTCTCTGTTATCAAAAATCTCCTCTGGGCACAAATCAATGAAGCGTGGAGGGTTAGCAGAAGCTGAAGCAACTCCCAAGTAGAAACCCATCTTCAACTCTTTGCATTTCTCTACATCTAGTATTGTGGCAGTGAACACATCACTGTAAGTAGAAGCGACCTTTGATGCCTCATGTGCAAGAACAGCTGAAAGGACAAAGGATGAATGCAATAAGTATATAGGCCCAATAAATCTATGAAGAATAATCAAAGTTCGGTGAAAGATCTACTGACCAGGGGTGAGGACATAGTTCAGAAGCTCTCTTCCGAATATCACACCTGACGGAAGATCATTAGCATACTTAAGTTTCTAATCCACCTTGGCACCATAACCCAGTCCAATAATATCAACCTGTTTGAGGTGCACCTTTTTTTATTCAGAAGACTTGTATTTGCTGTCCTCATACAATCCCAGCACGGTTCCTGTGATTGACCAACAAGAAATGTAGGCACAATCCACTGCACTCCATAACCATGCATCACAACAGAAAAGAAAAGGGAGGCATGTGCAGGAGAATAAATCAAAAACAATTAGCAATACAACAAAGCAAAATTAATCTGAATTGTTACTATTTCTCAACAGCAGGGTATGTTGACTGCAAAGAATTTTTTGTTTGTCATTAGCATGTATGGCCAAGAAAGGCATTGGTCGAGGAGGAAACAAATCACTATAGAAAAATTGGCATAAGCAGGACCGGTCCAAAGCATTTATTTTTCACATGGGCCCGGTCCATCGCCGCTAGGCCTCCTGCAAGCTGAACTCGCGGCGCTGCTTCAGCTTTCTGATCTCGTCGATCGTCTCCATCTCCTTCCTGTACTTTATGCTCAGGGGCTGCAGCTTGTCCCTTCGACTCCGATCGTCCAATTCCTTCTTGACGTGAACAACGACCACAGTTACATCAAAACATAACTCTCTCTCTCTCTCTCTCTCTCTCTCTCTCTCTCTCTCTCTGTTATCAAAAATCTCCTCTGGGCACAAATCAATGAAGCGTGGAGGGTTAGCAGAAGCTGAAGCAACTCCCAAGTAGAAACCCATCTTCAACTCTTTGCATTTCTCTACATCTAGTATTGTGGCAGTGAACACATCACTGTAAGTAGAAGCGACCTTTGATGCCTCATGTGCAAGAACAGCTGAAAGGACAAAGGATGAATGCAATAAGTATATAGGCCCAATAAATCTATGAAGAATAATCAAAGTTCGGTGAAAGATCTACTGACCAGGGGTGAGGACATAGTTCAGAAGCTCTCTTCCGAATATCACACCTGACGGAAGATCATTAGCATACTTAAGTTTCTAATCCACCTTGGCACCATAACCCAGTCCAATAATATCAACCTGTTTGAGGTGCACCTTTTTTTATTCAGAAGACTTGTATTTGCTGTCCTCATACAATCCCAGCACGGTTCCTGTGATTGACCAACAAGAAATGTAGGCACAATCCACTGCACTCCATAACCATGCATCACAACAGAAAAGAAAAGGGAGGCATGTGCAGGAGAATAAATCAAAAACAATTAGCAATACAACAAAGCAAAATTAATCTGAATTGTTACTATTTCTCAACAGCAGGGTATGTTGACTGCAAAGAATTTTTTGTTTGTCATTAGCATGTATGGCCAAGAAAGGCATTGGTCGAGGAGGAAACAAATCACTATAGAAAAATTGGCATAAGCAGGACCGGTCCAAAGCATTTATTTTTCACATGGGCCCGGTCCATCGCCGCTAGGCCTCCTGCAAGCTGAACTCGCGGCGCTGCTTCAGCTTTCTGATCTCGTCGATCGTCTCCATCTCCTTCCTGTACTTTATGCTCAGGGGCTGCAGCTTGTCCCTTCGACTCCGATCGTCCAATTCCTTCTTGACGTGAACAACGACCACAGTTACATCAAAACATAACATTTTGTTTGCCTTGCTCTCAAAATAAATTCAGCAACTGAGATACGCACCTCAACTAGACGGGCTTTGCTGCCCTTGCCCTCCCTCCCTCCCTCCCTCGCTCGCCTCCCCCTCCTCCCTCCCTCCCTCTCTCTCTCTCTCTCTCTCTCTCTCTCTCTCTGTTATCAAAAATCTCCTCTGGGCACAAATCAATGAAGCGTGGAGGGTTAGCAGAATCTGAAGCAACTCCCAAGTAGAAACCCATCTTCAACTCTTTGCGTTTCTCTACATCTAGTATTGTGGCAGTGAACACATCACTGTAAGTAGAAGCGACCTTTGATGCCTCATGTGCAAGAACAGCTGAAAGGACAAAGGATGAATGCAATAAGTATATAGGCCCAATAAATCTATGAAGAATAATCAAAGTTCGGTGAAAGATCTACTGACCAGGGGTGAGGACATAGTTCAGAAGCTCTCTTCCGAATATCACACCTGACGGAAGATCATTAGCATACTTAAGTTTCTAATCCACCTTGGCACCATAACCCAGTCCAATAATATCAACCTGTTTGAGGTGCACCTTTTTTTATTCAGAAGACTTGTATTTGCTGTCCTCATACAATCCCAGCACGGTTCCTGTGATTGACCAACAAGAAATGTAGGCACAATCCACTGCACTCCATAACCATGCATCACAACAGAAAAGAAAAGGGAGGCATGTGCAGGAGAATAAATCAAAAACAATTAGCAATACAACAAAGCAAAATTAATCTGAATTGTTACTATTTCTCAACAGCAGGGTATGTTGACTGCAAAGAATTTTTTGTTTGTCATTAGCATGTATGGCCAAGAAAGGCATTGTCCGTTTACCTGTGCACACACCACTGAAGGTACCAATTAGCTAGTTGTTTATGTGCACACTGACGGAAAGAACGTGCAGTTAGCAGCTTCGTTTGATTCCCCAGTCCTCATCAGGGTGGACAGATAAACAACAACAGGATGCCCTACACCTGAGACGGATGAAATCGAAACTCGAAACATAAAGATCCCCCAAATCGAGAGAGAGGAAAAGGTACCAACCGAAAGTTGCGAAACCACTTACACTTCTTCATGGTCTCCTTGCCAGCGCGGCCGCGCAGCGTTGACGGCCTTGTCATCCTTCATTCCGGTGACGGTGAGCACGATCTCAGCCATCCCTTTTCCTTCCTTTATGGTCACGTTTTCTACTTTCTCTACACGGTAGCCTGGCGGCGGATCTCGATGGATAGAGGCGTCTGGAAAGGGATAGCAAGGAAGTAACAAGGAAGAAAAGAGCAAGAGAATGGACCTTGGCAGCTACGACGGCCTTGGCGACGGCTGCCGGCATCGCCTGGGCCTCAACCCGTCGGATCATGGCCTCCAAGTCTCCAACCGCACTTGCACGGACCCGTCTTCGCTGGAACCGCCGCGGGGGCGGGGGTGGTGGCCGGGGCGGCAGCCTTGGCCGGGGGCGCGGGCGCGGGGGCCGCCGCTGGAGTCGTCGCGGGGGCCTGGGGTGGTGGCCGGGGCAAAGAGAGGGGCGTGCGGCGGTTGCACGCGCGCACGGACCCGTCTTCGCTGGAGCCGTCGCGGGGGGCGGGGGTGGTGGCCGGGGCGGCGGCCTTGGCTGGGGGCGGGGCGCGGGCGCGGTGGCCGCCGTGGTGCCGTCGCGGGGGGCTGGGGTGGTGGATGGGGGCAGAGAGAGGGGCGTGCGGCGGTTGCACGCGCGAGAGCCGGGCTGAGAGGGGCGTGTGGCGCGTGGTTTTTTTCCGCCGGGTCGCGGGGAAGGGGCGAAAACGAAGACCGCCGGGACTTTTTAGTTGCAGAGATTACTACTCGTAGAATGTAGATTATGCCGTTTTGACTTTACTACACAGACGGATCCATAATTTTCACATTGTATATTAGATACTTTATGTCTAAATGTTGAAAATCATTAACCCATAAATAAAAAAAAATCAGCATCCATTTAACGTGTAGGTCAACTACAACTTCAAACTTCGTACTTGTTTAGCTTTCAATCCCGATATCAAAACTTTTGTAGATATAATTCAATACTTTACGCTCTGAATTTTGAAATCTTTCTATACATATCAGGCATTATACTCATAGAACCACAACATTGAAGTTCAAAACTTTGCACTTTAAATTTATTACCTTTGAACTATTACATTATAAACTTTATTATTATATTCTTAGGTTCAAAACTTTGGGATTTCAACTATGCTCCTAAATTCAAGAAGTTTATACTAGCTCATTTCTAACATTCTACCCCAAAATTTTGTTCACCTAGAATGAAACTTTGTAATTCGAAACTTTGCAATCCAAGTTTTGAAACTTTGTACGTACTAACACATTTCAAACTTTGTACTCCCAGTCCCAGGTGCAAAACTTTATAATCACATTAAAAATTGTTTAAAAACATATGCAACATGGGTCTACTTTTATCTCGTCATAATAAACGAAATAGTGCAATCAAAATTAAATTAAAATAGATGTTTGGTAAGAAAGTTATCACATTTTATATAGATGAATAACTTCGGAAAAGGAGACTATAACGTTTAATACTCGGCATGGATCAGTATATGTAATTTTCTATTGGCTATAATAATCACTATGCAGCCCATGTCAAGAACCAGCCTTGCCAGCCCATCAGGCCATCACGTGCATCAAGAATTGAACTTTACCTACGTACAGCTAGGAAGCCTGGAACCGTCGTCTTCGTCCAGGTGCCTATTGCGTTTCTTTTTTTCCTGCCGCCGCCGCCCCCTGTGACCTAATTAACTAGCATCTGATTATTCTGATATATCAGTCCACACCCGGGCCCCGGTGAACGGCAACAGCAATCGACAAGGTCAGACTGCAGATGCACACACGATCACAGGTTCACGGTAAGTAACAGATCAACACCCAATGATTGTTTAGTATTTTCTCAATTTTTTCTTGTTTTGAGTATGCGCTAGGTTTATAAATTTCTAATTTAATGTATTTATTTGTATAGATTAGATGTTGCCTAAGAAGTATTTGTCGGGTGCTCAGAAAAGAAAAAAAAAGAAAACAAGAAGATCTGTTCGTAGAATCGCAGAGGGGTGCTCTACATAAGTTTTTTGCAGTTTCAAGTAATGTTGAAGTCAGTCAGGGACAGAAACATATTCCAGAAGTCGAGACAAATCAAGGTGGTACTGGAGAGGAAAATTTAGATGTTGAAGCCGATATCCATGATCATACGCAGGCTCCAGCAGGTGACACTTTGCAGCCTTTAGATGATACTGCAATTGCAAACATTGATGAACAAGACAATTCAGTTTTGACTATCTTTGGTGTTATACAATGGATATATTGTTCGTTTGCACGCTCTACTAAAAGGTGGAAAATTTTGACGGATAATGTTGAGAGGTTTACTGTCAAACCCTTGTCTGATACTCGTTGAGAGAGTCGAATAAAAAGTGTGCAACCTATTAGGTATCAAGCACCACAAATAATTTCAGCTTTGAAGGAAGTGGAAAGAACCTGTAGTGATGACCCAAAAACAGTAAGTGATGCTCAATCCTTGGTAACTGCACTTCAGAAATTTGAGTTTATAGTTGGCATGGTTATCTAGGATGATATTTTATCTACTATCAACATAGTGAGCAAAAAGTTACAATCTAAGATTGTTTGCTTAGATGCTACTCTCAAACAAATTGAAGGGGTCATCTCATATTTTTAGAAGTACAGAGAAGAAGGTTTTGATGCTAGTATTGAGATCGCAAAATCCATTGCATCTAGTATGGGCATAGAGCCAAAATTTCCTATAAAATGTCAAGGTAAAAGAAAGAAGCATTTTGATGAAGTAAATGATGAGACTGAAGAATTACAATTTTTAGCTATAGAAGAGTTCAAATATAGTTACTTCCTAGTTATTGTTGATGCTGCAATTACTTCGTTGACTAGTCGATTTGAACAGCTAAAAATATATTTGGTTTCTTATTCAACTCGGTAAATCTGAAGTCGTTGGATGATAATGATCTACAAAAGTGCTGCACTAGTTTTGTAGAATCATTTACTCAAGACAACAAGTCTGATGTTTGAAAGGATCAAGGATGCCCAAGAGGGGGGTGAATTGGGCAACTAATAAATTTTTCGAAACACAATTCAACCTATCGCAATTTGCTCAATGTCACCCCACAAGTGCGTGTGTCAATTCTATTCCTAAAACAAGTTATGCAACCTAAAGCCAAGTCCTATCACAAGTATACTACTCTAGGAAAGTAGAGAACACAAAGGAAATGCGGGAATGTAAAAGGTTAGAAAGACAAATCCGGTTTTTCCCGAGGTATCGGAGAGTCAGCACTCCCCACTAGTTCTCGTTGGAGCACCCACGCAAGGGCGTAGCTCCCCCTTAATCTTCGCAAAGACCAAGTGCTCTCTACGGGCTGATCCTTTGCCTCTCCGGCGCGGTGGATCGTCCACAACCGCTCACAACTTCGACTTGGGCCGCCCACAAGCTCTCCAAGCAGTCACCAAGCCACCGATCACCACCAAACCGTCTAGGTGATGCCGATCACCAAGAGTAACAAACCTAGACTCTCACTTGACCAAGAACAAGACCAAAGAAGGTGATGGATGCACACAAGTCACTCTTGATCTTTCTAGGGAAGAAGCTCACAAGCAATGGAGTTCACACTAATCTCCCTAGGGCTCTTGCTCTCTCACAAGATCAACAAGGGTTCCTTCAGCTGTTAGAAATGGCAAGAGAGATAGAATGGAGGCTTTGGTGGAGTATAAATACTCACCCTCTCCAAAACTAGCCGTTTCTCACTTTCCTGCCAACCGTCGGACGCTGCCGAGGCTCGATCGTCGGACCAAACACCACGGTCCGACTCTCACAGACGCATTGTGCACAGAACTGTGCCAGAGGGGCGTCGGACCAAACTCGATGGTCCGACGCTCCACCGTCCGACGCATTTGAACAGTGGGCACAGCGCTTCTCAACGGCTATAACGTGGATCAATGGTCCGACGCACACCGTCGGACCAAGTCCGACGCTCTATTCCGCTCTGGGAACCTCTCTGAAAGCGTCGGACGCTAATAGACATTAGTCCGACGCTCTCACTCGTGATGGTCCGACGCTCGCTCAAAACCCAGAGGCATCGTCGGACTCTGGCCAATGGTCCGACGACCATCCAGCCAGAGTCCGACGCTCCCTGGCACGCTGAGAATCGTCCAGGGGCTGCCACGTGTCGTCGGACTCTAACTATTGGTCCGACGCCCATACTAGGTAGAGTCTGACGCCTCTATTTTGATCAAAACTTCGCCGAATCAAAAACTTTCCAGAACGAAGTTTGATCCTCTCTCTCTCAAGAGTCTCCCTGGGCTGTCTAGAACTATGTTGGACAAGTGTGCATCATATCTACACTCTCTAATCTTTCTCTAAGTCAAGCTACCCATCCAAACCCCTCTTAATAGTACGGTCAAAGAGAAAAACAAAATCTAAGACTACGCCAAGTGTCTCTCAACTCCAAACAACACTTGGCACTAGCGTATCACCGTTTTGTTTTCCATCCTTTGAAAACCGAATCGATTTCCATCGTTAGGGGCTTGAACCTACATGTTATTATGACCTAACCTCTAAGTTATCCTGCAAAACACGCGTTAGTCATAATAACCGTCTTGTTGTCATTAATCACCGAAACCACTAGGGCCTAGATGCTTCAATGTTGATTTGGAAGATTTTTTCGCTGAACTAAAAGTGTTGCGAGTGTCTTTGCCAAACGAATTGATGTCAGCACCTAAGATTCTTCGGTTTGTTAAAGATGCAGATTGCTATCCGAATGTCTCCATTGCATATCGGATTCTCTTAACTATTCTAGTGACAGTAGCATCAGCCGAAAGAAGTTTCTCTAAATTGAAATTGTTAAAAAATTATTTAAGATCAACTATGTTACAAGAAAGACTGAATGGCTTGGTTATTTGTAGCATTGAGAAGGATATTTTGGACGACATCAATCTTGACAGTGTTATTGAAGATTTTGCATCAAGAAATGCCCGAAGACGATTTTTTTCAAGGCACTGAGGCGTTATATTTTTATTTGAGGTAATCATAAAATGGTTATTTATTTTTAGTTTTCGCTACACTATTGTTATGTTCTATGAGCTACATATATATGGTAAAGTATTTTTTATTAGTCACACTAAACACTGTAATCTGGATATCAAAATTTAGTTAAAGGGCCCTTAGCTTCTTCCTTGCCCATGGGTCTTTAAAGTTATAGAGCCGGCCCTGATCGTATATAGGAACCAACGGTTGTAAAAAACAGTAAAAATGGAGCGCGCGTTGGCATTCACCTGAGAGGAATCATAGGAATCAAGGGTTGTACAGAAACAGTAAAAATGGAGGGCGAGGGCGAGGGCGCGTTGGTGCATTCATCCCAGAGCATGCGCACTATGAGGCTACATAAAAATTTGGCCTACAACTATACAAGCTGCCTGCCGACGAGGCCCGGTGGAAAAGTCGAACACGAAGCTGATACTTATTTGAAGTTGGACGTGACAACCCTTTCACAAAATGACATCGACATTTAGAACTTCACAGATGATATCGGCCTTTTATATTTTCAAACTTTGGCTACCATATTTATCTCATCATATATAGGCCTTGTTTAGATTCACTGTAAATTACAATTACAACTAGTCACATCAACATTACGGCATATGCATGGAACATTAAATGTAGACAAAATGTTTGCATGTTTATACTTTTTGCATGTACATCACAAGACGAATCTTTTAAGTCTACTTGTGCCATAATTAGATAAAAGTTATCAAATACAAACAAACATGCTACAGAGCGAAATTACAACTGCAACTGAAATCTAAACACAGCTATAATAATATTATAGGTATTTAGGTCGTTGGATGTACTAAGTGATATCAATCAATCTCTACAGCTAAAAAATGTGGATGACTTCGTTCCCGCACCTTTCACCACGCGCTCCTACGATTTACCCGGTGCCGACAGGTGGGCCAAGATCGATCGAACCGCCTCTTGTGCACTCCACACTACACCTCTCCAATACCTATCGCGCCTCGCACCTTCAGATCCGCGGCAGCCACAAGCTTCTCAAGAGTATACGTTTCTTTGCACTACTACTGCTTGTCAAGAGGATCTTTTCTGTTTATCGCTTGACACAGGGTTCCTGGTTGACCTTACTAGAGATGTGTGTTTCCTTTCAGCTGTTAATTTTCACTGTGTTTCTGAGGGACTAACCAGCAGCAGGTTGTGTCCTTATAAGGTACTCTCTACAGCCCAGGTTTTTTTTTTGTCTGGCTTGCAATCCTTCATAATTGTTTGCTACGTACAGCATAAAAAAGAAACTTTGCCCTGGTTAATGTGGTTAAATCCCTATATTTTTCCTCGACTATGATAAACTTGTATAAACTCGGATGTCGTCGAGTTCATAAAAAAAAAATCATGAATACAATCTGATCCTGCAGAGATGCTACCTCTTCTCTAGAACTAAAAAGGGTGATATCATGATTCATGCTACCTGAAAAGTTGCTGCTTTATGACTTGCTGCAATTCTATTTTGTACAGACCAAAACTTAGCACCTCAGAGCATGTTTTGACCTATGCATACACTATTTAGGACCGTAGAGCCTGGTTTGTTTTTTCTTTGATGTTTGGTAGCCAAGAATGATTATGTTTGCTGTAAATTTTAGAGCACCAGTAATTTGTTCTGAACATCACGATTGTATTATAATTTGTTCTAAGCATCATGATTGTATTATTTTTTTCGGTAACAGTATAACAAACGCTCATACATATGTTATCATGGTATTACATTTTCCTATTGCAACACACGGGCATTTAACTAATTGACTCTAAAAGCTAATACTGATCTATATATGTATTTATTAATAGATTTACAAAAGGGTATTGTTGACACGAAAAGTTGAATGCGCGCCTATAAACACTTACAAGCTAGACGATCTCGCAAAGGGTTAGGCCTGGAGACCTTACTTGGCTTTGATCTGAGCATTGGAGACACTTAAAAGGGACCTAAATGATCACGGTCTTATCATGACGAAATTAAATAAATGAGTACATATATGAAGCACGTATTTATATTGAATCTGTAACACACACACACACACACACATATATATTGAACCAGAGTAAAAACACAAATTAATAATGAATACAACCAATATATATTTTTCTCTTCCAAACAAATGAAATAGAAAAAATACAAATGACGGTAATTACATCTCAACTGACCAGAAGAAACACTCTACTTAAAATCTGTACCCGAAATAATTAATTCAATCGATGAACTGAGATCAGTTATTTTGTTCGATTGTCTTGCATACACAAAAGTCCTGTATGGTTGAGGCCTTTGTTTCCTTAGCACTTGGGCATGTTAGGAGGCCGTGGCATCATTTGACCTTCTGGGGTCTTGCCATTTTTCACGATGAACACAGTGTTCATGCCCCACACCATGTGACGATCAAAGTGACAATGCATAAACCACACACCTAATGTATAAGAAAAAAGGAGCACAAATATATAAGAAAAAAAATCCATAGAACAACACACACACACACACACACACACACACACACACACACATATAGGAGTAGTTCAAATTTTAGCAATAGAGTGAGTACTCACCAGGATTTGTCGCGCGGAAGCGCATCGCAGCCCAGCCACCCGTGGGCACGGAGACGGTGTTCTGGTACGGTGGGTCGACCAAGTTATATGTGGCCGGGTCCTTGTCCTTGTCAAAGTTACCGAAGCCTCGGCCAACGACGTAGAAGCTGAAGCCATGCAGGTGCATGGGGTGGCTCTCGGCGCCAAGTATGGCCGTGTCCTGGAACACCACCTCCACCACGGTGCCGTACTCCACCACCTTCACCTTGGTGCCTTGCTCCGTGAGCTCGAACTCCACTGGCGGGTTGGGGGCCGTAAAGTTGAAGAAGGGCGGGTTGTCGGGGAAATCTGGCTCGTATACGCCACTGATGGAGTAATAGTAGGCGTCGAGGATGTCGATGGTTGGTGCCATGAAGCTAACGTTGTTGAGGCTCGCCGCGAGGCGGTTGCCTCCGGGGCCGGCACACGACCTGTTGGCACAGGGGAGCGTGTTGATGGAGGTCGTCACGAGCATGTGCTCGTCGACCTCCATTGGCACATCGATCGGGTGCTCCTTGGTGACCAGGGACCGGAGCTGTGTCGTGTATGCCGTCGCCGCGGCGGTGTTGTTGATGGCTGGCAACACTGGGGAGTCTGGTGGTCCCGCAGAGGGCGGCGCATCCATGTACTCCAGAATGGCTGTGGTGTTTTTATCATTGACCGGGAGCCCCGTGTTGGTGAAGAACGGCCTCGCAGCCATGTAGTAGCGGTTGTTGGCTGAGCCGTTTGTAGGGCGGTTGGCCTCGAGGAGCATGTTCATGGTCTGGCCGGGGGAGATCATGATGTAGTCGACAGTGAACGGCTTGAGGTAGTGGCCGTCGGTGCCGACCACAGTGAGACGATGCCCGGTGATGGCGAAGAACATCTCGTTGGTGAGCCCCGCGTTGATGACCCGGAGCAGGTACGTCTTGCCGTGCTCCACGAGCATCTTGAAGGTGTCGTTCTTGGAGCACGGGGCGAAGTCGCCGGGCTGGCCGTTGATGGTGTTGGCGTCCGAAACATTGACATCGCCGCCAGTCCGCTGGGACTCCAGGAGGATTCGCTCCACGTCTGCGTTCCACCACTCACCGAGGATGATGGGCATCTCCTTGTGCGGCTTGGGGTAGGGGTAGACGGTGTCTTGCTTGGGGTGGATGACGATGGCGCCGTGCACGGTGGCGCGGTCGAATTCGCTGTGTGCGTGCCACCACAGCGTGCCTTCTTCCCAGGAGAAGGTGATCCTGTAGGTGAAGTTGCCGCCGGGCTGGATGGGGCACTGCGTGATGTACTCCGGGCCGTCGGACCACGGGTTCCGCAGCTGGTCCACGCCGTGCCAGTGGAGGGTGATGTTCTTGTTGCCCTGGTTATACACGTTCACGATGACAACGTCGTCCTTGCGCGCGTAGATGGTTGGGCCGGGGAACTGCCCGTTCACGGCCAGGATGGTCTTCTCGTGGCAGAGCCGGGTGATCTTGGTCTCCTTTATCTGCAAAATATCACACACCGACGTTAGTCATCGTCTTCTAATCTAAATAATCAAGTATGCATATAATATAATAGCAAATTAATAAAGAGGACAACAAGCATTGATTTCGATCAGATGCCGCATCGTCCCTGAATGGAAAAGAATAATATAATAAGATGTGTCACATCGTTGATTACTTTCTTCACAAGTGATGACGACGCGATCAGCAGTTCTTCACATTATGGAAATCGGAAAATTGTGGCTTCTAGCCGTAGTATATAACTAATACGTACGGTTTCTAGACAAGCAAGTAATAAGAAACTGTGCCTGTCGTCGGAATACAGCTTAGCTGGGTCTACTTTTACTTCATCATCATCACGCAGAGTATGCAATTCATACTAGCTAGATACATATACCTGACATCATAATAATTCAAACGTTCTGAAGGCACATGCAAGTATGAAATCACATCAAGTCATCAAGGTAGCTAGATATTAATATTCAATACTAGAACATGCATGTACAGGCTGTTGATTAGTACTAACTGTCCGCAAATACTACGTACGTGTTCTCAAACAAACTGCATGCCTCTGCATCTCTGAAATTAAACTGGTTGTAATAGGTAAGCTGAAATGAGATGTCGTATATCAACTTACATAAAAGTCGTAGTGAGTATTCCTGGAGGCCTGGGCCGGGCTAGCTGCAACTCCAAAGGTTAACACCACGCCTAGGAGTAACCAGAGCCGGCCTGCCGGCATCTTAGCTACACCGCCGCCTCCCATCGTCGGAGGACGCTACCGAAGGGGCATGCAGCAGAGCTGCAGCTCGATCAGCTCTCTGATAATTGTGTATGACGAGGATGTGCTGTGTGCTCTGTTATTAACTAGTTCGTGTTTAGCAGCGAGCGAGAGGATGCAAAGGCCTATAAGTAGCTTCTGCAATGTGATCTCCCGTGATTTGCTGTTGCTGGTGGGATGATTTCATCTGGAGCCCATGCCCCTGGTATTTATAGAGCCATATCTGCCAACGACGAGGGAATGTTCCCTCCGTTCGTCATGCTCATGCCGCGTTCCTGACGAAACTCCGATTGATTGGTATGGCCTACCAAACCACCACCAGTGCAGAGCAGGGATTTTGTCCCAGTTAAGAAACTTATTTGCTTCCGGTTTTCCAACCGGGACGCCGAACGCAGGACGAAAGGCGGAAAACCGGGACTAAAGAGGGACCTTTAATCCTGGTCCGTAATCTCAACTGGGACTAAAAGGCCCCCCAGCCGAGCCACGGGCCTGCCATCTTTAGTCCCGGTTTGTATTGCAGACCGGGACTAAAGTGTTTCTTTTTTTATATATTTTGTTTCTTTTATGTTCTTGTATCGTTGGCGTTTAAAATCAGGTTTTTGAATACGTTCTACGCTGCTAATATATGAATATATATACTCGTGTCACAAGTAACACAATTAAAGTATGAAACTTATACATAAAATTTAAAGCATATTTAAATAAACCATGACATACATGGGACCATATAACGATTTAAAAGTCATTACACACGTAACATGTTCAAGTGCTCTCAAATAAATATACGAGACACAACTATTACCTATACATTTCTGTAACGTTCATTATATGCCACAAGCAGCCGAGTGAAGTGTAGGTCGCCGATGTGGTATAGACATATTTCATTGATAAAGAGTAAAACATTGAGCAGTGCACTCTCCCTTGCTTCACAACTATGAGCACAAGGTCTACTGATCACAGTAAACGGTGCTCGAGCATGACGGCCTCCAAGTCTCTTAGTCGCAACCAGCTTATCCTGAAATCCTTCGTTTGTACGTGTTGGCCTTACATGAGCGTAGTCCCAATCATAACCCAATTGATACATTGTCTCGTTTAGGATGGCTTCAAAACTGCACCCTGCGGTTAAGTCATACTCCTGAACTTGTAATTGTTGCCGCAAAAAATGTATATTACGACACCCAAACTTTACATCATAAAACGTCTATACTATATATGAGTTAGGTATAAGTTTAAATTTAAATTACCACATCATTTTGATTGGTTGTGGCGATCCTTGCACAAAATCCCGCTACATCATGACTCATGTTTGAATTCAAACATTATATGAGCAACGAGCATAGAATAGGAAAGGTGTATCCAATGCTCGCAAGCTTAGTTACACATGCCATGGTAGCATATTTTGGTGCAACGCTTGGCTGGGGTGCCTTTTGACCGAACTCAGAGATTTGTTCAACTCATCTACCACGCCTGGTGGTAATGGAAAAGCTAATCCGACATTGTGTTAATTAGCCATTATCTACTTGAAATGTTTCGACATGAACTATCCGAACATCTAATTTTGACAGTGTATGTTTCAGCCAAATAATTGGACCAGTTACCTACAATAGGTGTTAATGTTCACATTATAAACATATATACATATCAGAGAATGTAATTACACAAACTTATATAATTGCTTACAATGCTTTGATAGGGCCAATTTGATTTACCAACTCTGAATCGAATCCAAAAGCATTTACATAGCCGTTGTGGCCAATTACTTCTGGTTCGGGGAGATGACGTCCAGCCATCTCTAATCACTATAGTCATTATATCAAAATTCATACACACACACACACACATACACACACACACACACACACCACATATATCAAAAATTCATATAAGTTGGACATAATAGATTGAACTCATTAATTCTGGAACAACGATATATCCTAACCCTAAACAAACTAGCACAAAAAATTCATGTAAATTCTGGAATAATGCTACAGAGGGAGCACCTGAAAGGCATTCCAAGAAGTGAGTTTGCTATTCTCTGTTTGAAGAATTGCACGGCATGGTCTTAGTTGTTTTTTTACTTTTTTTTTCTTTTCCCTATGTTGAACTTAGTCAAATTATATATTATCTTGTCCTACTCTATGCGAATCCACTGAGACAAAATGAAGATCTCCAAGACATGATTAAGGCCTTAGGCAAAATGTAACTTGGATGGTTAATACGAGAAATAACTATAGTAGTATCATGTAAAAAAATTCATGTATATACTAACCCGTGCGCAGCGGGGAACGAGGCGGCGCGATGTTGGAGACGGGCGCGGCGGCTAGGGTCAGAGACGGGAACGGCGGCCGGGGTAGGAGAAGGGAGCGGTGGGGTCCGAGAGGCGGCGGCGGAGTCGGGGAAGGGAGTGGCGGGGTTCGTGGCCGGGCGCAGACACGGCTCGGAGGTCGGAGACGGCGGCGAGGTCGTGGCCGGAGGCGAGGACGCGCGAGTGCGATGTCGGTGACGGCGGCTACTGACGGTAATTATTGAATGATTTTACCCGTCAACCAAACATGAAATAAGGGTATAATGGCAAACACCACCATAGAATAGGGTTTTAACTGACAGAATTCCACAGTTTTAGTGAATCAGTGTTTTACAGGGTGTTAATCAGAAAAGAACCAAAGAAGACCCACATGTCGGATTAAAACATCGAATTCCGCTGCGAAAGGAGATCAAGAATATTTTAGAGAACACTAAAGACAGCCTGACGAAGCGGGGCCCAGTTGGCAGCCAGGGGAGGTCGGTCGACCTCCCTGACGTGTTGGCTGACCTGGTGTTGGCATTTCTAACGTCACCACTAAAAATAGAGTTAGACTCTATTCTCAGCAATGGCGCTAAAAAATGATGGGAGGTATAGATTAATGTGCCACCTGATTAGTCTATAGATCACTTTAACTTTTATCCTCTATCTCTTAGAAGTGAATAGGTTGTCATCCCCAGTATGATTATAAAAGATCTCTCCTTCTAGCAAGTGACTGAAAAATATATTATATTGTATCTGTAAGCGCACAGATAAAATATATACCATTGTAGCAGTTTATTCAGGAGTATTCTGAGTTGTCATTTATATTTTACCACTGAAAAGGGTTGGCAATAAATGGGATGCAGGTAGATAGATAGATATCATATGCATATGCAAATATTGAGATAACCATACATGACCTATTTACTCAGAACAGGGGTTATGTCACAATAATAATGATATATAAGCATAATGATCAATCAACCAATTAATATATAATAATGATCACTTAGAGCACTTTCTATTTAGGCACTAGCATGGATTAGGTTGAAGCATAAGGATATCCTAAGGCATTCTAACTATACTATCAAAGACATATTAGATTGGTGCAATTATGCTACCAATCATGGCGAAGACACTTCATATTCATACTTAAGGAAATATTACTAAGAAAGATCAAGATCATAGCCAGCCTTCTAAGTAATAATAACTTCCTACTCTCCCAACATTTGGAGTGTGAACTACAAAAGACTCAACGGGAGTGTCACATCCGCGATCTACTACAGAATCCAGAATATAAGGCGCATTTGCAGACAAACCACATCTAAGCACCATGCTTACATGCTGTTCATCACCCACCCATGATATCAATGAATGAGCGCTATACAAACCTATGCATGAATATGAATGTATCCTAACTATACAAAGTATACAATCTAGATAAGCAATGAATAGCATAATTGAGAACATAATCAATAGTAGAATAATGTCAATCAACTTTATCTCAAACACTCAAAAGAGGTTTAAAATACTAGAGAGAGAGCCTCCTTCTACTTTTAACATATGTAGCTATGTTCTAGATGGTGAAGCTCTAATAATTCTAGGGTTTATGGCTCTCTACAACTGGATATCTGATTGATTGATCTGACTGATCTGAAACCCTAGGGGTCTGGGGGTCTTTATATAGGCCGGTGGGATGAACCGTAGCCCTTGGATCAAACCGACTTTGACGGGCGGTGGAGATTGCGTGAAATTTCAGGATGTGAGTCCACGTCGAAGCGCACGCAGAGAAGGAACTCCGACAGGTCGGCTGACCTTGGCAGTGGGTCGGCCGACCCTCTCTTCCTGTCAATCGGGCCCTACTTCGTCAGGCGTGTCTCTGGTATTCTCTGGAATATTTTTGATCACCTTTCGCGGCGGATTTCATTATTTTAATCTGACATGTGGGTCTCCCTTGATTCTTTTCTGATTAACTCCCTGCAAAACACTGATTCACCAAAACTGTGAAATTCTATCAGTTAAAGCCCTATTCTATGGTGGTGTTTGCCTTTATACCCTTATTTCATATTTAGTTGACGGGTAAAATCATACAATAATTACCGTTAACAAGCTCCCCCAAGCTTAACCTTTGCTAGTCCCTTAGCAAAGTCAAACTTTAGCGTGTATCAAAAGTTATAGCTACCCTTCACAAGTATTTTAAACCAAGGAGTACTCAAGGATTAGAGTAGACCAAGCTAACCTCAGACTTACCTTTATTACCTTTAACCATGGAGCTTATAGTTTTCTCTTGGTCTTGGGCAATTGAAGGACAGAATGTCTAAGTTAAGAACTATGTCTCAAACTCTATCGTTCAACTCTTATCCTGAAGCTTTTGCAAGTTTTCAAAATAAACTCAGAGTTTCCTGTGTATGACTCTCTTAAGTCTCTCGATATGTGGTATTTGTGGATCCTTACCAAGGCAATAGTGATGCATGCCTTCTCTCTCTCTCTCTCTCACCCTATAACTAGTGGCTCATGTGGAGCTCATGGGTAAAGAGACAGCTCATACATACTTGTAGTGAATTTATTGTAAAGTCAAACAATAGATCCAAAGGAATAAGTCATACAATTGAATCAAGATATGTATGTGGATGTGAGGTGGTAGGTGGATATTTGTAGTGGCTAATCCTAATTCTACTCTTTTGCTCCTTAAAAACATCTCTCTCTTTTTTTTCAACACTAGGGAATTGTGCTGCAGGACAACATGGGCTATCTTTCTCTCTCTTTTTTTTAGGCGGGCATCAGAATACCCATTGTTTTGATAATTCTAACACTTGTCCATTTTTACCTCTCAGGCGTGCATCTTTGTACCCATTATTTTCTTTTATCTCACTCTTTTGCATAGCCACATGCCTCTTCTCTGCAACGGTACTTCCCTTTTTCTTTTTATTTTGAGAGATAGTAACAAAAACTTTGAAGCATTGATCTGGGGTAACCAATGGGGTATAGTTTTGGGTGTTTCCTCATAGTGTAGGAGTAAACTTTTTTGGGTGGAATAGATGAAATGTGGATGCGCATACTCAGGAATTCAGTAGCCCATTATGGGTCGAGTGCACATGATCTTGATTGTAAAAGCATGACAAGTTCCTAAGGTATCAACAAAGCTTGACTAAATTCAAAACAAAGCAAATAGCATATAATGTGTATGTTTTCCTAATCTAGCATGTATGGCTGTGGTAGGAATGTAAAGCTTTTTGTCATACAAGAACTCATCATGTGGTTTTATGGTTTTTCAAAATAAATCTCCAGAATTTAAGTATCACTAGGAACAAGATAAATAGCAGCTCAAACTTTGCATATCATATCCCTCAATTACTTAGACTTAGATCAAGCATTTGCTACCCACAAGTTTCAGGTTCAAAGTAAATCTTCAAGTTAAAATAGTTGTGTCTAAAACTTGAGATGATTCAAGATTGAAAACTAAGTGTTATGAGGAATCATGGTGGGGTGCTACTTATCAACTCCTATGCATGGTTTCCATCTAGTCTGAGTAATAATTATTGTAAGCACTCTCTCTTTATTTTATTCAAACACACTAACTAACCTAAACACTATTTATTTGGTTTTCAAATTTTTATCTTACTAGCTAACTCACGCGAAAAGCAATATGGTACAATAATAAGGATGTGAAACTTACACTTAGCTGGATTTAAATGGAGGGTGCCCTCCCCCAAGCTGGATGTTGACGTGGTCTTTAATGTTGCAAGTTGAATGATTCTTCTGGGAGCAGGTGTATCGGCAGCGTAAGGGCGTCGGGTTGACTAGCTCCTTGATCATGATTTGTCCTGTAAAACTCAATTGCCAATAAGAATACCAAATCTCATGCAGAAGGGTTAGGTTAATACCACTCCATGGTAAGTGTTTGATTTGATTTTATAATTCTAGCAGAGATTTTAGTTTCTTCACCCAATTAGGGGACTCTCTAAAAGTGTGGACCTTCATGTGCCCACATATTTTTGGTATTTTTCATAAAATGTGGACCTTCATGTGCCCATATATTTTTGGTATTTTAATTTTATGATTGTAGGAATTAAATATAATGCAGATGTCTATTCTAGATGCAAAATTATTTTTGTGCCACCACAGTAAATAGTCTTTATGAGCTATGCCACAAGACTAGTCACATGAGGCTTTTGTTTTCTTTTTAATGGAGGAAAGTAAATATGCAACTATCAAGATATTAATGCAATGCTGAAAGTAAATATGGATAAATACCATTTTTAGCTTTTGGCGAAGGCTCGGTGGTTTATAGTCCTCCGAACAGGACTCCTTGTCTTTTTATTCCTTGTCAGGTGCATCGTCGGGTTGAGATGACCCCGGTTGTACTTCTGATGAGTTGGAAGGTGACTCCTTCCTCCATTCCTTTTTGGTTGGTGAAGTGGATGTCGCTGGTGAGGTTGAAGCTGGGAGCTCATCCTTCACAATCTCTTCTTACTTTTTTCTTCGGAATTAATCTTTTCAAGCTCTTCTTTATAATCTTCCCAACCATCCTTGAGTGGTTGGGTCTTTAGATGTTGGGAGGAACTGTCGACGGAATATCGTCGATAGTCTACCGAGGGGTATGACCAAGATAGTAGATTGATCGGTGTTGACGGTAGTTATCTATCATTTTTATCCATCAACTAAACATGAATCATGGGCATAAAATAATCCACAACATAGTTATAGAGTTTGATTTTAACAAGTTCCATGAGTTTTTATGTTCTCACTTGTTTTACAAGATATGAAGGGATATTCATTTTTTTCACTAAATAAAAGTATTCCAAATAAAGAATTGGAGTTCACCATTGCGTAGAGCTCGTCGAGACGATCGAAACGGATATATTACTTGCTATTTTTGGAGTCCGAAATAAAAAGATATGGATTTTATAAACACTGGAAGATTTTAGAACATGACCTGCGGGATTAATTGAGGGCTGTGGGATTAATTGGACCCAAATCAGAATTTAGCCCAGAAAGAGTCCTAACGTCAGTACAAGATCGGTTTTGATCCGACGGTGGCGATGGAGAGTTGTAAACGCAATACGGATCGATGACATGGCAGTTCCTTGGCCCCTACTCCACCTCAGACTATATATACGGCCCCAGGGACCCCCTAGGAAAAAACATATATATATGATTTGCCTAATTTGGTGTCCAGATGAAGGAGAGTTATGCCCTTACAAAATGCTTTCGAAAGTTTCAACATGAATCGAAAGTTCCAACCTGACTTCCGACTACCTGAGTCGGAAATTTCGACCTAAAGTCCAACTACTTGAGTCAGAACTTCCGACCTGAGTCAGAAGTTTCGACTGTAACACCCCAAATGTTAATTATGCATTAGCATATACATTACAAGAATAATCATTATCTATGCATCCATAAGTATGATCGTGTGATGATAGTTGCTTTTGGTTTTATAATTCTTTTCATGTGATGCTTTATGTTAATTAAGTTTTGCATGTGATAATAATGTGTGTAGTTTTATTGCTTGTGTTTTGTTCATTTAAGTAATTTAGATTATCATAAAATCATGCTTGAGTTAGGGTTTTTATTGATCATCTAGTATTTTGTGCCTTAAATGTTTGGTTGTTTATGTGTTGCCCTTGTTATTTAAAGTTTGGTTTGAATTGATTGGATTTCAAAATATTAGGTTAAACATAGCATTTGACCCTAAATCAAAGTTCCTAATTTCATCTCTAGCCTGGTCAATTTGAAACCCCAAGTTAAACCCTTTTTAATAATTCAAAAATCCTTTATTTTAATGAAAGGAATTCAAATTCAAAAACTAGTTTCAAAACAATTGAGAATTTGGCTTTGGTCTAACAAGGAAATTTATATAGTTCAATATTTGGGACAACTTTCATGTTTTGAGATTTTCAAGTTTCTATTTGGAAATTGCTGCAAAACCCTAGATTTGAATTTAAAAGTTTCAAATTTAAATCCTATTTCAAAAACTTGTGAGATTTTGGAGTTGAGCCTTAAATGAAAGTTGTAGAGTTTGAAATTCTACAAAAATTTTATTTTTAGATATTTTGAAGTTGTTATGAAAATTTTTGAGTAATTTAAAAAGAGATGAAATTTAACCCTCTGCTACAGTAACTGCACAGTCAGGTAGCGCAGGGTTGTCTTCTTCTGCCTCTCTGTTCATCGTCGGCGCTGTGTCGCCGGCGTGCGCTCTCGCCATTCGTCGAGCTGGGACACGCAGCCGCGCGTAGAAGGGTCGAGCCGCGCTGGCAAAGCTGTAGGAGCTGTCCCCGCGCCATTTAAAGCCCGACGTTGATGAATCATCGACCTCACTGCTCACCGTGGCCGCTGTGTCCATGCCACCCTTAGTTCAGTCGTTGCGATTCGTGTTCACAATTTGACATGGACTCAGCTAGGCGGTTTCACTATTGTAATTATGCCTCCGTGGAGCTACTTCTAGGAGCGCGTTTAGTTAGAGAAATAGTTTGTGTTCTGGTACTGTACCACTTTTATTTATATTTGATAACTTTTGCTCAACCATAGATAAACTAGACTTAAAATATTCATCTTGACTATGTACAGACAAACTGTGCACATAGTTATTTTATTATCTATATTTAATGTTTTATGCATGTATCTAAAAATTAATGTGACAGAGAATTTTAAAAAAAATTTAGAAAATTTGGGAACTAAAGACCCCTCGGTTAATTATGCCGCATAGAATTTATTGTGGCTGTTGGTTGGCTGGCCCGGCCTTCTAGTCGTCTCTGCCGCGTCCGGGTCCCTCACTCAATTGAATCCCGCCTCTTCCCCCACCACCACCGCTGCGATTGCAACTCCGCCATCTTCTGAATCTTGCACTGGTTTTCATTCCGAATCCCCGTTCGCCGACGCTATCCACTTCCGCATCTTATCTCGTATTCCTTCCTCTTCCGGACTGGCGACGGGGTCGCGCAATTCCTTGACCATGTCCTTGTCGACGCCATGGCGTTCGTTCACTGCAAGACCGTGCACCCACACTGCTACCTCCTCGAGGTGAAGTCCACCGCGAACCTGAGCTCCGAGAGCAGCCACTTGAGACAGCAGCGCGTCCTCGAGCTCGGCTACAACTTCCTCTTCACGGCACGCCATCATCAGCCATCCATGCATCTCTAAGCCGAAACGATTTAGGGCCATCAAATAAAAGATCGATCGTATCTTCGTCGTGCAGGACGTGGACGTCGTGTGGTTGCAAAACCCGTTCCGGCACATCAGCCTGTTCCCGGACATGACGACCGTCGAGCGACACATTCCACGGTGACGCGCCGACGCCAACAGCCTCGACAACAACTGGCCCTACACCGGCTTCTACTACGTCAAGGCGACTGAACCGGACGGTGGAGATGCTGCGGCGGTGGCGGGCTGCGCGCCGGAGGTTCCCACCGAACCACGAGCTGGCCATCTTCAACCAGATCAAGCGCGAGCTCGCCGGCCGCCGACCTCGGGGTGCGCATCCAGTTCCTCGACACCGACACGGCGCGCTTCGCCGGCTTCTGCCGCAGCGACATGGGTGTCGCCTGCACCGTGCACGCCAACTGCTGCTTCGGGCTCGCTAACAAGCTGCACGACCTCAGCCCTCAGGGAAGGGCTGGCCCAGTGGAGGAACTACACCTGCCGCCGCAGGAGAAGAAGAGCTAAAAAGTTCATGTGGAAGGATCCGGCCAAGTGCGGAACGCCGGACAAAAAGAACCGGTCGATAAATACTTGATCATCCCTGTCTACTACAGGCAACGTAACTAGGCTGCCTTGAATATAATTCGACTTTTTTAATGGACAATTTAGTGAACAAATAAAATGATACAGGTATCCCAGCTACATTTTTTTTTCTGTACATATGTTGGCTGGACAGGGCGTTTCAAGTGATTATTACTTTTCACAAAGTTCATATTTTATATCCTATCTGTCCTGATTAAGGGCCTCGTTGGCACGGATCCAATCAGCTTCGGCTCCGTTGCTAAAAACGCAATAGCAGCGCTATCAACACTGTTTAAGGAAGCTAATTTTCTCTCTCCTCGCTTTCACAGAGCTGGTGAAACCAATTTTTTCAGCTTCACCTTCTCTAAGTACCGGTGGGAGCCGGTGAAGCCAGTTTGTTTAGCTGCACCTCCTCTAATTCATGGTTGTGATCTGTTGTGCTTTGGCTAATGTACCAGCTGTGGTCGCTCGAGGCAAATTGTGAAGGACCCGGTCCCTTCTCCATCGTGGAGGACCTTGCCCACCAAGCGACACGTGGAGCTCAACAATCTCAACTCCTTCGGATTCTTTTTCTATTCTTGTTTGACGGCCGCCGTTACTTCCACGTTAAGGCTCCATCCTTCTATCGGAAGCCACCAGCACCAGCAACTACATGCGCCTGTTACCTTTGTTTAGTAGTATGAAACATGGTCGTCCACATAAGCATTGAAATCAAATAGTAACCAGGAAAGGTAACGAAATCAGTTACATATACACGTACAAGCTTTGAGAAAGCATATATTTCATATTAGTAAAGGTACTAGAGATTTTTGCGTGACCAGAACTATGGGGGCATTTGAAAACAAGCCATATCAGAGGTGATACAATTATAAGCATGCTGCGTTGGTCAGACCATGCTTCTACCTGTACTTTTAGATCGAACGCATCTAACTGTAATATCGTGTCGAGAATTATCAACTTTCACCAAATTAACTTGGATTAATAAATGTGTAAAAGATTAGCTTCGAACAATACATGTTCAAAAACTGTTACATTATCCAACTTTGACATAGTTAAGATTCAAACAAGATATAGGTATCACTATGGACGAGGCATAATGAAAAGAATGTCAAAATATCTCTTTTTGGTCTTTGGCATGGTTGGCACCATTGTGGCGATACAGGTCTCCGGCATTGCCTCCTTTGTTCAGCCCAATTCCAAAATCCTTCTAATCACCTTCCCTTGCTTGGTTGTTCCTATCACAATACACAGTTCTAGCCGAAGTATCATATGCCTCAATTGATCAAGATGGCAGCACACCAGCAGCGTGTTTGGCTCACGTAGTCGTACAGAGCCATCGGACCCTACGTCCGAGCCAAAACGCGTTGTTTGGTTTGCCACACAAAGCCAGCACGTCCGTCACTAGAGCACACCCTCCAACAACATAGAAGCGTCATCGATGGATTCTTCGACAGACAGGGCTGCTCTTCAAACCAAAAAAGCTGCAGGTATTTCAGGATAGATGTTCTCTATATCCTTGATGGGCTGTGACAAAAGAAGCATCAATATAAGACTGCGTTTAGTTGGAGAAAAGTTGGGGAAAAGTGCACTTGTAGCACTTTCGTTTGTATTTGACAACTTTTGTCCAATCATGGTCTAAGTAGACTCAAAAGATTCATCTCGAATTAGTCAGGCAAAAAGTACAAACATGCAACAGCTGTTATTTCATTTAGTGCTCCATGCAGGACGGAAAGTACAATCGATGTGATGGGGAGAGAGAAAAATTTTGGAGAACTAAACGCTGCCTAAAGATAGGATTGCAAAGCTAGATAAGCATGGACAATGATTATTAAATCATGTGAAACAACCAGTGCAAGTTAGCAGCCAAACACAAAAATATTTCAGTTTGGATCAGATTAGCACCTGAGGTCAGAAATATGCATCCAATTAAATAGTCTGAGGCCAAAACAATGCGTTTGAGACCATGTTGATTTTGTATTGACAGTCTACTATTACAAGTACCATTTCATTTTACTAAGGGACAAACAGGTCTATCACTAAACTCTTTACGACAAATAGCTAAGCAATATACTTATCTCTCTAATGCATCATGGCTGTATCTTTTGCTTATAAAGTTCAGCAAAAAAGGTAAATCATCCTTAACCACACTCACCTTATACTATTCACACAGCCATGATAACATTCCTTTGAGATTCCATAATTGACCCAAGATAATTCACTTATAGATGTTTTTTCAGACCAATTCCTGCATATCTTTAGGACAATCGATGCTCTCTTGGCACCGCCTTTGAATTCCAAATATACTGCCAGCATCCTGTTCGATGTCAGACAAATGAGGATTCATGGAGCCACTGATTTTTACACATGGAAATATGGAATATCATTCAATGGACCAAAGTTATCTAATGCATACCTGATTACTGACGTTCTTGTTTTTGAGCAACAGGTCGCCGTCGCCAAGCCGGAGTAGCCTAATCATGGCCTTACATCCCGTCCTGCAGGTGGCCGCTGATCCATTCCGGTTCCTTCCCTGCAGGTCAGCGTTTAATTAGTAGCCTTTCGAATGCAGCGCACAAGCTATTGTTAGACTAGTGCGTGCAACAAACACATCACTTACCTCGCATGAGCAGCAGATATCTTTCTTGGGTGTGTAATTGTTCCCATTTACCCTCTCCATGGATGTGCGAATACCAAATCCTGCTTCCCAGAGTATAGTTTGTAAAACTCTCTAGCTTCTTCAAATGAGTTGAATCTCGTCCCATGGTGTGGGAAGAAAATGGGCTCGGCTTGCCTTGCTCCAGAGCTCTTGATTTGCAGTTGCACGTGCAATCGCGCTCTCACCGTCCGGTTCAATTTTTGCGTCCGGCCCTGATCGTCCTCTTTTCCTGCAGATTATATCATGGTTTTCTTCGACTCTTAAGCAACAAGATCAGTACGCCAGGTTACATCATGCCGGAAGACGGGTTGATGATCAACAGGGTTCAGTGTTTCATGACAAACCTAGCAACACCGAATAATACTTTCTACTCCTACATCCACTGTATGCGTATTTGCGTATGCACTCACCTCTTCTTGCAGTCCATCGAAGTCACCACTCACCAGCTGTAGAGTTGCTCCTAGGTTCGCCCCACCCATGTCTACCGTCACACCCAGCATTTGAGTATACAGCGATTTCTCCATCCTGCCTCCTGGGCACTGCTCCTTCTCCATGGATTTGTCTGCCCGCTTGTTACTGTTCGTCTTACCTCGTGCTACATGGTTGCCTGGAGCCTTCTTTATTCTCCCCCCTATGTTCTGTACTCCCTCCGTTAAAAAAAAAAAAACATGTCGTTTTTTACTTTAAAGTATAGTGTTTGACTGTTCGTTTTAATTCAATTTGTTTTTACAAATTATAAAATAAATAAATCATTATTAAAGTATCAATAATGATAAAATAAGTCATAATAAGATAAATAATATTTATAAAAAAATTGAATAGGACAATGGTCAAATGAGATGTCTGAAATTCTAAAACGACGTGTTTTTTTAGGACGGAGAGAGTAAGCCGGAAGGATCTGCTGCTCCCTATTCAATTCACTCACCCACCAATGCTCCTCATTCAATTCACTCACCCACCAACTACCCCTCACGCTCGTTTCTGGCCATCAATCTCTCCTCCACGTCGGCCACTCGAGGTATAATTAAGTTGCCAATTACCTTCAATCCTTACACGTCAGAAGTCTAACACTCACCAATCTCTGCGCACCCGATCGCTACCCACCGTCCGTTGAGGGTGGGTACCTCCCACCCGTGGTATATTTTTGAGCCTTTAACATGTATGTCATTATGAAAGTTTAAAATTCCACAGAATCCACTGAAAAGTTGGAGCGCGCATTGGTGCCACTGCTCTAAACTTTTTTGTCGTGCACGCCATTCCGTCCAATTTGAGAACTGACGGTGGGTAATGGAGGTCGAAAAAGACCTAAGTGCCCTTAGGCTAGTAATGCTGTGAGATGAAATTTTTAGTTTCCTTGTGAGTCACTCCCTCACCTGTTGACGCTTGGCACCAGCACGTGGAGGATTTGGCACCATGTCCATGTCCACGATCTCCCATGTCGTAGAGTTGTCAATGCAGAGCAGGCTGAAGGGCTCCTCGAGCACGGAGAGCTGGAGTGGCCATGCACAGGTCAGCACGTTGTCTAGCATCGCGAATGCTGCGCTGGTCTCGGTGTCGCCATTCGACGGCGGAGCGGCGACGCAGAGGAGCCCCGCGTGGCCAAGCTCCAAGACCTGGGGTCGCTGCAGCAGCGCGCGCACGGCTGGAGTGGCGTTGAAGTAGGCGGCCATCTTGGCACAATTGGTGGCCGCGGCCTGTGGAGTGGAGCACAGGGCCTTGGAGCCGAAGCAGTCTGCGACGATGCCGGCGCAATGGCGGAGGTCGGCGGAAGGTGCGACGAATGAGACGGCTGAAAGGTCCTAAATGGCTAGAGGGGGGGTGAATAGGCTATAAAAACTTCTATAAACAACACTTAAACAAAGAGGTTAGATAATTAACCGGCGAAGCGAATTTTGCGTTAGCCTACTAAAAATGCAAGCCACCTAACCGTTCTAGACTATTGTATCTAGTTTCACACACAAGAAACTATGTCACTACTTTACTCTACTCCTAGATGAGCTAACTACACAAGTATACTACTTCAAAAGTAATTGTTCAAATGTAATGGAGAGGGAGAAGATCTTTATACCGCCGGTGAAGAGAAGATGAATACCAATATAATCAATCACAATAAACAAGAGAGATCCTTGGTAGAGAGATGACACAAGATTTTTTTACCGAGGTTCACTTACTTGCCGGCAAGCTATTCCGCGTTGTAGTGATACACCCACTTGGAGGTTCACGCGCTAATTGGCATCACATGCCAAACCCTTCTCAAGAGTGCCGCACAACCAACACTAAGATGGGGATCCACAACCTACGCATAATCTACTAGAGTAGCCAATTGCGATCTCCCGCAGGGAATGCTCAAGAACCTCTTACAACTTCACCGATCGGAGGCGGAGACAATCACCAACTCCCCTCAACGATCCTCGCAGCTCCAAGCCGTCTAGGAGTCGGCAAACTCCAAGAGTAACAAGAGAATCCACTGCGAAATCCAATCACCAAGTGCCTCTAGATGAATATACTCATGCAATGCACTTGATGCTCTCCAGTCTCACCAAATGATGATCTCAATCAAGTGTAAGATGTGAGAGAGGAGTGGAGAGGCTCACTAACTTGTAGAGTCAATGAAAATGTGCAAGAGAGGTCTCACAAGCCGGCCACTCCGCTATTTATAGCCCCCACCAAAGATTCAACCGTTACTCACTGTTTTCGGGGGCACCGGACGCTCCTTTAGTTCACACCGGACACGTCCGGTGCAGCGTCCGGTGTATCACCCAGCGACACGTATACTGGCCGTTTGAATTCGCCTGCTACACGCGCTCACACCGGACGCAGAGCCGTCACACCGGACGCTCCGACACCCATGTCCGGTGTCCACACAAAGAGGTTCCAGAGAGCACATTTGCTCACCGGATGCGTCCGGTGCAGGGTCACCGGACACTCCTCAACGTCCGACGCTCCAACGGCTCTCTGCTTCTCGCCATGTCAGAAGCACCGGACGCTGAAACAGAGTTTCCAGCGCGTCCGGTGACAAGTTTCGCGCGTCCGGTGAAAACTTCACTGAACAGACCCGAGAGCGCAGGGATCACACCGGACGCGTCCGGTGCTACCCCACCGGACGCCCCCAGCGTCCGGTGCACATGTTTTCGCACCTTCGCAAAGAGTTAACCACCGGAAAACTTCGGCAAGTTTTCGATGCACTTTTCTACTAAGTGAAATCACCGAAAAGCGTTGAATCATACCTCGCAAGCTTGGCAGGAGGGAGAGAGGACCCAAACCCTTCTCTACCACTCAAACTTCACCCCATTTCTAAAGGCGCTAACACTTCAAAGTGTGTCTCACTTTAGTGCACATGTGTTAACATTTTCCAAAGAGTTTTCCACGGGTTTTGTTAGTGTCACTAGCATCTACATGCATATGCAATGAGTATGAACAACTAGTGGCACTTGATAACCGCATTTCACAAACGATTTCCTCTTGATAGTACGGCTATCTATTCTAAATGTGATCACTCTCTCTATAGAGTCTTGATCAACAAAAGCAAAAGAGCTTCTATTGGTTATACATTTGCCTTGAGCTTCTAACTTTTCACTATCTTCCTTCTTATCTCTTGATGAAGCTTTTGGACACCATTAGATGATGGACTTATACCATTTCATGGATGCCGTCATTAGGGCTTTATCCTTTTGTTGATGGACTTATACCATTTGCATGGACGCCGTCATTGCCCTCCACTTGTGGTCTCTACCGACCCGGTCCTTTGCTTCATCTTGATGTTTGCTAATTATTCTCATGAAACATTTAGAGCAAAACATTAGTAAACTAGGTTTCATCAATTACCCAAAACCAAACATGGGTTTTCAACGGCGTCCAGCAGCACCTCCTCGGCATAGTCGGACGACGGCGGCGCCGGCATGGGCACCGCGCGGTAGAAGACGAACGTGCCGTTGGGGAGGTCTGTGGCGAGCTGGAAGAAGCGCGCGTCGCAGGCCTCGGCGTAGTGCTCGTCGAGGCGTCCGCGGGTCAGGTCAGCGCGCGACAGCTCCGGGAGGCCGACCTGGCGATAGCTCTGCGGCCAGGGATACTATTCCGGACGACTCAAGGAACCAGTCCGTGACCGCGAGCGCAGCCTCAGCCTGGTGCCGTGGCAGCATCGACCCTGGTGACGCGACGGGCGACTGGAGACGTTTGACGCTATCCTCGAGGTGCGCTACCACACCTTGGTCACTGAGGGCCGCCGAGAGGACCTGGCGCGGCGCGGACAGCGCCTGTGGCGTGGGGGGTGGAGTAGATGGCCGGCTCGCCAACCACCACGACTGCGTACGCCGCTGCAAGCGCATGGCACTTGCGGCCGCCGCCGGTGGAGTGGCGGAGCGGCGACGACGGCGGGAAGGAGGAGAGGATCAGAGGACCGCGCGACGCGTAGGCGCATCTTCAAAAGATGAATCGAGTCGGCGGACTCACGGTGGCCTCCATCTTGCCCGCGGCGGCCTCCGTCGGCGACAGCGCCGGCTTCTTCCGCTTGACACCCTCGACGCGGATGGAGAGGCGAGGTACCACGACGACGACGCGGGCATCTCCACCACGCGGGAGAGCAGGGGAGCGCCCCTGTAATACACGTCCACCGCGAAGACCAGCAGCTCCCCGGGGACGAGGACAGGGAGGGGGTACCTCCGTCGCCGAGGCTCCTGCTCCTCCCGGCGTCCACGGATGGGGACAGGGAACGGGTGCGCGTCGGCGAAGTGCCGCCGCGGCGGGATCGCGGCGAGCAGCCGGCGGCGCTGGCCGCCTCCAGCAGCGCCAGCGATGGCCACTCAACGAGGCAGAGCGCGCGCCACGTCTCCGGGTCCGTGGCCGTGGCCAGCGGCGGAGCTCGAGCTCAGCTGGGTCGTTGTGGGCAAGATGGGCCATAAATATAGTGAGACCCGTTTGTCAGGGCTCCTAAACCGTCAAGTGCTTACGGATTTGAGACAGAATGGCATGCACGACAAAGAAGTTTAGAACAGTGGCACCAGTGCGCGCTCCAACTTTCCAGTGGATTTCTGTGAAATTTCGGAAGTTTCATAATGGCATACACGTAAAAGGCTCTATATTTTTCACATCCGTGTCCATGCCACGCGTTTCGGCCGCCCGCCACGTTCCTGGACGCGAGGGCGACGTCGCGAAACCGTTGGACACCTCACCCTCTCAGCCCTTGCCTATAAAAGCCACCATAGCTGCCGTGCTCGCTCTTCTTCCTCCTCGGTTCGTCACCGGTAGTTTCTATTCGCCGGCGAAATTAGCCACCACCAAAGCAATCCATCCGAAATTGATTGCTGTTCTAGCTCCGCCTCGTCGTGATATATCATATTGACCCAACTTCAACGCCTTTTGGCCGCAGGTGAGCCCTCAACGGCGGGATGCCGTCCCTGCGCTTGCCATGGCCGTCGAGCTTGAGATCGCACGTGGCCAGCGCGCTTGGTTCCTTCTCTGTCACCTTTTATTTTCGCTTAGTGTTCACCGTAGACCGTAGGAGCTATAATAGGAAGAATCCTAAACTCTAACGTCGTCGTTGAGCCGGAACAGGCCATGTCACCGCCGTGCTCCGTCCATGTTGCCGCTGTGCACGTGAAGAGCCTGCTAGCCGCCCTGCCTCGCTTCGAAACCTAGCTCTAGAGCGTCACCGGGTTGCCCAGGAGCCGGTGCCATGCTCGTTTGAGCTTTGTGCCGCTGGGAACGACGAGCACGCCTTCGGTCAGCGACCTCGTCGCCGCCATGGCCGCCCGAGCTCCATGGGAGCTGCTTGCTGCTGCGCGCTGCTTGAGCGGCTGCTGCGGTGCTGTTGCAAGCGCTGCTGTGCCGCCTCGCTGCATCTGACCAGCCTCAGACCGAAACCGGCCAGGCCCGAGCCGGCGGCCGCCTCTTCCGTGCGTGCGCTGCTCTGCTCGATCGAAAGGAAGAAGAAGAAAGCTCTGTGTTTCCCTTTTCAGTCTATGACGTGTGGGTCTCACAAGTTCAATTCCACCTCAAATTTACAGGATTTGTGTAGATGTTTGAAAATTCATATCTCTAACTTCGTAGCTCTAAAAATTATGAATCAAGTTCTGTTAGTTTCCTTATGAAATGATCCACATGATAGATCCATGAAATGTGATGTTTCATGTATGTTTGTGTGCTATATTAACTAATCTCTAAAAGTAATTTAGAAAGTGCTATTAACTTGCTTAGAGCCATATCTTGAGAAATAGAAGTCCAAAAATGGTGATTTCAGTTTTGTTAATCTTCTAGTATCTTGCTCTAGCTAAGCAAAATATAAAACATACAGATTGTTTGCTATTTTTATGATGATCTTCATTAATCTTGTCCAAGATTTAACAGCGTTGTGCTTTTAGTGGTAGGCGACGTTCCCGTTGACAGCGAGACGACTGTGGTGACTTCGTCAATCTCGAGATCTGCCGGCACAGTCTTTCGGAGGTGCTCATACGGGTAGGGTTTGCGTGCGTGTGTTCACAGGGGTGAGTGTGCGTGTGTTGCGAGCGCCCGTGTCTGTACTGTGTAATTCGCAAAAAAAAAGATGGTTTATAATTGTTTTGCTTGTTATTTTCATACCTGCAGAGGTTTTGCTCAAATAAATGTAAAATATTTGTGGCATGGTTGATAAAAATTTCTGAATTTTAGGATGGATATTTTAGGATTATAAAAATAACAAATTCCCTGTGTTGTTTTACTTCTATTCTGGTTAGGTCTGCATGATCATGATTTGATGATAACACAAGGGTTGTAGGTAATTTCGTAGTCTAGCTTGTGTTAAAATTTCATGATTTTAGGATTGATGGTTTGGGAGTTTAAGAATTTAGAAGCTTGCTGTCAGCTTTTGATTGTACTCTAATCAGATCTGAATAGTTGATGTGTTTAGTTCATTTAAGTATGGAATCAAGCTTTTATGATAATAGTATATTTGTAGTACTTTTCATATGATTTCTAAAATGTCTTGGATCACTATTTTTGGAGATCTAAAACTGAAATTATAGTGATCCAAAGTGGGATGGCAGATTCTATCCAAATTTGAATAGAGGTGCATTCTTTGTGTTGTTTGACATTTTTAGCCTTTCATCTAGCTCTTAGTGATAATAAGAAAGTTATGGATCATTTTTTATCTTTTCATAGAGTCTTAGATCATCCCTTTTGGATGTGTTTAGCTCCAGTTATGGTCCTAAACTGGTGCTGCTATCCAAAATTGGTGTTTACGCTTTTTGTTGATTGTCTCACTTGCTTTGCTTTGTGTGTCGTTGTGTGTCCCGTGTCTTTGAAGGTGTTAAGTTTTCATACTTGAAATGTTTTGTAGCCCTATACCTTGATGCGCTTGCCATGTCTTATGGTTATGCATGCTCTAAGTGCTTATGATGGTTTGTGTATTTTATGAGTGCCTTGAGTGTTGCACTTCCATGCATTCAAATATATGCATTGTTGCATCTCATCGAGGTATGCTAGATGTACCACATGAAGAATGTAATGATGGAGCCAATCCACAAGACGGTGCACCGGTGGACTTATCCCGAAGATGGAAAGATTAAGCAAGTGCTAGGATGGGTGATGCTCGCCAAGCGAGTATCCTCTGACAAACACTAACCTAGTGTTGAATCCCAGGCAAGTCCCGGAACACTCTAAAGCCGCCTACTTATCTTTTATAAATGTACTTGAGTATAAAGATACTTTTTGTTTGATGCATTAAATTATAAGAGTTGTTTGAAACTGTTGTTGCAGGAGACAGGAGGAGAAAAGAGGCGGCGGGTGTCACAAGACTCACATCTTGGAGGACGCGATCATGCGCCTGACGAGGTCAGAGCTCCAGGCGGTGCTGCCGCCAAACTGGTCAACGGCCTCCCACACGCAGACGTGCCGATCTCCTCCCTGCCGCCGGCTTTAGGCTGTGCGAGGGCGGCGGCGACAGCTAGATAAAGGGAGAGAGAGCAGGGCAGCAGCGGCTACGGCGAGGGAGGGAGCGACCTGGATTCGCGAGCCAAGCGACTTCGGGCTTTCGGCGTTGGGAGGGGGCGCGCGGCGTGGGAGAGGGTGGATGATTTATCTATGCAAAATGACTATATTGTCATTCCACGAATAAAATCAATAAAAATAGCTATTTTACAAAAGCGTTAGGAAGCGTTGAAAAGTATTCCCAATCATTGTAAAACGTTCCTAACAACAACAACAACAACAATAACAATAAGAGTAGCAATAACAATAGTAGTAATAATACTAGTAATAGTAGTAATACTAATAATAGTAATAATAACAATAAGAGTAGCAATTACAGTAGCAATAACAGTAGTAATAATAATAATAGTAATAATACTAGTAATAGTAGTAATACTAATAATAGTAATACTAATAATACTAATACTAATACTACTAATAACAAATACTACTAATACTAATACTACTAATAACAATAACAATAACAATAACAATAATATTAGCATGATATCTACTCCTATACGAAAGTAGATAAAAAGCACATCTCTAATAGTTTGCTAAACCTAGTCTTATTATCGGTAACTTCCAATTTATCTGCATTTAAAAACAGACGGCTTCCGTGCATAAATGTTAAGAGTTAGCGAGCCTTTGGTAGGGATTCACATTCTTGAGGAAACGTTTCGAGTCCTGGTTCTCTTAAGAAACATTTCGAATCAGGCCCTGTTTAGATTCACCACAAATTGCAATAAGTTCCGTCACATTAATTTTCAGACACATGCATGAAGTATTAAATGTTGATGAAAACTTGACAGTTTCGCAAAATGGTGTGACACGAATCTTTTAAGCCTAATTAGGACATGATTGGACACTTATTGCAAAAGTTAACACGTTGCTATAGTAACTCATTTTGCAAAATGAGTAAATCTAAACAGGCCCTCCGACCTCACTATCATTTGGCTCGTATGCTGAATTCTAATTCAAAAAATCACAAAATGAATTATATAAATGAAAATATTCTTCAAAAAATCCATAAGTTTTTGTGGGCTTAAAAAAACTTAAATACAATCTATTTTGATCTGTTGTACTTAAGAATTAATTAACTAGGAAAAATACAATTGCTAGTGAGACAGGAGATGTACATGAGTACATGACTATCATGAATCGGTTTTCGAAAGGAAAGTAGAATCGTTTCACTCAGTGAGACAGTGACAATGCATGGGCATAGAGCTATGTACAACATAACTAGCATCTTACCAAACAAATGTTGCGTAATTCCAGTTATGTGAAACAATAAGATACGTATAGAATGGAGCATTGACCTGAACACACCACAAGTCACCACAGTTTGAAGTTTCAAAAAAAAAAAAAAAAAAGTCACCTCAGTTTGCAGTTACCAAAGGTAAGTCTGAAAATTGTGCATAGTCATGATACGAGAGTCAAGTACTTCCAGGTTCCAACAGGCTTGAAAAGACCAGACATTATTGATGGAGTTGAGAATACATAATTAAGTAGATGTAGTTCATTGTAGCATAGTAAACCTGAACATCTGTATCTCAATTCTCAAAAGCTTCAAGCATAACCAGATTCAGGATAGGACAGGACCTAAGATGTTAGAGAAACAAAAACAAAACTAGGCTACTTAGTGAACATAATCTCCATAGCTTCACACCGGATCTGAAGCATGTCTCAATAACTTTGAACCTGATCCATGTGACAACATCCACCATACTCAGATTATGCTTGAACGCTTGAACTATGCACATGGAACCTTCTCACACTATGTCATAACCCAACCCTTTGTCGTAGCTCATCAATAATTGAAGGGAACTTCTGACCCAGCTGCACAAAACCCTTGGTCAACACAGCCTTCTTGAAATTCTCCTCTGATGCAAAGAAGTCAATACACTTGTTCTTCAACTCTAGGCAGCTGTACATTTCAGCACAAGCTAACATTCCAGCAACTGTATCGACAGACACCCCTTCCCACAGCTTCTGCGCACACATAAGCTTAAGCCGGTCCAATACGAACCGGTCAGCCACAGCTAGCAGATGCTGCACCATCTCAGAAGGGGAGTCCCCAAGCTCATCAGCTCCTGGGAAGGCATCTGTGTAAACAAACCGAAGCATGGCTCTGAATGTTGTAGGGGCAATGTCGTGTAGGGTGATGGACGACATTGTAGACTCAGCCATAGGACCAAGGAGCTGGGCTTTGAAAACGGCCGAACGGGCAGCAAGCACCGCTCGGTGTGCATGGAATGTCTCGGTTCCAATGATGAACGAGACATCTGTCCCATCTGAGCTATCCAACAGTGAGCCAAAAATTTTTCCAATATCTGAAGCTGGCACAGGAATAGATCTGTCACAAAGAAACATGGCGACACATATAATGGTTAAATGTTGATCTGCCGCGTACTCTCTCTCCATATCAGTCCATAAAATTTTGTGACGCGAAACCAATTTAGGTATGCCACTTTGGAACAGCTGAAGGCCACTTTGGAACAGACGATTGGGAGATGTTTCAGCGGCCATCCCTGTGCAGGAAGAATGCCTCAAACATGGCATAGACGCCTCCGGATTGACCCACCAGCTTAAAGCTGATAATGAGATTGGAGTATTTAGTGTCGCCAGAGCCAGACTCATCTTTCCCAATCTGATAGAACCTAGCCTGCCACATGTGGCTACCAGCAGAGAAGACTTCGGAGTGGATGCAGCTGAAGGCCATGCTCATGTTATAGCCCACTCTAAATTCGTGGACAGTGGAATCAATGATCTGCCCCTCCGGCCCAGCCAACCGGCGTCGCTTGCTCACTGCATAAACGGGAACTAAACTGAGTCTAAACCAAAAACAATGGCGCTCAAATCTAGCTAGCAATCGAACATCACAAAATCAGAAGATTCTAATCCTTCCACTTGCGGAGTTGCAGCCACACATCAGGTCAATGTAGCACCAAATCAGGCTGAAAACGGGCTCCGCAATCTGCAGGAACTGAAGCGCGCACGAGAGGGGTACTCACTATCTGCTTCCGGAGGTGGCGGTGCCAGTGGTTGGTGCCTGCACCTGCTTGCTTGTGGCGGCGACCGGAGTGACTCGCCGTCGGCAGCTCCTCCGTCTTCCTCACTCCTGACTTAGTTCCTGCGGCCGACCGCGAACGCGGCCCTGTCGAGCCGTGGCCCGTGGGAAGTTAACCCACACGGGTGGGCCTGCTGTTTCCTAGCTTCTCCATCACGAAGTTTCAGGCCCAGGAAAGGAATGGCTTTGTACTGCCGCAGCTCTAAGGACCGGATGAAAAGCCTGGTGAATTGGCTTGGTGACTCGGCCCATTACACTCAAATCACCTCTTTAAAAGTTCAAAATGAGTTGATTCCGAATGATGGTTGAATTAGATTCAGTTTAACGGTAGTTCTGAAATATCAAACAGCACAAAAGACTGTATGAATAAACCAAATCAATTTTGCGTTAAAAAAAAGAAGAAGTGGACGGGCAATTCTGGACCTTCGTCCCCGAGTAACGACCTAAAAAAATCTTTAAAAAAACATAATTACAATCTTACTATTACTAATTGAAGGCCTCAATGGAGACACCACATTACGTGCTAAGAAAAAGGATAAATCCAAGAAATTCTCATAATAATCAGAAATTTCTAGCCATCAATTTAATAAGGTTTAATTATCACCGGCAATAATAACCATCGGATCAATAAATTTAATTTTCTAGAAAATTACCCACCACTGCTATTATGAAAATTAAATTAAACAATTCCCTAAACCGTTTACCAAATTCCAGAATTCTTTTGTTTGTTTTCCACGAACCCATCTAATCTAACCGAGAGCATATTGCTAGCTGTCCTTGGCGTTCCGATTTTCCGTCCTGCCAGTATTCAGCGGCGCGCGTCATGCATGCCAATATGCCAAGGCTTCGTCAATACAGTATACAGCTGTGTTACTGGATGGTGGAAAAGTTGTTCTGGTAGCTGGACGATAAGATCGACAACTGTAGGTGCTGGCAAGACTATCGATTGGCTCAGCATTAGTTCTCCTACCAGAGTTTGATCGATGTCGGCGTTGGCGATGCCTGCATCCGCCATGGTCGTCTATCGTCTGTATCTGTAGAACTCCGCATGAGGCTGCCCGTCATTACAATTGAAGGGAGAAAATTAAGATACAAAATCTGTTGTGTGCCTGCGCTGGGATCGAGTGCACATCGCTGTTGAAATTTCATGGGTGGTTGTAAGTTCTGCAACTACAAGGTGCAGGAGATATCTCTGCATGCATGCATGGTGGCATGCCTCCTGTGTATCACCTGGAAGAATCATTTTCCACGCATTATTGCCTCATTGACGTTGATCCTTACCGTAAAAACTGATATGATTGATCTGAAGATTGCATCGCCCCAGTTTATTTATTGACCTGACGACCTCCACCCAGGATGGGCAAGATGCACCAATGGCACATTTTAACCAAGGTTATGCTAGACCGAGAAATAAGTGTACAACTACAAGGTGCCAGTCATATGGATCATGTATCTCTATGTAAACAGTGTAAGTATTCAGTTTCCAACTTATTTAGTTTTTTGAAAAAAGGTGGTTTGTTTGATGACAACTGATTATTATAACTTGGATCATGCATAGAATTATTATAACCTGGAAAAATTAATCCTCTCTCCCTGGATGCATACAACTGAATTATTATAACATCTTATATTTTGTAGTAAATTAATCCCCTCTCTCCCTCTCCCTGGATTTAGGGTGATATATTGTCCACCATATATGTTATCTGAGATATTGGGGGAGAACTACTAAATTAAAGGACATGAATAATTAAGGTGAATTTTTGTTAGGGAGCATCCTATCCCTATATGATGAGGACATGGAGGATTAAGTTTAGGAGCTAAGGGTTGTTGCATATAAAGAGATCTAAGAACAAGTTGATCATAGTTGGAATACTATAATCTAGATAATACGTAATATTGTATTTATATTGATAATACAAATTGTGAATTATAATAACTAGAGATGACTTGGGGTACCTAAATTATTGTGGTGGATTATTGTTGAATAAATTGAAAAATACACATATAATCTCCAAAAAATAGGTCTCTCACAGATTATAGGATTATTGTAATATGATGTTTTCATTGTAATAATAATCCATCCATAATATAGCCACTTGGATCATAATTAGATTATGAATGACTTATATTTTGCAATGGAGGGTGTAGTTCTTATTGTGTTATTCTGTCTCCGAGATTATGAATGGACATGGAATAACATGTGCCACTAAATGTTTTTTATTTTAAATAATGCTAGCAAACAATATGTTACCAATACCATTTAAAAAAACCCAAAAACTCTGGTACTACAATATGCAAATGATTAATAACCTTCGTAATATTTGGTCAACTGTAGTCTAATTAAGTCATAAAGCTTTCGTTGGTGTTGCTTGGTTGCTTGAGTTTCTATATATTTATTTAAATATGACATGTTATTATGTAATGAATATATTTCCTTTACATAAAAAAACAAAGATATAATTTATATTTATATATATTACTAGCCCGTGCATGCACGGGTTGATGGACTAGTGGGATAAAATTTGAAGAAAGCAAAAGAAAGTAAAGAAATCAAACAAAACACAAGAAGACATTTATGTTCATACGAACAGCACTATCACTAGCTCATCATCTTCCTTCGGCCTTTGATCGTCTTGCGATCGTGGAGGTCACTCTGCTTTGGACAATTAACCTCCACAGCGACCATGACGATGATTCCAGGTTGTGGTTTTACGAGAACAAACACTAAAAGAATAATTAATAAGCTCAGTTGTTACGCCAAGGAATCGTCGGTCCCTTCTTGCTCGAACGCGCGCTTCAGGCTGCCTTCCATGAAGTTGCCGCTCCACGTGGACGCCGACGTCAAGCTGAGCTGGCTGGTGGTGCCCGCGGTGGTGGACATGGTGTCGAGCCCGCCGTGGGTGGCCGGCCACACGAAGGACGGCTTGAACGGCGGCACCACCGGCGGCGGCACGGAGCCGAGCAGGATCTGCAGGATGGCCGGCGTCTTGGGCCGCTCGGCGGGGGCCGGGTGGCTGCACGCGAGCCCCAGCAGGATGAGCCGCTCCGCCTGGCCGGCGTCGAACGCGCCGCCGAGGCGGGCGTCGACGGCCTCCAGAGCGCGGCCGTCGCGGTGGAGGCGCCACACCCAGTCGACGAGGAAGCTGAAGCCGGCGCCGTCGACGGCGAGGTCGCAGCGCGGGCGGCGGCCGCACACGACCTCGAGCACGACGGCGCCGAACGCGTAGACGTCGGACTCGCGCGTCGCCTTCTCGGTGTGGAAGCACTCCGGCGCGATGTAGCCGACGGTGCCGTGCACGCCGCCGCCGGCGAGCTCGTCCATGTAGGAGGTCTTGTCGGTGTCGATGGCGCGCGCCAGGCCGAAGTCGCCGAGGCGCGCGCTGAAGGCGGCGTCCAGCATGATGTTGGAGGCCTTGAGGTCCCGGTGCACCACGCGCTGGTCGTACTCGTCGTGCAGGTAGTGCAGCGCCGCCGCCACGCCCTTGACGATGTTGTACCGCAGCTCCCACCCCAGCACCTGCCGCCCTGCACCTGCACCTGGGCTGCTGAACAGGTGCTGGTCCAGGCTCCCGTTCGGCATGTACTCGTACACCAGCACCAGCTCGCCATTGTCGTGGCTCCACCCTGTCCATCCAAAATTAATCAGTGATGAGCAAAGTTAATTAGTTTGGACGCAAAGTGGAGAGTCTGCACATGGATCCATGTTAATTAGTTCAGACAGGCATTGTTAATGGGCATTGATCCATGTGCGAGGTGAATAAAGAAGAGAATGGAAATGGGCGGCGAGAAAGTGGTTACCGACGAGGCGGACGAGGTGCTTGTGGCGGAGGCGGTTGATGATGGTGAGCTCGGCGAGGAAGTCGTTCTGGCCCTGCGTGCTGGCGCGGGAGAACTTCTTGACGGCGACCTCGACGGCGCTGCCGGGGCCGCCGCCGGGGCTGGTGTGGTCACCGGCGACCACGCCCCGGTACACGACGCCGTACCCGCCCTGCCCCAGCTTCATCCACTCGGCAAAGTTGTTGGTAGCCTTGCGGATCTCGCGGTACTCGAACTCCCGCGGCCCGCCGGCGAGGCTCCGGATCATGGTGCCGGTGATCGCGCTGCCGCCGCTGCTGCTACCGCCGTCGCCGTGCCGCACCTTCCGCCGCTTCACCACGCACACGTACGCCACGACGGCCGCCAACGCGGCTGCCAACGCGGTCAAGGGCACTCCAACGGCGAGCCCGAGAGACATCCGCCGCCTCCTGCCGCCGCCGCCGCCGTCGCCATCATCGCCGTCGAACGGGAGCCGCTCCAGCGTCATGTTCCACGCGAGGACGCAGTTGAGCTGGTACTTGCGACCCGTCGACGCGGCGAACCCAAAGTAGGACCACTGGGCCACGGTGGTCCCGAGGTCGAGCGGCGCGGCGAGGATGGCTCGACGGGGCTTCGCCTTCCCGGCGACGGCCATGCGCACGGCGATGCGGCGCGCGGCGCCGTCGTAGTCGACCCAGACGTCGTACTTGACGGGGTCGCCGACGGGCGAGATCTCGATGCCGAGCGTCGCCAGCGGCGCGGTGGCGACGGAGACGACGCCGTTGACGTCGAGCCCGACGTGGTTGTCGTCCGGGTCGTAGTGCTGCTTCTCCGTGTCGAGCTCCACGGCGACGATCCGGTTCGTGGCGTTGCCAGTCGGTGGCCGCGTTGGTCAGGCCGAGGTAGCCGCCGGAGCTCCCCGGCGGCGGCGGCTCGTCGGCGGACGGCGCTATCACGAACGCGAGCCCTTCCGCGGGCTCCGTGCCGTTGGGGCGGAACACGTTGACGGTGAAGACGGTGCTGAAGGACGCCACCCGCCGCTTGCCGCCGGCGGTGGCGTTGTCGACGAGGTGCCAGAGCTTGAAGGGGGTGGCGTAGAGCACGCGGCCGGACTTGTGGGTGAGGTAGGTGGCGGCGTCGTTGAGCGAGTCCGGCGTGATCTGCAGCGCGCCCTGGTTGATGTTGGCGTCGCCCAGCACCGTCACGTTGGCGCCGCGGTCCGCGCTGACGAACCGGGAGAAGCTGAACCCGGTGACGTTGCCGCCGCCGCTGACGCCAGGGGCCGCTGCGGTGGCATTGGTGGAGAGCGAGGTAGAAGCGGCGGCGGCGGCGCTGGCGCTGACGGCGGCTAGGAGGAGCAGGTGTACGAGGAAACGGGCGGCCATCAACTGAGCTGCGAGATGGAGAGCCTGTCAGTGTGCCGGCCCGTGTGCAGTGCGCCAGTGCGGCCCGGCCGCCGGCCTCCTTATTTCCACAATCCACTCGGTTTCCTGAGGCTGACAGATTAGAGATTCTCTTCGCTCACCTACCGGTAAAAGATCAGATGGCTCATATAAAATCGGACGTCTTTTTTTTTTTCAGTAGCAAAGCTGCGTTCACACACACCGGTGTCTGTCCGTGTCTGCTCCTGTCCTCTTGCGTGAAGACTGAGAAGAAGAAGAGAGTGGAGAGAAGAAGGGATGAAGGAAGGTGCCATCGCATCGCTGCAGCCTTTCTCGCCATCTTTTGGGTCCTGCCAACCTGGCACGGCAGGTACGATGCCCTCGATCAAGCTTCTCGGCCATCAATTTTTTGACTCCTACCTTTTTCTTTGACATTCGTTTTTTCCAATTTTTTTACAAATATAATTAAAAAATCATTATGCCTTAAACATAACAAATAATAATATTATTTTTTTTGAAAAGATCAAACAGAATAGAAGTCTCGTTTACAGAAGCATTCAGTCGTGTTGTTGCTGAAAGTTTACACGATCCTCGTTCTTTTGAAGAAAAAGAAACATGATCATGCATGCATGGATCTGCTGGTGTGAGTGGGCCAATTCACTAGATGATGAAAAACAGCATGTGGTGCGGTGATGAGTGATGACAGTGTGAGTGAGTGAATAACTGAATATGATGGGCTCAGCCCTGCGATCATGCTTCGTCATGTTGAAGAAATGTGTATACGTAGGTATGCTTGAGTTGGTCCGGCCGGGCAGGTACGATCTGCAATTGGAATGCAAGCTTCAGTTCATTGCCCTCGACGGACGACGGCGAAACTTGAGTTTGTTCTTTGTCGTTTCGTTCGCACTCGAGCCAGACGGCAACGCCTGGCATGCAGCAGCGGTACTACAGTATGCGTAGACGGTAGAATGTAGACCGTAGCTCATTCGCCGTTTCTTTGTTCAGCGCTGGAGAGAGACGAGGAGACGACGAACAGGAGGGATGCACACGGGCCGCGACACGCTTGCCTGCTCACTGTCACCGGTCAGCAGGTGACCGGATTGGATTGGATTGGGTCATCTTCCAGCGATCACATCTGATCTTCATCTTCAAATGTTCAGCTTCAGCAAGACAGCAACATTATGATATAAGCAGACCTGCAGAAGCACCGGAGGATCCGATTTGCAGAGGCATTTCCTGACGCTCTTCTCAGATCTCCGCTCCACGCGGGGGTGGCTGACAGTTTCCTGCAGAGAAGAAGGGCGACCTGAATCCGAATCTGAATCTGAACCTGAACCTGAACCTGAACCTTTGAACCCAACCTGGACCTTGAGCTGCATGCGATATGCGACTCTGACGAAGTGACGAGAGATCGACCGTCCAGGTCAATCTCTGCTCTTCAACTGCTGAACTGCATGCATCATCATTCTGTTTTCACGCCGACTGGCTGATGACGCATGAACGTTAAAAAAAAAAAAAACTGTCGACGTGGAGTGGCCTGTACCTGTACGTGGTGGCCCGCACATGGCGCAGCCGTCAGCCAGCTCCGTGCAGGTTCGAGCTGTTCTGGCAATGGCAATGGCAATGCCACTTTCTCAAATTTTCTTTTCCGGGGAAAGGATCGGAGAGAGATCAGATCGTCGCGCTTTGGCTCTGGCTTTGCCGTGTGAAACTGACGCCGCGAGGAGACCGGCATCATCGGGTGGAAAGGTGCAGTGCGAGCTGGTGCCGGCGACACCACTTTTGTTCAACAATGATAGGGGCATGCAGCTAGCTGCTTAATAAACTCTTTTCTTTTCTTTTCTTTTCTTTTTTTTTAATCTTGCCCCCCCCCCCCCCCCCCCCCCCTTTTTTTTTTCTTCGACGAGGAGGTTAAGTTAAGACTTCAGTGCAAATGAGCGCAGCAAATTGTGCTGAACTTTACTGCGTCAAGGTAAAAGTGGAGTGTCGAAAACAAAGGAAAAAGTGGAGTGGAGTGGAGGATAATTTACGGTGACCTCTTGGCATCGTCACACCTCGCAATTGGTCCAGATCAGGAGCAAGGTTTTAAATCTCCGGCTAGAGCTGCAGCTATAGCCGGAGATAGCTGCTGGGTAAAACAAAAGCTAGGAGAATCAATTTTTAGCGCTAAGTGACCAGAGACGCTAATAGCTGCGTTTAGCTGGAGATAGCCGCTAAACGAGCCTTGATTTAGCCGGCCGGATATAGCAGTATTTGGACGGCCCAATAAATAACACGTGGCAATCTGGGCCGGCCCAAATGACACTAACCCTAAGCCCATAAGACTCCCGATGGCTCTCTCTCCCACGGTTCTCTTCCACCCCAATCCTCTTACGATAGAAAATGCTACGGCGGCGGCGGCGGCGGCGGCGCTCGGTCCCGGAGCTCCGAAGCAGCGGTGGCGCGGTGGTGCGCGACCTGCACCTGCTCCTCTTCCTCTCCCCCAAACGGCGGCGCGCACCTCACTCCTCTTCCTATCTCCCAAGTGGCGCGACGGCAGCAAGGCAGACCTGGTGGCTAGCGGTGGAGGAAATCTGGTAGCACCACCGTTCAAACTCCAGGTTCTGTTCTTCCATAAGCAGCACGACCAATTCAATGTGACATGCATCATGCCAAAAGCAAGCTGTGCTGGCAAGTTTATTCTTTGCTCATCACTTGCAGTCTCGTCTTGTGCGTCTACCTTGTAGACATACTCAGAATTTCAGATATGATTTAAGATCATCTTGTGCCTGTACTCCTGTAAATTGTTGGTTATGAATCAATTGATGTTTAGTAATGGTTATTGGTTAGTAATAATTATCAAGTTGTGCCAAGTTTGTGTGTATTTTTTATGATTTTGACAAAATCAGCTAAACCGTTTAGCTGCAGCTATCTCCGGCTATAGCTGCTCATAGCTGTTGTGGAAGGTAAGGCTTAGCCGGAGATTTAAAACCTTGATCAGGAGTCATCAACATCGTCGTTGGTGATGGACGTACTTGTACCCAATATCCCAAGTAGAAGTACTCGCTGAATTGTCGCTTTTGTTTGCCTAGGATCTGTCCAGTTGTTCAGAGAGGCAGAGACAATTCTGCAATTCATATATAGTGGCAGGTGAGGTGCCCAGTGCCCACATGCAGACATGCTAATGCTACGGTACCAGCGAGTGCATCAACAGAAAAGAGTGCAGGTAACATTCGAGCATCACGAACGTTGGGTCAGGATCCAACCATCCAGCCCGTGCTAGTATTTAATTAAGAGTGTGGAGGATGCAGAGTTGTACAAAAATTGGAATGCGTGGCCACATTTCCAGTGTATTGCCCAGATTCCATCCATCCAATCTCCAAGCTCATCTATGCCATCAATCTTCTCTTGAGAAATTAGAAGGATAACACTTACATCGCAACTTTATCCTTGTGTTGCACATTGGATTGCATGCTCAGCTTTTACTGGAGACCCCCCTCTGGCCCTCTCCCTGATTTTACCTCAAACTCGACCACTGCATTTTGTAGTTGGACTGCTGGCGCTGATTTGGTATTCCAGTGAGTTTCTAGCTCTGAAGATGAAAGCCCGTTTCTTCCAAGAAGTCAAACAATACTTTCCCTTATTCAGTTGATCAAATTTGAAGATCTGTCTGTACAATACTAAAATTTCTTGAGTAGCCTAAACACACCCTGCCTGTCCTGCTTCACTGAAACAACAGATGCAGGGTCTCCTAAAAGTGCAGGTGCAGCGAAACACCTCAACGAATTCGATATCTACATGGATTGATATACATTTACATTTCACACGTGAAAGCAGCTCTTCGAAGCCAGCTGCAATCATGGCCAAACGCATGCATTACACATGTAAAAGAGCAAGATTATGTGCCTGCTACTATGTGCTATGACTACACAACACAACACAACACAACACAAAAAGCAATCAAGCTGGGTCAACGGCCGGAGGAGAGCGCGGGGAAGTAGCCGTCACTGCTGCTGCCCGCAGTGTTTGGCTGGAAGCTGTCGTAGGTGCTCTGCGTGGCCCGATCATCGCCGGTGGTGGTCGTGGTGACCTCGATATCGCTGAGCTGGAAGCGCGCTCCCCCCTCGGGCGGCCACACGAACTGGGGCTTGAACAGCGGCACCTCAGGCGGCGGCGAGGCCTTTGACAGGACCTGCAGCACCTGCGGCATGGTGGGCCTGTCGGCCGGGTTGGGGCTGCTGCACGCCAGCGCGAGGAGCAGCAGGCACTGGGCCTCGTCGTGGTCGAACTCGTCGGCGGCGAGGCTCTGGTCGACGGCGCCGAGCAGCGCGCCGCGGCCGTGCATCTGCCACACCCAGTCCGACAGCAGCAGCGGGCACCTGGCCGAGTCGTCGTCGGCGGCGGCGGCGGGGCGGAGCGCGAGCTGGCCGGTCACCACCTCCAGCACGAGCGCGCCGAACGCGAACACATCCGTCTCCCTCGTCGCCCGGTGGCCGACGGAGTACTCCGGCGCGATGAACCCGCGCGTGCCGGCGACGTGCAGGTCGGTGAAGGACTCGCGGCCATGCTCCAGCACGCGCGCCAGCCCGAAGTCGCCCAGCCGCGCCCGCCACGACGCGTCCAGCAGCACGTTGCTGGCCTTGACGTCGCGGTGGAGCACCATGCGCGTGTACTCGTGGTGCACGTAGTGCAGCCCCGCCGCGACGTCGCCCACGATCGCGTACCGGCTCGCCCACCCCAGCACCGGACGCTGCTCGTGCACGCCCCGCCGGAACAGGTGCTGGTCCAGGCTCCCGTTCGGCATGTACTCGTACACCAGCAGCAGCTGCCCTTTCTTGTAGCACCAGCCTGACAGAAAAAATTCGACGTTAATTCGTTGTGCTCATCAGATCATCAGAATATATAACAGCGGAATACTAGTTGTTTGCTCGTATACGATTTCACAAACGCGTTAGAATTTTAGTAGAAAATGTCTCGCCCGTCACTAATTCTAGTAGAAAATGTCTCGTACTGACTCGTCAATGCTAAAAAAATGAAGTTGCTGGTTGTTCATCCTAAAGCCGCTAACCATGATGAACGATCAAGCATTTGCATTTTTGTTTTTTGACATACGTACCGATGAGAGGGACGATGTTCTTGTGGCGGAGGCGGTTGATGATGTCGACCTCCTGGAGGAAGTCGGTGACGTCCTTGCCGTCGTCGCGGATGAAGCGTTTCACCGCCACCTCCATGCCCTCCGGCCGGGCATCGTCGGCGGGGAGCACGCCGCGGTAGACCATGCCGTAGCCGCCTTTCCCGAGGCAGAGCTTGTCGTCGAAGTTCCTGGTGGCCTTCCTGAGCATGTCGTAGGCGAAACCCCTAGGCATCCCGGGGAGGTTGCTGAGCTGCTGCTCCAGCCGCTCCTGCCGCCGCTCCATGGACCGCTTCGCCCGCACCTTCCCGGCGACGAAGAAGGCGACGACGGCGACGAAGACGGCGCCCACCGGCACGGCGACGGCGACGGGGACGACCCACGCCGGCGTGCGCTTCTTCTCCGGGACGATCTCGATCGACAGCGCCCAGTCGAGCACGCAGTTGAGCTCGAAGTCGGCGCCGGTGGACGCGGTGAAGCCGAGGTAGGCCGTCTCCGGGACGTGCTCGCTGAGGTCCAGCGGCGCGTCCAGCACCGGCGACGCCGGCCGGGGCGAGCCCCGGACGGCCATGTACACGGACACGTGCCGCGCGCCGCCGTCGTACTGCACCCACACCGTGTAGTTCGTGGCGGTCGCTGCTGTCGGTGGCGATGCGGAAGGACGTGAGGTTCGCCGTCTTGGTGGAGACGACGGAGCCGACGTTGAGGCCGACGTGGTTGTCGCTCGGGTCGTAGTCCTGCTTCTTGGTGTCGAGCTCGACGGCGACGAAGCGGTTGGTGGTCGTCGCCGGAGTTGGTGATGAGGCCTCGAGGGTGGCGTTGGTGAGGCCGAGGAAGCCGCCGTGGCTGCCGGGGGGCGGCTCGGCGAGGGACGGCGCGACGACGAAGGTGAGGCCCTCGCCGGGGCGCGGCGACGAGTCCGGGAGGTGGAAGACGTTGATGGAGAAGGTGGTGTTGAACGACACGACCTGGACGACACTGCCATTGTTGCTGCCGGCGGCGAGGTGGCGCCACATGGTGAAGCGGCGGCGGAGGAAGACGGCGCCGGACTTGTTGACCATGATGTCCTGGTAGCTGCCGACGTTGCCGGTGTCCGGAGAGACCTGGATGGCGCCCTGGTAGATGCGGGCCTCGCTGCTGAACCACAGCTCCTCCTGCGCCGCCTGCGAGTTGGCGCCGGCGTCCGGGAACGACGTGAAGTTGTAGGTCTCCACCTTCAGCGGCGGCTGTTGCGCGCGGCAGACGGTGCCGAGCAGCGAGAAGACGGCGACGAGGCAGCCCAGCAGAGGTGACAGTGGAGAGCGGACACGTGCACGTGCACGTCCGCCGCCGCATGCAGCAGGCGCCATGAGGGACGGGCACGGCCGCCGCACGGGGTGGCGCTGGAGAAAAAGTGCAGTGCAGTGCAGGCAGGCGAAAAGGGGCCGAAAAGGCGAGCCCGAGAGCGAGAGCGAGAGGAAAAGGAGGGGGGGGATCCACCGTGGTGCTGCGGGGCGGTATTTGTACGCGGCGGCGGCGTTGAATGAATGGTGCCTGGAGAGACCAATAGGGCGGGGCGCGGGCGCACGACGACCGATGGGAACTTGCCGGGCAGATTCGTGGCGGCCGTCTCGGCGAGACACGAAACGTGCGGAGATGTGACGACGGCGATGTACGGACGGACGGGTCGGGTCGACAGCGCCCTGCTGCTGCTAGAAGTAGGAGGGCAGAAACGATATCCATATCCGGCCCGGAGCGGGGCCGGCGTGTGCACAAGGTGCTTCCGTGCCATTACTGCTGGATACGAGAGCCCAGAGCGGGCGGACCGGTCAATGCGGGTGTGGTTTCCTGCGGCCGCGGCCCGCCGTGCGCAGCAGCGTGACGACTGGCAGGTAGCCACAAGCGTCGACGTCGCGGTCGGGCGGGAGGGTGGGTCCCACAGCCTGTGGCTTCTGTGTCGGGGCATCCTTGGTGACTTGAACAACCGCGCGGGAAGTCGCCGTTTTCAAAATATAAAATGGTAGCCTCACCCGGACGCGTATACCTACGTGGCTATATGCCTATATCTAGATGATGATATAGGCTCTGTTTAGATCCAGTGCAAATTGCAACTGCAACTAGTCACATCAATGTTGCGGCACATGCATGGAGCATTAAATGTAGACGAAATGTTTGCATGTTTGTACTTTTTGCATGTACATCACGAGACGAATCTTTTAAGCCTACTTAGGCCATGATTGGACAAAAGTTGTCAAATACAAACGAACGTGCTACAGTGCAGAATTGCAACTGCAACTGGGATCTAAACGGAGCCATAGGAATATGTCGGTGCAAAACAAACTTGCTTGAAATGCAGAGGTAACTGGTACATAAATGCAAGCAGATACTGTGTGCTATTTTTGGTGCTAGCTGCTCATCTTCCAGGCACCAAAAATGCTCCAAGGTTTATCCGTGGCGAATTTGCAAGGTTTTTTTTTGTCACGTAATGTTATAAATATCTTTGATTAGCCAAAATTATAATTTTTCAACACGCAAAAGGAACCTTGACTATTCCCCGAAACCGATGGAATACTACCCCATACATGTTGATAGCTTCAGATTTCCGAACAAAGTCAAAACTCAATGTCTAGTTTTTTTTTTCATTTAACTAGGTAGCGTACCCGTGCGTTGCTACGGGACCATAACTTTTATACGAAAAACACATGAATCGCACAACAAGATAACAATGCTATAAAATTAAATACCGGCAATAAAGTAATAGTTAATACAAAAGGCAAAATTTATGAAATTATAACAAAATCTAAAAGAGCAGGGCATCACAGATTCAACTCCCAAATTAAATACCTAGATAAATACTTATGGGTTGCAATAGGAAAAAAGTAATAAGTCAATATAAGTATCAATATGCCTTGTACTATTATCCGAAAATAATACTTCGACAGTGATGTTTGCAACATCACTATTACAAGTAACGAAAATCAATCCCCTCAAAAAAACAAAAGTAACGTGAATCAATGTTACTCATGCTATACTAAGTTCTTTTATCATGCTTGTTATCAATGTGCAAGCGTGCCTTCATCTAATAATCTTTACAAAGTTCAAACAAAGAGAGACCAACTTCTTAAGGCTCTAATGTGATGGCCAGAATTCAAATAAGAACGTGCTCCAGAACTCCAGTTTACAACTTCTTGAGGCTCATATGTTCCTTTCCCGAGTCAAAGAGATTACAAACAGAGTAGTAGTTTCCTCCTTCACGGCAGCCGGATAAAAACATCATCACGCCTCTGTTCTCTCAGAGACAGCCATCCCCAATAGCTAGCTTGCTACTTTTCTTACTCCAAATGGACACAAATGATCAAGCAACAGCTCAATCCTTCATGGTGGGGTCGGCGCCATGGCAGGATCACAATGCCTCTAACCACGGCCCACAAGGCCTCTCTGCCAGGACCGAACTCCCTCCTCTGCAGTAATCGTCTGTAGCAAGCCAGCAACAAGCGAAGACTGAGCACCAACCAAACCAAAGAGTCATCTCGTGCAAGGAGAAACAACAGCACAGACACTTACCAAGATGAAGTTAAAGAAGAGCAATGGCAAATATGATTGCGCAACACAGTTGCATCTTTGTTAAAATAACTTTGTTACGAAATTTGGTTAAATGTAAACAATTCAGAGTTGTACAAGTTCATAGTATCTGAGCAAGAATAGTAGCATGTGTTTTTCTGAAGTCTTGTGACGAGCAAGTATCTTAAAATGCAATGTGTACCACCGCAAAGAATACAAACCTTTCATACAATGCTATCGGATGAATTACAGTACCATCCATCAAAGGATATCTGATTGCGTGTTCGCAGTATCCAATCATGTTGTAAACTACCTCTCAGTAATATACAATGAAGACTTGTTGAAATAATTGTATTTGCCAGTACAAATCTTGCCTATTGGCTCATGCCCCCATGGACCAACATAATTATTTGGCAAAGCTAACTTACTGGTGAAGAATAATGTTAGTAAACACACAAGCTTATGAAAATGATACCATATAGGTTAAACTCTCAAGACTTTTTTGATAAAGATCATCAAAGGAGCCACCTTACGTAGTTAATAGGAGCCTATTTCAGATGATTGGTCAAGAAATGAAACAGCGCTCTATCATTTTCTATTAACAGTTATGTAGTCTAATTTACTATCAAGTATAAACCATGGTTAATTCAGAGTTACAAAGAAAAGAAGGGTTATTGGGAACAGTAAACACTCACTTAGAAGCATGTGACAGTGTTCAGTGTTCATTAGCCATCATTAAGAAGAGAACACATATGTGCTTAATTGCTGATGGAGAAGAAAAGAGACCACTCACCCTAGTCCCTAGGGGAACTGCTATGTCTGGATCGCCACATATCAAACCTAAGTCACCTGTCTTATTAACAATTTCTTTGATTTCCCCACTACAATTGATAACATATAAAGAGCATCCAACAAAAGGTCAAACAAGGTGATGATGTAGCTTCCTAGACAATACCTTACATGTTTGCTAATAAATACATCTCTGCAATCATGCTCACTCCGTGGTCCAGGCCCCAATTATCTGTACCACCAATGTATAATGTAATATTTCACCAAGTTAAAAGAACTCTAACCATGTATAACTGTAAAAAAAGAAATTTCGAGAAGAACATGCCTTCTTTAGCATGTAGATCATTTAAATCTTGGTCTTGTTTTATATATGTCCCATACAAGTTTTAATACCATAATAAAACTTCCTTCAATGCTAATCCTTTTTAATCAATCATTCTCTCAGTGATTTCTGTCCAAACAGACAATGCAACAATATTAAGAGATCTCTTGGCCACTAATGTTTATGCTAAATTCTTGGAATCAATTTGCAGCTCTCAAAGCTCAATGATCATTTAGAACTTGTCAATTTGCATGAATTTCTGATGTCAGCTAACTAATGGTGGCTACAAATTTGGAACTGTAAGTTGCTAATCAATTTGTTGAAAAAAAATCAGTTTTGATTCAATCTATGTACATTTGATCTGGTCAAAGATGAAGAACCCCCCATGTGATAAGTTGTTGGCACCACACATATGCTGGGGAGAAAATCAGTAAACAACTCCATGTGTGAGGCATTCAGCCATGCACATATAGCCCTCTTGTACTCAACCAATTGTTTCATGTTAATTACGATAGGTTTCATTGGTTCCTACTCCTACATATATGTAGTAAATTGCTATTATTGGTATCATTTTGTCCTCCACACTTTGTCAGAGATGAGATAGGTAAGGATGCATGGTATGCATCTTCTGTCAAATCGTTGCATAGATAAATCAAGTAGATCAAAACAGATTTTTTAGGCTAAAAAAGATCCTTGTTCTGAAATACTTTAATGTGCAATCTAGCCATTTTAGTTAGTATCAGCTATAGTAATCACTATTGCAAGAGGTGTAGCGAAGCAAAACCCATTAGCTATTGAAACAAACATTTATGCAGTCCACCGATTAAACTTCAATATCTAATTTGTTTCATGGAAAATTCAGTAACATGACAACAAAGTTAACATGCTCAGAGCAGTCGTAGTCATTAAATATCCGCACTGCAACTGACCTCTTGGTGAGGTTGTTGGTTTCCTCTCGATGACCTGACCCCCGAATACGCATGGAGGGAGGACTGAAAAAGGGGGGGGGGGGGGGGGTTGCTGCTACCTGCCAGGGAGCTCGGGGCGGCGACGGCCTTGCGAGGGTGGGGCCCTAGGGCTGCGGGCTGTGGCCACGCGAGTACTTCGGCAGTAGATGTGTGGGAGCTCCTCAGCGGCGCCGCCCGCTCCACCTCCTTCTGCGAGTCGCGTGTGCAGCGGCCACCGCTTGCACCCGTGGCCTGGTGCCCGCGAGTGGAGGAACCCACCTTCTCTAGGGCCGCAAAGGTGTCGCCCGCCTCGTCCACGATCGGAGCGCCACCGCAGCAGCCATAGCCGCTGCACCGCCGGCAGCCGAAGCTAGGTTTCGAGCCTGGGAGGCGCGTGGGGGACGGGAGGGGAGGGAGTAGCAGACAAAGCTGCAGCGTGGGGTCGCGGGCCGTCACGGTTCGCGGGGCGGTTGCGTCATCGAGCGGTCGTGTGGGGTGGGAGCCAAAGCCGGGGGTGAAGCGATGCGCGCGGGGTGAAGCCATGCACACCCACGCCGGGTGAATCGATACCGGGCATCTGACGATATCAGCCGGCCTTTTTAGTTGTATAAAGATTTTTGGGATCAATATTCAGTTATATTTGGCTATATATTTGCCATAACCTGGAGTCCTGGACCAGGTTATCATCGCCGACCTTCTCTTTTGCTGCTTTGATTTGATGTTTTCATAGGCAAGCATGCATGGCGTGGAAATTTCCAAATCGGGATAATAATGTATAACTACTTCTCCTGTGAACGAGTCAAGAACATGCACATATATATATATATATATATATATATATATATATATATATATATATATATATATATATATATATATATATATATATATATATATATATATGGAAATTATTTTCTACTCTCAGGGAGTAGTTACTTCCATGTCTATATCTCTAGATTTAGATCGTCTATGGTCCGAAGAAAAAAAAATATATATATATATTATAATTTCATTATTAAAGCAATGATCACGATCAGTAATGATTTTCACTTCGTCACATGACCATCAACGATCACTGATTCTTGACAGGACTTATATCCAACTTGATCATGGTTACAGCACAGGGTTATAAATAGCAAGTAATCAGACGGGTGATTATTTCATCCAAAGATTGCCATTTTTACCACGACGCAGCTGACATCTTCAAACCACTACAGATGGAATTTCCAGTCAGTCCAAGTACAGGCCGCGCGCGTCTGCCGTCTGTAGCTCCAGTTGGAGAATCATAGCAACAGCCATCAGGTTCTGTGTTCATATCTAAGAATATACTTCAAGTGTCAGCACAGATCGCTTGACGAATAGTGGAACGTGTTATCCCCGACCTTAATTACTTTTGCTGCTTTGATGTTCTCATTCATGCTTCAAGACAAGCATGCATGACGTGGAAATCTCCAAACAGATCATGCGAAGGTGACAAGATCACGCTCTTATATACTATATCGCATTATTAATAAAGCCATAATCATGATCAGCAATGTTTCCACTTCCCTCATATGATCATCAACGATCAGCGCTCCTTGACAGGATTATCCATCTCGACCATGATTACAGCAAAGGGTTAGCAAGTAAGCAGGCGTGTAAATATTTCATCCACAGCTTGCCATTTTTACCGCCACGCAGCTGACATCTTCAAACTACACAGGAATTTCCAGTCAGACCATGCATGTATAGACGCGTCTGCCGTCTGTAGCTCCAGTTGGAGAATCATATATAGCATCAGGCCATCAGCTTCTGCGTTCATATCTAGGAATATACTTCGGTTCAAGTCGTCTCAGGACAGAACGCTTGACGAATACTATGTAAACGCAGCTCTATTGACTTATACAGTTATCTATACTCCTACACTACTGCACCTGCCTGGGACTTTCTATTGCCCTGATGATTTCTTCATTCTGAAATCGTCAACTTGATTCATGGCAATCCCGTTCTTTATTCCTTCATGGCTGATTCATGAGATCCCTTAAGCTGCCCCTACATCTTAAAAAATGCAAATCCGTTATGCAATCTGAATGAAGCTTCCACTGAAATAAGAAGGAATGGATGTCGCGCTGTTTAAGTTGACTACACAGTTTTCTTCTGAAGGGTTATTCACTCCACTTGCTCGGATTCAGTGCATCGATCCATAGCAAGAGTCAAACATGAAACCGGATGGAGATCAATTAAAATTTTCTATTTGAAAAACATCACTTGTCCATTTTGGACGGCAACCACGTGTGGACAGTCCAGAAGACCGATCTGCCTAAACCGTTGCATTAGATGATTGGAACTCGGAAGCCCCAAACAACATCCAAATTCTAACGGGATCACAGTGCCCATGGTCAATGGCCTACCTTCTCCATCTCAAGTTGGGAATGAAGAAAAGAAATGTCAACATCTCCGTACATGGTAACCATAATTTAGAACCCCTAAGCGCGTATTCAGATGACTATATATGAAGCAGCACTTGGACGACAAGTGGAATGTCAATATATATTTATGGAATGCAGAAACCGTACTTGCAGTATATCATATAGTTGTAGTTCAACCTGGTAATTGAACCTAGTATATCATATAATTTGACGGTCGTAAACAACACCAGAACCAACTAACCATTTTTTGGTAGTAGAAGAATATATCTAATTAGAACGTAAAAAATACGAGTTGCTAACCTGCTATGCTCGTCTTGTTCTTGCGGCAATGGTGATGTAAAGACATAACCCGTACTCTTTTTTCTCCAAGTGCAGTTTTTACTAACCAACAACACACAACTAACATGTTCAATCAGCAGGCCAATAGAAGCACACCGGACGTCACAAGCTAACCACAAGACAGTAAACAACTTGTTCGTTTTTTTAGAGGCAAATCGGTGTCCGGTACAGATATTGGATTGATCGTATTAACAAAGCTGACCTCACTAGCTTATGATTGTGCTAGGCTGCTAGCTGCTTTTAGCTGCGATAAAGTCCCCTTCCATCGCCTTGTAAATTTAGGGGCTGTTTAGTTCAGTCAAAAGAGTGAAAATTGCACTGTAGTATTTTTTAACAATTTTTGTCCAATCATGATCTAAATAGACTCAAAAGATTTATCTCGAGCTAACCAGACAAAAAATACAAACATGCAATAGCTGCTATTTTATTTACTGTTTCATGCAGACGGAAAGTACAATCGATGTAATGGGAAAAGAGAAAAAAATTTAGGAACTAAACAGGACCTTAATGTAGGTTTCTGAATCATCTTCAGCTAGCCTGCATCATGCTACGAGCGTCAGAAGGCTGAAAGTTTCAGCAATCACTGGCACTGGCAGAGAGAGGCAGCAAAGAGCGGCCGGGTGGGCCAAATGCGCGCGGCGGGCCGGGTGGGCTGACGGGAGCATGGCGGGCCGCGCGCAGCTGTGGCTGGATGTCTGCCCCATCCCATTCGGGTCGGCCAGTTGGGCACTTGGGCTTAGGACATTCAGTGGTGACCTACAAAAGGGAAAAAGTCCACCTTGGTCCCTCAAATATCGCAAAAGTCTATTTTTCATCCCTTAATTTCAAAACCAGGCAAAACATATCCCTCAACTTATAAAACCGTTCATATTGCGTCCCTGACCTGGTTATGAGTGGTTTTGAAGGCGGTTTTGTCTTTTTCTTTTTTATTTATTTCGATTGAAACTTTCAAAAATCATAGTAAATAACAAAAAATCATAAAATAAAAAATCCAATTTTGTTGGACTCCATATGATTAGATCTACACAATAAATATATAATATGGTATGCTTTAGTACAAAGTTTTTGTTGTACCATTAGATCCATACTTTTCTGTAATTAATTCATAACTGCAGTTTGTATGGTCCAATTGTGGTGAAAGTTTTATGGTGGGCTAATTATTATATGCTTGAATTGTAGTAAAAATTTCATACTCATTGGATCATGTATAACTTAGTTATAGATTTATTTCGGTTTAACAAGCATAAACCTAAATAAATCTATAACTACGTTATACATGATCCAATGAGTATGAACTTTTGACTACAGTTCAAACATATAATTATTAGCCCACCAAAAAAAAATTCACCACAATTGGACCATACAAACTACAGCTATGAATTAATTACAGAAAAGCATATATTTAAAGGTACAGCAAAAACTTTGTACTAAAGCATACCATATTATATATTTATTGTGTAGATTTAATCATGTGGAGTCCAACAAAATTGGATTTTTTATTTTATGATTTTTCTATAATTTACTATGATTTTTCAAAGATTCAGTCAAAATAAATAAAAAAGAAAAAGACAAAACCACCTTCGAAACCACTCATAATCATGTCTGGGATATAATATGAACGGTTTCATAAGTTGAGGGAGGTGTTTTTTCCGATTTTAAAATTAAGGGATGAAAAACAGACTATTGCGATAGTTAAGGGATCCAAATGGACTTTTTCCCATACAAAAGTGGTGGCGTTTTATTGCAACTCACGGGACGAGTTTATTTTCGATCCGCTCCGATGGATGGTGTCGGTGGAAGACGGAGGCGGGCCGCGTGACCTGGGCCTCGGGGACTGTTGGGCTGACCCCACGAACCGTATCCGCTAATAAGGTCATGGGCCTCACGACGTTGTTAAGGAAGGCCGCTCTCATTTGGAGCTTTGGGCCTTTCAGATGCAACCAATCGACCTCTCCGGAGTTTAATTTGGACCACCGGCATCGCATGGGTTTCCCGATGAAGTTGTTGCAGCAGTGCTTTCCTTTCTTTCTTTCGCGTTTATCATCAGAGCAAGTATAATAAAAAGCTATAAATCGAATGCTGATATGGAGGAGAAAAGGAAGGAGAGAGAAATAGGCTGTAAACTTATAGCCGGCTTAGACACACAAACCAAAAAAACTCTATGAGAGAGTACATGTGGGCCATGCATTAGTTGTAACTGTGAAAAACTGACTACTATATGAGTGAGTTAGGAGAAGACGGTAAGACCTTATAGCCAGCAAACCAGCTATATTATTAACCTTGCTGTCAAAAGAAAAATGCTACTGCTGTGCGTGTCATGTTGTGCTTTTCTTCGTCGTCGAGACTCGAGAATGATTACTTTTATTATTACTATACATAAACTAGTTCCAGCAGAGATAATATAGTATAGCTCCTGAAAAAAGAAGTAAACGCCCCATGCTTGCTTTGCATATCACATGGCAACAGACACATGCTGACATGCATGCCTGCCTTATTTTGTAAACCTTTTTTTTTTCCCTCTCAATGTCTAATAAAAATCCGGCAAAGCTTTTGCCGTATTTTCAAAAACATGCATGCCTGCCTGCCTCTTACCCAGTCACCCCTAGTAATACAGTACAGTACCACGTAGTAGTAGCAACAAACAAACAGGTGGGTGACGCTGAAGAATCTCCCCGCGCGGCGCCGAATCGTATCGTATCACGTGGCAACAGCATGCTTTGCCGCGTCGCGCAGCCCGCGCTCAAGAAGAATCTACGTACTACCTACTACTGCTCTCTCCAGCTGCCGACCTGCCGTGGTGGCCGCAGCTGGTTGGATCGTACGCACCGGGCGGCAATAAGAGCTAGGCCGCCGGACGACCACGCTGTCGGCGCGCACGGATAACATGTGAAGTGAAGGCATCACCAGGCCGTCTCTCCCATCCACCGCAAGAGGAGGCAGCGCGAGACGTACGTCGATCGGCTGGGCTCCCGCTTCCCGTCCCGGTCCCCCTGCCCGCCCGCGTCGTCTCCACGCATCATGCTCATGCACCCGATCGTGTTGGGCGCCCATCGTGACAACTGACAAGGATGACTCCCCCTGGACCATCGCTGGTGCCTGACTGCTGCCTGGTGTTGGTGGATGGTGACGCGCACTCACCCGACACTGCGCCTCGATCGCCTACAGTACAGTAGTAGCGATCGATGTTATCGCCAGGACATGCTGTGCTGGGCTGTCCATCGTACAGTACGTGTCGTGCCCATTCAGCCAGGCTTCTCGAGTGTTGGATTAGCTAGCGGCCTAGTAGCGCCTAATAATCAACTAGCCGGTCTAATAATACGTGTCGACCACGCGACGATGCCCTATCTAGATAGGCCATCAGGAAACTGTCCATGTCCTTTTAATTTGACCCGTGCAATTGCTTCGCGCCATCTTTTCCGACTGCACGTACGCTCGCTCGCGGCTGCGACACGGACTGGGCTGTGCGCTGCAACTGCCTGCGACTGCGACGAGGAGAGTCCAGGTCGATGTGCTCAAGTTCAACCCATCTACGGCTCACCTCGACCACACCACCGTCGTGGGTCAGGGTCACGCTCACGCCGCGCCGCGCCGACGCACTTGCCTACCAGGCGGCTCTCTTGTTTTTGGCGTGCTCGCCGCCGGCTCGATGTCTGGCGGAAACGGTGGGGGAGGGAGACGCCCCGCTAGCTTTCGCGCCCAAAAGCAGCACGTTACCGCTCCGGGCAATAACCTCCTCGTGATCATGTCCTCCTCCTCCTCGCAACGCAACGTCGCCGTGGTCCATGTGACCATGTCCGTCCCGATCCCTCGCGAGGCGTGCCGTGCCGTGCCGTGACGGATCAGCGTCAGCGCTAGTTTCAGTTAGTTACCACCAGCCGTGGGTGGGCACCAAACCCAAACGGACGCGCGGGTCCGTCGCCGTCGAGGACGATGGTGGTATAGACGAGAAGAGACGACACGGCGGCGTCCGCTGCTGCTTTTTTTTTTTTTTTTGGCCCGTGCTTCGGCCGCCGCCACAAGGGACATCACATCACGTACGCAAAGCAAGCACACGGGCAGGCCCCATCCGTCACTGTAGCGGCGGGCGGGGTTGGCACCGCACCGGCACGGCATCGGCATCATTCATGAACGTGGCCAGCGCGCGTCCGAGTCCGACAACCAGCCATGTGAAAAAGGCAGGGGACTCACTGGGGACGAGAAAGCAATCAGCCGTGCGATTCAGGCCGTGCGCGCGTTCACGCACCTCCTCGCGAGTGCTGCCGGCTAGTGGGTGCCTCCGAGCTGTGCGTATATCACGGATGGTGGCTGGATAAGTGCCTGCCTGCCTGCGCGCTGTATTCTGATGGGTGCGGGAGATGGAGCCCCCACGCCGGCCCGCCACTCACCAGCCAGTATCTCGCAGCCGTGTCCCCGGGGAGATCCACACGCGGCGGCGTCAGAAAAAGGCCCCGAGCAAGGCATCGCATTCGCGCCACGACGGCGGCCTCCACCTCCACCGCCAACAGGGATAGCGCACAATACCGCCAACGCCCGTCGGTTTTTTACGACACTGTTTTCACATAACAATAGCCACTTGAACAAAAACATAGAAATACATGGATAGTAGCCCTGATACAGAGTTATTTAAAAGTATGAATTTCAGACTCCAAACAAGACATACTTGAGGATTTTGATGAGTGAGAACTCAGGCAAAATTTTGATTTCAGAAGTGTGAATGAACCAAGATAATGATAGCAACCGGGCGCCGCCAGGTATCAATCAAGAAAACAATCAATATAGTAGAAAAGGTGTAACTAAGCTTCTTCAGAATGAGAACTTATGTTGGATGTCCAACCAAAAAAAAAAAAAAAAGAAGAAAGCTCCAAGTACACTTCAGATCTACCTCATTTCTATGTAGCTACAAGTCAAAAAGATCGATACAACATATGCAAGCCTTCTTTTCATTTACCCTGCTACTATCTAATGTCGATATAGGATACATTCATGCTAGAGTAGTACTGTATTTAATACACAAAAAAAATAAAAAATATGAAAACATTGAGCAAGATAAATTAAACACCATCTTGTGATACATTCGACCCAAAGGACTCGCGCTTACACCAGCAAAAAGGAAATCAAGGTTACTTACTCATTATCCCCGAAACTGTGATTCCATCCATCTTGTGGATTGCAGCCATCTCATTTTGTGGATTGCATCCATATCATCTTGTGGGAGTGCAGTTGCAATGTCCCTTCCCATGACATGGGCCAACTCTGCTCAAGCTCCAAGTTTGGTTGCCAAAAAGTTTTCCACTTAACTTCCCTGTAGTGCATCTGACATCTCCAGCTCCTCACCTATTAACACTTCTATTTCACAGGTCCAACAAATATTACATTACGTCACTCAACCATGGATAGACGAGTTTCAAGGAAGCTCAAAACAATATCCATCCCCTCCATGGCCTCCAAAATAGCTCCGCAGCAACTGCTTGTTAACTTAATAATACCGCAAGGCTGAGGTGTCCCCACGATTATATTGTACCATAATGCAACCTCTCCCACTTGAAGGATTTACCAGAATTAAACCGGAGCAAAGCTCGAAAGAATACACAGACACAGACGCAGACTGCTGCTATAGCAAGCATTGAATGGACATAAGGCCGAGCAAGCAACCCCCTTGACCGCACAGGCTGCCTTAGCACACCAGACTCCAAAATGGCACACTGGGAGCAAGATCTTATTTGCAGAGCCTGAACCCCAGATTTTTTATGGTCACCAACATTTCCTAACTGATCCATACGAATTTCATCGCCATTAACCGTTATAGTAATCTGGTTGTTCTTCATGTCCACCAGCTTTTGTGCTACAAGCTCATTATAAGAATTGTGATTCCTCAACTTGGCATATGTTTCAGGAGATTGGCCATCATCGTCTAGAACTGACTGCCAGCAAGTCAAACCAATCTGCAATTATTTATGCAAAATTAGGAGTATTGATGTGAAATAACTTAACACTAAGCAGAAATTGAATTTTACAGAACATACCTGTTGAGGATCATCTGTCAAGGCGTCAACTATATCCACTGCATTCTCAATGGATGCAGCAAGATGCAACGGAGTTAAACCACCAGGGCCAGGAAAGTTCGGAAGGAAGGGGTAAACCTTGGAATTATCTGGGCAAATTACGACAAACTGTACAAGCAAATGCACCATGCTCCTACTCTTTCTTTTTACTGCTCTGTTCAGAAGGTGAATCTCAGCCAGCATCTCCATAGTTTCCTTTGATAGTTCCTCGCTGACCAAGCTTCTCTTGGCAAGAATATCCAGAAGTGTTTTAGTAACAGAGCACCAGTCACGATCACTAGAGAACAGTAAAAGATATTTGAACCGTGCGGTTGAAAACTGAATCAAATCCAAATCAGACACATCAGATCTGGTGGACCATGTACAGGCAGAAGCCCTCTGAAAGAGCCAGCCAAGTTCATTAAGGAAGTGCAGAACTTGAACCCTTGTCTTTGATTGCCGAGAGTCATGAATCTGACCATCCGAAGAAACATCAAGAACCTGTGAATCCTCAAGCTCAACTTCTAGATTTCTCAACTCCTGGCAAACACATGAACTTGCAACAATAACAGGGAAGCTGTTACCCCTGAACCTGTTTTCCACCTGTAATAAATATCATAAGTGACAGTGTTGATCATCTGACCGATGCAAACAAGTTTTCATAGAAGCATAGCATTTGAAATTTTACAAACCTCAATAAAGCAGCGCCCAAGAATAAGATCTGGTTGTCCTGGCAAGTCAAAGGTCTCCACGCCTGAATCATCATATATGGTACCAGGATATGCTGAGCACAGAACTTCTTTGGATATGTACTTTCCTATACTTGTACAATGGATCCTGCATTGTCCAAAGTTCACAAGAAGTCATTAAGATGGTGAAATTATGGCCATTCCAACAATAGTTACAACTCAAAACTTACTGTGTGCCAGGAATAGATAGATTGCAGCCTTTAAGAATGAGGGAGGTCTTCCGTCCACCAACAACAGCAATTGGTGACACAAAGGTCAATTCAGGGGTATTCCATGTTCTCCACGATTTCGATAAACGGGTCATTCCTGAAATAAGAGAGCAACCTTGACATAAAAAACGAATCAACAAATATATGTAATAGCAGGTATCAAAGAAAGCTCTCCAATGAACTAGGGCACAAAAAATAAAAATATATATATGGTGCACGCAATCGACTAATTTGCACATACCCGCTTTATATGATACCAACTTGGAGTCGGTTCGAACTAAAAACCTTCCTTTTCTCCAGAAATCCAAATCAGAACTTTGAACTAATGAGTTGACTCTCTGGAGGAGATTTTCTTCAAGCTGCATTTACATCACAGAAAGTTCAACATGAGATAAAGTAATAATCTCATAATGTCCAATTGAGTGTCAGACTTACCTCATCCCATGCAATAGCCGGCATTGATAGGTACATGGATAGTACAAGGCAACCAGGGCGAATGTAACCCTCCATTTCAGTAGGGCTGTGTTTGAGCCAATTTACTATCTGCACGAGATAAGAAGGGCGAACAATTTAAATTACAGTCATAAAAAACAGGGTAAAACAAGCTGCAATGTGCCTTGCTAAAATATGCAAATGATCATACATCGTCACGAAGGTTCCCAGGTATTGTACTAGGTTCCTTGCCAAACAGCTTGAAGATAATCCTACCAGTCCGGTCCTGTAAAATGGCAAATCAAGATAATACAGGTACATGATTAATATGGTAAGAGGTCTTGGAAAGATTGTGAACAAAATGAAATTGCAAGCTTCACGTAGAAACTACCTGTCCATCTGAGTTCGAGGTTGAAGGTGAATGATCTGAACAAGATGTCGAGGCATAGCAGGACTGGTAACCAGGATTTGGTGGCGATCCATTCTCGATGGGACGCTCTGAATCCTTGAAGAGATCAAGTGGCTGTGCACACCATGCCTGACTTGTGCTAACTTCACCCATTGTAGCATCTTCCCCATAATCTGTAATATGAGGGTGCCGAACCTCTTCGTCAACCGAATGTATGGGGAAAAACTTGCGGGTTATAGGCGGAGAGGATGAAGGAGATCTCTCATCCAGAGGATTACTACTCTCAGAAGATAAGTACTTATTCACTGAGTCCATCTTAGGTGGAATATCCTCCTCAGTGCTGCCAAACAGCTGCAGAGACAAGTATGGTCTGGTTTCTTGTTCTGTCTGCCTGTATATATAAGGTCGGCTTTCATGCGTGCTGTTGCTTCTCATGAAATCAGCAGCAGGGAAATTCCGGGTTGATTCATCATGTGAATTTACAACAGTTGCTGGCTCTGTTGAATGGCTCTTGCTCTTGTTATTACCACTGCTGTCACTGCTCCCTTGGGACTGAGATGTATTTGTCTCAGGTGTCGAAGTTTCATGACCAGTTGAAAAAACTCCTAGCAAGTCCATGGTTGATGGCACAGTTTGCTTGTCGATTCCGTTGGTAGTCTTCTCCACAGAATCCTGCCGTTGCTCTTGTTGCTCTTGTGAAGCATTCAAATCAACAACTTCTGATGGAAGAGACTTTGCCGCAGGGGTCGTGTTGTTCAACGAATTTATTTTGCTTATAATTTCAACCAGATTCTGTTTATCTGGTATGGGAGGGATGCTAGGCACTTTACCAACGTTAGAACCTGTCATTACAGCACAAATTGTGCAGTACTGGTTAAAAACCCAAAATCCTCAAATAATATATCGAGTATGGAGTGTTAGTAGTTAGTACCTTGCAAACGTGCAATCACTGTAATTAGATTGACAATATCTTGTGTCCTATTTGCTGCATTTTCTTGGTTTCCAGGTAGCAGCAACTGAGAAGCAACATCTGTCGGCTGGGTTTTTCTTCTCCGCCGGTTGTGCCCAGCAAGCCTACGACGGCAGCTCCTCTTACCCTCATCAAACTCCGCGAGTGGGTGAAATCTAAACGATTGACCAGAAGAACCAACTTATTAGTAACGAAAACTCCCACGGCCTACACCAACACCGGCCGATACCGCACCATGAATCCATGATAGAGAAACATCTCTCTGGCCCAGCAAGGCAGCAAGCACACACGCACACCATATCAAACGATCAAATCACACACAGAAAAAGGACTCCTAGCCCTATAGCAGTAGCATCATAACAACAAATCACAGTTTCCTGCAGTTACTGTCATTTACCTACTACACTGCTGGCAGAAGCGCTGCGCCTGGTTGGCGACGACCGCCTTGGTGGTCTTGCTGTGGGTCTCGCAGACCTTGTGTCTCCGGTGGTAATCCTTGGCGCTGGTCAGATCCGCTCGGCAGTCATCCACCTGGCACATCGGGAAGCTCGCGCCTCCGTTGGCAGGCCCGGCGGCGCCCGATCCTGCCCCCGCGGTCCCCGGCGATCCGGACCGCACGCGCTTGCTCGGCCTAACCACCGGCTCCTGCCCCGCCGCGGCCGAAGCAGGCGGGGACGACGGCGACGACGACGCGGCGGGGGCCGTGGGGCTGGCGTCCATCGGGGTCGCGGCGTCCTCACGCAGGCCGAGCTGGAGGCTCAGCGCGCCGGTACCCGCGGCCCCCTGGCGCTGCGCATCAGCCGCCGGCTGCTGGGGCTGGCCACCGGCGAGGCGGAGCGCATCGGAGGACGGCCTGGCGGTGAGCGCGCGGCTGTCCCAGTCCCACAGCCTGGGGTTCCAGTTCCCGGCGGCGGCCTCCGCGGGCGCCACGGCGGCGGGCCACGGGTGGCCGCGCTTCTTCGCGGCGGCGGCGGCGGCGTGGGGAGGCATGGGCTGGATCTGGTTGACGAAGAGCGGAGGGGCCACCTGCGGCCCCACCTCCCTCTGCATCGCTCCTCCTCAAGGTCTCCGGGTCACCCCAACTCCGCCGCAGCCACCGATCCACCCTAGACGGATCTGCAGCTGAGGTCAAACCGTTCAGTGGCGGGGCAGCACGAGCGGGAGGCGCCGGACGGACGAGGCGAGCAGCTGAGCAGGGAGATTCTAGCTAGTTACTAGTTACTATCTCTCACGCAAGTCTTCGGCGCCAAGTCGCAACCGTCGTCAGCCCGCCGCGACTTCCCCAGCCCTCCTCCGGAAATAGGGAGAGCCAGAGCAGAAAATATCCCTTCCTTGCTTGCCCCAGCTGGAATCCGCGGTAGTAAGAGCGCGGAGGGTAGGGGTGGAGTGGGAGGAGGAGGAGGAAGATGGCGTGGTGCGGGCGCTGGAAGGAAGGCGTGTAGGGCGGGGGAAGAGAGGGGGGAATCGAGCGAGCGGAGGGAAGGCAGCACAGCAGCAGCAGCAGCAGCAGCAGCGTGGGTAGCGTCCTGGTGCGGCAACAGGGGAGGGAGAGGAGGGGGCGGGTGGCGTGCGCCGTGTGCGTGGACGGGCGGACGGATGGCAGATGCGCGTAATTAGCTACAGTTCGCGGGGGCTGAACGGGAACCGCGGTGGGTGGTGGTGCCGCCGGCCCCACCACACGCCGGGGACGGACGGGACGGGGAGGGGAGGGCCGCCGTACGGACAGGGCCGGAGCGAGAGCGATCGCGCGTCGCCGGGCACCGGGCACGCGTCCCCGTGGTACGAGCCCACCACCACCACTGCGCGTGCTCGTGTTCGTACCGCTGCCCCCCGCGGCGTGCAGGTCCAGTGCAGCTCCCCTGGCTCTCTGGCTGGCCGGCCGGTGGCGATGCTGGTGCCGATGCCGATGCGTGCGCGCCTGCTTTGCTCCTCCTTTTTACCGTACGGCCTGGTCTGGCCCGGGGGCGTGGGCGCTGCCGCGTCAAAATGGGCTCGGATCCTCTGTCATCGTCGTACGAAGCTGCGTGCCTGCCACATGCATTATTGTACTACTACAAGTACTTTGTACTGTTACCATATTTACCACATGCTCTACTTTTTTTAACTCCTTATAACTTCTCAGATTTCTATTTGACTGTTTGTCTTATTCAAATTTTTTATATAAATAATAAATTAAATAAATTATTATAAAAATATCTCTAACAATAAAATAAGTAATAACAAAACAAATAATGTTTATTAAAAATTTTTAAATAAGACGAATGGTCAAACAGAAATTATAGAAGTTAAAGAATTGCGTTTATTATGGGACGGAGAGAGTACTATACTCCTAATTCGTAGTACCTCCGCAAGGTTTGGGGTCATCAGCAGAGGAGTCGACATATGAACACGACGTTACCAAGAAGTTACTATACGTTCCTGATTCGTTGAGAAGGATTAATTAGTCCATCAGCCTGAAAAAACTACAATTATCACACGTCTAGAAGAAATATGCACACTAAAAATGAAGATTTTGTACATTGTCATGATTTGTATAGTTCCACACTAAAATATACTACGTTATTTTTTTACAGTATGTGTCTAAGTACCAAGACAATTAAAGTGACAATGTAATATATAGTGTTTTTCTATGGTTCTCAAATACATGATGGAACAAAGCGATAAGTTTGAAACACAAGTTAAAAAAGGAAAAGGAAACTGAAAACATTATATAATTGGTTCTACCTCGCTGTAGATGGTGAAAGGACCTAATACATCGTTCTTCTTTTATACGTGTGCACTATTAGAGGATCTCTTAACAGTTCGGTAATAAAACCACTCTCGTCCTTTTTGTTTGGCATGATGGCAAAGAAATTCCACTCTAATGCGGAGTAGTCCATTATTTTGATTGTAGATGGAAAGTAGATTTAGGAAATGATGAAAAAGAATTGTCAGTGTAGTGTATTCTTTTTACAAAAAAAACCCCAACAATTTTTTTAGAAAGTTTTACAAAGCAAGTTTGTTAGTACTCACGTTTTTAGGTGTTATATTTTGGCCTTTTAAGATAGTGATGTTACGTATCTTGATAATTGTAAGTTATTTTAAGAATCTTGAAGAGTGAAGAGAAAAATGCAAAGATTTATAACATTAAAAAAGTGTATTATGAAAATATATTTGATGAAGAATCTAATAATACTTAGTTGATATTATAAATATTATTATCGTATAAAATTGGTCAAAGTTTAAATGTCTTGACTCTCCAGAATGACTTACAATTTGAGATGAAGGGAATATGTATCTAAAAAGAGCAATGATAAATTGTATAATTTTAAAAAGGAAGAAGTATGAAAGATGGGGAATCAACTTGTGGCCTCTCTCCCACTTGTGTTGGGTGATCATCAACCTCACCACGGTTGTCCCATCCCTGACCTACAGGTTCGTTTGCCTCTTTGACCTAATAATCAGTCCACTCTTCGTGGAAGAGGTTTTCTTCCAACAAATCTCATGAGCTATGTATTATTTTATGCTTTTTATGTATAAGAATCGAGCGTATGTTGTTGGTCTACACGACTACACATGATATCGACATGGCAATATATGATGTTCGCTAGCTCGTTGCGTCACTATACCATCCCAAGCTGCAACGATCGATCGATGCTGTCGGATTAAATGGATGGATGGATCAAGTGGTTAAAATTAAGATCCAAAATCCAAGATACGACACCACCGGAGTAGCGCTCTACACCCATCACCGTGTATCACGCCGGCTGCCCGGGCGCCGGGGCTCTCGTCCTCCCGTCCGCCGCCCACGGCCACGCCACGGGATCGGACGATGCAGCCCTAGGCGGCTACTCCGTAGGCCCTAGCCCCGGGACCGTGCCGCAGGAGCCACGCGTGTCACGGACGGAGTGGCCGTGCGGTTGCCGAGGCTGCTGGGCTGGCCTCGTGCACCCACGATCCCGCCTTCCGGTCCCTATCGGCCAGCAATGAAAAGGATGCCACTGTACTCCCTCCCTCTGAAGTAGAAATAGCGTACTCCCCCATTCAATTGAGTTTGGCCATGCATAGATGCACTTCAAAATTCCTGAAAGAAGTCTGGTTAGGCAAATAAAATGTTATGCACGTATTTCTATTCCTAAAAATTAGTCAATATCAATATTGGGACAATTATTGGCAAATCGTGGCAGTTAGCCTAAAAGCTAATCCATAGATCATCCCACAGAGAAAAAATGTGTGATGATAGAGCCAACACCATACACGAAAACGAGCATTTTTGGCCACATCAGCCATCACCACACATTACTATGCCAGAACCAGCGCTTGTGTCGAAAAGTTTGGCATCGATATCACTAGATTCGGCTCGCTAGGAGATTAATTTTTTTCGATGCTATTCGTATATTTGACCGAAACGGTTTTTTACTACTTTTAGTACCTCAGAACATGTTTTACCGCCTTCCCTTTTCTTTTCCACATGTAGTAGTATTTTATTGCAAGGTTAAAGACATCTAAAAAAAATAGTTAAAACAACTAGCTCATAATAATACGTATGTTGCATTCAACCAAAAAAATTAGATACCTCTCCATGAATAGCTAAAATTATACACTTTACTATGATTCGTATATATTTATATTAACAGGTTTTTTATGTACACATGTTAGGCTGTTTTGTTTTTATCTTTTTTAAAAAAACTTTATACAGCTATATATGAAGCCGACTATATATTATTATAAGGAGTACAGAAAACAAAACATAAGTTCGTACGGATGCAGACGTACGCTTGAACGGAAATTCACCAATTCTGGATGTAAATCCCAAGCACGCAAGGAAAGAAGAAACCGATCCGACATACTTACAGGTACGTTTTCGTCATTTTGCACTGTTTTTTTCTTCTTTTATATCCCTTCGATCGGCGAGGCAGAGCAGGACAGCCCTGGCTTTGTAAACTGTACTACTCCAGTTGTAGGTGGATCGCATCTCGCAATTGGAGAGCCCTGTGGATCGGAATGTGCTCCGCTGCCGAAGATGACGTGACAGATGCGATCGCGACGGCATTATTTGAATATATATATATATATATATATATATATATATATATATATATATATATATATAATATATATATATATATATAAACTTTCGGACAAGCTAGTACTTCCTTCCTTCCTTTAAATACGTAACTCCGTATTACATGCCAAATAAAATAGTTTACGTTTGACCAAGTTTATAGTAAATAGTATTTATATTTATAGTTCCAAATTAATGTATTATGAAAATACATTTTATAATTAATCTATTGATGTTTATTTGACATTATAAATATTTATAGTTTTTTATTTATAATTGGCTAAAATTGGTACACTGAAATATGGTACTGTGCTAGAATTACATAATTAATGAGACGGAGGGAGTAGTATTAATTAGCGCCGGTTATTTACTAGTTTACCACTGCCTGTCTCAGTCTCAGCTGCCTCGAAAAAGAAGGTGAAAAATTGGAGTTTCCCAGTGACTCCGGAGAGCTGTCCAGCATCACCTCATTCCTACGAAAAAAATCGCGTGGTATAGAAATTAGCGGGAGGTTGACCAAAACACTATAGCGGCACTATTTTGACGCTATTTGACGTTATAGCACGCTAATAAACATTGCGATAGTTGCTTGTGAACGCTATAGCGCGCTATTTTTTCTTATCAGTATTACATGCTGTCCAGCTAGCTTAGCTTGACCTGGGGAAGATTGTCAACCATAACCTGACAACAGCTCCTTTACCGAAACTGATCGAGCACGGTTAAAAGGAATGGCACAAATATTTATCCCAGCTAAGGCCAGTGTCAGTGTAGAGTGTCGTGACACTGTTTTCAAGAATGCCATGTCATATAAAATGAAATTAAAGATGGATAAAACACCCACTCTCAATAGAGAGTTTTATTATACAGTTTTATTCTCATTTAATTTCATGACCCAAAGAGAGTTGATAACTGTGACAAGAGAGTTTCATCTTTTTCTCTCCTTAAAAACCTTGCCGTATCATCAAAAGTGCTTATGTGGTAGTTCATTTAATGCGAATAAAACTCTGATAAAACTGCCATTGAGACTGGCCTAAAAGTGGAAAATAAACTCTTCTGTGTTATTCGGACAAACTGAATTGACAATTCTTTGCAAAGCGTCTAATATAATAGCTTTAAGGCTCTGTTCGCTTCAGCTGAAAAACTGAGCTGATTTAGACTGAAGCTGATTTGTTATGAGAGAAAATACTATTTCAAAGCTAAAAAATATATGCTGTTTAGTTGAAACGAACAGAGCCTAAAAAGTCGCATATAATAACGAAAAAACCGTATGTTATCGTGTCGTAACTCGTAAGCATAAAGCAGGGCCTAGAGCTGGCTTTTGCAACGTATAGTTAACGGCATTTGGGGACGGCACACGGTGTCGTTGTGCGCGTAGCAATATTCGGCGATAAAGAAAAAAACATAGTACAGTGCTAAGGCTGCATGGTTATCAGCATCATTGATTGATTGATTGATTCATTCATTGTGAATATAATAGAGCAATGATACTTGAATCAAAAAATAATAGAGCAATGATACAAGTCTTTGCAGACCAGCAGGGTATAGAAAAGTACACAGCCGGGAAGTGGTCCGTACGTACGTATATTTTCTTTCACACGTCTGTTTCTGTGGGTACATCCATGAGGCCCTATCTGGGTGAGGTGTTTACGGTTTACCGACCATAGTCACATGTACTCCTACATTGAACACAAGGGAAACGATTTGCTTAGAAGACATTACAAATTTACATAAGAACACTTCATCTAATATTTATTTATAACTTTTCAGGAAAGAGAAGGATGAGAAAATATCTATTTTGCCCCTACCCCTATATTCTTCCTCCCACACTCACTTGTCCTGCCCCGTCGTGGCCCACTGATGGCGCCTATGGTCGGCCGCCACGGTCTCCACGTGTGCCGTGAAGGTTGGTCGTGCTGCTCGTGTCACCGCCACGCAATGGAGGCACCAGCCGCTGCTCTGGCTTTGTCGTTCCTCATGTAGATCGAGGCCAGGGGCAAGGAGTTGGCGGTGGGCCATCGTGGCGTGGACATCATTTTTTTTAGTTTGCTTTATTAATAAAAGTTTTTAAGGATAACTTAAAATTTGATTATGTTTACACAATTTTTTTAAAAAAAGATGTGGGGTTAAATTTAAGGTTGAAAAAAATAAATGAATTATAATTTGGAACTTATGGAGTAGTACAGAATCGTAGCTAATAGAGTGGCGAAACAAGTCGATCTCGTTCTGCTTCGCCAGCTTGAATCTTGTACCGGGTTTATAAGTTCCGTTTCATATTTTATTTGGCTCTAGGGACTCACGTATCTAGAGATGGTTGGCTCTTGAAGGAGGAAAATGCTAGGCTAATGAGGCCGTATTGTTTGCTCCCTTTTTTACAATAAAAATGAGATGGGAGATATTTGGAAGCTGTTTGGAGTAGTCCGGGTGGATATCCCTTTTTCCTTTCTTGTATTTGTCCCACCGGATCGAGTAAAAGTTAGGCGCTAGCTATTTAGAAACTGACCGTCAAGCACAAACTCGGACATACTTATATATACTACTAGTATATACTCCGTAACACTGGTATAGAAATGGGCTTTGTTCTCGGTTGAGAAACCTCTTTAGCCCCGGTTTGCCAACCGAGAATAAGCTTTCGGAAGTAAATGTCATCTCTTTTAACCCCGGGTCCAGAACCGAGATCAAAAGTGAAATTTTAGTCGCGGTTTGAAACACAAACCGGGGCTAAAAGGTCTGCAGCCCAGACCACGTGTCCTCGGGTCTGTGGAACTTTTAGTCACGGTTTGTATAAACAATCGGGACTAAAGTCTTTCTTTTTTTGTTTTTTGTGTTTTTTCAGTTCATTATTCGTTTTGTTTTTAAATTATAGTTTCGATTTAAAATTATCTATACACACACATATTATATATATATACATATATATATATGTATATATATATTATATGTGTGTGTATCGGTTTTGACAAAGGGCACAATACGACATAAGACATATATATATATATATATATATATATATATATATATATATATATACACATATACATATATACTAGAGAGTTTAACACTTTTTTCATTCCAAATATTTTCCTCTCTAAAAGTTTTCACTCCAACATATATATATGCCCTTCAGTCATCTTCATCACCACCATTGCCCGGTTTCCAAGATTCATTGGGGTCATTGTAAAATTCTCCGGAGGAATTCAAAACTTGATCATTAAGAAACCCTGCTATGGTCTCTTGAATTGTCTTGAGCTCGTCTTTTACCAGGACCTTTTTCTTTAAATAATCAGTCTTCAAACAGAGTCAAAGGGAAAGGTATTAATATATATGATTATACACACACACACACATTTGTGTGAGTTAATATGAGATCGATTTAACGTACTTTTAGCTTCTCCCGGTCAGTTCTGACTGAGTACACCCTCATGAACTCGCAGACATAGTATCCACAAGTGTTATTCCCGGGTTGTTGCCGCAGAATCTACTTTACAAGACAAAAAAGATTGTCATCCGATCCGGACAATACATATATATAGATATATATATAACATGAATGGCCTCTAAGTATATATACTTACCATGTGTGGGATTATAGTCAGTGGTGCTTTGTAATGTTTGAGGTCGTATTTCTCGATGAATCTTTTTCAAACACTGCCACTCAAAATAAAAATATCCAATGATCGATGTGAATATTTTCCAAACACTGCAATTGAAGAAGCTAAGGAGAAATAAATTACCTCTGAAAAATATCTATCATATCTTGGATTTGGTCCAGACTCTTTCTCATAGAATCTAAGATCTCCATGTGGCTTTGTTGAAGATCGATGACGATCAATATCCAATGATCGTTAAAGTTGTAGGGGAAGAGTATCTGTTTCTTACCGCGTTGCTTTGCTAAGAACTTCATGAGATTCTTCTCTGTGTCTTCTTTCCATGTTGGGTTGGGTTTGGGGTGTTTGAATACAATATGTGGATCAATGAAACCAACTTCATTAGACCCTCTCTGTTTGCACATTTGCATCTCATAGCTGCATATATATGTATATATATAGAGAGAGTAAGGATATATATATAGAGAGAGAGATTTGAATTGTAGAAAGAAAGTACACTTACAGACAATAGCAGCTCATTATTGTTTTATCGTGGGAGTCCATGTGGCATAGTTGGTGTAATTCAGCAAAATCAACAAACATAATATCATCGCCATGGAACCAATGTTGGTTTCTAATTCAGACAGAAATCCAAGACTCACCTCGTGTACATGCCCCAAGGTACCACTTGTTTAGCAAGTACATTTGCGTACCTAGTTGACTGAGGGTTTTTGGATTCCATAGACTCCGACCATGTTGATATTTCCTCCACTCGTCAACCACTTGCGCTTTCTCCACTTGCTCCAATCCAACCATTTGGGCAAGTTTCATACCAGTTTCCGCCATGAAAGCTTCAAACTCGTTCAAATTGACCTCACTAGGTACCTGGATGCGGTCCATAAATGAGCCATATTGATTCGATATCTGATCACTAACAATTAGCGGGGGGGATTGATTGCTTGTCTTATTTGCCGAGTTGCGGAACATCTTTACCTGCCTTCTTCTGTTTGTCAATAGACTTCGTGAGAGAGCGGTCATAGTCCGACAGTGAGAGGGACTGTTTAGCTTCTCTCAACTTCTTCTCGTGCTCCATCCTTTTCTGCCTTAAAGCATCGCGAGGTAGATAGTAGTACAGTTGCGCATTCTTTTTCTTCATCTCTTCTGTCTCCTTTGGTTGTCTTATGAAAAAAATCTGCGACTTGTTTTTTCACCGCAACATCTAACTCCTCTTTAGTCTTTTCACCGGGCAGTTTCTGAGGAATAGGGTGCTTTGTTTGCCTGGTGGCTTTCTTCTTTGCGGGCAGGGTTGGTTGCACCACCTGCGGTGGAGGCCTCTTAGTAGATGGCTTGGTAGGTGGGGGAGGTGTTGGAACTCGTGGCGGCGATGACGGCTTTGCTGTTGGTGGAGGTGATGGCGCCCTGTCTGGTGTAAACACATCTTCATACTCGCAACCCAGAGAACTCTGATGGTCTGGGGAATGGATTATTGGACTTGGCCTTTGCTGCTGTTCTTTAGGACGAGACGGCGGTGGCGCCCCTGGAATAATAATGTATCGCTTGCGCCATACAATGAATGTCTTCTCAGCTTCTCCTAGTGTCTTCTCCCCATCCCTCCTTCAATTTCAAGAGGCACATTACCAAAACCTTTGGTAACTCTATCCACCGAGACGCTAGCATATGCAGGTGGTATTCTTCTCCCATGGATAGTGGGTGTCTTGATCGGGTCTACCGGGTTTACAATACCGGTAGCAACTATGACTGTGGAGTTCCCCTGTGCAATGTGCAGCTCACACGGTGTTAGTGGATTAGTGATATCATCCACGGGGAAGCGCAACGCTCCATCATCTTGCTGATTTGGCACCTCAGTAGAAGCACAACTGTTTTTTGTAAGATTTTCTGATTGGCTAACTCCTTCTGTTGTATGTCTACTCAATACTAATTCCAACTGCCTTGTTATTTCCTCTTGCATTCTTGCTTCAAGTTGTTTCTCACGTTCATGAGACTGACGTAGCGCTTCACGTGACTCGAGAACATATTCTTCTAACTTGCGCATCCGCTCTGCCTCCTCTTCCTTCCTTCTTTGACGGCTTCTGTAGCTATCTTTGTCCTCAGGGAAACCATGTTCCCACGTCACACCCGGTCCCAAGCCTCTGGTTCGGCCAGGGTGCTCAGCGGTACCAATGGCATATGTCAGTTCGTCCTTCTCTCTCTTCGGCCTGAATACCCCTTTCTCTTTAGCGTGCATAATATATTGCAATCTTTCTGCCGCGTCTACAAGTTTCTGGCCATGAACTACCTTCCCGGTTGTAACAGAACCGCCTTAATAATATGGCCCACAGGCACCTATCAAAGTCACTAATGACTTCTGACAGTTGGACCCATGTTCCAAATGATTAAAGCAGCTCTGCCGGGCTACATCAGTACCCGTATTCCGACAGGATCCCCATTGCGATGCCATTACAGAGTTACAACATTTCATAATAAAATACATCAGAGTAAATGCGGAAGATTTAATAGAACTTAGATTACAAAACGGTTCAAATAGTAATTAAGTGCAGTTATTACAGACCATCTTGAAGTAGTAGCAGTAGCATGGAACAACGGTACAACATAAATAGATAAATAGATACACGAACCCAGCCCACGGATTCTGTCTTTACTCCTCACCACTCTCCTCCTGGATCACGGTGGCACAACAAGGACCAAGGCAGACTTCGGGCTGCGACCCTCCTGCAACGGGGTTAACAAACCCTGAGTACGGGGTACTCCGCAAGACTTACCCGACAAAGTAAAAATATTTGACTCTTGGAATGCAGGGTTATAGGTAAGGCTAGCAGAGATAGGGATTTAGCAGAAAAGCATTACTAATCTATCATAATATTTTATTTCACTTAAATTCAATATTATCATAATTCATTCTTTATCCTCTCTCTAAACATTGATTCTTTATTCTCAAACATCCTACTCTTAGAACCACTTTTCGGTGTAGGGGTGAGGATCATGTCTCCATAACCGAGGAGCACGTCGATTCGAATCAAGTAAAGTAGACCCAGCTGGGGTTCCTATCCACACTGTATATGCAGCACGCCGGCATACATATACCAACCCGTCATCTCAGCTTTTCTATCCCGGAACCGGTCCTGCGCCACCCGAGAAAACGGTACACCTCCAATCCGGGACTCTAACCCACGAGGGTACTCACTATTCTCGCCATCTCTCCACTCCCAGTGCGTGGTTGTCGGTTCCAGCAATAGAGCGACCGGACTCTAGGCTTTCCGTAATGGTATGTGGCTAGTCTGTTCATCATGATCACAACAGGCCGACAACGAACGGTCCCTACTGCTTTCCGCCGGAAACCATGCATTGGGACTCTAACCCAAATACCCTGGAGTCCGCTCGGTTTTCAAATCCCTTTTCCGTTGGTGACGAAAGTTGGGACTCTAACCCAAACAATTGGCCAACCACCCGGAAAACCCATCCATAATGATGATCGTGAACCGGCCAAAGTACCCCAATCATCATACATGGACATATATACCCTTCACTTGATATTTCTTCATAATGATTCTCAAGTTAAAATAATATTTTGCAATTCTATTATTTAAGCATGACTAAGCATTTTGCAATACATTTGAAAATCATTAGGTCATCTTGGTAATGGTAGTCAAGGGTGATAAATGCATCAATTGTTTTCACCACACAACTCCTACCAACTTAATGCAATAGTTTAACTCAAGTGATAAAGCATTTGTAAATAGAGGGTTAAATGCACCGGGGCTTGCCTTGCAGAGCAAACAGAACTGGGGCAGGAGTGGCACAGGCTTCAGGCTCAGGAGCTCCTTCCACTGCCTCCTCTTCAGACACCTCGAGCTTCACCTCCTCAGACACGGGAACTACACGGGTGCAATATTGCATGTATGAATGCGATGCAAAAAGTAAACATGTGCGGAAAAGGAAGCTAACCCTACCACAACACATCATGACTTCACAATGGTGTCCTAGGTCTTAAATGGGTTGACCTAGAACCACATTTAATCCAAAATCACTTAACACCCCTAAATTCGAATTCTAATTGAATTTTTATTATTTAATAAACCAACATAATTCAATTACAGAAGCAAACTAATTTATTTTGGGACCAAACCTTGCCAACAGTTAGATCTTTACTAGTAACAGTACCAATTAAATTTTTGTGATTTTTGGAATTACCTAGAATTAATTAAAAATGTGCAAAGACCCACTTTCCATTTTATTTATTGATTTTTGACCACTACAGAATGTACCCAAACATGATAAACAATATTTTTATAAAATTCTACACTACATATATAGCATGTGTAAATTATTTCACAATTTTTGGTTGCACAGAATTAATCATGCAAAAATAATAAAACAGGCTACTATTCAAACCAAATTAAAATAGAAAAGCATCCAAAATTCACCGGAAAATAGACAAACCCATTCGGCCCACTCGGCCCACAGACCGGCAGGCCGGCCCAGCAACACCCGGGCTTCCCTTCTCTTCTTCCCCGGACGCTGACAGGCGGGGCCGGCCTGTCAGGTCCTTCTTCCTCCTCCGGCCGAGCGCGCCGCGCGCGAGGCGCACGCGGGCCGGCACGACCCTCGCCGCCGGCGAGCCGACGGCAACGCGGACACGACCTACGGCTACCCTACGACCTAGCGGTCACCCTAGTACACCTATCCCCGATCCTAGCCGCCTCCGACGGGGTCTATCCCGTCCATGGCGGACGCCAAAGCTCGGCGAGCATGCGCCGGCCACCCGAGACCGGTAAAAGACGAAAGGAGGGCATGGGGAGGATCGGTAGCTCACCCCGGGGCTATTGACGTCTATGGTTGGAGCTGAAACGGGCTAAAGAGGTGAGGTTGACGGCGGCGGCGGACGAAGTGGCTCGGCTCCGGCGGTGACGGCTCGTTCCGACGAACCTAGACCACCACAAGGCCAACCGACGCGCACATGAGAACTAGAACATCACCAAGAAGCTGTAACACGAGGATTTAGGGGCTAAAGCTCACCCGAGAAGCTTGGCCCGCGATCGACCTAGCGGCGGCGCTCCGGCGAACGCACGCGCGCGGCGATGACCACCCTGGAACACCCAGCGCGTTAGAGAGAGCCCCGAGGGCACCAAAGGATGCGCAAGGAACCACTCTACTAACCGGCGAGTTGGAGAGGATGAAGGCCAACGGAGGGCGACGAATTTCTCCGCGAACCGCGGCGAACTCGACGGCGACCGGCGGAGAGAACTGAGTTGGGAGAGGGGGCTCGGGGGGTTAAATAGCGGGGAAAAGCGGTCGGACGCGACGTGGGAGGGTCCGGCGACGTGCTGCGCTCGCAAGGAACAGTGCCCCGGCCCCGGCGCACGCGCTGCGCTGCCGCGCACGCCGGCGACGTGCGCGCCGCGCGGGTACGCTGAAGGTGGCAGATGAACAGTACTCGGGTACAGTACCTGTTGCAATGCAATTCGTCCAAATTGATCCTGAAGATGGCCGAATCTGAGGGAGTGGTCAAAAGGAGATTTGTAGATCTTTAAGTACTGAACAACTTTTGTTTTGGTACCAATTCAAAATTCGGTCAGGATTTGAAAATATTCAAAAGGGGGTAAAAGGTGGTTTTAAATTTCAAACTGTAATTTCAAAATTACTTTTGATTTTTCTGAAGAACTTGAAAATTGGTCAAAATAGAAGTTGTACATCTCATTGAGACCAACAACTTTTATTTAGGAAGTTTTGTCATATTCTCAATAATTTTTGAAATATAGTTTTAAATTCAAATTTTGAAACACTGTTTTGAGCTTAATTCAATTATTTTCAACATAACTTCAAAATCACCCAAAATAGAAGTTGTTCTACATTAAAAACTCTACAACTTTTATTAAGGGACCTACCTCAGATTTGATCAAATTTTAAAAGTACACTTAAGGGCCTTTAATTAGGGTTTTTGGAAAAATTTAAAATCAACAAGAAATAACAACTCAATTAGGGTTCCTTCAAGCGCACACAAGAGTTAAACAAGCTAATCACACTATTAGCCCTAATGACAAGCAAATGCTCATGATGATATGATGACATGTCATTTTAGTTAACAGTAATACCAGGGTATTACAGCCTTCCCCCCTAAAAGAAATCTCGTCCCGAGATTAGGTAGACAACATTGTTTTTACACAAAGTAGAGGAAAAGAAAATGTAACAGTACATTCAATACACACCCAGAGACACAAACAAAACACTAGGCGGGGAGAAATTGCATTTACAGGGTAGCATAGAACTCAGGGAACTTTTCTGCCAGAAAATCCTCTGACTCCCAGGTGGCTTCATCCTCAGATTGCTGACTCCACTGTACTTTGTACCACCTGGTTGAGGTCCTGCGGGTAACACGATCTTTGATGTCAAGGATTCGGACTGGGTACTCTGAGGTTGTCATATCTGGCTCTAACTGAACCCCTTCCACTTCAACTACTTGATCTGGTACTCGCAGACACTGTTTCAACTGTGACACATGGAACACGTTGTGCACTTCTGACATATGCTCTGGCAGCTGTAACCTGTAGGCTACTTTCCCCACACGTTCGATGATCTCAAAGGGTCCAACGAAACGTGGGGCTAGCTTGCCTTTAACTCCAAAACGGCTCACTCCTTTCATTGGTGACACTTTTAGGTACACAAAATCTCCCACTTTAAACTCTAGCGGTCGTCGCCGCTTATCAGCGTAACTTTTCTGCCTAGACTGTGCTATCTTTAAGTTCTCTTGTATCACTCGAACCTTGTCTTCAGCCTCTTTTACCAGATCTACCCCATAGTACCATCTTTCTCCTGGTTCGGACCAATTCAAAGGTGTGCGACATCTTCTACCATACACGGCCTCGAATGGAGCCATTTGGATGCTTTCTTGATAGCTGTTATTATATGAGAATTCGGCCAAGGCCAAACACTCGTCCCACTTGTCCGGGTAATTCAACGCACAAGCTCTCAACATATCTTCCAATACTTGATTGACTCTCTCAGTCTGCCCATCGGTTTGCGGATGATACGCAGTACTATGCAACAGTTTGGTACCCATTGACTTATGAAAGGCTTGCCAGAAATTTGATAGGAACTGGGTTCCTCTATCGGAAACAATGGTCCTTGGTACACCATGCAACTTCATAAAATTCTCAATGTAGAGCTTTGCATACATAGATGCCCTGTACTTTTTCTTGACAGACAGAAAATGAGCTTGTTTTGTCAGACGATCCACAATGACCCAGATGGAATCAAAGCCTCGAGCTGTATTGGGCAATCCCACAATGAAATCCATACTGATATCTTCCCACTTCCATGCTGGTACTGGCAGTGGTTGGAGTTCTCCACCAGGTCTCATGTGAATGGCTTTAACTTTCTGACATGTGTCACACCTTGCCACATACTGAGCAATTTCAATCTTCATCTTGGTCCACCAGAACTTTTGCCTCAAGTCCTGATACATCTTATTGCTTCCTGGATGAATAGAGAATTTTGTGGAGTGGGCTTCATCGAGGATCGCTTGACGTAAATCAGGAATCTTGGGGACAACCAATCGATCCTTGAACCATACCACACCATCGTCATCAACCCTGAAACAGTCGGCCTTGCCGGCTTGGATCTTTTCTTTGATATGCCTGATCCCTTTACTTTTCTTCTGAGCGGCAATGATCTGTTCTCGGATCGAAGTTTCAATTCTAATGTTGGCTATGCTGCCCTGTGGCACCATCTCAATACCCAATTCTTCCAACTCATGACATAAGGTCAGCGCATATGACTTTACATTTAAACAATTGCAGTGAACCTTGCGACTGAGTGCATCGGCGACTACATTTGCCTTGCCAGGGTGGTAGTGTACCTCAATGTCATAGTCTTTGATCAACTCGAGCCATCTTCTTTGCCTCATATTTAGTTCTTCTTGAGTGAAAATATACTTCAGACTCTTGTGATCAGTGTAAATGTTGCAGGTACTTCCCAACAAATAATGACGCCATATCTTTAGTGCATGAACAACGGCTGCCAACTCTAGGTCATGGGTGGGGTAATTTTCTTCATGACGCTTGAGCTGCCGCGAAGCATAGGCGATGACACGGCCCTCTTGCATCAGCACACAGCCAAGACCAGTTCTCGAAGCATCACAATACACATCAAACGGCTTCTCTATATCTGGCTGAGCTAACACCGGTGCAGTAGTCAACAACTCTTTCAACTTTTGGAAAGCTTCTTCACATTCTGGCGACCAGACAAACTTCACTTGATTCTTTAGCAAGTTGGTTATCGGCTTAGATATCCGGGAGAAATCCGGGATAAAGCGACGATAGTAACCTGCCATGCCCATGAAACTGCGGACCTGATGTACCGTAGTGGGTGGCTTCCAGTTCAGAATTTCTTCAACTTTGCTTGGATCCACGGACACTCCCTCAGCAGACAGAATGTGACCAAGGAATGGAACTCGGTCCAACCAAAACTCACACTTGCTAAACTTGGCATAAAGTTGGTGCTCTCTTAGGCGGGTTAGGACAATACGGAGGTGGTTAGCATGTTCCTCGGGGGTTTTGGAGTAGACAAGGATATCGTCGATGAAAACGACTACAAATTTGTCAAGCTCAGGCATGAACACGGAGTTCATTAGGTACATGAAGTAGGCAGGTGCATTGGTTAGGCCAAAAGACATTACTAGGTATTCGTATAGGCCATATCTGGTGGTGAAAGCTGTTTTAGGGATATCTTGAGGACGGATTTTTATTTGGTGGTACCCCGATCGAAGGTCAATCTTTGAAAAGACCTTAGCCCCAGATAACTGGTCAAATAGAAGGTCGATGCGGGGTAAAGGGTATTTATTTTTGATGGTGACCTCATTAAGAGGACGATAATCAATGCACAGCCTGAGAGACTTATCCTTCTTTTTCACGAAAATAGCAGGACAACCCCAGGGTGATGAGCTAGGTCTGATAAAACCCTTGTCCAACAATTCTTGCAACTGAACTTTCAACTCTGCCAGTTCCTTTGGTGGCATCCGGTACGCCCTACGAGATATAGGAGCCGTACCAGGCTTAAGCTCTATGGCAAACTCAACATCACGGTCCGGAGGTAGCCCAGGTAACTCCTCTGGAAAGACATCCGGAAACTCACAAACCACTGGAATGTTATGGATTTCCAGGACTGAGGCGGCATTAACTTGCTTCATATTTCTCAAAGGTAAGGGAAGTTGGATGAGAAGTTTGGACTGACTATCAGGTATGTTAACTTTGATTGTCCTGTTCAGCACATCAATCACAGCCTTGTGCTGATACATCCAATTCATCCCCAAAATGGCATCTATGTCCTGATCCTTTAGCACTATCATAGAGGTCGGGAACTTATGCCCTCCCAATTCTATGGGTACCCGAAATACCACTTCCTTAGTACTGATACGCCCCCCGGGCGATTGTATGATAAAACTTTCATTAACCTCCCCAATTTGAATGTCATGCTTGACGACAAAATTACGGTTGATGAATGAATGTGATGCACCAGAATCAAAGAGTGTAATTGCAGGGTTACCAGCGATAGGGAACCTACCGAGCATGACGGGCTCTCCTTCCGGGATATCAGCGACCTGGGTGTAGTACACCTGGCCAGCCTTCTTGACCACCTTGCCCTTCTGGGCCTGCTGCTGCTGTCCACGGTGCTGTCCCTGCTGCTGCTGCTGCTGTCCACCAGCGCCCTTCTGTGCATTCTGATTGGACTGTTTGGGGAAAGGGCAATTGCGGGACCAGTGTCCCATCTGACCACAGTTGTAGCATGGTTGATTGTAGGCGAACTGCGGTGAGGTGACACGAACGCCAGGGGCATTCGGCTGAGTGGTGTTTTGCTGGTTTGAGGTGTGGGAGGTAGCGGCGGTACGCACAACTACCTGCTGCTGTGGGTACTGTGGGCGGTTGTGGTGGGTGGGATGGTAGATGATTTTCTGGCGCTTTTGGCTGCCAGAGAAAACAGCTTTCTTCTTCTTCTTCTCTCCCTGAAGTTGGCGGTCACTTTCTTCAAAAGCGAGCGCGCTGTCAACAGCTTCATGATAGGTACAGTGGCGGTTGTTGGATAAGCTGCGCTGGATCTTGTAGTTCAAGCCTCTGACAAAGCAGCTCCTCTTCTTACCATCAGTATTCACGTACTCTGGGGCATACAGAGACAACTGGTTGAACTTGGTCACGTACTCCATCACAGTGGAGTCTCCCTGCCGCAATGCCAGAAACTGGTCAAGCTTCATTCTCATTATCCCTTCAGGGATGTAGTGGGCACGGAATGCAGTGCGAAACTCTGCCCAGGTAAGCAGGTGTCCTGCGGGCTGTGCTGCCAGGAGATTAGCATACCAGGCACTTGCGGGTCCACGCAGCTGCTGTGCTGCGAACTGTGGCTTCTGGATTTCGGTGCAATGGATCAAACCAAACTTCTGCTCCATGGTACGGAGCCAGTCATCCGCCTCAAGCGGCTCATCCGCCTTGGTGAACACCGGTGGACGGGTGTCGGTGAAGTCCACATAGGTAGTTTCCTGGTTCCCATTATTGCGCCCACGGCGCTCTCCACGCTGACCCTGATTCTGAGCGAAAGCATTCGCCGCATTAGCAAGTGCGATAATAGCATCAGCGAGGCTTGGTGGCACGGGTGGTGCCTCTGGAAGACCGTCTTCTCCCTGGTTGCTGGACTGACCACGGGTCTGAACCATCTGTGATTTGCACACTTAACTCAGAACTTGGGCTTGACATTACTAAATAGAAACGGAGTAACAGCACAAACTAAAAATTATAACAACACAAGAAACATAGTCTTAACGACATACAGCACATAGATCCCCAACCACAACTAAAGTTCTAAGGCTCATAAACTACGACATAGAGATACAAGCAACTGCCAACGCTGCAGCACGGGCAACTAGTCGTCGATGACCACGATCTCCTCCTCGACGTCGTCCTCCACCATCTGGTCCTCAGGCTCTGCTGGGTCCTCGGCGAGTGGTACGGGCTCGAAGTAGCCCAACTCCTCGGACTCGCTCTCCTCGTCCTCAGGCCCGATAACCACGCCACCCTCCGGGTCCTCCTCACGGGGAACCAAGATAGGGTTAAGCAGGTTGTTAAGCCTGTGCACCTCTTCATGCAGGGTGTTGATGTACGCCTGCATGTTGCCATTGTGGGCTTCCACCCACTCCACACGCCCAAGGGCGGCCTGCTCGCGCCCCAAAGCCTCGTCTCTCTGCTGGACTGCTACCTGCTCACGCTCCAGCGCTGCCGCCTCCCGCTCCATGGCCGCCTGCGCCTCGGCCTCGACCTGGTGAATCTCTCGGTGCAGGTCGCGGTTGGTGCGCACATCCCGGTAGTGGTTGCGCACAGCTCGGTCAAAGTCCTCCTCCATCAGCCTCGCCTCGGCCTTGAGTGCCCTGATCTCCTCTTTGAGTTCCCTGCGGCTGCGACGACGGCTGCCTGAGCCCTCGCCCTCCTCATGGCTAGGAGCGAGCTGGTGACGAGGAATGCCACGCGGTCCCACCATCTTGCGTGCGGTCAGCTTCGTGCGAGCCAGCTGGACAAAGTGAGGGTAAGACAAGATAGAACAGGCTAGCATGAACAGGTTGGTAAATCCTATCCCAAAACCCAAAATTAGGGAGGAAGTTATTAACATGTGAATCAACATGATGCATGATTCGTTCTTACGCAAATTTTAAATCAATGCAGGTAAATAAATATTAATAACATACTTCAGACATAGGGCTTAACAATAATAATAGTAATAATATTGTTCCACATGCCACCCTACTCCTAGTACAGAGTAAGACAAGAAAAGCAGTTTGGACTCAAAATAGTTAACTTAAATTTTAGATCCAAAATATTTTGAAGTTTTCGAAAACAACTCCGTAATGATTTAGCAATAGATCGCTCTGATACCACTTGTAACAGAACCGCCTTAATAATATGGCCCACAGGCACCTATCAAAGTCACTAATGACTTCTGACAGTTGGACCCATGTTCCAAATGATTAAAGCAGCTCTGCCGGGCTACATCAGTACCCGTATTCCGACAGGATCCCCATTGCGATGCCATTACAGAGTTACAACATTTCATAATAAAATACATCAGAGTAAATGCGGAAGATTTAATAGAACTTAGATTACAAAACGGTTCAAATAGTAATTAAGTGCAGTTATTACAGACCATCTTGAAGTAGTAGCAGTAGCATGGAACAACGGTACAACATAAATAGATAAATAGATACACGAACCCAGCCCACGGATTCTGTCTTTACTCCTCACCACTCTCCTCCTGGATCACGGTGGCACAACAAGGACCAAGGCAGACTTCGGGCTGCGACCCTCCTGCAACGGGGTTAACAAACCCTGAGTACGGGGTACTCCGCAAGACTTACCCGACAAAGTAAAAATATTTGACTCTTGGAATGCAGGGTTATAGGTAAGGCTAGCAGAGATAGGGATTTAGCAGAAAAGCATTACTAATCTATCATAATATTTTATTTCACTTAAATTCAATATTATCATAATTCATTCTTTATCCTCTCTCTAAACATTGATTCTTTATTCTCAAACATCCTACTCTTAGAACCACTTTTCGGTGTAGGGGTGAGGATCATGTCTCCATAACCGAGGAGCACGTCGATTCGAATCAAGTAAAGTAGACCCAGCTGGGGTTCCTATCCACACTGTATATGCAGCACGCCGGCATACATATACCAACCCGTCATCTCAGCTTTTCTATCCCGGAACCGGTCCTGCGCCACCCGAGAAAACGGTACACCTCCAATCCGGGACTCTAACCCACGAGGGTACTCACTATTCTCGCCATCTCTCCACTCCCAGTGCGTGGTTGTCGGTTCCAGCAATAGAGCGACCGGACTCTAGGCTTTCCGTAATGGTATGTGGCTAGTCTGTTCATCATGATCACAACAGGCCGACAACGAACGGTCCCTACTGCTTTCCGCCGGAAACCATGCATTGGGACTCTAACCCAAATACCCTGGAGTCCGCTCGGTTTTCAAATCCCTTTTCCGTTGGTGACGAAAGTTGGGACTCTAACCCAAACAATTGGCCAACCACCCGGAAAACCCATCCATAATGATGATCGTGAACCGGCCAAAGTACCCCAATCATCATACATGGACATATATACCCTTCACTTGATATTTCTTCATAATGATTCTCAAGTTAAAATAATATTTTGCAATTCTATTATTTAAGCATGACTAAGCATTTTGCAATACATTTGAAAATCATTAGGTCATCTTGGTAATGGTAGTCAAGGGTGATAAATGCATCAATTGTTTTCACCACACAACTCCTACCAACTTAATGCAATAGTTTAACTCAAGTGATAAAGCATTTGTAAATAGAGGGTTAAATGCACCGGGGCTTGCCTTGCAGAGCAAACAGAACTGGGGCAGGAGTGGCACAGGCTTCAGGCTCAGGAGCTCCTTCCACTGCCTCCTCTTCAGACACCTCGAGCTTCACCTCCTCAGACACGGGAACTACACGGGTGCAATATTGCATGTATGAATGCGATGCAAAAAGTAAACATGTGCGGAAAAGGAAGCTAACCCTAGCACAACACATCATGACTTCACAATGGTGTCCTAGGTCTTAAATGGGTTGACCTAGAACCACATTTAATCCAAAATCACTTAACACCCCTAAATTCGAATTCTAATTGAATTTTTATTATTTAATAAACCAACATAATTCAATTACAGAAGCAAACTAATTTATTTTGGGACCAAACCTTGCCAACAGTTAGATCTTTACTAGTAACAGTACCAATTAAATTTTTGTGATTTTTGGAATTACCTAGAATTAATTAAAAATGTGCAAAGACCCACTTTCCATTTTATTTATTGATTTTTGACCACTACAGAATGTACCCAAACATGATAAACAATATTTTTATAAAATTCTACACTACATATATAGCATGTGTAAATTATTTCATAATTTTTGGTTGCACAGAATTAATCATGCAAAAATAATAAAACAGGCTACTATTCAAACCAAATTAAAATAGAAAAGCATCCAAAATTCACCGGAAAATAGACAAACCCATTCGGCCCACTCGGCCCACAGACCGGCAGGCCGGCCCAGCAACACCCGGGCTTCCCTTCTCTTCTTCCCCGGACGCTGACAGGCGGGGCCGGCCTGTCAGGTCCTTCTTCCTCCTCCGGCCGAGCGCGCCGCGCGCGAGGCGCACGCGGGCCGGCACGACCCTCGCCGCCGGCGAGCCGACGGCAACGCGGACACGACCTACGGCTACCCTACGACCTAGCGGTCACCCTAGTACACCTATCCCCGATCCTAGCCGCCTCCGACGGGGTCTATCCCGTCCATGGCGGACGCCAAAGCTCGGCGAGCATGCGCCGGCCACCCGAGACCGGTAAAAGACGAAAGGAGGGCATGGGGAGGATCGGTAGCTCACCCCGGGGCTATTGACGTCTATGGTTGGAGCTGAAACGGGCTAAAGAGGTGAGGTTGACGGCGGCGGCGGACGAAGTGGCTCGGCTCCGGCGGTGACGGCTCGTTCCGACGAACCTAGACCACCACAAGGCCAACCGACGCGCACATGAGAACTAGAACATCACCAAGAAGCTGTAACACGAGGATTTAGGGGCTAAAGCTCACCCGAGAAGCTTGGCCCGCGATCGACCTAGCGGCGGCGCTCCGGCGAACGCACGCGCGCGGCGATGACCACCCTGGAACACCCAGCGCGTTAGAGAGAGCCCCGAGGGCACCAAAGGATGCGCAAGGAACCACTCTACTAACCGGCGAGTTGGAGAGGATGAAGGCCAACGGAGGGCGACGAATTTCTCCGCGAACCGCGGCGAACTCGACGGCGACCGGCGGAGAGAACTGAGTTGGGAGAGGGGGCTCGGGGGGTTAAATAGCGGGGAAAAGCGGTCGGACGCGACGTGGGAGGGTCCGGCGACGTGCTGCGCTCGCAAGGAACAGTGCCCCGGCCCCGGCGCACGCGCTGCGCTGCCGCGCACGCCGGCGACGTGCGCGCCGCGCGGGTACGCTGAAGGTGGCAGATGAACAGTACTCGGGTACAGTACCTGTTGCAATGCAATTCGTCCAAATTGATCCTGAAGATGGCCGAATCTGAGGGAGTGGTCAAAAGGAGATTTGTAGATCTTTAAGTACTGAACAACTTTTGTTTTGGTACCAATTCAAAATTCGGTCAGGATTTGAAAATATTCAAAAGGGGGTAAAAGGTGGTTTTAAATTTCAAACTGTAATTTCAAAATTACTTTTGATTTTTCTGAAGAACTTGAAAATTGGTCAAAATAGAAGTTGTACATCTCATTGAGACCAACAACTTTTATTTAGGAAGTTTTGTCATATTCTCAATAATTTTTGAAATATAGTTTTAAATTCAAATTTTGAAACACTGTTTTGAGCTTAATTCAATTATTTTCAACATAACTTCAAAATCACCCAAAATAGAAGTTGTTCTACATTAAAAACTCTACAACTTTTATTAAGGGACCTACCTCAGATTTGATCAAATTTTAAAAGTACACTTAAGGGCCTTTAATTAGGGTTTTTGGAAAAATTTAAAATCAACAAGAAATAACAACTCAATTAGGGTTCCTTCAAGCGCACACAAGAGTTAAACAAGCTAATCACACTATTAGCCCTAATGACAAGCAAATGCTCATGATGATATGATGACATGTCATTTTAGTTAACAGTAATACCAGGGTATTACACCGGTCTGCAGGTCAAGACTTCCCCCATGACCAAAAAACCATTGTTTCGCACGTACAGGCCATGCAGCTGATTCTGGTATAAGCCCCTTGGCTAAAATATCAGCTTCCAATTTTTTCCACTTGGGAATGGCAGAAGGGTAACCACCTGATCCCAAGTAATGGTGGTATTCCTTTTGCGAGCATTCTCAGTGTTCCTTCTGACCCGTGTCTCACCCTCTTCCAATAACTTGTACTGTACAAATTCATCCCAGTAGGGCCTACACTTTGTGATCGGATCAGTGGCTCGGTCAAAATCTGGCGTCTTGTTCTCCTTTACATATTTCTTGTAGAGACTTTTCTTCCAACTGTGAAACTGTGTGGCCATCTTCTTCATTGCCCAGCGCCTAACTAACGACTTCAAGTCTTCGCTGTTGAACTCTGGATAATTATCCGTTTCTAGCGTGAAATGTTGAAGAATATCATTCTACACTAGATTCTTGCCAACATCAGAAACAAAGCTGACATCAGGAGCACTAGGCTTTGCCTTCCATTCTCGTGCACTGATCGGGATCCTGTCCCTTACAAGGTATCCACAATAGTTCACGAATTTTTTTGCATGTGGTCCTAATGGTTCGCCCGTATCTGTGTCGATCTCTGTGATCACAAAGCGACCCTCTAATGGCTTCTTGGGCCCCGGACTCCTTTGCTCTTGCCCGTAGATGTCGTCGTTCCAGATGGCTACAAAATTAAGTTAAAAACAAATATTTAATAAGTATCGGTAACCACGCATATAATGATTTCGTAACCATGTGTTCACAATAAACAAATACCTCGCCAGTAGTATTATCTGCAACATTGTCTTGCTGCACATTCCCAGCATCCACTAAGTACTGACTCCCGTCGTCTTCTCCCTCCGGCCAGTGTTGACTGCCAGTGTTGATAATATCCATCATTTCTTGTTCCATATTGTCCCTTTCTCCGGCCATCTAGAGGGGGAAAATTGTTAATATTAATATTGCATGTGGAACAAAAGAGACAGAAAACCTAAACCCTAGCCCTAACACTAATTAAACCGTAGCCCTAAGGCTAAACCCTAACACTAAACCCTAGCCCTAAACCCTACACTAAACCCTAACACTAGCTAAAAAACTAACTACAAAATTAATTAGTATAAGGTAATAACTAAACTAACTACAAAAACTAAACTACAAACTAATTTGCATGTGGTCCTAACTAATTAAACTAAACTAAACTAATAATTAGTAATAAAGAAAAAAACTAACTAACTAAACTAACCTACCTAACCTAACTAGCTAAACTAACTAACTATACTAACTAACCTAACTAACTAAACTAACTAACCTAACTAACTATAAACTAACTAACTAGAAATAGAACTAAAACTAAATAGAACTAATTAATAATATCTAAATAACTAATTAACTAATTAAATTATCTAAACAAAACTAAACTAATTAACTAACTAAAAATAAAACTAAACTAACTAAATGAAAAAAAACCTTTTGCTTACCTCGGCGGCCGGCGTTGAGAAAGCAGAGGAGCTGGCCGGGGCGCGCGCGCAGAGGAGAGAGGCCGGGCCGGCGGCGGATCTCGCGGCGGCCGGCGTCGAGGCTCGCAGGGGTAGTCCGGCGGCGGCCGGCAACACGGAGAGGCCGCGGCGGCGGCGGCGAGGAGAGGCGAGTAGGGCGGCGGTGAGCAGAGGGAGAGGGCTGGGCCGGTGGTGGAACTCGCGGCGGCCGGTGTCGATGTAGGGCGCGGCGGGGCGCGTCGAGATCCCGCGCGCTGGGGCACGGCGGCGCGCGCGGCGGTGGCGAGCTCGAGCAGGTCAGGGCGCCGCGCGGGCGGCGGGGCGTCACGCCGGTGGGGCACTGGCGGCCAGCAGTCGTTGCAGCGGTCGGAGAGGCGGCGGCGGCATCGAGGGCGAACGGCGGACAGGGTATGAATCGGGGTGATCGAGGTTGAAGGCCACTGTAGAATATATATAGGTGGGGACTTTTAGTCCCATGTCTCCTCTAAAACCGGGACTAAAAGCTTTTATTCCCGGTTCCAACCAGGAACCGGGACTAAAGCTTAGACTTTTAGTCCTGGTTCTTGGTCGGAACCGGGACTAAAAGTGTGTTTTTGGCGGGCCTGAAAATTTCGGCCCACCTTTAGTCCCGGTTGCAGCCTATAACTGGGACTAAAAGTGAAATTTCTGTCCATCTTCCGCCAACTTCTTCATTTCTTTTTGTCTTACTTTATAATACTTATAAACCTTAATAATTCAATAGTAAATGGAAATGTTGACAAAAAAATTTTAAAAAAATGTTTCTGCTTTATTTTACTGCATACTACATAGAAGAAAATTTTTTTACCTATATTTCTTGATTTCTTTACAAATATTAAAAGTAATATACGGTAATAATCATTAATTCATTAATGAAAAAATATAGTGCTCAACAAATATAAATAAAATGGTTGGTATTTGACAGAAAAGTTGTTTTCAATTTATTTCAACGTAAATTCATGGCTCTAATGTCTCACAATTATTACATAATAGCTCAATTCGCTCTAAGCAATCACAGTAGTGAACTTTTTTTAATATATGTCCCTTGATCATAATCGACGCAGCCATGGGGTGTCTTCATTGTTCAATAGGATGCTTGGGTCTTTGTTGACCATGAAGGGTGGGATTCGATCATCCTTCTCATAATCTTCTGATGTGTCTGTTTTATCTTCAATTTCCACAATGTTTCTTTTTCCTGAAAGAACTATATGACGCTTTGGCTCATTGCTAAATGGGTTCTTATCGTTTTTCCCTCTTTTCGGTTTCGAAGACATGTCATTGACATAGAATATCTGATTGACATCCTTGGCAAGTACAAATGGTTCGTCTTTGAACCCACTGTTATTGAGGTCCACTATTGTCATTCCATACTGGTTGTCCACTGTTACCCCACCTCTGGACACCTTTACCCACTGGCACTTGAACAAAGGAACTTTAAAAGTAGGTCCATAGTCTACTTCCCATATCTCCTCTATGCGGCCATAGTATGTTTGCTTAGTCCCGTTCGGGTCTGTGGCATCTATGCGGATACCACTGTTTTGGTTGGTGCTCCTTTTATCTTGGGCTACTGTGTAGAATGTATTTCCATTTATCTCGTACCCTTTGTATGTGAGGATATGCCATGATGGTTGCCTAGCCAACAAACATAGTTGCTCCGGAATACTCTCATCACCCTGACATTCTTTTCATAACCAACCGCTAAAAGATTTCATGTGATGGCGCGAAATCCAAGCTTCAGACTTGCCTGGAAACCGTGATAGTAGGAATTCCTTATATCTGTCCATATATGGCTCCACCAAGGTGGAGTTTTGCAGAACTGTGTAGTGTGCTTTATTGAAATAATCGTGACCCTGACCGATATATATTTTCTTCCCTAGTGTCCCCTTTCCACTTAGCCTCCCCTCATGTCATGATTCTGGAACACCAATTGGGTCTAGATCAGGAATAAAGTCAACACAGAACTCAATGACCTCCTCGGTTCCGTAGCCCTTCGCGATGCTTCCTTCTGGCCGAGCACGGTTGTGAACGTACTTCTTTAGGACTCCCATAAACCTCTCAAAGGGGAACATGTTGTGTAGGAACATAGGACCCAGAATAATAATCTCCTTGACCAGGTGAACTAGGAGGTGCGTCATGATATTGAAGAAGGATGGAGGGAAAACCAACTCGAAGATGACAAGACACTGAACCACGTCATTCTGTAGCTTAGCAAGATCTAGAGGATTGATTGCCTTCTGAGAAATTGAGTTGAGGAATGCACATAGCTTCACAGTGGCTAGATGTACATTTGTAGGTAGAATTCTTCTTAATGCAACTGGAAGCAATTGTGTCATGAGCACGTGGCAGTCATAGGACTTTAAGTTTTGGAATATCTTCTCTGGCATGTTTATTATACCTTTTATATTTGAGGAGTATCCGGATGGTACCTTGATGCTGTCTAGGCATTCAAACAGGCTCTCCTTCTCTTCTTTGCTAAGACTGTAACTAGCAGGTCCTAAGTATTGGCGTCCATCAGCTGTCTTCTCGCTCAAACGCTGGAGGCCCTCTCGTGCTTCAGGTGTGTCCTTGCTCTTCCCGTACACACCCATGAAGCCAAGCAGGTTCACACAAAGATTCTTTGTTAGGTGCATCACGTCAATCGCATTGCGGACCTTAGGACTTTCCAATATGGTAGCTCCCAAAATATGGACTTCTTCTTCCACATAGGTGCATGACCGATAGCGTCGTTCGGAACGGGTTCACTGCCAGGTCCCTTTTCGAAGACTACTTTCACGTTCTTGACCATATCGAGTACATCCTCACCGGTGCGGTTGATAGGCTTGGACTTGTGGTCCGCCTTACCTTTAAAATGCTTGCCTTTCTTTCTTACAGGGTGATTCGCAGGCAGGAATTGACGATGCCCAAGGTAGACAACCTTTCTACATTTTTTCAAAAATATACCTTTAATGTCCGTGAAACAGTGCACACATGCATTATATCCCTTGTTCGACTGTCCTAAAAGATTACATAGAGCAGGCCAATCATTGATTGTTACGAATAACAATGCACGGAGGTCAAAGTGCTCCTGTTTGTGCTCATCCCAAACATGTATACCTGGTTTGTTCCACAAAAGCAGTAGTTCTTCAATTAGTGGCCTCAGGTACACATCGATATCATTGCCAGGCTGCCTTGGTCCTTGGATTAGCACGAGCATCATAATGAACTTTCTTTTCATGCATAACCATGGAGGTAGGTTGTAGATACATAGTGTAACAAGCCAAGTGCTATGACTACTATTCTGCTCCATGAAACGATTCATACCATCCGTGCTTAAAGCAAACCTTATGTTTCTTGCGTCGCCTACAAAATCTGGGAACTCTTGATCGATTGCTCTTCATTGAGACCCATCAGCCGGGTGTCTCAGCATATTGTCTATCTTACGGTCTTCTTTGTGCCACCGCATTAACTTTGCATGCTCTTTATTTCTGAACAAACGTTTCAAGCGTGGTATTATATGAGTATACCACATAACCTTGGCAGGGATTTTCTTTCTGGTTCTTTCATCCTCAACATCACCAGAGTCATCTCGCCTGATCTTATACCGTGATGCATGGCATACCGGGTAAGAATCCAACTTCTCGTTCTCCTCGCCACGGTAGAGGATGCAATCATTAGGACATGCATGTATCTTTGTGATTTTCAATCCTAGAGGGCAGACAACTTGCTTGGCTTCATAGGTAGTGGCTAGTAATTCGTTATCCTTTGGAAGCATCTTCTTTATTTTTGTAAGTAACTCTCCAAATTCCTTGTCGGATACACCATTCTTTGCCTTCCATTGCAACAACTCTAGTGTGCTACCCAATTTTTTCTGTCCTGCATCACAAGTTGGGTATAGCAACTTCTTGTGATCCTCTAGCATACGCTCGAACTTGATCTTCTCCTTTTCACTTTCGCATTCTCTCTTTGCATCACAAATAGCCTGAGCAAGATCATCAACGGGATCATCTTGTGTTGGTACCTCTTCTTCAGCTTCCTTCATTGGAATATCATTATTTAATACACCATAGTCAGCAATAGTGTCACCATCGTCCCATTGTTCTTCTTTGTCTTCTTCCATTATAACACCTCTTTCTCCGTGTTTGGTCCAGCAGATGTAGTTTGGCATGAAACCCGACTTGAACAAGTGAGAATGAAGAATCCTTGAGCAAGAATATTTCTTCAAATTCTTACATACAGCACATGGGCAGCACATGAATCCATCCCGCTTGTTTGACTCGGCCACATTTAAGAAAATATGCACGCCCTCAATGAAATCTTTGGAGCGACGATCAGTGTTGTACATCCAATGCCGACTGATCTACATTATAAGACAAACGAACATATATCACAATACTGGACATTAATTTATGGAAGCCTCGCTGCAATGTAGACAGTCACAACTAGCACTAAACTAATTAAACCTAAAATACACTTCAACAGCCTAAGGATATCACGATAGATCTCAACTAAAATAGACAAATCATTCGTCTGTTCAACATCAATGGGCTTCGTTCGCGGGCACAGTGATTGATCAGCTAGCTCATCACCCACCGCAGCCGTCTCTACAAGAGTTCCAAACACGTGTTTGGTATACTCTTCTTCCCAGTACCACCCTGGACATCCGCTGCCATCCCAATGAAATTAAGACAAAAAATACATAAATTTAGTAAAAAATACATAATTTATTATATATAATCATCAAATGCGATGGAGTAACTCACATTACGATCCGAACACTTGTAGAAGATGCGCCCCTTGTTGGGACCCTCCTTCTTCACTCGAAACTCAAGCACATTCTTTTTCTTGCACTCGCCACACTCAATGAGAGGGAGGCATGGTCTCAGCCTCTTTTGAACCCGATGATAGACCGAGGACCCGAAAGCATTCGTCATCTACTCTTTACTCTCTAGACTCAAATTTGTAAAGCACTTAAATTTCTAATAATATTTTTTAACAAGTGAAACTAAAAAATTCCTAAAATTTAAAACATATGCAACCAATATTTGAGCAATGAAATATGTATACCGGCTCATTTAATCTTCCTTCAACCAAAAATGCAATCTATCAAGTGAGTTTGAGCTTGACACATAAAAATAGAGGGAAGAATCATGCGTGTATATATATATATATATATATTTTCTAGGCCAAGAATTAAGATATGATAGCAACTAAACAAGAGAGAATAAAGATAGTAACCTTTACAATCGTAGAACTGAACTTGGAGTAATGTAGACCGAGCTCCAAACCCTGCTTGACTCCTTGAGCAAGAACACCGAGAGCAAGAACAGCCAGAGTAAGAAACTGAGCTTGAAAGAGTAAGAACACTGAGCTTGAATGGTTCGGGCTCAGGGGAGAAGAAGGTTGAAACACAAGGAGGAACATTAGTCCAGGTTTTGGATACTAACCCGGGCTAAAACTCAAGCTTTAGTCACGATTTTGGCCACAAACCGTGACTAAAGGTTTAGTCCCGGTTTATAGTTTCAACTAGGACTAAAGCTTGACTTTTAGCCCCGGTTCTTGACCCCAACTGGGACTAAAAGCTCTCCCAGAGCATCTAGCCGTTGGGAGCCGTTGTGAAGAAATATTTAATACCGGCTGTTCTTTAAAACCAGGATTAAAGATATCTTTCTTCCCGGATGAAAAAAAATCTGGTACTAAAGTTGAAATCAACTGCGGATCAAAAATCTGATCTCTACTAGTGTAACGAGTTTGAGCTCGATCGACATACGGTCAGTACATGAGCATGAACTAAAGTCAATCCTTTTTTATGTGATGATAGACAATCGTAGCCAAATAAACTACTTCGTCCCCACTGATACAATAAGCTGAAAACCTTAGAGAGAACAATTTGCGCTGACCCAGTCGTACGGCACGTCGTGGACGGCGGGCCCAGCGCATGCAAGTGGACGCCCACCCACGTCCCCGTGACCCCGTCCCCGTTCGTTCTTAACTAGTGGCGGGGCCCGCGCCATCGCGGGCATGTGCAGGAACAAGGTCAAAAATCAAGAACATCCAACGTGCCAGGATTTATGCAGACTGACCTGGATCAGCATATAGTTGAGTCAATTAGGTAAATTAGATTGTGATAACAAATGTGAATCAATGAAGCAATATCCATAAATGCTAAACAATAACTATAAAGAAAAAGGCAAAGATATAAAAGGGGATGGCTAGCATGGTGGAGGTTGAACAAGCCAGGAAAATAGAAAAGTCCATAGCTTTTATTTCATGAAATCTCCATGCTCCCTAGCTGCACGTGGACAATAGCACATTGAACCGCTAAAATAATTCATTAGATGCACATGCAAAAGGAGGCCAAGTAAAATTATCTTGATAATTTACAATACAAGGTCATATTACGACAATACAAACAAAGGCAATGTTTTCAAAACAAAAAACTGATTGAGTTTATATTCTGACATTGCAAAGGAAATTAATGCAAGAAAGCACATATTAAGAAAAGAAATGGAATACATTGTGCATCCTCACAATGCACTTACCACTATGCTAGTTAAAAAAAAACAAAGGGACAATTGCGCCATCGCCCTTGTTTCCAACTCCAATTGGACGTTTGCTCCTATTTTTTAAAAAAGTTTGCATGTTTGCCCTTGCTTTTCAAGTCTGAAGCCGCTGTCCTATGGAAAGCATTAAGGCTTGATAAAGCTACAATAATGGGAAAATGATAAAGCACATATTAAAGTCTGGTATAGTATAGTTGTTTTGTTAAATATAATTATACATTAATTGAATCGGCTTGTCTCAAAATAGGAAACAATGGATTCTAGACGCAATGAGACTGCCATATCTAGCTTTTTTTTAGGTAAAAAAAAGGAGATTCACAAAATACCAAGACCGAAAATAAGGTGGTTTTTTTAGTTGAAAGGGCTATAGCTTCCTCTTAGTTTGTTTTGGTAGAAACATATTCTAAAAATATATTATTAATATTATAATACTGAACCAGTCGTCGCTGTCAATATTGTAGAGTCAAAAACGACAAGCCGTCAAATTACTCCCAGAGTAAGGGGGGGTGTTTAGATCCCAAAATTTTTGGGATTTTGGCACTGTAGCAGCGAGGAATCTTTTGCAATAAGTGTCTAATTATAGCCAAGTAGACTCAAAAGATTCGTCTCGTAATTTACAGGCAAACTGTGCAAATATGCAAAAGTTTCATCTACATTTAATGTTTCATGCATGTGCTGTAAAATTGATGTCACGGAAGTTTTGAAATTTTAGAGAGGTACTGAACACCCTAAGAACGAAACCAAATTTCGAAAAAAGGAGAAGCGTACTCCCTCCGTCCCATAATAGATGACGCTATGAGAAACGTGCGGGTCAAACTTTCTCAACTTTGACTATATTTATAGAAAATATGTGCAACATTTTTATTTCTAAATAAATTTGTTAAAAAACTAGATTTAAAGATCTTTCTAATGATACTAGCTGTGTACGTTCGATATGGATACTTTTTAATATAAAATTAGTCAAAGTAAAAAACAAGCTAACTTCTCGGAAAACAAGAATGATATTTATTTTGGGACGGAGGGAGTATGCAATAGCAGACAACTATACAATTGACTGGAAGTAAAGCCACTTGTACTACAATTGGCATTGTGCATCTGTGATATCTATATTTTCACTTTCAACAAGGAGAACAATAATGAGCACACCTTTAGCCTGATCATACACGTGCAAACACAACTGTACATAGCATAAATAGCAATTTAGCAATCGAATAATAGCCATGAAATCAAAGAGCTGTTTATACGAACCTGAAGCACAAAGCTGAAGCACCTTCTGCTCTTGTTTTAAGCAAAGAGCTGCTTGCTCTGGGGTAGACTGGCAAGATTTTAGAAATGAGACCTACAAGATATAATCTGTAAGGCAAAAAAACATAGATAAACTTAGAAATTACCTACCTGAATCTGTAATGAGCCAAATCCACGCATCTTCTGAATCTAGAGAATTCATCAAAGTCAATATATATGAGAAGATTTGTTCCATATAACGATTTCCAGTGGGTGCAGTTTCAAGATTTTGCAATGGCCATTCTATTTAGGCTACCAGATGGTTAGTACGCTGCAGAAACAATAATCTGAGCTGTCCAAGAATATCATCTAACTGTGAGATAAAAAAAATCTATAAGGCAGCACGAAGTATATGCATCAACATTAAGGCTAACTTGAAATCAAAGAATCACGATTTGTAAGAACTATCCTAACTCTTCCAACACATCATGATCAATAGATTCATCGATTTTGTTAAAATTGCCTAGAAAAAAGGTTTCGTCTGTTATCGGTAGATAGTATGGACGGTAGATAAGGGCATGCAAACTGTACAAATGATGGGAACAGTAAATGGTAACTAATTTCAGTTAATATACTATGGTACTTTAGTGGTTGTATATGCCTATTACCTCCAATTACTATTTCATTTTCAATATGAATGTGCTGTTGACGGTCTTGTTGAGGCCAATTATTGGTAGTGAACCGAGAGGATGAAAGGAATCAAATCCAATTGATAAATAACACAGCCTAGTTAAGGCAATGAGTAAGCGTGAGTACAATAGGAAAGTATGGTCCACAACTGCTATCAGTCGCACCAACATTTTTTAAGCAGAACCTGCTGATGTAACTAACAGACAATATTTTGATGCTATGACCAGAAACAGATTACCTATAAGATTGGAAATTCATGACATTCTTGTTTTGAGTTTGTCCACGAAATAGGATCTATGCTTATGTTAGCATATGGGGGAAATAATAATATCAATCTTCAGTAATTTTAAGCAGATAAAAGCGTAGGGATGGAGACATTGGCATTATATAATTCTAGTAATTATATTAGGCTGTAAAATGGAAACCCAAAAACATGCAAAGACATATGAGGAACCTTATATTTTGTAAATTTATACTGTGATACTGCAATGAGAAATACTAAACTTGGAGCAGACACCATCCACATAAGAAGCCATTTCAGTAAGTAATTTGGGAAAAAAAATACTAATAGGTCTCTTGGTGAAATAAGCCATGAACAATAATGATATTGCTCCATAGTATACAATTCTAACATTAAAAAAAAAAGCGGCAGTTCATGTTGAAGACATTCAGCCATGACAGTTTGAAGACGAGGAAATGAGAAATCACCATGGAATAAATAAGCAGTAGGCACCTTCAGTAGCACATGAGACAGAAAACGTAATAAGCATCCTCTATAAACCATTCACATGGATTAAGATGGTACCTGCAATAATGTATTGACCAATGCAAAACGAATAAGGCCCCTTACAAAGTCCTAACCTCACCTATTTCCTGGAGATATCCAACGAAGTTCATGGTGCGTAGCACACTTGAAGAACCCATACACCTTGAGAAATATTTCGACAGAAGTTCATTTGTTATCTGAAAAGCAGATGGAATTCATAGTAGTTTTCTTAGCACAATGCAAATGACAAAAACCACAGCTCCTGATATTTATAAATGCAAATCTGCATACCTCTAAATGAACCTCTGCATAACTCTAAATAATATCCATGTATTTTTTTGTAGAGGAAATAAAAAATCAACAATGTACAATTGGGTCATTTTTTAGCACTCAAAGGCAGTAAATAGAATTTATGAGGAACCCACATAGTAGTAAATTTCTTTGTAGGGGCTCTAACTAATAGTAAATTGAGGAACTTAATTTACAGCCCTAGAGGAGTCAAACTAATTCTTTAAAGCACCGCGATTCTTATCTGCAAGGTTCGTCATCGTTCATTATAAAATAAAATTAAGTAAACAAGGATCTCAAATAAGATCTCACATGTTTAGGAAAGCTGCCATAACCATGATAAACCACAAGAAGGGTGACGCTGGACGCAGTGCTACAAATTTTGGAAACATAAAATCCCTTCGTCATGCTGTGCAAAGCCGCAATAACAGAAAGCGAAATGAGATTTGTATCTGCAAATAATAGCAGGGAATATGTGATTAGCTCAACTGCATTATTAGATGTATTCATCAGTACGTAACAGCTGCCGTTACACCTGCAATGAAGGGCTCCTCTATGTCACTGGACAAGAGAAACTGAGTTAAAAAAAAACAGAACAATGTATGTGAAGGCTTCCCAAAATCAAGTCTTTGTTGACAGCATGTACTAATTGACAAGCATGAATCAGGATGCAGGTGGGACTAAATGGAAATTGAGACGGATTTTGGACGTCAGAGGTGTTGTGGGCCTAGCCAATAATGTTCTAAGTTACATGTCCGGTGCTTGAAATACAAATTGAGTAAGCTAGGGTTTGGGTGTTCATCTTCGCACAACAGTACGGGAGAAAAGGGGGTGGGCAAACCTGATGGCTGCTCATCGCCAGCTACACCGCGATGGGGGAGGAGATCGCCCTGCACCACCGCTCAGGAGGCACGCTCGCCCCAATGGCACCGCGCCGCCGCTTTGGAGCGAGGGGCGCTCGTTCGTCCCGCGCCGGAGCCCTGCCGCATCGGGGGTGCCTCCATCCCCGGGGTCGGCCGTGCCAGGAGCGCCGCAGCTGGGGACGAGGCTGCGGGGACGGGCTGGAGAGCGGAAGGGGAGGCGTCGGCGGGGGCGGGCGAGCGAGCGGCGGCGGCGGCGTCGGTGTGAGTCGCGGGAGGAGCGGAGGAGGATGGGAAAGAGACGCGTTTTTTTTTGGCTGGAAGGGCCCAGAATCGGAAGCTGCAAGCGGTATATATTTGGCATGGGTGGCTTTGGAGCAGAAGCCGCGGAACACCGAGAGAACAAGAGGGGAAGCCGATGGAAGTCAAGATAGAGCGGCAGAAGCTGCTTCGAAGCGAATCCGCTCCACACAATCAGGGCCGCATGATCCAAGATCCAACGGCTGGAAACAATTCGGGTGACGTGGCCGCGGTTTCTGGGCAAGGAGTAACCGCAGCCGATAGAGGTAAATTTCTTAGGGTAACCACTGGAGGCCACGAGATTACTACTCTGCTACAAGATCTTATCTTACTATTACTAATTGGAGGCCTCAACGGAGACTCCATGTTAACTCTCACCAAATGTGTTAAGAAAAAAAATAAATGCTACAAATTCTCACGTTAATCAGAAAAATCTGGCCCTCCAAAGGTGTCGGGTACCCAACTATGGTTTACCCAACTTCAACGCAAAATCGTACTTCCCGAATAAAGCCTGGCCTAAAAAGGCGCCAGCCGAGGCCCACGAGGGAACGGCCCATGCGAGAACTTCCCGCACGGCCTAAGACAGAGCCGTGCGGAAGCACATCGTCTCGCTCGGGCGCTCGGACCCCTCGGGGGAAATTCTCTGATTCGCCTGAGCCTCCGTGATAGAGCTCGGGAAGGCAGGCCTCAGGCGATAGACTTCCGATTCGCCCGAGCCCCCCGCTACAGGCTAACACCCTCGGGCGCACCCCTTGGGTTCGCCCGAGCCCTGCCGACGTCAGCAAGGCAAACTTGACGGCCAAGGGACCTTCTCTGACCACTTTACAAACACGGTCCCATCGGGTGGACCCCGTGACACAGCTGCGCTCCGAACGCGCACGTTCGCCGCACCAACTGCCTCATTTCCTCTGGCAGGCGATCTGACGGTCCTACTCGTCCCACGCCGCTACAGGGATGGTCAACCGTACGGCCCTCCAGGCTGACGAGGAGATTCGCCAACTACGACGGAGACGGCCATGCCCCGGCCGCACGTTTAACACCAGGAAAATAGGAATGACAGTCGTCCGACCAACCTGGGGGAATGGGCAAGCCTTACGATCAGACTCACCTACCCCTGGAATGTACCTCACGAGGAAAAAGAAGCACCCGAGGGAGGACACTCCTACCGCTCTGTTCCATCACGCCCCCGATGGCGCCAGGGTCTCCCGAGCCTCGGGAGCTTATACTCAAAGGACAACCTATCTACTCGTTGCACTGTGCAGGGTCGGACGCGACGGCATGACGTAGTGCCACGTAGCAAACAACGTCCAGCACTGTGGAACGCCTTGGAACTCACCAATGAAACAGTGGTGTATCAACCGAATGACTAATGCCATACCGCTGAGGCGCTAAAACGAGGGCGTAGCTGACGATAGCCACCGGTCACCGCTGCCTCCGTCATGCCGAGCACTGTAACCACAGCACAACACATGTAACTCTAGCTTCTCCCTTGTAGCTATAAAAGGGGGACAGAGGCCAATCACAGGCAGGACACTCGCATTCACTCACCACCTGAACCACCAGATATACAATCTACAAACTCAAGAACACGCGCACGAACACTCATACTCACAAGAGACTTGGGAGCCCCTCCCTCTCTCGACTAGGCTTGTAACCCCTACTACGAGCACCCCGGTGCAAGGCAACATGATTCGATCTCACACTGGACGTAGGGCATTCATTGCCTGACAGTATAAACCCTGTGTTCCTCCTTGCACGCCATCCGTGATCTCAACCGCAAAACACAAATTTACTAGCCGGTGTTAGCACGAGCTAATCTAAGCACCGATAGTTGGCACGCCAGGTAGGGGCCTTTTGCGTGTTGATCCAGGTTGCGGATGGCAGCCAACATTCCTGCAATTCCTGCTGGTGCGGTGCTCCGGTTCGGGAGCCTCGAGTTCGTGGCCACCGGCCACGGCCTCGAGATGAACCTCCGCCCGACCGGGCCCCGTGTCATCTCCGTCCTGATCCCAACCCAGCAGGCGGCTGGGGAAGGGACCCCGGCGACACCTCCACCCGTATCGGGGGGCGGAGGAAACGCCACGCGCCGCTCCCGCCGAGCTAGGCGGGAAAGGCACAACTGCGTCAACTTGGGCCATGCCACGGGTGACGCGACCATCCCGGTGCCCCCTACGCATGACACCGCCCCCACGCTCACCACCAGCTCGACGCCATGAACGGTGAAGGCACCACGCTCCCCCACTACTCTGCGGAGTAATGTGGGAAGGACCACGGCATCGCCTGCCGTTACCCTTCAACCTCACTTGGGGGGACCGGCGACGCCCTCTCCATTTTCCTTCGGGCTCCACACTACTGTGGACGCCCACGTCCGTGCCGTTCGCAGGCTGGGCACGACCAAGCGATGGCATCTGTCCATCGCCTGGAGGGCCTTGGCGACCTCGACGACTCTCCACCGTCCTCTCCTACGAGCTCTCCTAGAGCATGCAGCGGCGGGGAGTTCCACTCCAGTAGCAGCTCCACCCCTCCGGAGTACTCGGAGGGATAGGACCGCTACGGTCGTGTCTCGCCATCACGGTGGGACCTTGGCAACGACGACGACGATGACTACTTCTGGTCGAACGTGGACTTCGACGTCTACGACCCCCAAGCCTTCCTCTCCTCCGACGACGCGAGGGATAACGCCCTCAGCGTCTACTCCTCTGACGGCAGCATCATCGACCCCTCCCGGGAGTGCTATCACCTAGTGCACCCGGAGAAAGCCGTGTTGCAGGACGTCCACTTGGAGGAGGAGGAGGAGGACGCCCCGGCGGAGCAGCCACAGCCGCATATGCCACCTCCACCAGCCCCTGGTCCCACGCCTTCGAAGGACCCGGGGGCTGGAAATTCCCGCCCTCTCCATCGTTCTCCGGAGCTTGAGCAACTCCGGGAGCTCGAAGCCCGGATGGACGAGGACCGCCTGCGCCTCGCCCAGCTCCGAGCCGCCCTGGAGCACGAGGAGGAGCGGGGGGACGACGGAGCGGCTCGATGTCAAGTCCGCGATGTCCAGGCCCGCGTCATCGCTGATGACGGGGCCAGGACACCAGTGCCGGAACCACAGACAAGCCAAAAGCTCGCGGAGGCTGCGATGCTCCTCCGGAGCATGCCTGAGCCCTCCAGCACGGAGGCCTAGCAGCTCAGGGACGAGCTCAAAGGTCTCCTGGAGGACGCCGCTGTCCTCGAGGCAGAAAGCTCGGCATCCCGGCACCGTGGCGCCAAAGAACGCCATCGTGGCGCCCCGACGCGCCATGAACGAGAGGCCTCGGTGTAGCTCGAAGCACCAAGGGCCCGCTCGATCCACCAGCGACTTGGCAAGGACATCGATGTCCGTGCCATTCTCCAGGCCCGCGGTTGACGAAAGACCGACGGGGCCGCACGCGGCTACAACGTCCATCGGGGAGGACGCTACGATTCCGACGAGGACCGTGCGCCCTCACCCGAGTCACCGGGTCATCGCGTCTTCAGTGAGGCTATCCGGAGGGCCAAGTTCCTGCCCCGGTTTCGACAACCGGCAAACATCGCCAAGTACTCAGGGGAGACGAACCCGAGCTTTGGCTTGTGGATTATCGTCTCGCGTGCCAGCTGGGCGGCGCGCAGGATGATCACATCATCATCTGCAACTTACCCCTGTTCCTGGCCGACTCAGCGCGAGCCTGGCTGGAACATCTCCCCCCGTGACTGATCTTCGACTGGAGCGATCTGGTCAAGATCTTCGTGGGGAACTTCCAGGGCACTTACGTGCGCCCTGGTAACTCCTGAGATCTCCGCAGCTGCAAGCAGAAGCTAGGTGAGTCCCTCAAGGACTACATCCGGCGATTCTCCAAGCTGTACAATGAGCTGCCCCAGGTCGCCGACTCCGACGTCGTCGGAGCCTTCGCTGCAGGGACGACCTGCAAAGAGCTTGTTCATGAGCTGGGGCGTCAAACCCCCACGAGCGTCGCCGAGCTCATGAAGATAGCTACCAGCTTCACCTCAGGCGACGAGGCTATGTGAGCTCTCTTCTCCGACCCCAAGGGAAAGCGGAAGGAGGAAGCCCCCGAGGGCTCCTCTTCCCGAGCCCACAACAACAAGAAAAAGAAGGGGAAGGGGAAGGCCCCCGTCCGCAACGAGCCCCTCGTCGCGGCTGCCGAGCCCGGGCGAAACAGCCGCCCCGTGGCCGTTTCGACGAACTGCTCTCCAAGCCGTGCCCTTATCACCAGGGCCCGGTGAATCACACGCTCGGGGCATGTGTAATGCTCAAGAAGCATTACGGCCGGCAGGCGTTCCGGGATGCCGCCGGCAAGAAGCCCGCTGAGGACAAGGAGGACCAGGGAGGGAAGGACGATGAGTTCCCCCCATCGACAAGTGCCTCATGATCTTCGGCGGACCCGGGACCGCTCCCATGCCGTGTCAGCGAAAGCGCGAGCGTCGGTTAGTCTACACCGTCGGACCAGCGACGCCACGCTTCCTCGACTGGTCCCTCGACGCCATCACTTTCAGCCGGGACGATCACCCGGACCACGTCCCATCGCCGGGGCGTTACCCGCTTGTTGTCGACCCTGTCGTCGGCAACACGCGGCTTACCAAGGTCCTTATGGACGGAGGCAGCAGCCTCAACATTTTGTATGCTGAGACCCTCGACTCGATGGGGATCAGTCGTTCTCTTCTTCGGGCGGTAACATCCCCGTTTCACGGGATAGTCCCGGGGAAGAGCGTGCAACCCTTCAGGCAGATCGACCTGCCCGTCTACTTCGGGGCTCCTGACAACTTCAGGAAGGAGACCCCCACCTTCGAGGAGGTAGGCTTTTGCGGCACCTATCACGCCATCCTCGGGAGGTCATGCTACGCCAAGTTCATGGCCGTCCCGAACTACACCTACCTCAAGCTCAAGATGCCGGGGCCCATGGGGGTCATCACCGTCGACGCCTCATACCAGCACGCCTACCAGTGCGATGTTGAGTGCTGCGAGTACGCCAACACACTGGTGGAGTCCGAGGCCCTCATCGCCGACCTCGAGGAGCTGGCCAAGGAGGTCCCTGACCCCAAGAAGGCCACGGGCACTTTCGAGCCCGTCGAGGGGGTGAAGGAGGTGCCCCTCAACCCCGGCACACCCGATGGCAAGGTGCTGAAGATCAGCGCTACCCTCGACCCGAAATAGGAAGTGGTGCTCGTCGACTTCCTCCGCAAGCACGCCGACGGGTTTGCTTGGAGTCCCTTGGACATGCCAGGCATCCCGAGGGAGGTCGCCGAGGACTCTTTGGACATCCGGGCCGGGTCCAAGCCGGTGAAGCAGCACCTGCGCCAATTCGACGAGGAGAAGTGCCGGGCCATCGGGGAGGAGGTGCAGAAGCTTTTGGCGGCCGGATTCATCAAGGAGGTCTTCCATCCAGAGTGGTTAGCCAACCCTGTCTTAGTTAAGAAAAAGAATGAAAAATAGAGGATGTGTGTTGACTATACTAGTTTAAATAAAGCATGTCCAAAGTATCCATTTTCATTACCTCGCATTGATCAAATAATTGACTCCACTGCTGGTTGTGAATGACTTAGTTTCCTTGATGCATATTCTGGTGATCATCAAATTCGTATGAAAGAGTCCGACGAGCTAGCGACTTCTTTCATCACCCCCTTCGGCACATATTGCTACGTAACCATGCTATTCGGCCTTAAAAACGCGGGCGCAACCTATCAGCGTTGCATGCTCAAGGTTTTTGGGGACCTCATCGGGCGAACCGTTGAGGTTTTTAGGGACCTCATCGAGTGATCAAAACTAGGAAGGCAGGCGACTTGGTAGCTGACCTAGAAGAGGCGTTTGAATGCCTCAAGAAGAAAAACATAAAGCTCAACTCCGAGAAATGTGTCTTCGGAATCCCCCGAGGCATGTTGCTCGGGTTTATTGTTTCGAAGCGTGTCATCGAGGCCAACCCGGAAAAGATATCGGCCATCACTCGGATTGGGCCGATCCGCAAGCTCAAAGACGTGCAAAAGCTGATGGGGTGACTGGCAGCTCTAAGCCGATTCATCTCGCGGCTCGGCGAAAAAGGCTTGCCTCTCTATCGGTTGCTGAAGAAAACCGAGCACTTCACCTGGACCCCCGAGGCCCAAGAAGCCCTCGAAAGGCTCAAAGCTCTGCTTTCGAAAGCTCCAATACTCGTGCCCCCATCGAAGGGGAGGACCTCCTGCTCTATGTCGCTGCTACTAACCAAGTTGTGAGTGCAGCGATCGTCGTGGAACGACGGGAAGAAGGACACGCGCTGCCCGTCCAGCGGCCGGTCTACTTCATCTGTGAAGTCTTGTCCGAGACCAAGACACGGCTACCCTCAGATCCAGAAGCTGGTGTACGCAATCATCCTTGCTCGGCGCAAGTTGCGGCACTATTTCGAATCCCATCCCGTGACCGTGGTATCATCCTTCCCCCTCGGGGAGGTGATCCAGAACCGGGAGACAACTGGGAGGATCGCTAAGTGGGCTATCGAGCTCATGGGTGACGGCATCACCTACGCGCCACGCAAGGCCATCAAGTCCTAGGTGCTAGTGGACTTCATGACAGAGTGGACCGTGACGCAGCTGCCGCCACTCCCGACCCAAGAGGAATATTGGGTCATGTACTTCGACGGGTCGATGAAGAAGACTGGTGCCGGCGCAGGCATCATCTTCGTCTCACCCCTAGAGGTCCGGCTCAAGTACTTGCTGTGGCTGCACTTCACGGCTTCCAACAACGTGGCCGAGTACGAGGCTCTCGTCAATGGACTCCACATCGCCATCGAGCTCGGGATCAGGCGCCTCGAGGTTCGAGGGGACTCCCAGCTCGTCGTGGACCAAGTCTTGAAAGAGTCGATATGCCAGAACCCCAAGATGGCCACCTATTGCAGGCTGGTGCGGTTGCTTGAGGAGAAATTCGATGGCCTCGAGCTCAACCACGTCGCGCGCAGGTACAATGAGGAGGCCGATGAGTTGGCAAAAATCGCGTCTGAAAGGGCTTCGGTCCTGACAGGCGTATTTGCCAACAATCTCCACAAGCCCTCGGTCAACGTCGATCCCTCGGGAGGCAAGGGAAATGTAACAACCCTAAAATCCACACAACCTAAAAATCCCAACCAATTAAAATTTTTCATTTATTTAATGTGAAAACCCATTTTTCTTGTGCAAGCATATAGGTTTGATTATAAATTTGGTAATAAAGGAGTATAGCTTGCATTTTAATTCCATTCACATAGAATAATAACATATACATCACATTTGGGATTTATTGCAATTTATGTTTGTATTTACTCAATATGTAAAATGGGTAATATATGTATTTATACACTTAAGTGAAAATAGAAAAAGAAAAAGAAAAAGAAGAAGAGAGAAAGAGGAAGAGCAGATTCGGCCCAGCCAGCCGGCCCGTCTCCTCTTTATCACACCCGCGCGCGCGTTGAGTCACTACCGCAACGACCCCACCCGTCAGCGTTTTTCCTCTCGCTACTGTTCTTCTTCTCACCTCGCGAAAGACGGTGGCCGACAAGAGTCATGCAAATGGCGTGACCGACAGCGCCACGCATGGCAGAGCCCTGACCCCCGCTGTCCCTCGCCTGTCCCCTGCCTTGCTCGCCAAGAAGCCGCGCGCACCACCGAAACCCTAGCTCGGGAGCACCGATGGTCTCCACGTGCCCCCTTCGCCGCTAATCATCGTCCGCCGCCAGGCCATGTCCTGGCCGTCTATAAAAGGAGTCGCCCCGAAGCCCTAGACCTCGTCCCACTCGCCGCCGCCGTGCTGCGACACAACCACTACACCACACCGCGCAATAGAGGGAGGGGGAGAAGGGAGAAGGGCGGAGTAGAGGAGGAGAAGCTGCCGGAGCGCCGCCGCCGCGGAGCACGCCGGAGCCGGACACGGAGGAGAAGCTGCCGGAGCACTGCCGCCGCGGAGCACGCCGGAGCCGGACACGGAGGAGAAGCCCGAGCTGCGGACGAGGAGCGGCACGGCACTGCGATCACTCTGCACGGCTCCAACTCACCACTGCACCGCCATCCTAGCTTCACCGACACCACGGTGAGCCACCGCACGCCATATCCGAACCTCGCCCTGCTTTTGCCATGGCGTTCCACCCACGGGACGCGCAGGCACGAGCCTTTACCGGCTCAGGAAGATCTCCTGCTCCATGCACCTCATACGATCTCGCCGTGCTACCGGTCATGGCGCTCGGCATCACGAGCGCGTAGGCCGCGGGCTGTATCCGGCCCCCTTAACACTTCGCACAACACGCGCACAAGACCGGCCATCAAACCACTGGACATCGGCTATGGACGCCAGGCCACTTCCGACGGGCATCGCCGTCACATGTGCTCGGAGCACCGCCACCTCGACGGCGTTCCCGCGCACAAGCCGTGAAACCGCCGACGCGACCCGTTAGCGTGACCACCAACTCAACGACCACCTCGGACAAGCTTAGTTGCGGAAGATCGAACCTCCATAGCCCGGGACACCGCGAGGTGCGTTCTAGGGGAAACGTGATCACCGCCGACACGTTCCGCCTCGCCAAAAATCCGTTCCGAGTACCTCCGGTCGCCTCGCGCTGCGGAGAAAGGCCGCCGAGGTTCGCCAAGTCTGCCTCGGCACCGTCGCTAGATAGCCGAGCCGCGAATCATGTCTATCGCCTTGGCTACGTGCGCCTCCACCTCGTCGGAGAACCGCCGTATGCTGTGGGATAGAAGGGAACCACACCCGTTCGTGCCAAAACCGAGCCCCGGCCACCGCATCGCCGCCCGCCTCACCGGAGAAGCGCCTGTGCCGTGGCCGAGCACCAAAAGGGACCCTGTTGGCCAAATTGGAACCCTTAGAAACGAATATTGGGGCCCGGAGGGGAGAAATTGCCTCGCTGTGGGCTGCAACGTAGCCTACCGGAGCTTTAGCCCTGCGGCAGCTCGCCGCCGGCCGCCATGGCACGCCGAATGGTCGGCCAAGGTCACAAACCACCCCCGACCACCGCCGAGCTCGCCCGACCACCGCCGAGCTACGCCGACGCCCCTCGACCAACGTTGAGCTCGCCCGACCACCGCCGAGCTACGCCGACGCCCCCCGACCACTGAGAACCACCCCCGACCTCTGAGAACCACCCCCGACCACCGTCGAGCTCTCCCGACCACCCCCGAGCTACGCCGAGCTACGCCGACGCCGGCGACTCTCTGGGAACCAGCATCGAACACCTGGTGGGCGACCATCGGGTCTGTGTTCTGTTGAGGCGCCACATGCCGCACTACTGGACACGCACGCCACGTGGACCAATCCCGAGCTGTCATCCCCTGATTAATCGGCCATTTACCATTTTCAGAAAATAGGATAATCTTCGGAAATTCATAACTTATTCATACGATGTCCAAAAATTGTGCACCATATATCAAAATTCTCAGAAAAATGAGATCTACAATCTAAGACTACGTTTGTGTGCATTTAGCTCTTTATTTTATTGGATTTTTCTGATATACTCTATAAGAGTCGCTGACGCGACTATTTCGTGTTCGATTTCAGAGCCGGAAGAGGATCTGACTAAGGAAGACGACCACGAGTACTTTCAGGAGCTAGGAGACGACTATGAAGGTGCCACGTCCCACCAAATCCTTAGATCCTATTTACGCATTGCAAATGACATTGTTGCTATTGTTTTATGATTATGTATGGATTGGTTGCATGGTAGTATATTTGAATTCCCTGCCTTGATAAGACTATACCCTGCTATCCGCTGCTAGATTAGCTGCTGCTTAATTTACTGTTACTCTTCCACTACTTTCTACTTGCTATATGCTATGTGGTGGAATTGGGACGGTGTATATCTGATTATAACCACTGGGAGAGAGTGCTGCGTGCGTCTTGGGTGCGTAGTAAGGGTTGATGTCGACCAAGTTGGTGTGAGACAAGCCCGTGGGGCAAGTCGTGCCGGGGGTGCAACCTGGGCATCCCCATGCGAGATACCTGTGGCGGGTAAAGTTGTTGAGGAGGTTCCGGGTGGGATAGCCTTGGTGGTTTGAAGCCCGTGGACGGAGGTGCTGTGATGGCACGGGGAGAGTATCCCCTAAGTGAAGATGCTTGCTTGGTCAAACCTAGGACGGACTAGTTTCAGGTTCATGGGAATCCTTTTCTACTCACTCGCTTCTGATGGGCGGGAGACGGCTGGACTACTTGGTAGGACGGTGCCACTACTGCTAGGTTGAGAGGTGATAAGGGTGGGCGAAGACGGTCGATGGGTTCCCGTTCCGTTCTAGATGCGCAGTACCACTGGATGGGCCCGGTACTGTGTCTCCCAGTCTCAGCATAACGGTGTAGGATCCGGAATATCCCAGGGCTGAGTGGTAGGGTGGCATCGACCTAGACAAGCAAGCACCCGGAATTCTGCCTAGATGTTTGCGCAACACCTATGATGGCTAATCTTGTGTGTAGTGAAACCTCTGTAGAGTGTACGTTTGATCGATCGATACATATGCCAACTTGTTGGCTATGGACCTTTCCTGTGAAGCTTCTACTAGTGTAGTGAGTGTTCTCTTCTTCCCCTGGGTGACATTTTTTCGGCAGTGTACCCGTTGTGGTAGTGTGCCGCTGAGATAGGTCCGAGAGGGAGTTGGGCCTGTCGAATGAGAGTGAGGTGTGGGTATGTGAGATGTAGTGATGGGAAAAGGGATGATGGTGTAATTGGAGATAAAACTTGACTAATCAAACATTGTTTACAGCTGCATAGGAAACCTCAGCCTATAGGTCTGCTTGTAAAACCTTGCATCCACTTTCCACAAAGCAAATGCTGCATAGGTGGGCTCCGTGGCCAGTACATATCGTACTGATAAATTTGCTGTCAGGTGACGAGAATGAGTACGACTTCGAGGAAGACGATGGCGAAGAATAGGGTCACGTGCTACACTCAAGTTGGCCGTGAAGGATGAAACGTTTCCGCATCTTATAAAGCTTATCTGAATGTTGAATTCCGCCAATGTGGCAATATAATAAATGTTTATGTAAGACTTAATCACCGTTGTATGGATCCTGGTGTCAACTGAGATATGGGTAATTTCATGGATTGTCCCAAGCAATCTGTTGAATCATAATTCGAGCCTGTGGATTTCCCTTTGCGGAAATCGAGGTCGTTTCAGTTGGTATCAGAGCCATACTTGACTGTAGGACGAGACCCATAGAGAATGGACGTTAGAATAGGAAGCCAGACTCTCTTTCGGTTATATTACCGACCTTGCATTCACTTTTTATGCAATGTCTTATCTAATACAAGGACCTGCTAATCTGTTTCTTGAAAAATTTGCAGATGACCAGCCTTGGACCACCACTTCGTCCACTGCACGATGGCACTATTGAGATCCCGATCAATGGGAGGAACCACGGCGGATTTGCCATGGTGCTACGCCAGGTGTTGGAGGAGCTGGGAGCACCGTCTGACCAGATCCAGTACTTCAGCCGAGGGAAGCTTGTCGAGGCTGAGAGGTTTGAAGAACCTGTCACTACTAGAGTTGAGACACTCGTCAGCCTGACCCTCCCAGGGATGTCGGTTTTTACTGACTACACTGCTGGAGAGACTGTGGAGGACGGATTACAGTCCGTCTCCCGCAAGGTACTACACGCAGTTGTGTACACCGCCTATGAGTACCTCAAAGGGACCCACTTCCGTCTGCTACCTCAGGCTTTGGAGCTGCACCCTGACCCCATCTAGAGGATTCTGTACACCAGCCATATCGTTCAGGCCGAGACTGACCCCTGCCTACGCACAGTAGCACACCACCTCCAGGAGCAGGATGAGTTCATTAGCTCATTGGAGCAAAGGAGGCAGCGTGACCGAGCACGCATGGCAGAGGTCGAGGACAGTTTGCAGAAAGGGACTCAGACCCTGGAGAGTTTGAGCAGAGCAGTCATTGACTTGCAGCTGGAGATGCAGCGCCGTGATGAGTTACACCGAGCCGAGATCGCCGACTTGCGAGACAAGATCGGGGATTTTGGGTTACGCAATGACTACCTGAACAGCAGAGTATTGGGATTATAGAGGAGGCTGGACGACAAGGAGAGAGCGCTTGCTAAGAGGGAGCAGAGGAGCAGAGACAGAGGAGTCGAGATGAGCACGTTGCGCTCCAGGATCAGGGAGTTGGAGAAGCAGTTGGAGAAAGCCGAGGAGAAGTCCACCCGCAACCAAGGGATTCTGATCGACCGCGTGAAGATGGTGGGGTTCTTGAAGAACAAGCTACGGAGGACAGAGACAGCTTAGAAGCAGTCCGATGCCAAGAGAGCTATTGAGGTCCGGAAGGTGTAGAGTTCGCTTCCCCCACTGGAGATGGTGAATCCCCGGGAGGGAGACTTCCGCATACCACCCACTACGCTCAACCTGGGAGCGTGTCCGTCTCTAAGGATGCAGGAGATTGAGGCCACTCCAGAGCTAGCAGTAGCACTCGACTACGTCAAGCGCCTGACCATGACTGCTGACGAGATCGAGGCAGAGGACAGCTGCATACCCGACGCCGTACTCGACCTTATGCACCAGTAGCTTATGGGACCCTGCGTGGCCCTTAGACTAGTGATACCATGAGTTGTCCTATCATTGGCTATCTGCGCATAGCACGATCTTCTTAGCAGCTAGGAACATCCTTTATGTAATAATAACCATGTGATGAGTGACATTTGGATCTTATGCTTCTTATGGTTCTCTATGCTTCTTTGGTTGAGTGTAGGATAGCATAAAAATGTTTTAATTCATTTAAATCGTTGAAAACATCTAACTCCTACTTAAACCACTGCAAGATTATTACTGCACTGAGCACGTACCTAATAACTTCAGATGTCGATGGGATGTTCCGCGCGTCTGGAGAACCGCCAGCCCTCCCCCGCACCTACGCCAGGACGCGGGCGTGGTCGCAACCGTGGACGCCCAGCTGGCAGACGTGCTGGAGTTAACCTGGAAGAAGAGCCGCGCCGGGCAGAGGATGCACCGTCGGAGAACGATCCGCCACCACAGGGCGAGAACGTGCCTCCGCCACCGCCACCGCCGCCGCCACCGACGTTGGCGGAAGTGATGGCACAGCAGACCCAGCTGCTGAATGCCATAGCTACTGGGATGAACAGGCACCACGGGCCACCCCAGAATGACTTCCAAAGGAAACTGGAGGGTTTCCTGAAGCTGAGGCCACCTACCTTCGACGGGACCGACAGCGATCCTCTCGCTGCCGACGATTGGCTTAAAGAGATGGAGAAGAAGCTGGACCTGACCACTTGCTCCGATGAGGAGTGTGTTGGGATTGCTAGCCACCAGCTGACCGGTGCTGCACGAGCATGGTGGGACAACTACACCAGCGCTCACGAGGACCCAGCCCGCATTGACTGGGATGAGTTCACCGAGGCTTTCCGTGACCACCACATTCCTGAGGGAGTCATGGAGGCCAAGGAGAACGAGTTTCGTAACATCTCCCAGGGAGCTGACCGGATCCACGAGTACATCACCCGCTTCAACTGTTTGCTCCGCTACGCACCTGCGTCTTGCGTGAGTTCCGAGAAGGAAAAGATGTACTACTACAGGAAGGGACTTCAGACCAAGATCAGGTTGGCTCCGTCAGGGAACAAGAGCTACACTCTGCGTGAGCTGATTGACCGCTGTATTGAGATCGAGAAGGATCGCATGGAAGCACGTCTGGAGTTCGAGGCCCAGAACAAGGGAAAGAAGCGCCGCTCTGAGGGACCCGCTCGCATTGCTCCACCCCAGAGATAGCGAACGGGAGCACCTCCGCTTTTCCGGACTCGCCAGGGACCTTCTTCGGGAACGAGCCGTGGTGGTGGTACCAACAGCAACAACTATCACCGCCCCGCTCAGACCTACCCTGCGCCGACTCGAGCTGTGCAGAACACACCCGCCCCCGCTACCAACACGCCAAGGACAAGCAATTGGAAGGCTCCTGCGACAGCCACAGCAGGCAGTGCGCCCTTCACTTGCTTCAGATGCGGAAAGCCTGGACACTGTGTGGCTGTGTGCCCCGACCTCAACCGTGCACCAGCAGCTGCACAGGGTACACCGAACCGGGGATCTGCTACCCGAGGAATACTAAACCACATGACCGCTGAGGAAGCTGAAGCTGCACCTGATGCTGTGTATGGTACGTTCCTAGTTCAGGTAACATGGCTACAGTTCTGTTCGATTCGGGAGCTACATGTTCATATATTTCATCTGCATATGCACGTAAGCATAACATACCTGTAACCCCGAGAGCAAACCCCATCCTAACTAGCTCGCCCTTAGGAACCTTCAGAAGCGTTCACATATGTAGGAGAGTGATAATCACAGTCGAGGGACTTGACTTTCGAGCTGACCTAACCCTACTACCCTCCAATAGCTTAGATGTCATCTTAGGCATGGACTGGCTAACCAAACACCGGGGAGTGATATCTTGTTCACCTAGATATGTTGAGGTAACCCACCCTTGGGGAACAGCCGTCCGATGTATACCCCAAACCAGGAGAATCCAAGCCCTCCTATGTGCTCTGGAGACTAAGGCAGATAAAATGGAGCTGACATTCAGAGATGTGCCTGTAGTCTATGAATTCAATGACGTATTTCCAGAGGAGTTGCCAGGAATGCCACCAGATAGAGATGTGGAGTTTGTTATAGAGCTGATGCCAGGAATTGCACCGATTGCCAAAAGACCCTACAGAATGTCGGCTGATGAGTTGAACTCAAGAAGCAGCTGGGAGAATTACTGGAGAAGGGCTTCATTAGGCCTAGTGCCTTCGCCCTGGGGATCTCCCGTTTTGTTTGTCAAGAAGAAGGATGGCACGATAAGGATGTGCAGTGACTACCAGGATCTGAATGCGGTTACAGTCAAGAATAAGTACCCATTGCCCCGCATCGATGATCTGTTAGATCAACTGAGTAAGGCCAAGTACTTCTCAAAGATCGATCTCCGATCAGGGTACCATCAGATGAAGATCAGGGAAGAGGATATCCCGAAGACTGCATTTGTCACTAGATATGGACAGTATGAGTGCACAGTACTCTCATTTGGACTCACTAATGCTCCAGCATACTTCATGAACATGATGAACAAGATCTTCATGAATGAGCTAGACAAGTTTGTAGTAGTATTTATTGATGATATACTGGTTTACTCAGCCACAAAAGAGGAACATGAACATCATCTGAGGACCGTATTGGAGAGGTTGTCTCGCAAGCAGTTATACGCCAAATTCTCCAAGTGCGAATTTTGACTTGAGAAAGTTGCTTTCCTTGGTCACGTACTGTCAGGAGAAGGAGTTGCAGTGGACCCAGCCAAGATTGAAGCTGTTAAAGAATGGGAACAACCCCATAATGTGTCAGAAATCAGAAGCTTTTTGGGACTTGCAGGATACTATCGCAGATTTATTGAGAACTTCTCCAAGATTGCAAGACCCATGACCAACTTGCTAAAGAAAGAGAACAAGTTTATATGGACTCCTGAATGTGAGAAGAGTTTTCAGACCTTGAAGGAGAAGCTCACTACTACACCTGTACTAGCCCTGCCCGATATTCACAAAGATTTTGTTGTATATTGTGACGCCTCTCGGCAAGGTTTGGGCTGTGTACTAATGCAAGAAGGAAGGGTGATAGCTTATGCCTCAAGACAGTTGAAAGAACATGAGCAGCGATACCCGACTTATGACCTAGAACTTGCAGCCATGGTACATGCACTCAAGATTTGGGGACACTACCTAATAAGCAACAAGTGTGACATCTACACTGACCACAAGAGCCTGAAGTACTTCCTTCACACAAGAAGATCTGAATATGAGGCAGCGCAGATGGCTAGAACTCATCAAGGACTATGATCTTGAGATCCATTACCACCCAGGGAAGGCTAATGTTGTCGCTGACGCACTTAGCCGCAAAAGCTACTGCCATACCCTCATCACCAACTCTATGCCGCCTGAGCTCAGGAGAGAGTTCGACGCATTCCAGCTCGAGGTAGTCTCCCATGGCATGCTAAATGAGCTTCGCGTCGAGTACAATCTCACCTCACGGATCCGTGAAGCACAAAGGAACTGTCCTGAGATAGACTATATCCGTGGTTTGATGAAACTGGGGAGAGGCCCCGAATACCGAGAAGATGAGCAGGGAACTGTATGGTACAAAGATAGAATCTGTGTACCGACGGATTCAGCGATACGAGAAGTGATCCTGTCGGAAGGGCATGACTCCAAATATTGCATTCACCCAGGGTCAGCTAAGATGTACCATGATCTAAGGAAGCACTTCTGGTGGGAGAATATGCAGACAGACATTGCAGGGCATGTAGCCCGATGTGATACATGCAATAGAATCAAGGCCGAGCATCAGAGACCAGCAGGGTTGCTACAACTAGTTGAGATACCAGAATGGAAGTGGGAGTGCATATCCATGGACTTCATATTAGGACTGCCCCGATGCGAGCATGGATATGATTCTATATGGGTAATAGTGGACCGTCTGACGAAAGTCGCACATTTTATACCGGTCAAAAGGAAGTATAGAGTTGAAAAGCTAGCAGATCTGTACGTATCAAACATTTTGAAGTTACATGGGGCACCTCTGAGTATTATATCTGACCGAGGATCACAGTTTGTATCACAGTTTTGGAAATCCTTGCACAAGTCCATCGGGACCAAGCTCGACTACAGCACAGCATACCACCCGCAAACAGACGGGCAAACAGAAAGAGTGAACCAGATTCTCGAGGACATGTTACGTGCTTGCGTATTGAGGTACAAGGAAGGATAGGAGAGCTGTCTACCCCACGCCGAGTTCTCATACAACAACGGTTATCAGACGAGCATTAAGATGTCTCCATTTGAAGCGTTGTACGGAAGACCGTGCAGAACCCCGCTAATGTGGTCGAAACCAGGTGAAAGGACATTCTTCGGTCCTGCTAAGATTGTGGAAGCAGAAGAAGGTGTTGCCCAAGTAAGAGAGAATTTGAGGATTGCACAAAGTAGGCAAAAGAGCTATGCAGACAGAAGACGTAGAGAGCTTGAGTTCAAGGTTGGGGATTATGTCTACCTCAAAGTATCTCCACTTCGTGGCACTGTCAGATTCCACGTAAAAGGGAAATTGGCACCAAGATATGTTGGGCCATACAAGATCTGTAAAAGGGTTGGAAAGCTTGCTTACAAGCTGGAACTACCGGAGGAATTATCTGGAGTACACCCCGTGTTCCATGTCTCGCAATTAAGGAAGTGTTTGAAGCTTCCCGAGGAGCAAGTTCCTACGAATGCACTAGACCTGCAAGACACACTTGAATACAAGGAACATCCGATCAAGATCTTGGCACGGGATACCATGGAGACACGGAACAAGACTATTCCGATGTGCAAGGTACAGTGGAGCAATCACACTAAAAGGGAAGCTACGTGGGAGAAAGAATCGGACTTGCGGATTATGTTCCCTTACCTCTTCGATGGGTACGTTATCTCCGAATCTCGTGGTCGAGATCCTAATGAGGGGGGAGGACTGTAACAACCCTAAAATCCACACAACCTAAAAATCCCAACCAATTAAATTTTTTTCATTTATTTAATGTGAAAACCCATTTTTCTTGTGCAAGCATATAGGTTTCATTATAAATTTGGTAATAAAGGAGTATAGCTTGCATTTTAATTCCATTCACATAGAATAATAATATATGCATCACATTTGGGATTTATTGCAATTTATGTTTGTATTTACTCAATATGTAAAATGGGTAATATATGTATTTATACACTTAAGTGAAAATAGAAAAAGAAAAAGAAAAAGAAGAAGAGAGAAAGAGGAAGAGCAGATTCGGCCCAGCCAGCTGGCCCGTCTCCTCTTTATCACACCCGCGCGCGCGTTGAGTCACTGCCGCAACGACCCCACCCGTCAGCGTTTTTCCTCTCGCTACTGTTCTTCTTCTCACCTCGCGAAAGACGGTGGCCGACAAGAGTCATGCAAATGGCGTGACCGCCAGCGCCACGCATGGCAGAGCCCTGACCCCCGCTGTCCCTCGCCTGTCCCCTGCCTTGCTCGCCAAGAAGCCGCGCGCACCACCGAAACCCTAGCTCGGGAGCACCGATGGTCTCCACGTGCCCCCTTCGCCGCTAATCATCGTCCGCCGCCAGGCCATGTCCTGGCCGTCTATAAAAGGAGTCGCCCCGAAGCCCTAGACCTCGTCCCACTCGCCGCCGCCGTGCTGCGACACAACCACTACACCACACCGCGCAATAGAGGGAGGGGGAGAAGGGAGAAGGGCGGAGTAGAGGAGGAGAAGCTGCCGGAGCGCCGCCGCCGCGGAGCACGCCGGAGCCGGACACGGAGGAGAAGCTGCCGGAGCACCGCCGCCGCGGAGCACGCCGGAGCCGGACACGGAGGAGAAGCCCGAGCTGCGGACGAGGAGCGGCACGGCACTGCGATCACTCTGCACGGCTCCAACTCGCCACTGCACCGCCATCCTAGCTTCACCGACACCACGGTGAGCCACCGCACGCCATATCCGAACCTCGCCCAACTTTTGCCATGGCGTTCCACCCACGGGACGCGCAGGCACGAGCCTTTGCCGGCTCAGGAAGATCACCTGCTCCATGCATCTCATAAGATCTCGCCGTGCTACCGGTCATGGCGCTCGGCATCACGAGCGCGTAGGCCATGGGTTGTATCCGGCCCCCTTAACACTTCGCACAACACGTGCACAAGACCGGCCATCAAACCACTGGACATCGGCTATGGACGCCAGGCCACTTCCGACGGGCATCGCCGTCACATGTGCTCGGAGCACCGCCACCTCGACGGCGTTCCCGCGCACAAGCCGTGAAACCGCCGACGCGACCCGTTAGCGTGACCACCAACTCACCGACCACCTCGGACAAGCTTAGTTGCGGAAGATCGAACCTCCATAGCCCGGGACACCGTGAGGTGCGTTCTCGGGGAAACGTGATCACCGCCGACACGTTCCGCCTCGCCAAAAATCCGTTCCGAGTACCTCCGGTCGCCTCGCGCTGCGGAGAAAGGCCGCCGAGGTTCACCAAGTCTGCCTCGGCACCGCCGCTAGATAGCCGAGCCGCGAATCATGTCTGTCGCCTTGGCTACGTGCGCCTCCACCTCGTCGGAGAACCGCCGTATGCCGTGGGATAGAAGGGAACCACACCCGTTCGTGCCAAAACCGAACCCCGGCCACCGCACCGCCGCCCGCCTCGCCGGAGAAGCGCCTGTGTCGTGGCCGAGCACCAAAAGGGACCCTGTTGGCCAAATTGGAACCCTTAGAAACGAATATTGGGGCCCGGAGGGGAGAAATTGCCTCGCTGTGGGCTGCAACGTAGCCTACCGGAGCTTTAGCCCTGCGGCAGCTCGCCGCCGGCCGCCATGGCACGCCGAATGGTCGGCCAAGGTCACAAACCACCCCCGACCACCGCCGAGCTCGCCCGACCACCGCCGAGCTACGCCGACGCCCCCCGACCAACGTTGAGCTCGCCCGACCACCGCCGAGCTACGCCGACGCCCCCCGACCACTGAGAACCACCCCCGACCTCTGAGAACCACCCCCGACCACCGTCGAGCTCTCCCGACCACCCCCGAGCTACGCCGAGCTACGCCGACGCCGGCGACTCTCTGGGAACCAGCATCGAACACCTGGTGGGCGACCATCGGGTCTGTGTTCTGTTGAGGCGCCACATGCCGCACTACTGGACCCGCGCGCCACGTGGACCAATCCCGAGCTGTCATCCCCTGATTAATCGGCCATTTACCATTTTCAGAAAATAGGATAATCTTCGGAAATTCATAACTTATTCATACGATGTCCAAAAATTGTGCACCATATATCAAAATTCTTAGAAAAATGAGATCTAAAATCTAAGACTACGTTTGTGTGCATTTAGCTCTTTATTTTATTGGATTTTTCTGATATACTCTATAGGAGTCGCTGACGCGACTATTTCGTGTTCGATTTCAGAGCCGGAAGAGGATCTGACTAAGGAAGACGACCACGAGTACTTTTAGGAGCTAGGAGACGACTACGAAGGTGCCACGTCCCACCAAATCCTTAGATCCTATTTACGCATTGCAAATGACATTGTTGCTATTGCTTTATGATTATGTATGGATTGGTTGCATGGTAGTATATTTGAATTCCCTGCCTTGATAAGACTATACCCTGCTATCCGCTGCTAGATTAGCTGCTGCTTAATTTACTATTACTCTTCCACTACTTTCTACTTGCTATATGCTATGTGATGGAATTGGGACGGTGTATATCTGATTATAACCACTGGGAGAGAGTGCTGCGTGCGTCTTGGGTGCGTAGTAAGGGTTGATGTCGACCAAGTGGGATGTGAGACAAGCCTGTGGGGCAAGTCGTGCCGGGGGTGCAACCTGGGCATCTCCATGCGAGATACCTGTGGCGGGTAAAGTTGTTGAGGAGGTTCCGGGTGGGATAGCCTTGGTGGTTTGAAGCCCGTGGACGGAGGTGCTGTGATGGCACGGGGAGAGTATCCCCTAAGTGAAGATGCCTGCTTGGTCAAACTTAGGACGGACTAGTTTCAGGTTCATGGGAATCCTTTTCTACTCACTCGCTTCTGATGGGCGGGAGACGGCTGGACTACTTGGTAGGACAGTGCCACTACTGCTAGGTTGAGAGGTGATAAGGGTGGGCGGAGACGGTCGATGGGTTCCCGTTCCGTTCTAGATGCGCAGTACCACTGGATGGGCCCGGTACTGTGTCTCCCAGTCTCAGCATAACGGTGTAGGATCCGGAATATCCCAGGGCTGAGTGGTAGGGTGGCATCGACCTAGGCAAGCAAGCACCCGGAATTCTGCCTAGGTGTTTGCGCAACACCTATGATGGCTAATCTTGTGGGTAGTGAAACCTCTGAAGAGTGTACGGTTGATCGATCGATACATATGCCAACTTGTTGGCTATGGACCTTTCCTGTGAAGCTTCTACTAGTGTAGTGAGTGTTCTCTTCTTCCCCTGGGTGACATTTTTCCAGCAGTGTACCCGTTGTGGTAGTGTGCCGCTGAGATAGGCCCGAGAGGGAGTTGGGCCTGTCGAATGAGAGTGAGGTGTGGGTATGTGAGATGTAGTGATGGGAAAAGGGATGATGGTGTAATTGGAGATAAAACTTGACTAATCAAACATTGTTTACAGCTGCATAGGAAACCTCAGCCTATAGGTCTGCTTGTAAAGCCTTGCATCCACTTTCCACAAAGCAAATGCTGCATAGGTGGGCTCCGTGGCCAGTACATATCGTACTGATAAATTTGCTGTCAGGTGATGAGAATGAGTACGACTTCGAGGAAGACGATGGCGAAGAATAGGGTCACGTGCTACACTCAAGTTGGCCGTGAAGGATGAAACGTTTCCGCATCTTCTAAAGCTTCTCTGAATGTTGAATTCTGCCAATGTGGCGATGTAATAAATGTTTATGTAAGACTTAATTACCGTTGTATGGATCCTGGTGTCAACTGAGATATGGGTAATTTCATGGATTGTCCCAAGCAATCTGTTGAATTACAATTCGAGCCTGTGGATTTCCCTTCGTGGAAATCGAGGTCGTTTCAGGAAAGGAGACCCCCGAGACCCCGCGGAGAACTCGGAGCGTCTTCAAGCCACGGAAGTCCCTCGGGGGCTGTCGACCCCTCTGACAAAGGGGAGCCGCCCGAGACCGTAGCTAAAGCCGACGACGAAGCCGAGCAATGGAGATTGAAGCCAAACTGGATGACGATGAGCCAGATTGGCGTGACCCACTGGTCAGTTGGCTTGTCCGAGGGATTTTGTCCTCGGACAAGACCAAGGCTCGACGGCTAGCATGAAGAGCCAAGTCCTCCACGATGATCGACGGTGAACTCTACCGGCATAGCCCTTCTGGGGTCCTACAGCACTGCATCCCTTTCAGCCAAGGCAGGCGTCTGGTTGAGGAGATACACGCCGGGGCCTGCGGTCGCCACGCCACGCCGAGGACGCTCGTCGGCAACGCCTTTCGACAAGGCTTCTATTGGACAACCGCCGTGGCCGACGCCACTGAGGTAGTACGCTCCTGCGAAGGGGGCCAGTACTACGCTCGGCAGACTCGCCTCCCGGCCCAAGCTCTCCAGACGATCCCTGTCACGTGGCCTTTCGCCGTGTGGGGACTGGATCTTGTCAGGCCCCTACAGAAGGTGCCCGGGGGCTTCACCCACCTGCTTGTCGCCATAGACAAGTTCTCGAAGTGGATCGAGGCTCGGCCCATCGCCCAGATAAGTTCAACCCAAGCAGTGTTGTTCTTCACCGACATCGTTCATCGGTTCGGCGTCCCGGACTCCATCATCACCCACAACGGAACGCAGTTCACCGGAAAGAAATTCCTAGAATTCTGCGACGCGCACCACATACGAGTGGATTGGGCGGCGGTAGCTCACCCAAGGACGAACGACCAAGTGGAGCGTGCCAACGGCATGATCCTCCAAGGCCTCAAGCCGAGAATTTTTAACAAGTTGAACAAGTTCGGCAAGAGATGGCTGACCGAGCTCCCCGCAGTGATATGGAGCCTAAGGACCATGCCGAGCCAAGCCGAGCCACTGGTTTCACGCCCTTCTTCCTGGTCTACGGCGCCGAGGTTGTGCTCCCCACCGACTTGGAATATGGCGCCCCGAGGATCCGAGCCTACGATGAGCAAGGCAACCAGGTCTCTCGGGAAGACGCGCTGGACCAAGTCGATGAGGCCCGAGACATGGCCTTGCTGCATTCGGCCATATACCAACAGACCCTACGAAGGTACCATGCTCGGCGCATTCGAGGCCGAGCCTTCAGCGTAGGCGACCTGGTGCTGCGGCTCAGGTAGGAGAATCGAGGACGTCACAAGCTGACGCCATCATGGGAAGGGCCATTCATCATCGCCGAGGTGCTGCGTCCCGGAACGTACAAACTAGTGAATGAGAAGGGCGAAGTCTACAACAACGCTTGGAATATCGAACAGCTACGTCGCTTCTATCCCCAAGATTCCGAGCATGTATATTACATCTTGAAATCAATAAAAGATCCGATTCTTTTTCTCGTATGATTTTAAGATCTTCACCCGAGCCCACCCTCGGGAACGGGTGATCCGCGCGACCAAAAGTGAGGCTCGACTCTATCTTCGATAGGGCCGACCCTCCCCTGGGGGCTAGGACGGGGGGAACCCCTGGACTCCTCCGAGACGAATCAAATTCAAAAACTCAAAAATTTCAAAAACCGTTGAAATTTTTCTCCCGAGCTCGCTTCTGATCCAAACCAAACGCAAAACTTATAAACCTTGGATGAGCAAAGGAAGTCCCAGAGGGCAGAGCCGGCCGAGCCGCGAGACCGCCTACACCTCCGGGATACGGCACCTCCACTCGCCACTCTTCGCCTAAAGGCAACTCAAGCTCGGAAGAGAACTTATAAGAAAAACGTTTTGTAAGGAGAGAAGGCTCGGGTGATATCGAACGAACCCTTTTTCTAAAGCTCTTGCCTTACCAAAATCCCTAGGACCACGGCCGAGTCTACGCCCCTAAAGCTACGACGCCCGAAAAGGTCCCCCGAGGCTCGATGGCCCGGGCTCAGGGTAGGCGAGGAAAACGCTTAAGGAAAGATGCTATAATGAATACGCGAAGTAAAAAACAAACATGCACCAAATATTTACACGAATATTTAAGGCCTCGAAGGGCCGCATGTTTGTTTCTTACAAAATTTTTCTGGGCACGATGGCCCGACTCTCCTAACCTAGGTTCAGGGGAGGGAGCTTCACGTTTTCTTCGAAGGGGGCCGCCAGCGCCGTCCCAGGGACCTTCATGGAGTCGATCAGCGCCAGGAGCTCGTCATCAGAAGCCTCGACGAAACTCGCTGACGGCGTCGGTGTCGAAGTTCTCATAGTGAGACTTCGCCACCGCCAGCGTCTTCTGGGCGCCTGTCAGGAGGGCTTCCTTTAGCTAGGCGCCCACCCTTTCGTGGAGGGCTTCCAGGCGGCTCCTGAGCGAACTCCCCGAGGGCTCAACACCACCGGTGCGGAGGGCGTCGCACAGCGCGCGTGCCACCCTCTTCAGGTCCTGGTGCTCGGTGACCTCGGCATTGTGCACAGTGTTGAGGACGTCGATGGTCCCCTGCGCGTTGACGGCCTCTACCTTCAAGACTGCGGCCGCAAAATCATCAAGCCATGGACAATTGGAACAAACGAAAGGTAAAAGGGGTAAGACTTACCTTTGACTTCCTCCCGAGCCTTCCTCGCCTCCTCCTGTACGGCGTCGACCTCGCCCACCGCCAGGTTCATGGCTGTCTGGGAGCGGCCCAAGTCCGAGGATAGGACCTCCACGGCGGCCTCCTTCTCGGCGACGAGCGTCCGTGCGGCGTCCCGATCCCGAGTTGCCTCGGCCAGGGCAGCCTCCAGCTACTGGACGCGCTCCTCCAGGGGAGCGACTCGGCCCCGAGCCTCCGTGACCTCGACCTTCAAGATGTCGCGGTCAAGGGACAGGTCGGCTAGCCAAGCCGTCGCGCCCGCGAGCTCTTCCTGGGAGCGGGCGAGTGCCCGGCTCTTCAGCTCCAGCTGTTTCCAGAGGCCAAGGCCTTGGCGGAGGAAGCACGACTTCTCCCGGGAGGTCGTCATGAGGTAAAGGCAAACCAGCGAGTCAAACGGCAGTGCCGAGCCGAAAACACCAAGGCGACAAAGGTAAGACGAATACGCTCACCTGGAGTCGCTCCTGTAACTCCGTGTCGATGGAGTCCGCGAGGAGGCGCAGGCTCTCCGACCACTGGGACTTGAGGTCCTAGAGGGTGTCCCACCGAGCGGCCTCGACATTGTCCCGCAACAGAAGACCGGCGGGGCTTCGCAGTTTGCTCGGCTGGTCCACTCGATGCGGGAACCCGTCAGCACCCGGGGAGGAGCCCCCCGGACGACCAGCGCCGTGGAGGTCGCGGGCGGCGGCACCGCAGCCTCGGACGATGGTGGAGCATCGACGTCCATGGCGGTAGCACCGGTATCAGCAGCCTACGGCGTAGGAGTGGCCGTCGCCTCCGCCGAAGCCTCCCCGAGCTTGACGACAGCAGGCGCCTCGGAAGTCAGAGCCGGAGCGGTCTCCTCGGCGGCGGCCGCGGCCACGATGACCGCAGAAGATGGGGCCACCTCCAGGGCCACCGAGCCCTCGGCCGGACGAGCCTCCGCCGAGGGAGCCTCTTCGGCCCACAGGCCCTCTTCCCCGGCGGTGCCCCGGGCCTGCACCTTCAGGACCTTCCGGTGCGAGACCTGAAGGGCCAACCCCGGGCACTTCCTGAAGCAAGACGGGGAGGAAATCAACATCCGCAACACGAGAAATGAAAATCGGTAAGTCGAAAAATTACTTACTTGGTCTTGGGGATCGGCGGAGCGGCAAGTTCGGCGGAGGGGTGGGCAGCACCTCGACGTCGGAGTCATCGCCGCCAGCAGATGCCCCTAGCAGTGGGGGATCCGCCTGACCGCCGGGGGTCACCTCAGCGCCACCATCCTTCGGTGGGGACGCCCTGGTCCGGGCGGACCCCAGCTCGAGGTCTGGTGTCCCGACGTCGCCCAACTCCGTTGCGGGCGGCGTCCACTCCACGCTTACTCTGGCCTCGGCCGTCGCGGCGACCACGGACGCATCCAAAGGGAGGGTCCTCTAGAATAGGGGCCCCCTGGGCCCCATCACCAGCCGCGGTCGAGGGCGTGGCCTCGACCGCCTCGGGCGCGACCGCGGCCGTCTCGGGCGCCGGGCCTGAGCCCGTTCCCGGCCCCTCCGACGGGCCCCCGCAGTCGTCGGTCGGTGGATCCTCGGCCCCGATGGCCTCACCAACCAACACCGCGCCTCCAGGCGCGGCCTCTGTCAACTCCGCTCGGGGGCTCGGAACACGGCCCCCGGCGCTTCCGCCGGCAAGCGCCGACATGGGAGCCTTCCTCGGCTCGTCGGCGCCCACCGCGGACTTTGTGGCCACCGTATGCTGGGTGGCCTCAGCATCGGTATCGTCGTCATCATCGTCGTCGTCGTCTATGTCGTCCCAAGAGGGAGACTCCTCCTCCGGCTCCCCGGCCTCTCGCTGGCGGCGACGACGCTGGGTGAGCCTCTGGGCCTTCCTCCTCTTCGAGGTCTTCCTCTCCTTCTCCGCCCTCTGTCGCTCGCCCCGGAGGCGATTATGGGCCCGAAGGATGGCATCCTCCGGGACTGGGGGTGGAGAGGGCCTTCCCTCCCTCGAGAGGCCCTACGCTGAAAGGGGAAGAAGGATTAGAATGGGAAGAAAGACGAACAATTGACAGAGAGGAAAGAGAGATGCTTACCAGCGAGATATACCCCGGGCATGGGTGCATTGCCACGTTCTTCAGCTCAGCGAGGGTAGGGTGACCACTTACCGTGTACCTTACACGGCGCATAATCTCCTCGGAGCTGAGGTTCTGGTTCAGCATCGAGGTCCCCACCCTTGACACTCCCTCCGCCATCTCGTATAGGGCGAGGCGGCGCTCCATCAGGGGCAACACTGCCTGCGCGTGCAAGTGCGCCACCACCCCGGCCGCCATCAAGCCCTTGTCCAGCAGCGTCTGCAACGCAGCGAGATAGGGGCTCAGGTGCCTGGCGTCCCGTGTCTGGCATCCCCACTTCCATCGAGGGATGGGGGCGATGATCACCTTCCCCGTAAACTCGGGGATGGCGTTGTCGTCGTTCCACAGGTAAAACCAGCCGTCGTGCCACCCCTTGTTCGAAGACTGGGCCTTGCAGGGGTTATACTCGGTGGAGCGGAGCGCGAAGTTGCAGCCCCCGACGCTGACGGCCTTCCGCGGGTTCCCCGCGCCGAACGACTTCGTGTACGCGTCGACGCGGAAGAGGAACCGCCAGAGGTCCCAATGCGGCATCACCCCAAGGTAGCCCTCGCAGACGGCGGCAAAGATCGCCGCCTGTGAGACGGAGTTGGGGGTGAGGTTGTGCAGCTCCAGAATCGGCCTGGCGGCGACTCGAGCCCCCGCTCGTGGAAGGCGACGAAACTCACCACGTACCCCTTAAGGGGCCGCGGCTCCAGGTGGTCGCGCGGGGGCACGATCCACACCGAGCGCTGCGCGTTGGTTCAGCGGTAGAGGAGTCCTAGCCTCACGAGCTCCTGAAGCTGTGCCTCCGTCACCGAAGAGGGGAGCCAAGGCTCCACCTCGAGCGCGGCGGCGTCGGCGGCGCGGGGTCAGCCATTACGAGAGGAAAAGGGCGCAAGAGGAAGAAAAGGACGCCGGCGGCGAGGGCGAGGAGCTGGCGAAGGGCTCTAGAAGACGAAGGCGAAGAGGCTGAGGTAAACGAGGGCAGCAAATGGCTAGGGTAGATAGAAAAGGAAACGGTTGTTTCCTTATATACTCAGGCCACGAAGAGGAAGCGGATGCGGTGAATCCGCCACATTAACTGTGCGGGCCCCACCATGACTCTCCACATTCGCCGCCGCCTTCGCGCACGCAAACGTCCCGTCTGCCCCGAACCGTCACGTCCGTCTGGCTTCCCTCATCAAAAGGTGCGTCGAATCATTACACTAACCCCCTCGATTCTGATGATCGCTCTCCTTCCAGCTTCTTTTTCTTTACGTACATCTTGGCTAAGTCGGCCTTCATGGTCCGGATCTCAGCCTGTGCAGTCTTCACCTTCTTGATCCAGTCCTTTAGCTCCTTCATGCGGTCCTCGTAGAGAGAGTCGAGGGCGTGCAGGTACTTGGCTGTGGTCACCAAGGTGTACTTGGGGTCGTGTTGTCCAATCTTCTCCATCTCGTGTACCTTGTAGCGCCAAGTGGGAGTGGTCTGGTCTATCACCGGAAAATACTTCGCAGGAGTGTGCTCGATGTCATCCTCAAACTTCTGGCAGTAGTAGGTGAGAGCCTATCGGGCGACACTCTGGCAGGTGTCAGTCAACTCCCGGCCTCGAGCTACGAAGTGCTTTGCCTTGAAGTTTGGGCACGACGGGTGAGCTGGGACGTGCAGATGCATTTCGCACGTGAGCATGTCGCCCTTCTCGTGCTGCCGTCCATAGTACATGGGCGGGTCAGCATAGCCAAGACGTTGCAGCGTTTCCCACAAGAGCTATGGAAAACCCTCAACGTTCGGCCCATTGGTTCGAACCCAATCGTCCTCCATCTGGTGCAAAAGAAATTCACATTTAAGGTTAGAACTTTTGCAATACAAATGTAGTAACGAAAAATTAAGTTTGATTTTTCCTAACCGCAATCCAAACCTAGGGTCTCGTCCTATGGTCAAGCTCGCTCTGATACCACTCTGTCGGGCCCCCTTTTCGAGAGTCCTTAAATAACCGTATTTGCGCTAGGATTAAGCACAAATATGCACGAACAGTAATGGTACACCAAAAAAATTGAGATAAAATACCGAGCTTTATTAATGGTGAAAATATAAGTGTTTACAATACAGGGTGGTCTAGCGTTAGAGCCACAAATATTATTTATATTACAAGGCGCATTTCATGCAAGGTTACTTAATAATAATATATGGCGGTCTTCTAGGCGGAAGTAGCGACAATACTATCCACAGGCAATCTTGAGCGCGGGCGAAACCCTACATCCTAACGTCCTCCTACGCGATCCAAGCGTCCTTGCGAAGCTCCTACTCCTCGGGGTTAGCCTCCTCGTTGAAGTCGTAGTCGTCGTCCTTGGGATCCATATCTGTGAGCCAACAACGGGTGAGTACATACGTACTCAGCAAGTCCTAAAGGCATAGGTTAAATAATTAAAGGTTGGGCCCTAGGAGAGCATTTCCCTTCTCGCTAGTTCCCGGGTTAGTTAACAGGATTAATTATCAGAATTCAGATGTCACATGGTTAATAAAGTATTTTAGAAAAAAACCTACACATAAGTGACCTCATCCCGGCGGTTGCCCATTCTAAGGACGTGGCTATTCGAATAGATTTGATAAACTCTGCAGAGGTGTACAAATTTCCCCACACGATAGTCCAGTCCCATCCGTGATCAGTGGAAAGGAAAAGCCTAACAAGCACCCGTACCCGGATGGAGCTACCTAGGGATCCATATAACACCATCACGAATTAATCAAGGGTCGGAATACTACACAGCGACTTACATGAACCCTATCATGCAATAAACAGAAATTAGCGGCCCAGTGGCCCAGAATTTAATACGCGGCTCGAACACGGCGAAACAGTAATATTACGTGGGGCCAGTATACCCACGCCGACCGGACATGGGGCCAGTATCCCCATTCAGCTCCTGACAACCCGTTGCACCACCGGCCTCCTGACGAATGTTATACTTCAACCCTACGGGGTGTGGATCGCAGGTCTACCCATATAGACATGTGGCCGTATGAGTTTCTGACCAGGCGAGAGTGGCTTATGACTAATAAAAATATGACTATGACAAGCATCTCCCAGTAGGAACCCATACCAGGCGAACCTACCCAAAGGTGGTTTTCTCACACAAAAACCACCTCCCGCTTGACTAGCCGATTTATTTACTAACCATGTTTCAGAGTTATTCAGTTATTCAGGATTAACAGCAGTTATAATTATATTCAGGAATTCATAAATGAATAATTAGGGTAGGGGTTAGGACTTGCCTTCGTTGTTGTCTCCGCCAAGATCCCCGGTGTAGTCTGGGTCGTCGATCTCCTGGTAGTTGTCCTCCTCTGGCGTCCGGCGCAAAAAGACGGTAAGACTACCGCTCGAAATAAAAAAAATAAAATGAAACAAGAAAATAAAAACAATCATAGAACTATACAGTGGTATTAGTGGGGTTGAGTAGGGTTTGATTTTAGAAGGGTTTTGGTGGTGGTTTGGCGGAAAACGGATTTAGGATGGAAAAGCTATAATTCTTGGAATTTTAAAATAAGGCTAGAAAGGGATATGAATTTTAGGGGATTTTTAGAGGGGTGGAAATGGCGAAGTAAAGGCATGGGTAGGGTCTGGTGGGTGTCTAGTTTATTTAGAAATTTTCTGGGAATTTTTCTATAACAGGAAATTAGATTTTCAACCTTCTGTGTACACTTGCCGTGTGCCCCTAGCAATTCTGCATGTGTGTGTGCTGTGTACGTGGGTCGGTGCACAGCACAGTGCATGGACCGGCTTTTTGTGTGCGGCTCACATGGACCAAGTGCACTGAGGGGGAAGAAGAGTGGGGGAAAGAAGGAGAGAGAGTGACAAGTGGGGCCCTTGGCCTGACGGAAAACGGGACGCCGTCCCTGGCCTGGCCCACACGCAGCGAGAGAGGAAGGGACGGAGGGGCGACGGCGATGGACGGCAAGGCTCGCCACGGTGACGCCGGCTCGGGGAAAGGTCCGGGTTCGCTGGAGTTGACTTCGCCGGTGACACAGAGGCTCGAATGGGGTACCCGAGTGCCGGACGGTGCTCCGAAGTCGATGACGCGCCCGTCGGTTTTCCTGGCGTTGCCTAGGATGGTCTGAGCATGTCCAGGCGGCTCGCCGGTGTAGTCACGACGGCGGCGTACGGTGTTCTCGGCCCTAGAGGCCTCCTCCTGCAAAACTAGTCCTAAGCAGGTGTTCGTGGGTGTGAAGTGAGTGTGCTAGGGTGGTGTGAGGCTTGACCGAGCCACGCGGAGGCGGTGGACACCAGCCACGGTGGCTCGGTGAGGGCGGTGCACGGCGACCATGTCACAGAGGGGAAAGGGAAAGGAAAGAAGGGGTGGAGTTGGTAGCGTGGCTGCTCATGAACTCACCTGCTCCTCCAATAGCTCTACGATGCTCTGCACCGGGCGAATTTCTTATTCCAGTCGACGGTGGCGGCGGTGCTCCAATTTGGGGGCGAATACGAGATGGCGCTCGGTGGGCGGGGAAACGCTGAGCGGAGGGGGAGACGGTGTGTTCCCTACCCGCTCGAACCCTGGAGCGTTGCTTGCTTCCCCAATGGTGAGCTCGCCGTGCCTATTTATAGGCCGCCATGTCGGTTCATGGCGGCGAGATATTTCTCGCTCGCCTCCGATCTTTTCCGGCAATGGCGCGTGCTCAGGGAGGCTTCCGGATACTTGCCCGGCAAGGCTGCGCTGCGAGCTGTCTCCGGCGTGGTCGGTGCCCGTGAGGTCACCTCACCGGCGCGTTGGGGCTTGGGCGGAGGTCAGCGCGGCCGCTGTGCTCGTTGAAGGCGGAAGGATGGAGCAGTGTGGTAGATGAGACGCATCGCTGCAGGTCTGCGCTCACTAGCTCCCTTGTCTCCTCGGGCGTTGACGCGGCGGGTCCGACTGCAGGCGCGGGGCCGATCGAGCCGGGGAAGAAGATGGAGCTGACTGGTGGGGCCGCCTCATCAGTGGGAGGGAGAGAGAGAGCGGTGGAACGGGCGCGCGCGGTAACTGTGCCGACGCGGCGTCGCGGCCCAGTCGGGCGAGTGAGGGAGAGGGAAGAGGGAGCTGGAGCGGGCTGGGCCGAGGGGGAGCAAGCAGCCCAGTGCCCTTTTCTTTTTCCCTTTTCCTTTTCTTATTCTTTTCCCAAGAAATTTCCTAAAGGGATTATATACATATATGTATATATACATGTATATACATATTTGTGGTAGAGGCTTTATACCACCATAAAGCTCAACAAGCATTACATCACACACAAAAATATTTGCTATGCCAATTAACAAATTTAAAGGTGAGCTACTCGTGGTAATAAATAATTCCTACGTGATTATTAGTTTGCAATTTTTAAAAGTTCAAATTTTTAGTGAATTTTAAACATGGACAAAAATCGGGGTGTTATAGTGCGGAAGCACATCGCCTCGCTCGGACCCCTCGGGGGAAAATTCTTCGTTTCGCCCGAGCCTCCGTGATAAGGCTCGGGAAGGCAGGCCTCGGGCGATAGACTTCCGATTCGTCCGAGCGCCCCGCTACAGGCTAACACCCTCGGGTTCGCTCGAGCCCTGCCAACGTCAGTAAGGCAAACTTGACGGCCAAGGGACCTTCTCTGACCACTTTACAAACACGGTCCCATCGGGTGGACCCCGTGACACAGCTGCGCTCTGAACGCGCACGTTCGCTGCACTAACTGTCCTATTTCCTCTGGCATGCGATCTGACGGTCCTACTCCTCCCACGCCGCTACAGGGACGGTCAACCGTACGACCCTCCAGGCTGACGAGGAGATTCGCCAACTACGACGGAGACGGCCATGCCACGGCCGCATGTGTAACACCAGGAAAAGGGAAATGACAGTCGTCCGGCCAACCCGGGGGAATAGGGAATCCTTACGATCAGACTCGCCTACCCACTGGAATGTACCTCACGAGGAAAAAGAAGCACCCGTGGGAGGACACTCCTACCGCTCCGTTCCATCACGCCCCCGATGGCGCAAGGGTCTCCCGGGCCTCGAGAGCTTATATTCAAAGGTCAACCTATCTACTCATTGCACTGCGCAGGGTCGGACGCGACGGCATGACGTAGTGTCACGCAGCAAACAATCTTCAGCACTGTGGAACGCTTTGGAACTCACCAATGGAAGAGTGGTGTATCGATCGAATGACTAATGCCATACCCTCGAGTCGCCAAGACGAGGGCGTGGCTGACGATAGCCATCGGTCACCGCTGCCTCCGCCATGCCGAGCACTGTAACCACAGCACAACACATGTAACTCTAGCTTCTCCCTTGTAGCTATAAAAGGGGGGCAGAGGCCGATCACAGGCAGGACACTCGCATTTACTCACCACCAGAACCACCAGATATACAATCTACAAACTCAAGAACACGCGCACGAACACTCATACTCTCAGGAGACTTGGGAGCCCCTCCCTCTCTCGACTAGGCTTGTAACCCCTACTACAAGCACCCCGGTGCAAGGCAACACGACCCGATCTCACACTGAACGTAGGGCATTCATTGCCTAAACCAGTATAAACCCTGTGTTTCTCCTTGCACACCATCCGTGATCTCAACCGCAAAACACAAATTTACTAGACAGTGTTAGCACGCACTAATCTAAGCACCGACAAAAGAAAAGTCTATAGCCCCCCATAACCATTGGATCTATTTTGTTAGAGCAACTCCTAAGGTTTTGCAAATGGGTTTGGCATTCTTGTTTTTGCAAAAAAAAGTCTGAAAATCTCCTTTCCAACGGTTTGGTAAATGGGCTTGGCATTTTTGTTAACTTGGCAAAAACCTGAGATGGACTCCCATATATGCAAGCTCGCGATCGGCTTGGCATCCCGTTTCGCGCACTACTCCCGCGTGCGCTCTTCCCTCCCGCGACGCCGGGTTTCCTTCCCGCGAAACCGCATCTGGCGTCACCAGACCTTCTCGCGAAGCCGCAAAAGGACCTCGAAGAGATCGCGACCTAAAACCCATCGCTGCCTTCTTGGGTTTCTTGCAAAACATGGAACGCCTGCAGGGTCGTCAGAGGTCACAGCCTAGCGACGGCGCGACAACAGAACCGCGGCACGAAGTGGAAAAGATCACGGGAAAAATATATGGGTCCATAAATTTTATTTTTTTGCCAAGTGAATAATACCAAACCGTTGAAGATTAACTCTTTTTACCATTTTCATATTTATTTGGACCTTGACAAACTCCTAATTCTGCCAAACAAAATATGCAAAACTGTTGGAGTTGCTCTTATATAAGAACTTACCCACCTCTGCCATTAAAAATTAAAAAAACACATATCTCTTTTTAGGAGAAAATCGTTTTAAGAAAATCAATCCAACCCGAGGTATACATCCATGGTTAATTAACTATCTTTTTTTTCACCTGTGCGATTATAAATTAAAAAAAAAGACAAATATCTCTGAGAAAATCCATGAAACCGAGTGGTATACGTACGTTGATGGTTAATTAAATATATTTGCTCTTAGTTAATATAAAATATTGGAGGCATATGGGCCAACAAATTCCTCCAACCAAGTACTGATACGTCCATGCAGTTAAATGTTATTAGATCCATCTATCACCGCCAGCAAAAAGCAATTCACATCTTCCGCCAGCAAAAAACAATTCACATCTTCCGGACTGCATTAAATATCTATTTTTACGGGAAAAGAATTTCCAAGAAAATCCATCGTATACACCTCCATGTAGTTAATTAATTAAAATATTACTGGGATCCAGTCTATCAGCGATAATAAAAAAAACATTGACACCTGCCGGACTGCCTTTATGTATTCTGTGAGCCACGTACTTACAGGACCCATGTAGCCAATAAAATTAGTGCCATCATTATTATGCATTTTTATCAGTTTACAAGAAGATCTATTGATTTCGTCATTCACCAAACAAAGGTATGGCCATCGTGCTGAATCCATTTATGTTCTAATCCGTCTCCTGCTATCTACATGTAAAAAGGTAAATTAATGCCATTATTATTATGTTTATAAAGAAGATCAAGGATACACACAAGACATTCCGAAGTATAGTTTCCAGTTCTTCGGTACAGACATGCTTTCTAATAGAGGTACCTCTCAGGTAAACTATGGCTAACATTATTTTCTATATCTATATTTCCTCTATTTTGATCACTATTTGATAATAAGAACTCATATTTATGTATCATAAATGTCATATGAGTTGCAACACATATTGGATAGAGAGAAGAAACCATAACATAGGGGGTGTTCAGTTCCTCTCCAAAATCCCAAAACTCCCGTCACATCAATTTTGCGGCGCATGCATGGAACATTAAATGTAGATAAAACTTTTGCATGTTTGCACAGTTTGCCTGTAAATCACGAGACGAATCTTTTGAGTCTACTTGGGCTATAATTGGACACTTATTGCAAAAGATTCCTCGCTGCTACAGTGCCAAAATCCCAAAAAATTTGGGATCTAAACACCCCCATAGTTCGGAGTGGCCAAAACTCGTGATATTATGCTCCTGACCGAGTAGTTTTTTTTTCTTCCCAAACTACCAAACTTTAAAAGTCTACATGCATGCCACTGTAGCAACCCTTTTGAACTGATGAATTGAAGATATTTCCTTACGTTTTTTCACAACTTAAACTAGAATAATTTTCCTATGTTTCGTAAATTACAAAATTTTAAATTCGGGATTGTAGTGGGAAAGAAGTAATGGTTCGATTTGGGGGGGTGCAAAATTGAGCATATCGATGAGAGGGAAAAATCTGATGTCATTGCAATAACATCTAAAACTATGAAAAATTTTGTAGTAGGTCTTCATTTAATATCATTACATCAATTATATTAGCCATTGAACAAGCCTCTGAGAAAATAAATAATTGTAATTTTGCAGGATATCCTCTATCATCAACAAATGCAACACAAGTTTTTATAGATTTACAAGTTCCTAAGGCAGTTAATCAAATGTAAATAATAGTATTTCTATTTTGTATTTGTAGCTTACACACTAACATGATAACATTTTTTTATGAAAAAAGTATAGCTTCAAGTGGTATTAGTATTGAAGCGATTCATATTGAGGACCACATAAAAGGGGCATTGGAGGAGCAAATGCTGTACAATTGAAGAACTTTAGAAGAATTGGGTTTGATTTTGAATGAAGTATGCATTTGTTTGAACAATATACACTTCTTCCAAAAAAGCTTACATGTATATGCATTTTTCATATATATACCAGGATAAGCTATTTACTGTTGAAGACGGTACTACATCTCAAGTGTAGTAGAGGTGATTGTAAGAAACAACTCGATAAATAGTTTGAATACTACTATTGCAGTAAATATGGCAAGAAAGCTGAACCTAAAGCACGGTAAATGATTTAGCAAGTTCTAGTCATATTGTATTATTTTTATAATAACTAACAAGAGAATAATGTTTGCAGGTATCAATATTTTTTTGCTTAGCTTAGAAATTAATAAGAATATTGTTGGCTGAAAAGCTTTCATGATGCACTAGGAAAAACTGAATCCTAAAAATTAATCAATAAATAGACATAAAACATATTATGATTAATAAGAAAAATACCATATATGTTAACGTTAGTTATATATGACTCTACCATTGTCGTGAGGGAGAATGGCGGTTTCGACTTTGCCCTCCAGGGCAAGCGCGTCGGACACGCATTTCTCGTCTCGGGAGCAGGGCGCGGCGACCGAGTCCAGCCCGCCTTCTCCGGCGCCGGGGAGGCGATCTGCACCGGCGGGGAAGCAGAGGTATGAGGATCTCTCTCCGCATCTTCTAGATAGTCTGCGGGAGGAGGATAGAGATGCTTTCATGCTAGATCGCTCCAGAGGAGGTTCTAGCCGTGGAACTCCTTCGAATCCTTCCCCGATCGTGGTTTCGGGTCATAATAGCATCAAACTTCGTCATGCTCCTCTCGAATTCCGTTGGGATGACATTGGCGGGGAACTCGCTGATGACCAAAACCAAAAAGTGAATAATCTCATGACGAGGTCAGTGGACAGAGTTCATGTGGACCGTTGGTTCCGATTACCGCCCAAGGTGAAGCTCACCGCGGGGATCCTAGGGGTGAAACCGGGTCAGGAAACACGTGGTATCAATCTGGAGGAGGGTGAGCGGGAACTTGGAGGTGCTTCTGATTTGGAGCACCGTATACCCTTTTCCCCACCTCACCACCCCGATGGAACCATAGTGTTGCCGAAATCCCCATCTGCCTCTAACCCTAGTTCTCATTTCCCAAATCTCCGGAAGTTTGTTGGTCATTTGTGGCGGGGCATTCCAACTAAATCGTACCTGGATGCGGTTAGGGTTGTCCTTGCTCATATAGTGAAAGTACCAATGAATCGAGGAGGTTGGAGAAATCAGGCGAGAGAGGGATTTGGTGGCGGTCGTTTTGGTCGTGGTGATGGGCGGACTAGAGCCCGTGATCCAGTCTGGAGAAGAGCTGACAAGGGTCAAAACAATCCTCCTGAGGAGGACAAAGAGCTTCCAGATCAGCCTAAACAAGATGAAGTGAAAGGGGATTGGGACAAGCACTCAAGTGGTAAAGAGAAGGTGGTTGACCCATGAAAGAAAAGTGAAGACGAAGGTACAGGTGGAAAAGGTCTCAAGCAATCCAAAGGTGATGTTAAATCTTCTTCTCTCTCCAGTGATGTTCAGATGGCTGGCTCTTCTGGTACAAAAAATGATGAACAGAACAAGGGTTGTGTTCCCTGTGAAAATTGTGGTTTGTTTAACCATCTCACCAAGGACTGTAGAAGGAATATGTATGGGCAGGGGTGTGAGATTTGTGGATTGGGTAATCACACTACTTACCAATGTAGGAAGTGTATTCCATGGAATGTTGTCCCGGAGTTGTTTGCTGTCCAGGTTGAGGATTAAAGCTTCTTTTTCATATAAGAAAATATTGACTCTAGGACTACCAGAGAGAAGGAATGCACTGCTATCATAACTATTTTGGAAGGGGTAGCTAACAACTGGCATATTGAGCAGGAGTTTAAGAACATTCTTAGCTCTGAATCCTAGAAATGGAAAGCAAAGGCTGTGGGGGAAAACAAATATGTGATGAGGTTTCCTAATCCTGATATGATAAAGCAATGGAGTTATTTCCCATTTCTTGTTATGAGAAGCACAGATGCAAAAATGAAGGTTGATTCTTGGTCTCCCAGTGTTGGAGCCAAAGGAGAGCTGCAGCAAGCCTGGTTTCGTGTGAAGGGAATTCCTTCTGATCAGAGATCAGTTAGAACATGTGCAAAAGTTGGTGGATTAGTTGGAAAGGTGTTTGAGATTGATGAAGCTTCTAGATTTCATCATGAGTATGTGAGAATGAGGATAGTCTGTCGTGATATCACCAAGGTGCCCAAAACTGCAGAGAGTTCTCTTGGGATGTTTCTTCACGATTTTACATTTGAAAGAGAAGTCGAAGAAGAGGAAAATGTGAAGTTTCTCTCAAGTGGAATTAGAGTGGGGAATGAGCAGCAACCACCCAACAAAAAATCCAAATATGGTAACAATGACAAGTCAAATGTTGAGGAGTCTAATCAGCTGAGTAAATCTTCCAGCAAGTTTGACAGGAGGGGGGCTGGTAAGTCCAAGAGTCAGAGTGAATCCATTTTTGTATCTGCTTCTGATAAGCTTGGAAAGGAATCTGTCACTGATGAGAAGAATGCATGGATATCTCAGCCAATCCTTCAGCTTGTTGATGAGAATGAGAGAAATGACAGGGTTCAGATTCCTGATATATGTATTGAATCTGGAACTGATAGTGACACTATGAGTGATAAACTCACAAAAATTGGTTTATATCAGCAAAGAAAAGTCACAGATCCAAGTGAAACAATGAATGTCAGTGAAAGTCAGATCTGGCCTATGGAACATGATGAATCTGTGCAAGCTCCTCATAGTGTAGTTAGAAATGGAACTTATGAGATATCTAAGGTCACTTCCCCTGTCACTTGCTTGTCTGATGATGGTGTTTTCAAGTCTCAGGATAGTCTGTCAATTGTCAATGAGAATATGATACCCAGTGTCCTTCCCACTTCAACAGATCTTGAGATTGAAGCTGTCAACAAATTGTTCTCTGAAAACAACCAGACTGGTGATAAGGGGAGAATCCAACCTGATGATGAAATTGTTTTCACTCAGAACAGCTCAATTGTTGAGAATGATGTTGCTTTCACTCAGAATAGTTCATTTGTTGAGAATGAAAACAATCACACTAAAGAAGATGGTGACATTGGGGTTACTATGTTAAAGGAGAAGGAAAGCATGCAATATGTTGAACCCACACAAGCTGTGAGAAGAAGAAGTGAAAGATGCACGAAAGATATTGCCCTCACTACTCAAGAGAAGATTGAGATAATGTCCAAAAAAAGGAACCTTGAAGGTACTTCCTCCACTACCTCTAATATGTTTTCTACTCTCTCTCATGAATCTTTACATTCTATATCTTGTAAGATGGGTATTATTGCTGTAAATGATGATTTTACTTCCTTTGATGTCATTAGAGATTTAGAAATTGCTAGAAGCAACTTATTTAATAAGCAACAGCAAATAAATTCTCATGTAGTAATTGAAGAAGTTGAGAAAAAGCAAGATAAAAATGAACAGCTGCAAATTGAATGGTTGCAAGTGGAAGAGTCTGAACCTGATAGTGATGGTTTTACTAAAGTGTTGTCTTGAAAAAAGAAAAGATTAGCTAGAAAATCGCCTGTGCTCTCTCCAAAAAAAAAGGAGAGGCAGAAAAGCTAAGGAAGATCCTAGCCCCCCCCAAAAAAAGAGGAAAAAGGAAATGAGTATCCAAGGCCTTATTTGAAATTGTAGGGGTCTCAAAAAGAAAGGGACCTCTACTTTCTTGAAAAATCTTATCTTCCAGTATGGTCTTCATTTTATTGGCCTCCAAGAAACTATGATTGAATTGTATGATGATACCATTCTTAGAAAAATTGATCCTGCTCAGGATTATATTTGGCTAGGGACCCCTTCTAGGGGAAAATCTGGAGGCATTTTAGTTGGGGTAAGACTTGACCTTTATGATGTTGGCTCGTTCCATCACGGTGACTTCATGATTCAATTAAATCTTTGGGACAAGCAAGTTAAGATGAAATGGAACTTGATCATTGTATACGGTGCTGCTCATGAGGAAGGGAAGATCCCTTTCTTGGCTGAGCTATCCAGCTTCTGTTCCAAAAACAGTGAACCCTATTTGGTTGGAGGGGACTTTAACATTATCAGATTCATGAATGAAAGGAATTGTAATAATGGGGTTCATAGGCACTCTGGGCTGTTCAATTCCTTGATTGATTACTATGAGTTTAGAGAGATGGTGATGAATGGAGGTAGATATACCTGGTCCAATAATCAAGATCCCCCTGTACTTGAAGAACTGGATAGAATTCTGGTTACAAGTACTTGGGAAGATATTTTCCCTAAAGCATATATTAGAAGATTGCCAAGAGAGGTCTCTGACCACAATCCATTATTGTTGTTAACTGACTGTAGTAAAAAACTGAATCATATTCAGTTTAAATTTGAAAACAGTTGGTTAGAAAACCAGGAGTTTCTGGGAGAGGTAGAGAAAATTTGGAAAAAACAATGTAATGCCAAATCCAGTTTGGATAGAATACAGCAAAAGCTTAAGCTTTGCAAGAAATTCTTCAAAGGTTGGGAGTTTAATCTCCAAGGTGAATTGAGGAAGGAGAGGAAGCTTCTTCAAGATGAACTTATTGATCTGGAAAATATTGAAGAAAATTTGGGCCTGTGTCCTAGTCAAATCGATAGGAAAGTCGTGGTTATGGTTAAAAACTTGGAATTATTAAAACAAGAAGAAACTTATTGGCATAATAGGAGCCATGAGAACTGGCTTTTGAGAGGGGATAATAATACCAAGTTTTTTCACAAGTGTGCTAATGGCAGGAAACGGAAGAATACTATCATTAGTTTGGAGAATGAGAGGGTAATTATTGAAGGGGAGGAAAATCTTTTGAAGCATGCTACTGAATACTACAGGGACCTTTTTGGTCCTGTACAAAATCATAATGTTACAGTTGATCCTTCCATTTGGAGTGATGCTGAGACATTGACCAATAGTGACAATGAGTTGTTATGTAGGCAATTCTCTGAAACTGAAATTAAAGACGCATTATTTCAGATGGAAAAAAACAAGGCACCTGGCCCAGACAAAATTCCTATTGAATTCTATCAACATTGCTGGGAGATAGTTAAAGAGGATATTGTTCAATTATTTGCTGACTTCCATATTGGTAGAATTGATGTTAGCAGGATGAACTATGGCACTATCACTTTATTGCCTAAAGTAACTGATGCTTCTAAGATACAGCAGTTCAGGCCCATTTGCTTATTGAATTGTCTTTACAAGTTGGTTACTAAAACTTCGACCATCAGATTGGAATCTTTTGTTGAGAAACTAATTCATAAAACTCAAACTGCTTTCATGAAAGGGAGAAACATCTCTTATGGCATTATGTGCTTACATGAGATTATCCATGGAACCAAAAGAAAAAAAGAGATTGGAATTTTGTTGAAGATTGACTTTGAGAAGGCGTATGATAAAGTCAGTTGGAAGTTGTTATTTGAATGTCTAGAAGCAAGAGGTTTTTGTCCTGTGTGGTGTAATTGGATAAAACAAGTTGTAACTGGGGGTACTGTTAACATCAAAGTCAATGATTCTGTGGGTCCTTATATTAAGAGTTACAAGGGGGTTAGGCAGGGGGACCCTCTCTCCCCGGTTCTTTTCAACTTTGTGGCTGACTGTCTAACTAGAATGGTTATTCAAGCTTAAAATAATGATTTGTTTGTTGGTTTAATCCCACACATTATTCCAAAAGGAGTGGCTATATTGCAATATGCTGATGACACAATTTTGTGTCTTAGCCACAGCCTCGAAGGGGCCATTAATATGAAATTGCTTTTATATTGGTATGAGATAATTGCTGGGCTAAAAATGAACTTTAACAAAAGTGAAGTCTTGATGATTAATGATGAAGATGGATGGGGTGAGAAATATGCTGACATTTTCAATTGTCAGTCTGGGTTTTTTCCTGTTAAGTATTTAGGAGTCCCAATTAGTCCCAGCAGGCTCCACTTGAGGGACTGGCTTCCCATTGTTGAAAAAATAAAAAAAAAGACTTGGGATTTGGAAAGGTAGCCTCATGTCTATGGCTGGCCGGGCTACTCTAATTGGAACAAGTCTCAATAATATGCCTATATACCACATGTCTGTATATCTGCTCCCTAAGTCTACAATCAAAGAGATGGATAAAATTAGGAGAACTTTCTTTTGGCAGGGAGGATGTACTAAAAAAAGTATCATATGGTCAAGTGGAAAAAAATTTGCAAAAGTAAGAAAAAAGGGGGAGTAGGTATCAAGAATTTATTAAAAATGAACATCAGTCTTCTAAGTAAGTGGTGGTGGAAGCTGGAGAATGAGGAGGGTATATGGCAGGAAATTGTGAAGTATAAATACCTTAAAAAGCTAACATTCACATTGTTTGCCATAAGCTGGGGGATTCTCCAATTTGGGCTGATTTACTTAAAATCAAGGATATATATCTCCAAGGGAGATCCACTCTGGTTAGTAATGGCAGCTTGACCAGATTCTGGGAGGATTCCTGGTTATTTGATAAACCTCTGTGTTCTTTGTTTTCTGAGTTGTATGCTCTTTGTGATCAGGAAAATGCTTATGTTCTGAGTGTCATTAGTGGGGCAGTGAACATCTCTTTTAGGAGATGGCTTCCTGGGCATTTACAACACAATTGGAACTGGGTGCGGCAACAGGTCACTGAGTTTAACTTCTCCCATTCTAATGATAAAGTGATCTGAAAATATGAAAAGAAAGGTTGCTTTTCTGTTAAGTCATTGTATAACAATCTGACTAAAGATGATAACGGTCACGACCACAAGGTCATTTGGAAAGGGTGGATCCCTGCTAAATTGAAATTCTTTTTGTGGATGGCTGTCAATAATGCCATTCCAACCAAAGACAATCTGCAAAAAAGAAATTGGATTGGTAACCCATGCTGTGTTTTCTGTGATCAACTTGAATCCATAGACCACCTGTTTTTTGAATGTCCAGTTGCTGGAGTTGTCTGGATTTGTGTAGCTTTATGCCTTAAGTTTATAGACATCCCTTCGAATTTGAGATCGTGCTGGGGATGGTTTAGTAAATGGTTAGCAAATGAAAAAGACCTTCATATTCTTGGATTGTCAGCTATCTGCTGGGCCATCTGGAAAGCAAGAAACAATGCTTGTTTTGAGGACAAAGTGATTAAAAGTCCGTTGGAAATTATCTGCCATGCTGGGGCGCTGATAAAGTTTTGGTCAGGTCTTTATACTGAGGTGGACAAAGTCAAGATTGAAGCCGGCGTGGAGATGATGCTGTCGATCGCCAAGCGCATTCTGGGGTCTGGATGTGGTCCATCATCAAAGGATGTCCAAGAGGAGGACTGATCTTCATGTGTTTCGTTATTGTGGTGTTCTTCTGGCTAGTGCTGAGACACTATTTGTCTTTCTAAAAACTTTGCGGAGTTTGCCTTTTGCGTAGGGTGGTTAAACGCATGGTGTTTGCCGCTGTGCGGTCTCTGGTGGACTAGTTGGTCCTCTCTCTATCTGTAATCTTTCTTTCTTCTTCCGCTCCGTCTTTTAAACTCTTGTATTTCCGTTGTTTACAATAGAAATGGAAAGATCCCGTGCCAAAAAAAATGACTCTACCATTAATAAGAACACTAATTCAAAAAATAAAAAACTTAGAATTTAAATTATCGACACCTATTATTAAAAAGTTAATAATCTTACAGTATTGTTATTATTCACGTGGTCCAAACACAGGAAGGAAAAAAAATCCCCCACCGTGGAATCAAATTTATTTAAATATATAGTAATCATCATTTTTTCTATTGCTAAAGTATCACAAAAATTAGTCCATACAAAAAAATCTGATCCGTGCGAGAGCACGGGTGGATGGACTAGTACTACTCTAGTTCTGCCACATACTAGGACGAGTATAATGCGCTCCAGATGCCCTTCGTTTTTCTCTCTGTTGAAAAACAACAAATTGCATGAGTCGTCATGTTTTGTAGTTCTGGTTCGAAGGGAGGCTATCCAATCGACGAGACCGATCGTGGACCACAGACATACGTACGTCCCGCCGCGTCAGACGCGCTCACCGGCTGGCGACGAGGTATCTATCCTGCTCCAGCATCCTACTTGTAGCTGCATCCTGCGCCGCGGACGCGTTCAATTCGTAGTCGCAGAAGTCTCCCGGAACCCGGATCAAGGCGGCGTCGTCCATCGGTGATCGGTCGCCGTCGCGCGCGGTCCGCGAGTTGTTGTCCGCCGTCTGGCTCGATCGATCTGTTGGGGGCCCTGAACGACGACGAGGGCACAATAACAAAATATATCGATCGTGGGCGTGGAGTGGAGGTTTCTAGACGGAGACGTGAGCAGACGCGCCACTCGGCCGAGAACAACTCCGTGGCGGTTTCAACGGCGAGCGAATTCTGTGTCCTCTCCTCCGCGTTCCCACCCGTACGTGCCGCCGGCGGAGGGCCGGGTTCGCGACTTGGCGTCTCGTCCTCGTCGCACCAATCGGAAAAAGTGTACCGTACAGCAGCAGGAGTCCAGGTGAGCCACGAGCGCATGCGGCATTAAGAGAAACAAGGCCGCACGCCTCCGCCGCCGTTGGGTCCGGCCACGTTACCAAAATTATTTTCGGCCGTTTGACGTGATAGTGGACGTCTAGATCTGGTTCGAGCTACTGTTTCGCTGCCGCCGATAAATATCTAGGAGCTTTTTATCTGTGTGCCATTATAAAAGTTTAAAATAACCTACGTACCATTGAATCGAAAAAAGTTCCTCTGTATCCTCGAAAAAAAATTCTTTACCTACATATCACTTTTCAATTTTCAAAAAATCATAACTTCTTCATACAACATCGGATGAAGACGATTTTTATATGAAAATTATAGAACTCGACGAGATCTATAACTTTCTAGTTTTGAGTTTTTTCATTTGAGGACGTTAAGATGCTAACAAAATTAATTTAAGCTTTCAGAACTAAAATTAATTTTGAGCATCTTAACGTCTTTAAATAAAAAACTCAAAACTAGAAAGTTATAGATCTCGTCGAGTTCTACAATTTTCATATAAAAATCGTCTTCATCCGATATTGTATGAAAAAGTTATAATTTTTAAAAATTAAGAAGTGATATGTAGGTAAAGAAATTTTTTTTTTAAAGGTACATAGAAACTTTTTTTCGATTTAGTCGTATATAAGTCATTTTGAACTTTATAATTTTATAATGGCACAAAGTAATTGTTTCAATATCTAGACGACGCCCTCCTCCCGGTAAAAAAAAAATTCCTTCCTCTTCCTCTTTGTCCCGTCCCTCTTCCCCTCCTCCTCGCGACGACGCGAACGGGGGCGACGGCGCCGCCCCGGCGCGCGCCGCCTATGGCGGCGGTGGCGGCCTTCCTCTTCCTTTTCCTCCACCTCCGCATCTTCCTCCTTCTTGATTCTTCCTTGCACTGCCCCTCTCTCTCTCTCTCCATCGGCCTCTTTCCTCCCCCGACGCAGACACGGGCGCGTCAGGGGAGACGGCGCCGGCGCGCGGCGATGGCGGCAGTGGTGGCCGCCCTCCTCTTCCCCGTCCTCGTCCTCCTCGTCGTCCTCTTCCTCCTCCTCTTCCTCCCTCTCCTTCCCTTGTGCTCTTCTGGTCCACAAACCCTATGTGCCTGTACGGCCGCGGCGGCGGCGGCAGCCACCCTCCTCGCCCTCGTCGGCGTCCTCTTCCCCCTCTTCCACCCTCTCCTTCCCGGCGTGGTGTTGCGGCGGCGCTGCGCTGCTAGCGTCTCCTCCAGCCGCGCCAGTACGGCGCCCGACGGCACCCCAGCGTGGCGGCGCCGCGGCTAGGCGAGCCCGCCTCCCACCGGCGCGGTTGGCGGCGGAGGTGCCCCACCCCCAAACCATGGCACAGGTGCTCTCTCTGTCTCACTCACTCTCTCTCCACTCCTTCCCTTCCCTTTCCTCGCCGGATCCGAGCCCGACTCCCTCCATCGCGGATGTGCAGGTACAGGTAGCCCCTGCGGGCGCGAATCCCGCTGGCCGACCGCCGCTGCCACTAGCCGGATGCTGCTTGCCTGTTGCTCGGGTTAAGGTGCGCTCTGTCTCTCTTCCCCCCCCCCCCCCCCTCCCCGTCTCTCACCGGACCTGGAGACGTACGTCGATATAGCCTTGCCTACTCGGTCTTCCTTGCCGGTGGACCTGGCAGAGAAGAGGCAGCATTGGCCGGATCCGTCCCTCTCCCTGTCGGATCTGTGCAAACGCAGCTACCGGAGGCCAGAGGCAGCGGTGCCATTGGTGGAGGACCATGGGCAAGTTTGTTTCCGATTCATCTATCTTACCCTTGTGGGTGCATGGAGGCCCACCCGTTGTTGCTCTGGCTTTGCCAGCTTCAGTGAGCGAAGGCATCTTTGTGGCTGCCTGCTGGTTAGCACGAGCGTACAGCGGCGGCAACTCTGGGCTGTTGCGCTAACGGTTGGTCTAGAGCCGTGTGTTGCCCATTGTCTAGCTCGAGCATAGAACAATGGCAGCCACAACATCATGTCCATCATGTGTTTATTCTTTGCAATATTAAATGGACCGCGGTCCTTACCGACGTGGAACACCTCTGGACGCGTTCTGCCTTGTCGTTCTCTTGTCTTTAGATGTTTCAATTTCAGTGTCTTGCTTTGTTCAGCTTTTACCCCTCACCTCTCCATCGTTGTTGCTATACACAGCTACCAAGATTGCTCACTGCGGTGTTCAGCTGGTATCCTTCGTGTGGCAATCATGTGAGCTGATATCCTTCATTTTACAATGATGATTTGTTGTTTCATTCTTCATGCTACCTACTGAGGTTTTGGGATTGTGCAATGATGAATATTTTTAGACTGAGACAATGGAATTGTGCAGTGATGGCTAACTATTCCAATCTCCCATGGTCCTTCCTATTTGTGTTGGTTTTGTGATGGCAATGTCATTATATGTTAGCACTCTCTTTTGCGTTTGTCATTTTGTTTCTGTTGGCCCCTAATTTTTTTTTCATTTGTTATTACTAAGAATAATTCCATTGTCAATGATGTCTTTACTTCACGTAGCTTCTTGATTGTTCTATTACTGGGCACACCCCATTGCCAATGATGTATTTGTTCCTACCAATCTCTCTCCACTTTCTTGCAAATCCACTTTGTTGCATGTCTGAAACATGTAGCACTAAGATTCTGTTGTGTGTTCACCCTGAAGCATAAGGCTGGATCAGTGCCTCTATATTTCTTTCGTTCTTATTTTATGTTTGAGAAAAATAATATAAAGAAGCTATTTGTTTTCAGTGATGGATTACAGTTTAGTTGCCTTGGGTGTTGGCATACTATAACTATCATGGTAAATAAGCTGCATAAAACTAAACTTATGTATCCTGAGTTTTTTCAACAATCTGTAGCTGAAGAAAGTATGTCTAATGCATATCCACTCCTTCAGGTATGTTCATGGCCTCTTTGTCAATATTTTTTCCTCAATCTATTATTTGTTGAAGGTTTGACAATAATGCAATTAGGCATTTCATTAATTTGATTGCCTCATTTTGGTTGTGTTTATCAACTCTGAATATGAATTTTCATTCTCTTGGTGCATGCCAGGAGTGGTTGCCTCTTGCTATATGTGGAAGAGTCGGTTTAGATGTTCCTGTCCTGTTGGGGATCTAAATTCAACTCTAGTGCTAATTAATTATAAGGACTTACCTTAGTGTCTATATTGTATTCTCAATCATTCCTTTGCTTTCTCAAGTTAGCTTGGGGTTCTAATTTATTTAGTGTTCCTTGCTTTGTGTTAAAAAAAAAAAGAAAAATTTAATTTATTGACATTCTCTGTGGCTAGATGGAAGTTTACATGTCTATACTTTTGATTTCAACACTTACCTTAGCAAATTACTTCTGTGTTGTCTGAGTGGATTCATCAAGTCTTCCTTTACTTCTTTATGATAATTTCTATGCACACACATTAAGATTTTTTGGTTTGTTTTGTGTAAACCCTTATTTAAATTCTGGGCGATCCAAATATGGTGCTGATTTCATTTATAATATGTCATATGCATTTAGTTTATATCTATCATAGAGACTTTGAGCTATGCTCTGACTGGCCTATTTTTCCTGCAGCTAATGTTTACCATCATGGTTTAAAGCCAAAAAATATATTAGCAAAGGCTAACTGCAAACTCAAGACATGTGATTTTGGGCTACCATGGGTTCCATTTAACTTATATTTCATTTTCCTCTCTGTCTGAAGCCAAAAGTAGATAATATCGTTGCTCTTAGCTGTATCTGTTTTTATTACATATAATTAAATTTAAGCTAACATCAACTCTATTTTATTTTCAATGATCCCATGGTTTTTCCTCTCTCTGTTCTTACAGGGGAGATAGGGTGGTTCATGTAAGAAACCTTTTTTCTTCATATCTTCTCCCTATCTTGAGTCTTGCGCCAAAGATATGAAGAAAAAATGATATTGACCCCTTTATCAGTTTGATTAGCTTTTATTTTCTTACTGAAACTATGCATCCTTACGTTTATGCAGTATCCAAGAAATCTAGAAAAATATTTTGTTCTTGTTTCCACTGAATAAATTCAGCACATGCATTCCCCTGTTTTACCTATTGAAGCATGAAGGCATGCACACAAGTTATGTGTTGTCTAGCTTCTAGCCAAACATCTGCCTATACTCTCTGGCTGTAACCTTATAGTTGTCAAATACTTACTGAATTTTATATTTCTTATTGGCTATTTCGTTGTTCCAGTTTCCTAATATGCGGCCAGGTTCTGATGCCTCATCAGGATGTGTCTATTTTAATTCCAGTAACTTTTTTCTCAGTTTCTGCACGAAAATTTACCCGAGTTTCTGAAACCTAGCTTAAATGCAGTGTTTACAGAGCTGCCCCCCTGCATCTTGGTTCAGTGAACGAGGGTAAAATCCAGTGCCCTTACCATGGTATGGTAAATGCCATTAGCTTACTTCTTTCAGTTCTACCTATTTGACTGTATAGGAAAACACATTAATAGTCATGGTTGATGAAGAAAAAACAAAATAGCCTCACCTGCAAACGTACCCATTTTTCTTTTGTTTATGATTCAAGACTAGACATTTCATGTGTGGTACAACCTGATTTCCAGGAAATATGTACATTGGAATATTCTTGATGGAGGCCTTTGGTTGAGTCGCCCTCGCCATATTCCAAAACCAAGGAGAGTAAGTGAAGCCACTCTCTAAGGTTGTCCAGAAGAAAGTTAAGGCCTTTGCAGTGGGGAGTGCCATGCAGGAAATTGTTATAACATCTTTCACTGTATAGCTCTTTGGTGTGTTCTGTATCATATATCGTATGTATGTCCATACTATTATCCCAGTATTGTCAGTTTGCCCATGCCACCAGTTTCTGCACATGGCTTGTTAGCTGTCTAAGCAGAGTTTGTTTACCTCAGGGAGCTCAAATATTTATTACTGTTGTGTTTCAGTTTGCATTATAAATACAGTAGTTTAGATCGGTACAAGCTTCCAACCAAAGGTATAAAATATGGGCTGCAAGAAAAATGTTCGTGTGCACATCGCGCGCGAGGGCGCGCGCCCCGCTACTAGTACTCCTACTCCCTCCGCGCGTTTTCCTCTCCATTCCCGCCCGCCGCCCGTCACATGCTCCCGTCGCTCCATTCAGACCGACCGAGCGGCCGGCCGGCAAGCGGAGCGACCCGAGCGCGACAGGCACCCGGCACGCACGCAATCATGCCATGCCCATGCTATATTGCTAGTCTGTGCTATGCCCACCGCTAACTCTGCTAGCGCCTGGTCTAGCTCACATGCCCCTGGAATCTGGCAATGGCATGGTGGTGCACTCGGTTTTGTTCGGTGCCTTGTGACGGAGAAAACAACAGCACTGGTCGTCAGGATTCCAGGAGCCACGCCTTGACCAACCGAACCAATGCAGCTGCAAGCAACAAGCAAGCACAAGCACACCACCACGCATCGGGTGTGGTGTGACCAGAGCCACAGGTGTCGCCGTGCCCGTGCTCGGTTTCTTCAGCAGAAAAAACGACAGGGCCAGTGCTCCAGCTGAAACCGATACCTAACGACGAGCCCTATATATATAGTTCCACAGCCGCTGAGGATTCACGCGAATCAGGACCTGTGCCACAAGCACTCAAGCAGAAATAACGATCGTCATATTCCGGCTTTGGTTAATTCAGAGTGTAAATAAAGGGCAGATGAAATGCATGCCGCCATGGACTAGAATACATACATACTCCACTTCAACAGCTTTCGATTCACGTACACATATGCAGGTCAAGAACTACAATGTGGGTAATATTCATTGAAAAGAAACCAGGCATTTCAATTCGAGTTGAGGAGTACTTGAATCTAAGATCATGTTTGGTGTTGTCACCTCGTCTCACACGGTAAGGTTAGCCTTGCCAGAGGCAGAAAGTGGTTCTTCCTCGCCTAAATTTTCAATACAAATCCTTCACAGTACGAAAATCAAGAAAACGAAAGGACATAAAATTTCTTGCCTAGCTTAGAAAAGCAAACAGAGGCAAAAGATCCAAACGCATACCAAACTCCACAACGCACCCTAAGTGATTTGACCAAACTCCAGCCCTCCCATTAAGTTGAACGCCGCAGCCGAAGGTGAAAAGAGTTGCAGAAATAACTTTTGGTCACCCGATGGTTAACCAAAGGATATAGGAATGAGCTCTTATAATGGAAACATAGTGAAAATAGTCCCTAACAAAATTTAGGCAGGGTATGTGCCGTATCGTTGTACCTACTTTCCCGTAGCAAAATCCAATTTCAATCGAGAAGCACATTGAGACATTCCAGCTTGGGTAATATGCACTTTTGGCTGGTACCCCATGCATTTTTACTGAACAAAACCGATATGTGGCAGGTATCAGCTTCAAGCATTCATTTGTTTCTGGTTGACGGCATTACAACAGTGCTTCGAGGTCCATCTCAACGAAAGTGCAGGGATCCGGTCATCCGGAATGCCAAATTTCCTTAAAACCTGCAAGCAGAGTATGGCTACCACTCAAGGGTGCTAAACCTGCATTCCTGCAGCAGAGTATGACTAGCACTCGAGGAATATAGTGCTATAAATTTGGCAAAACAATCACGTGTATCCATGTTATGATTTCCTTATTCTCAGATAATATCGTTCCTAAGTACATATTTCTGCCAGTACATCTCTTACTAGTATAGATCAACTATGGAATTGGAGTAGCTCATAATTCAAGCGTATAAGACTGTGCTACCTAACAAAAAGGAATACATAATATGGTGCTAACTTTTATTCATTTCATCCTCAGAAATCTTCATTCATATGGCAGCTAAACTACTGGTACTTAAGCAGCACAGGTTATAACAGCATTCAAAAGCGAGGCAGAGTAAGTACCTCAGCATGAACAATTCCTAAGTAGCCAACTTGCTTGCCATCAATTTTCAGTTGTAACAATTTTACATTGCCTTTTCGAGAAGAACTCAGGTTCCTAAACAAATGAAATCAGTATGTAAATGCTGGCAACAGCAAAAGACAAGACAATTTATGAAGTTACTCTTACATCTGTAGGTACATAGTAATTGTCGCCGAATACACTAGTATTACATGATGACTCAACTTTACTATCCAATCACCATACCAAAAGCTTTGCTCCAAAACAAGCTCTTTTACTAGAAAATCAGTATGAAGATCATCTGTGTGTGTCTGCTCTCTGCATAGTAAAAAAAAAAAAACAACAACAACAACAACAATAACTGAACTCTGTACATACCATGATCAGAAAGATCACCAGTCTGAAATATTAACATAAAAAATTGAGAGTTCAAATATTCAGGTTCAGATGCAGAGTACAGGGCAATTGAAACGCCAATGACAGAAATGAACTCTTGCGGCCTCTTATGAAGGAAGACACGCTAACGATGACTGTCAGTCGTCAACGTAGACGACGGCGCAGTCGCCGGCGGTGGGGTTGTGCACGCAGAAGGGCTCGAGCGGGTCGCCTGGGGCCTCGGCGATGCGGCGCCGGAAGTCGGCCCTGGCCCGGCTCACCTCCTCCACCTGGTCCCACGCCACGCGGCACACCTCATCGTCCTGCCCGCGCTTGCCCCCGCACGCCTGCATCGCCTCCGCCACCTTCCGCTCCACCAGCTCCGCCAGCGCCGCCTCCCTCCTCACCGTCCCCCTGTACCGCCGCCTCGCCGCCGCCGCCATCACCAGTCGCCTCGCTTGCTGCTGCTGTTGGCGTGTGCCGTTGTGGCAGAGCCACAGGTCGACGGAGGACGGCGATCGGCGCAAGCCGGCTCCGGCGGGGAGAGTCATCGGGAAGGAGGAAGAGGGGCAGCCGATGGATTGCGACGCCATTGTTGGCTGATTGGCAGCACTGTAAGATTTGTCTAAAGAGTTGGGAGGACTAACGCAGAGCCACTTCTTCCGACTTCACAAAAGTGCATTTGGCTTCTCTTACTTGTATACATATAGTCATGCTTATCCTTTCACAAATGGAATTTTTTTAGTCAGAGGAACAATGAAAATATATAGCTGCGAAGAAACGGAAATCATTCTTCCAACAGTTAGGTTTTGGCCGAAAATGGGAATCTGCAAACCTGCAAGCAGAGTATGACTAGCACTCAAGGAACAGTGCTATAAATTTGGAAAAACAATCACGTGTATCCATGTTATGATTTCCTTATTCTCAGATAATATCGGTCCTAAGTTCTTATTTCTGCCAATACATCTCTTACTCTTAGTATAGTAGTACATCTCTTACTAGTGTAGATCAACTATGGAATTGGCGTAGCTCATAATTCAATTCTTGCACGCACACCACTTTTCCTTAGATTTTCTGTTTCTTTTTCCTAGACTATATATAAGCATAGCAACGTTCTAAGTGGGCCACGCGTGGGATTGGGCCGTTGCTCGGAGCAAGCGGGCGCGGAAATGGGCTGTTGCCCGAACAAGCGGGCAAACACGGGAAGCGAGTGGGCCCCAGTTCCGCACGCCCCCGCCGCGGGTCTTGTTCGTCCTCGGGCCCTGCGCCGCCCTGTCCTTGGCGGCGGCCGCGGCCGCGGCCTTCCTCTTGCCCACCGTCTCCGGCTGCTGCTCCTCGTCCTTGTCGTCCGTCTCCGCCTTCTCCTCCTTGGCGGTGGCTACAAAAGCCCGCTGGCCGCTTGGAGCCGCCGGCTGCCAGCCGCTGACCTCAGGGAATCGCGCCGCCTTGCTCGCGTCTGGATCGCCCTGCTCCGTTCCTCCGCGCCGTCGCCCGCCGCCCACTCGGCTGCCCGTCGCCCACTAGGCGGCCAGGGGCCGCTGCCGGCTAGGCGCTGGCCTGGCCAAGCCAAGCAGGAACATGTATGGAATTTCAGCAAGGGACACTAATATAGAAATGGTTAGTATTTATGCAGTTGTTGTATGCAAATTACATATGCATGTATCAATTTCGAACTGCAATTTATCCTTTGGTCTATCTCTTAGTACTCTTTTTAGAGCTTGATTTGTGTAACCTTTTTATCCATGTATTGATGGAAATAGGTGACATAGTGTTTATACATGAAAAGCACCGAGAGTAGTGTGGGATGCGGTGTCACAGAGAATTTTCGTAGATATTTTCTTGGAAGAATTGGCTGCTCAAAATATTCAGTGGAAACGTGACATGAATATGAAGAGGACATGAGAATAGAATAATAGTGTTTTCTTGATTATCGTGTAGCCATATCAATTATTGTATATATCATGTATTTCCATGTGATTTGGCTTTGGTTGTCATGTGTAACCAAATTTCTCTCAAGAGGCTAACAAAATATTATTGATGTTGCCTTTTGATTTGATGCGGTAAACAGATGAGCTATCGTTAGCCAAAGGGGCGGGCATACGGTCATTTTGCTCTCAAGAGTCAAGACAGACAATCAACTAGAATAATCAAGATCGCCAGACACCCAGGGCTCCAGCCATCAGCTTTGCAGGCAGAAGCTTTTCGGAAAAGTCTGCTTCTCAGTTCAGCGAGTCTCAGAATAGCGAAAACGGACCTAGGTGCGCCGCCTTTTCCCTTCCCTTCCTGCTGTACTGGAGCATCCCCAAGCTATATGCAATTTAATCTTTCACAATTACTAGTATTTACACGGAAGTATCCTACAAACTGACTTGCTTTTTGGGCATTAATTATTGAGAGTACTCCACTGTCCTTACTGCACAGTGTGTGTGTTTGCAGAAATGATCCTGCAGCAGTTGCTTCTCCATGCACGACGCCAGTGCTCGCCTCGGATGCCTCAGCTCTCCAAATTCCTCTTTCTTCGCCGCGAACTCTCCATCCACCCTTCCAAAGCCTTGGCTGCACCACCGCAGTGCCAGTCTCCGTATGTTCAAGTCCAGCTGCCCCAAAGCTCACCTCAGTCCAGTTCTGACCTTCTTGGGTCCGGCTTCCACATTGATGTGGTCGACGACGACCTCTGGACCCCGTCCTTCGGCTTCTCTTTGGATGCCACAATTGGCAATGAGTACCTGGATGACCTCTACCGGAATGACAACAATGAAGTGCAAGACTTTAATGATGAGATAGATGACATGCGGCACCGCAAGAAGTTGTTCTACAAGCTGGACCGGCAATCCAAGGAGTACGAGGACAACAGCCTGCCCTTGCGCCGAAGCAAGAATAGGGACAAAACCAATGCCAAGAACCCAAAGGAAAAGGTGGAGCCTGCCAAATCTGTTTCTTCAAATGCTCCAAAACCAACAAAGTGTGAAATTAGAGATGATGACATGGTTGAGGTGAAGCGGGAAAGGATGACAACGTTCAACCAGATGACTGATCCTTACCACTACCCTTTCTGCCTCGATATACATGTTACAAAGGGGTCAGTGCGTGCTTGTTTTGTGCACCGAGTGACGAGCAGGGTGGTTGCGGTTGCACACTCTATATCAAAGGATATGAAGTTTGATCTTGGTTCAAAGAAGGGTAAGGGTATGAAGGCATGTGCGGCAGTTGGTGCATTGCTTGCAAAGCGTGCATTAGAGGATGATATACACAATGGACTGTATACTCCAAGGAAAGGGGATAGGATTGAAGGAAAAATTAAGGTTGTGTTGCATGCAATTATTGAGAATGGAGTTGATGTGAAGGTGAAACTGAAGCAAAGAAAACCGATAAAGGTATTCCATAGTATGTACTGTTGCATTTCTTTTATTTTACGATGCTGAGCTTTAGACTATAAGAGTTTGTTATGACTCAGTACTAATTCTTGAAAATGCAGAAGTTCAAAAAATAGTTACTTAGTGAAAATCTAAATACAATTTCTTTGGAATCACATTGAAACTAGTGTTTTTGTATGTGTACATATATAGCTTATTGATCCTTAGGTGTGGACTGTGGACAATCTTTTCTGAGACTAGTAACAATGCATTAGTCAAAAAATATCGTCAAAACTTTCAAAGAAAGATGAACTTTCAAAATTCTGAAAATAAAAAAAAGATGAGCATAACTGGTTTTCTATGTTCCACTTAATAATGAACTTATGAGCATATATTTGCGGCTTTCAAAATCCTTGACCTCCTTGGCCTGTGTTTATTGCTGCATAACTTCCATTAGAGAGGTCTTCAGCATCTACATAACTCTTGTGCATCTGTGGAGAAGTCCTGAAGCTTTTGTGGCCAGTCTTTTTTGCTGCAAAACCAAAGATATTCACTTCGCTTGTGCTAAACTTACTAGCTGGCATTGGTCGTTGTCATTTGATGAATGATTGCTATAGAAAATACTCCACCATATAGAGAAGCAAAATGTTTTGTAAACCAAATTCTCTTTTTCTAACATTTTACTGCTGAATTCTTTGGTTTTCAGTAGAGTAGTACATTACCTGCTCAATATGCTACTCACCAGTTACAGATTTAATGAAAAAAAAAATCAATCTGCCCTCGGCAATTGTAGCCCTGACTCATCAGAGTTGAAATTTCTATACGGTGTCACGGCCTTCAGGAACTAACGATGCATGGCCTCACTATTTCTTTTACCTTCGCTTGCAGAATACATTGGCGGTGCCGCACGCTGCAGCATGATGGGTCGCCTGGGAGGTCAACTAATTGTTCAGCAATCAGCACAAGTGCACAACACCTGAGTAGCATGAGCCCGATGCTTCAGAACTTGTCTAATTTCATCCACAAGACTTATAGAGAAGGGGCACATGCAGCTCAAGGAAATGTGGCAATCCTTCCATGTGATCCTAGCGAAATTGTTTATCTCCGATTCTCACTCGTGGAGATGGCCATTTGTGCCCAGTCGGGAGTGCGTTGGTCCCGGTTCAAGTTCCAGACTTCTAGATGTATTTTAGACCCCTATCTTTGATTCCCACAATGACACAAGTGACAATAACACAGTCACTCACGGCTTGCATTTGTGCCATAGGAATGCTTTGTACAGTCCTGGCTTATGTTTTTTAGTATTTATATATCATGTCCCCTGAAAAATATTGTGATGAACATCTGATCCTAATGATTAGTGTACATGAAAACTAAGTATGTCTTGGGTTTGGAGATGTTCGGGATAGGATGGTTGTGTTCTTGATTTATGAGATGGGATGGTTTCATTTTGTGTTTGGTTGACAGGGATAGGTCTATCCCTGTTTTCTATTTGGTTGGGGTGATTTCAGGCATTTCAGATATGATTATACTGAGAAGTACAGCAGGAAAACGAGATTCCATTTTGTAGGTTATAAAAGAATATTAATATCTAGTATAATACATAATTGGTATCATTAGACAAACCGCGGAGTATATTTCGTAATAAAAATCTAGTCAAACTTGATAAAGTTTGACCGGCACGTATTTCATATCGCCATTGTTTTTAAAAAAACAAAGGAAGTAGGTGGTTAGCAGCTCTCTCTGTCTCAGAAATAATGTCGTTGAAGGTTTGGACACACATACTAAGGCAAGAGCAAAGTACCCCTATACTCCTGTCACTGCATGTCACTCTCCACCATGCTGGGCCTGCTGCCCTGCTCCCTCCGCCTCTTTGGTGCTATTTTTTATTATTTGCAAATGAGAGAGAAGGTAAAAGACTAAAAAGGACGCATCTACAGGCTATGACACAGACTAGAGCAGTAGATGCCAGGCCTAAAACGACACATTTACTAGGACAACTTTTGAAAGTTAAAATGACGTTTTTATTAGGATGGAGGGAGTATTAGTTGGACTATAAGTAGGTCAAGTTTGGATCCACTAAAACATTGATTTTAGCTGCTACTATTAGCATTAGTGGATCTAAAGAAACCTTTAAATCCTCCTAGCCAAACTAACCTCGCTTTAAAGCTAAATTTTTCTTGTCAAATCTTTGGTATGACAACTTTTAGTAGCCTACCAAGCACACCCTAACTATACACCATATATAGCTGCATGCACAGGCGCAACCAAGATCAACGACTAACCATGCACAAAACAACAAGGTCCAGACGACGCACTCGCCTACAAACAGATTTCCCCAACCAATAATAACCATTCAACAAACAATAGGGCGCGGCGGCGCGTAGTAGAGCAGGCAATGCGCGTGCGCATCCCGTGCTACTAGCTAGTATATATAAGTTCAGTCGCGTGCCGCCCTCTATAGCTCCGATCGAGTCCAAAGGTTGCGGCTCCTCGTCGGCCGTCGTTGGGCCCTAGTCAAAGGTACAAGAACGAACTGTAATAATGCGCGTGCTGACGATAAATCTCATGCGTGGATTTCATTCATCTGATTATTATTGTAGTACTGCTTTCGATCTCCTGTAATACGTTGGCATTCATCTGATTATATTGTACTACTGATTCCGATCTTCTTTGTATGTTGGCATTCATCTGATTAATTCTATATAAATATTCTACTGATTTCGCCGCGGTTTGTGCTATGCTTATTAGCGCGATGGAGCACCGCGCGGCACCGCCGGACGATGTGATCATCCAGGTGAACGCCGCCGCCGTTGCGGCCGTCGACGAGAGGATCTCCACGGGTCAGATCACGGAGGAGGAAATCGGCATCGACGGCAAGCAGATCGGGGGCGGCGGCGGCGGCCTCACACGCCGGACCTTCAGCCAGTCGTACAAGATGAGGCACCGCAACCCTCTGGTACGAATGCATGCAGATGGATCGGTCCAACGAATTAATGCAAAACTAAACTGTTTCTTGACAACGCCTGCAGGAGTTCACGGGGTGGCAGTTGGCGGTGCTGGGGTACCAGTCGCTGGGCGTGGTGTACGGCGACATCGGGACGTCGCCGCTGTACGTGTTCTCGTCGTTCAGCCTGCCGGAGCCCGGCGCCGACGACATCCTCGGCATCCTCTGCCTCATCCTCTGGACGCTCACACTCGTCAGCCTCGTCAAGTACGTCTTCATCGTGCTCCACGCAGATGACCACGGAGAAGGTATGTATGTATTGTACATTCCCTTCTGTTTCTTTTTATTTTTTTATGTAAGGTATGTATGTTTTTTTTCCACACCGGTAAAAACCGAATTTCATTACCAAAGCAACAAAATTACAATTGAGTTTCAACGACAGGTACCCAGCTAGTTTACTAGTCGCAACCACAGCTAACAAAATTGCTCAAGCAAACGGACACACAGGGAACGAATGCAAGAGCCAACAGCACTCCAGGTAAAAGCCAACCACCTGGCCTTACACAGTTTATGGAGGAAAACCGATAGTCTAAAGGACAGAACTGTAAAGAACATCTAGTCAAACACAACCAAGATCGTCAACCCGAGAAGGGCACAAGGCGCTGATCCCTCTGCTCCCGTGCCTGCTCTTCCATCTTGTGGAAATGAAGAGCCGTTGTCTTCACCACTTCAACGCCTTGAAGAACCTGTTGTTTGAGCTCCTCCTTCAATAAACCTGTCCAATATATCAAAAACGAGCACATTATACAAACTATCTCAGTCGGAGACTTTATCCTTTTCCCATTAAAGCACACAGTGTTTCTGGTTCTCCATAATGCCCAATACACAGCAGCAAGACCAAAGGTGTGAAATTGAGACCCTTGTGGAAGAATACCGTTAATCCAACTCCAATATTGTTCCACGCTACCCGGTCTGTATTGGACACCAAAAGCAAAGGCCAACAGACTCCAAATATATTTGGCCGTCATACAACCAAAAAACATATGCTGAACAGTTTCTTTATTTGTACAGAAGGCACAAGACAAGTTGCCAACCCACTTTCTTTTCTCAAGGTTGTCTTTGGAAAGTATAGCATTTTGTAACGAAAGGCATTTCTTGATCAGCTTCAAGCATTCATTTGTTTCTGGTTGACGAAATGCTTGAAGCCGAAATAACAGGCAAAGTAGAATCTATTTTTTAAAATTCTTGATTCTTGATAAGAAGGAAATTTTTTTTGCAGAGATGTAAAGAACTCGCAGCCTCACTTTCCCATAGTACGTCATGTTACATATGCAGTGCTGGGAACAAAATGACGCCTCAGGGCACTCACAATGCAAGATTAATTAGCAGATTCCCAGCATCCCTCTGCTTGAGCGTCATGGCACTCACTCTCGTGCTCACATTGTCTTGTACTCTGTATTGTACGGTGCAGGTGGTACCTTTGCCCTGTACTCGCTCTTGCGCCAGCACGTCAACTTCAGCGGGAAGTCGATGCCAGTGCCGGTCACTCGGCTGGCGTAAGATGCCAACCTCAAGTTCCACAGCAAAAAGAGCAGCCTGCAACCAAGGATGCTCAAGTTCCTGGAAGGCAGCGCCATCGCGCAGGCAGTCATCACCTACCTTGTGCTGCTTGGAACTTGCATGGTGATGGGTGATGGCACCCTCACTCCATCCATCTCAGGTATATGCTTTACACTGAGAATCATAAAAAGGATGTAAATTCCACTGAGAATCATAAGAAGCATTTTTATTTGTCATCCCAATTCTAGGCAGAGTAAAAAAAGTAATAAAGGTCCAATTCTCTCTTCGATTTCTTGATGCTGTTCTCTTAAATTTATCCAGTCCTGTCAGCTGTTCAAGGAATCCAGTCAAGATCTTCTAGCATTAAACAAGGTACAAAACCACCTACCATTTCTGATCATGATATTTTGGTTAGAACCATTTTATCGATGCAAGTAAAACAACGAGTAATATTTCTTATTTCAGGTCACGTTGTCCTCCTATGTGTGATTATCCTGGTCATCCTTTTCCTTTTCCAACAGTATGGCACAAGCAAAGTCGGCTTCACCTTTTCTCCCATTATGCTCGTGTGGTTCGCATTGATTGCATCCATTGGACTATACAATATTATCAAGTACTCCCTCCATCCCAAATTGTAAGTCATTCTAAGAATCTTGGAGAGTCAAAACATCTCAAGTTTGACCAAAATTATTGAGAGAAATACAAAGATATATGATACCAAATAAATGTGCTATAAAAATATATTTGTTGAAGAATCTAATGATACTTAGTTAATATTGAAAATATTTTTATCTTATCGTATAATCTTGATCAAAGTTGAGATGGTTTGACTCTCTAAGATTTTTGGAATGACTTACAATTTAGGATGGAGGGAGTATTATCCACCGATTCTGGAAGCCATATCACCACATTACATATATCTTTTCTTCGCGAGGAACAAAAGGGCTGGCTGGGAGCAATTTGGAACAGTTGTTTTATGCATAACAGGTAAGAAATGTAACCTAACTATAATTTTTTTCTACTTCAACAAGAAACATGCAATATAATCGTAGATACAACAAGAAACAAGCAATATCTGATTATTTTGTAATCTAGTACTAGCGTGTTAATCAGTTCAGAACTAACTAATTGCGGTTGTGATCAGGTGCTGAAGCTATGTTTGCTGACTTGGGTCATTTTAACAAGGGAAAAAGTCTACATCACCCCCCCCCCCAACTATGGGGTGGTGACCACTTAACCCCCCGAATTATGAAACGGTCTAATTTACCCCCTGAACTATCCAAAACCGTTCAATCTAACCCCTGGGTGGTTTTTGATGGTGGTTTTGCTATAGTAAATGCGGTTTTATTACAATAACCACGGTTTTGCCTTTTTCTTTTTCTATTTATTTTCGCTGAATCTTTTGAAAAATCATAGTAAATCACAAAAAATCATAAAATGAAAAATCTAATTTTGCTGGACTCCACATGAGTAGGTCTACATAATGAATATATAATATGGTATACATTAATACAATTTTTGTGGCTTTAAATTAGCTAGAAAATCAAATTTTGTCTGTAATTAATTAGAATAATTCATAGCTGCCGCTTCTATGGTCCAATTGTGGTGAATTTTTTATGATGGGTTTATTATTATATGCTTGAACTGTAATAAAAATTTCATACTCATTGGATCATGTATGACTTAGTTATAGATTTAAACCCACCACAAAAATTTACTATGATTTTTGAAAGATTCAGCGAAAATAAATAGAAAAAGGGAAAGGATCGCGGTTACTGTAGCAAAACCGCGGTTACTGTAGCAAAAAGCTGTCCAAAACCGCTCCAGGGGGTAGTTTGAACGGTTTTGGATAGTTCAGGGGGTAGTTTGAACGGTTTTAGATAGTTCAGGGGGTAAATTAGACCGTTTCATAGTTCGGGGGGTTAAGTGGTCACCACCCCATAGTCTGGGGGGTGATGTAGACTTTTTCCTTTATTGCAGCTACTTTGGCTGCCATCGTTGCAAGCCAGGCATTGATATCTGCCAGTTTCTCCATCATCAGGCAATCAATTGCTTTAGGTTGTTTTCCTAGAGTTACCATGAAGCATACCTCAAAAAAATATGAAGGCCAAGTATACTCTCCAGAGATAAACTACTTCTTGATGATTGCTTGTATACTGATTACTGTTGGTTTTAAGGGTGGACCAGAGATTGGGCAAGCCTATGGTAAGCAATCGAGCACATACTTATGTTAATTTTGTTTGCTACCTTTTCCATATTAGTTTTGTTTCCACTTTTACTCACCATTTTGTGGTAAGTACATGGGCTTTAAAGCAAAGTTTTCATAGCATGCACATATTTGAAATAGTACTTTATAGAAATATCATTCTTACTTGGATGCAGTATTATAAATATTGGAGCTTTGGTAAATAATGTACAGATCCTTTTGGCCTGCAGGTGTTGCAGTGATATGGGTTATGCTTATTACAACACATCTGATAACAGTGGTGATGGTAATAATATGGCAAACTCATTCTGCACTAGCTGGGTTATTTTATGTTATCTACACTGCCATTGAAGGTCTCATGACGATCTCACTCCTATATAAGATTGCACAAGGTGGCTGGGTTCCATTTGCGATAACCGCATTTTTCCTTATAATTACACTTTCTTGGACCTATGGGCGAAGCAAGAAGACTGAATATAAAGTGAGTAACTTGATGGATAGGCAGGAATTCATTAATACAGTGAATATGAGCAATAGAGTACCTGGAATATGCATCTTTTGCACAGATTTGATGAATGGCATCCCACCAATTGTGCGCCATTACGTTCAGCACATGGTTTGTCTCCGCGAAGTGATGGTGTTTGTCACTGTGAGGCATCTACCTGTGACATCTGTCCTGCCAGAAGAGCGCTTCCTCTTCGACAGACTAGAGCCTTTTGGTGTTTACAGGTGCATAGTCCAATATGGTTATATGGACACCCAGAACATGGAGGATGATGATTATGTTCTATCAATCATTGTGTCCCTCAAGGAAATAGCTCAAAGTGATGATGAGATCATGATGATGGATTCCGCTTTAGCAAATGGAACCACCTTTGTTCTTGGAAGGGTCATTTTAAAAATGAGTTCCAAGCAAAACTGTTTCAAGCGATTTGTTATTAACAACCTTTACAGGTTCCTGCAGAAGAACTTCAGGTCCAACATTTCCAGTCTAAAGATAGCTCCTAGTAAAACCTTGCAGATTGGAATGCAGTATGAGATTTGAGTACTGGAACCTTACAAGCTGGACATGAGATTTTAGAACATGCAGATGTGTGGAGTTTAGATGTTTCATATTTGTAATTGGCAGTACTAGTAAACTATTGTTTAGGTCAGCTTCTCTATACAAAGCTACTATGGTTGTAACTTTGGAACTATTTATTTGAGTGAGGTTTTTGTTTCACAATTGTACTATATATGTTTGTTTGAAGCTTGGTGAAATTATTTTCTTTAAGCCGATTCAGACTGTAGGCATTGATCAGACTGCCAATGATTTTTTTCTTGACACTGCGACGAAACTGTTTCATTCTAATCCATATTTTTCTAGCATGCAAAATATCAGTAATAGACATACTGCACATAGTAGCATATTGTATTTTATTTATTTAATTTATTTTGGCTTTCTATCAAAATGGCTGAGTGTTTTCCCTATTTAGCCAAACACATGTAATACCCCGGGTATTATGGATTTAATTAATCTGCCATGTCATCATATTTAAATTAATCATTTGCATATGATTGTGATTAGGTCCCTAGAGTGATTTGAATTTAATTAGCATTTGTTTGTAAAATTAAATTCCCAAATAAAGGTTTAAAAACTTACTTCATTTAGGACTAAAACCTAATTCAAAATCTAAAAGGAATTTTGAGATAGTCCCTTAATAAAAGTTTTAGATCTTTTAAAATGGAACAATTTTTATTTTTGGAGATTTCAAAGTTCTGTGGTGGAAATTCAAATTTATTTCAAAACAATGATTTAAAACTTAGTTTTGGATTGGCATTTCAAAAATTATTTGGAATCTGGCAAAACTTCCTAAATAGAAGTTGTAAAGCTCATTGAGTAGAACAACTTTTATTTTGGCAATTTTTCAAGTTGTTGAGAAAATTTAAAAGTAATTTTAAAAATACAGTTTAAAATTCAAAACTCTAGTTTACCCCTTTTTCTGTAGTTTCAAAAATATTTCGAATTTGGATTTAGTTCCAAAAGCAAAGTTGTTCAGAATTTCAAACCCTACAACTTTTGTTTTTACAGTTTTTCATGTTTGTATGCAAAATCAGTCGAATTTGGTCAAAAACCGACAGCCCCTAGGGATCTATGCTACAGTACTCCGCCCCCTCGCTCTGTTCACGAACAGCACCGGCAGCCGCCGTGTCGCGCGCGGGCGCGCGGCGAGCCGTGCCGGCCGGGATCGTGCCCCCGCGACCTCGGCAGATACGGGCGCGCGTGCGCCGCGTCGTGCCGCGCCTGTCCCCGCCCGTTGCCCCTCCAAAAGGGCAAAGACCACCCCTCTCCACGCCATTTTTCCTTCTCCCGGTCGCCATCGCCACCTCTCGGTTCTCGGCCGAATACGCCGCGCTCCGTCCGTCACCACCCTCTCCATCTTGCAGACAGCTAGCTAGCTTCCTTGCGCATCGCCTGCGACCGTCGGTGGGAGCTGTAGAGCTTCGTAACCACCGGAACACCGGTGTCTCCTTCGCGGGCGGGCAGAGCGCCGCCGCGAGCTCCGCCGTCGTCTCGAGCTAGTCTGGGTAAGCTCTGGGCCTCGGATTGTTGCGCAACGTGATCTCCGTGACCCCTTGAATCTTACGCGTGCGTCGGCGTACTCTCTGGTTCCCTAGGTTCGCCGGAACGCGTGTTCGCCGTTGTGCCGAGCCGCCGGGATCCGCCGCCGTCGCCAAGTCGCCTTCTCCGAACCACCTCCGTCTCCACCGACCCGTCGGCCAGCTTCGTGGTGAGCCCCAGATGCTCGCGCACCTTTTCCCCCTCTCTTTACCGGCTTGTGCTCGCCGGCGACGTGCTCGCTGCCGCCACCGAGCCGCCGCGTCCGTGTCTCCAGGTGCTGTGCGCCTCGGATCTCGTCGTGTCTTAGCTTGGTAGACTCGCCTTGGAGTGTAGAGTCCGTCAGTGCCCTCGGCTTCGTCCCTCGGCTCACCGTCGGCGAGCTAGGGGCGGCGGACCGCCGGCGCTCTCGCCTCTGTAGAAACAGAGGAGAGGCCAGGGGCCTCGGGTTAGAAGATAGGTCTTTCCAGGGGGTTAAGTGCAAATCCCGTGACTCATGTGAATAGTGTAGATCGGACCGCGGGTTGATTTCCGATTTCCCCAAGGTCTCTTTTGCTAAAACGCCGGCGCCGGGTGCGGGCAGGCCGAATGGGCCGGCTCGCTTGGTCATGGGCCGTAGTGGGCTGGTTTGGTCTTTTCTTTTTCCAGTGAATTTCAAAATGCTTTTCATTTATATATTCATATGAATAGTACTGAAGTTTATTTATTTCATATGAATTAATCTGTTGAATGGGAAAATGTGAGAATAATTGTGTATGCTCTCTGAAGTATGTAGTATTTGTTAAAAATATAATATAGGGTGTTCCAGTGCCTTTAATCTGCTGTATAAATCAGTGAAGTAATTAATAAATGCAAGTTTGTGTAATTTTAATTAATTATCTGTAAATCCAAAAATCATGAAATTTATTGTGGCTCTGTTTGGTGATAAAACCTAGCTGTTGGTAAAGTTTGGTTGCAATTGAAGTTAGTTTGGTCAATTAATAAATATATGTGAAACTAGGGATTAATAAAGTAAATAGAAAAATGAATTTAGGTTTGTTGTGTGAAATTTTGGGTTGAATGAAGACCAAGGATCTTTCGCTGTGTGATCCTTGGCAATTTGAGAACTTAGTGCTTGGTAGTAGTCATAAAGCTGTGTAGCGGCTTTCTGTGACCGTTAAAAAGGTCAATAAAACAAAAGTAGGAAACATTACTTTTACCTTCCGTAGATTGTTTACAACTTTACCGTGAAGGAAAGTTGTACTCAAGGTATTAATGGTTTACTTCCAAGCATTTCATTTGTTGCCCTCATGCCACGCTAAGCATACATCATTGCATACGTGTAGTGCCCGTTCCCGAGGGGGTCCAGGTCGAGACTACTACTGAGGAGGCCACTCCAGAAGTCATCCAAGGATTCGACATCTGCGGGACTGATCCCGACCCGACGCTGTACACGATCCAAGGCAAGCCCCGGTGCATTCAGCCCCTCTATTACAAAATATTTATAATTCGAGTTAATCTACTGCATTAGGTTGATAGGAGTTGATTGTCACCTATCCAGATGCATTGTCTCAAATAAATACCCTGAAACCTGATTTAAATAAAATGGTTTGAGAAATGCTTAGGCATGCTTAATGAACTTAGCTTTGCGTAAAAGAAAAACTATTTTCTGTGCCATGATTATACTTATACTTTGATTGGTGAAGAACTGGTTATCCGTTGGTCGATGTGTATTTGGGTTGGAGTCCCAATGCACGGTCACTTTCGGAATAGTTTGGAACTGGTTGATGTCTTTGGAAACGTGTTTCGTTGGGTGGCCAGCTCATGGGGCGGCGTTCCCTATGTCTCACTCACCCGACAGGCACGATAATAAAAACTGTCGGGTAGTCTTGTACTTGGGTTAGAGTCCCAATGCAGGATTGGCGGCAGGAAGGAAGTAGGGACCGTTCGTTGTAGGCCTGCTGTGATCATGATGAACAGCCTAGCCACATACCAATGCGGAAAGCCTAGAGTTCGGTGACGCTATTGCTGGAACCGACAACCACGCACTGGGAGTGGAGAGATGGCGAGAGTAGCTTGTACCCACGTGGCCGGTGTGCCTGGATAAGAGTGGAGTACTGTGCTCTCGGGTGGCGCAGGACCGGTTCCGGGATAGCAAAGCCGTGACGACGGGTTGGTATATGTATGCCGGCGTGCTGCATATGCAGTGTGGTTAGAATCCCCAGCTGGGTACTTTCTGGATTCGAATCGACGTGCTCCTCGGTTATGGAGACTTGATCCTCACACTCTACACCGAAAAGTGGTTCTCAACTAGGTTATCTGAATGAATAAAGTAATTGAAAGAATGATGATACATGAGTCTGAATATTGGAGCTATAAATATGATTATAATAATGACAAAATAAAATATGGAACAGGATAGATTGCTTTTCTGCAAACTCCTCATCCTCTGCTAGCCTTACCCATAGCCTTGCATTCCTGAGTCTCATTTTACACCCTTAGTCGGGTAAGTCTTGCGGAGTACCCCAAGTACTCAGGGTTTGTTAACCCCGTTGCAGGAGGACCGCAGTCGGAGATCTGTCTTGCTCCATGTTGCGTGACCGTGGTCGAGGAAGAAAGCGGCGATGAGTGAAGTGGAACCCGTGGGCAGGGTTCAAGTTATCTTATCTAGTATTGTGTAACTATTCCACTGATACTGCTATGTCCTCTGGTCTGTAATAACTATATTTGAATCCTATTTGAACAACTGGTTTGTAATCTAAATGTTATGTAATCTTCCGCACTGTACTCTGATGTATTTTTATTATGAAATGTTGTAATCCTGTGATGATTCTGCAATGGTGATCCTGTCGGAGAAAAGGGCGCTAATGTAGCCCGACAGACCTGTCTAGATCATTTGGGACACGGGCCCGGCTGTCAGAAGTCGTTAGTGACAATGACAGGTGCCGGTGGGCCAGGTGATTTAGCCGGTTCTGTTACAGTTGGTACCAGAGCATTCCATTGCTAATCATTATGGATTACTTTTCAAAAATTTCAAAATGTTTTGGATCATAAAAAGTTTAACCTATTATTTTGGGTCCAAATTGCTTCTATCCTTATCTTGTTCAGTAGTTCTTGCCTTGTTCTATATTTTACCTTATGGGATTAAGGTAGCATGTGGAATAATATTATTATTAGCCCTATGTTAAAAGTTTATTTATGTATGTAGGTACCTTGCATGATTTAAATTCGTAAGTACGTACATGCATCATGATAATCACACCTGTTAATTAACTTCCTCCTTAAAGTGGGTTTTTGGGATAGTTTACCAAACCTATTCTTGCTAACCTATTATATCTTAAAATTCCACTTACCTTCTCCAGATGGCCCGTTGCAAGCTCACAGCACGCAAGATGACCGGACCACGTGGCGTTCCACGCCACCAGTTGGCGCCACGCGCTGGCGAGGGCGGAGCTTCTGGGAGTCGCTCACCTCGTCGCAGCAGCGAGGAGCTTGAGGCTGAGGTTGGAAGGCTGCAGGATCTAGTCAGGCAGTGGGAGGAAGAATACAGAGTGGCACGTCTCAACCACTACCGTGACGTGAGGACCAATCGAGATCTGCGTCGAGAGATCGATCGCCTGACCAAGCAGAGGGATGAAGCTTGGGATCGTGAGGAGACGATCATGGACAGGATGCTCGAGGCGGAGCAGCGTGTTGGTCAGCTTGAGCTCTACAACAACGTCTTGCACGAGGAGGTGCATGAGCTCTATGGTGAGCTCCACCCTATTCCTGCACCGCAGGAGGAGGATCCTGAGTTGGGAATTGTCCTCGGTCAGGAGGATGAGGACGTGGAGGATGTTGACGTGGAGGTCGAGCCGGTCGAGGTCGTCGAGGCAGATGCCGAGGAGGACTTCGAGGAGATCGACGAGGACAGTGACGCTTCTGGCGCGTCTGGGATCGATGAGGACTAGGCCGGTGTGGCCTAGAGTTGTCAGCTAGATGTTCTCTTTTGTCTGTAATATAGGTGCTTACCTAGAAAACCTTAGTTATGGGTTGTGGGTCTTGTCTGGGTGCAAGCCATGTTGTGTGAACTTTGTATTGTTGCTGTGTGCTGCTATGTTTGCTCAACTAATGTAAGACTCAAGTTGGGTTTGCTTATTAACAGATGGGAGACAACTCTGATAATGCAACTGGTGTTCCCCAACCACCTCAGTTTCCACCCACTCTGGCAGAGGCCATCGCTGCATTGACCAATGTTGCAGCGCTGCTAGCTCAGAATCAGCAAGATCGTGGTGGACGTCGTGGCCGCCGTGATAATGAGGATACCACCTATGTTGACTTCACTGACACCCGCCCACCGGTGTTCACTAAGGCTGATGAACCCTTAGAAGCCGATGATTGGCTCCGTACCATGGAGCAGAAGTTTAGCTTGATTCACTGTACCGAGGTCCAGAAACCTCTGTTTGCAGCTCAGCAGCTTCGTGGCCCAGCGACTACTTGGTATGCCAACCTGTTGGCTGCGCAGAATGCTGGACATCAACTTACCTGGCAAGAGTTCCGTGACGCCTTTCGTGCTCATTACATCCCTGCGGGTGTGATGAAATTGAAGCTGGATCAGTTTCTGGCACTGAAGCAGAATGAGTCCACTGTCGCTCAGTATCTTGGGCAGTTCAACCACTTGGCACAGTATGCACCTGAGCATACCAACACTGATTCTAAGAGGAGAGCCTGCTTTGTCAGAGGTCTGAATTTCAAGATTCAACGCAGTCTGTCTAACAACCTCAAGTGCACTTTTCATGAGGCAGTGGATAGTGCAATAGCTTTTGAGGAAAGCGACCGTCAGCTCCAAGAGGAGAAGAAGAAGAGCAAAAGGTCTAGCTCTTCTGGCAGTCAGAAACGCCAGAAAGTTATCTATCATCCTACCCACCATAACCGTCCGTCATATCCCCATCAGCAGGTAGTTGTGCGCACTGCCGCTACCTCTCATACCTCTAATCAGCAAAACACCACTCAGCCGAATGCCCCTGGCGTTCGTATCAACACTCCACAGACCAACTATAATCACCCATGCTACAACTGTGGAAAGGTGGGACACTGGGCCCGTGATTGCCCTTTTCCGAAGCAGAACAACCAGAATGTGCAGAGAAGTCCTGGTGTTCCGCAACAGCAAGTTCAGCACCGTGGTCACCAGCAGCATGCTCAGAAGGGCAAGATTGTCAAGAAGGCAGGTCGGGTTTATTACACTCAGATTGAAGATATTCCTGCTGGAGAACCCGTCATGATGGGTAAGTTTCTCGTTGCTAGTCATTCTGCCGTTCTGCTATTTGATTCTGGTGCATCTCATTCGTTCATCAACCGTACATTTGTGGTTAAGCATGATATATCTATTGGGGAGATAAAGAAAGATTTCCTTATACATTCGCCCGGGGGGCGTATAACTACTAAAGAGGTAGTTCAGGGAGTACCTATAGAGCTGGGAGGGCATAAATTCCCAACCACAATGATAGTACTTAAGGATCAGGATATAGATGTGATATTAGGTATGAATTGGATGTATCAGCACAAGGCCTTGATTGATGTGTTGAATAGAACCATAAGAGTGAACATACCTAATAGTCAAACTCAACTTCTTATCCAACTTCCATTGCCCGTAAGAAAGATTGAAAATACCGTGCAAAGGTTGTGTGCCACCGCAGTTGAAGAAGTATTGAAGATTCCAGTGGTCTGCGAATTTCCAGACGTATTTCCTGATGAGTTGCCTGGTTTGCCACCTGATCGAGATGTGGAATTTGCTATTGAGCTAAAACCTGGAACCGCACCTATATCTCGTAGAGCCTACAGAATGCCTCCCAAGGAATTGGCAGAGCTTAAAGTGCAGCTACAAGATTTGCTAGATAAGGGTTTCATCAGACCCAGCTCATCTCCTTGGGGTTGTCCTGCCATCTTTGTCAAGAAGAAAGACAAATCCCTCCGACTCAGTATTGATTACCGTCCACTCAATGAGGTCACCATCAAAAACAAATATCCTTTACCCCGTATTGACCTACTCTTTGACCAGCTGGCTGGAGCTAAGGTGTTTTCCAAGATTGACCTTAGGTCTGGCTACCACCAAATAAAGATCCGTCCCGAAGACATCCCAAAAACAGCTTTCACCACTAGATATGGCCTATATGAATACCTCGTCATGTCTTTTGGCCTAACCAATGCACCCGCCTATTTCATGTACCTCATGAATTCCGTCTTCATGCCTGAGCTCGACAAATTTGTTGTCGTATTCATTGATGACATCCTGATCTATTCTAAAACACCCGAAGAACATGCCAACCACCTCCGTATCGTCTTGAACCGTTTAAGAGAACATCAACTCTATGCCAAATTCAGCAAATGTGAGTTCTGGTTGGACCGAGTTCCATTTCTTGGGCATATCCTGACAGCGGAAGGTGTGTCCGTAGATCCAAGTAAGGTGGAAGAAATCTTGAACTGGAAACCACCAACCACTGTGCACCAGGTTCGCAGTTTCATGGGAATGGCGGGATATTACCGCCGATTCATTCCGGATTTCTCAAGAATAGCTAAGCCTATAACCAACCTATTGAAGACTCAGGTCAAGTTTGTCTGGTCGCCAGAATGCGAGACAGCGTTTCAAACCTTGAAGAGATGTTTGACCACTGCACCAGTCCTTGCTCAGCCAGATATTGAAAAGCCGTTTGATGTGTACTGCGATGCGTCGGGTACTGGCCTTGGTTGTGTTTTGATGCAAGAGGGCCGAGTCATTGCTTATGCTTCACGACAACTCCGGCCTCATGAAGAGAATTATCCCACTCATGATCTTGAATTGGCAGCTGTGGTTCATGCATTGAAGATCTGGCGTCACTACTTGTTAGGCAGCACATGCAATGTCTACACTGATCATAAAATCCTGAAATACATCTTTACACAAGAAGAATTAAATATGAGGCAACGAAGATGGCTTGAGTTGATAAAAGATTATGATATTGAAGTGCACTACCATCCTGGTAAAGCTAATGTGGTTGCCGACGCACTCAGTCGGAAGGCTCATTGTAATTGCTTGACTGTGAAGCCATATGATCTGTCGTTGTGTTACGGGTTAGAAAAATTGGGCATAGAAATAGTCCCTCAAGGTAGTTGGAACAATATCAGCATCAAACCCTCCATCCGTGATGAAATCGTGGCTGCTCAGAAAAATAGTAAAGGTATCAGGCACATCAAAGAGAAAATCCAAGTAGGGAAAGCAGATTGTTTCAGAATTGATGATGAAGGGATTGTATGGTTCAAGAATCGGCTTGTAGTTCCAAAAATTCCAGAGTTACGTGGCAAGATTCTTGACGAACCTCATTTGACAAGATACTCTATTCATCCGGGAAGCAACAAAATGTACCAGGATTTGAAACAGAAGTTTTGGTGGACTAAGATGAAGATCGAGATTGCTCAGTATGTAGCAAAATGCGACACTTGTCAGAAAGTAAAAGCTGTACACATGAAGCCTGGTGGAGAGCTGCAACCATTACCTATTCCTGCATGGAAATGGGAAGACATCAGCATGGATTTCATTATGGGTCTCCCAACAACCTCTAGGGGTTTCAATTCCATCTGGGTTGTTGTGGACCGCCTCACTAAACAAGCTCATTTCTTACCTGTCAAGAAAATGTACAGGGCTCCGCACTACGCCAAGCTATACATAGAAAATCTGATGAAGCTACATGGAGTGCCCAAGACCATTGTCTCTGACCGAGGTACTCAGTTCATATCCCAATTTTGGAGATCCTTTCATAAATCATTGGGTACAAAACTCCTGCATAGCACAGCCTATCATCCTCAGACTGACGGACAGACAGAGAGAATAAATCAGATACTTGAAGACATGTTAAGAGCCTGTGCACTCAATTACCCTGAGAAATGGGACGAGTGTTTGGCATTGGCCGAATTCTCGTACAACAACAGTTACCAAGAAAGTATAAAAATGGCTCCGTTTGAGGCAGTATATGGCCGCAGGTGTCGTACTCCATTGAATTGGTCCGAGCCTGGAGAAAGATGGTTCTATGGAGTTGACTTGGTCAATGAAGCCGAAGAGAAGGTTCGACTGATACAGGAAAATTTGAAAGTGGCACAGTCACGACAGAAAAGTTATGCCGATCAGCGGCGCAGACCTTTGACATTTCAGGTTGGAGACTATGTATACTTGAAAGTTTCGCCTATGAAAGGAGTTAACCGTTTTGGAGTCAAAGGCAAGTTAGCCCCGCGTTATATTGGACCGTTCTTAATCATAGGACGCGTGGGAAAGGTAGCTTACAAGCTTGAATTGCCAGAACATCTCTCGGAAGTACACAATGTGTTTCATGTTTCTCAGTTGAAGAAGTGTCTCCGAGTACCTGGACAAGTCATCAATGTTGAAGGAGTAGCACTTGAACCTGAATTGACATACTCGGAGCAGCCAGTACGAGTTTTGGATATAAAGGACCGTGTTACCCGAAGGACCACAACCAGATGGTACAAGATCCAATGGAGTGATCATTCTGAAGATGAAGCTACCTGGGAATCTGAAGATTTCTTGGCAGAAAACTTCCCTGAGTTCTTTGCTACCTTGTAAAATGTAACCCTGTCTTTTAATGCGTAGGTTTTCCCCTTGTCTCTTGTTTAAGCATGAACTGGTTGTTGTTAGCTCTTTTTCCTATGCCTTGTTCCAATCTTGGTTATGTACCTAATCTCGGGACGAGATTTCTTTTAGGGGGGAAGGCTGTAATACCCCGGGTATTACGGATTTAATTAATCTGCCATGTCATCATATTTAAATTAATCATTTGCATATGATTGTGATTAGGTCCCTAGAGTGATTTGAATTTAATTAGCATTTGTTTGTAAAATTAAATTCCCAAATAAAGGTTTAAAAACTTACTTCATTTAGGACTAAAACCTAATTCAAAATCTAAAAGGAATTTTGAGATAGTCCCTTAATAAAAGTTTTAGATCTTTTAAAATGGAACAACTTTTATTTTTGGAGATTTCAAAGTTCTGTGGTGGAAATTCAAATTTATTTCAAAACAATGATTTAAAACTTAGTTTTGGATTGGCATTTCAAAAATTATTTGGAATCTGGCAAAACTTCCTAAATAGAAGTTGTAAAGCTCATTGAGTAGAACAACTTTTATTTTGGCAATTTTTCAAGTTGTTGAGAAAATTTAAAAGTAATTTTAAAAATACAGTTTAAAATTCAAAACTCTAGTTTACCCCTTTTTCTGTAGTTTCAAAAATATTTCGAATTTGGATTTAGTTCCAAAAGCAAAGTTGTTCAGAATTTCAAACCCTACAACTTTTGTTTTTACAGTTTTTCATGTTTGTATGCAAAATCAGTCGAATTTGGTCAAAAACCGACAGCCCCTAGGGATCTATGCTACAGTACTCCGCCCCCTCGCTCTGTTCACGAACAGCACCGGCAGCCGCCGTGTCGCGCGCGGGCGCGCGGCGAGCCGTGCCGGCCGGGATCGTGCCCCCGCGACCTCGGCAGATACGGGCGCGCGTGCGCCGCGTCGTGCCGCGCCTGTCCCCGCCCGTTGCCCCTCCAAAAGGGCAAAGACCACCCCTCTCCACGCCATTTTTCCTTCTCCCGGTCGCCATCGCCACCTCTCGGTTCTCGGCCGAATACGCCGCGCTCCGTCCGTCACCACCCTCTCCATCTTGCAGACAGCTAGCTAGCTTCCTTGCGCATCGCCTGCGACCGTCGGTGGGAGCTGTAGAGCTTCGTAACCACCGGAACACCGGTGTCTCCTTCGCGGGCGGGCAGAGCGCCGCCGCGAGCTCCGCCGTCGTCTCGAGCTAGTCTGGGTAAGCTCTGGGCCTCGGATTGTTGCGCAACGTGATCTCCGTGACCCCTTGAATCTTACGCGTGCGTCGGCGTACTCTCTGGTTCCCTAGGTTCGCCGGAACGCGTGTTCGCCGTTGTGCCGAGCCGCCGGGATCCGCCGCCGTCGCCAAGTCGCCTTCTCCGAACCACCTCCGTCTCCACCGACCCGTCGGCCAGCTTCGTGGTGAGCCCCAGATGCTCGCGCACCTTTTCCCCCTCTCTTTACCGGCTTGTGCTCGCCGGCGACGTGCTCGCTGCCGCCACCGAGCCGCCGCGTCCGTGTCTCCAGGTGCTGTGCGCCTCGGATCTCGTCGTGTCTTAGCTTGGTAGACTCGCCTTGGAGTGTAGAGTCCGTCAGTGCCCTCGGCTTCGTCCCTCGGCTCACCGTCGGCGAGCTAGGGGCGGCGGACCGCCGGCGCTCTCGCCTCTGTAGAAACAGAGGAGAGGCCAGGGGCCTCGGGTTAGAAGATAGGTCTTTCCAGGGGGTTAAGTGCAAATCCCGTGACTCATGTGAATAGTGTAGATCGGACCGTGGGTTGATTTCCGATTTCCCCAAGGTCTCTTTTGCTAAAACGCCGGCGCCGGGTGCGGGCAGGCCGAATGGGCCGGCTCGCTTGGTCATGGGCCGTAGTGGGCTGGTTTGGTCTTTTCTTTTTCCAGTGAATTTCAAAATGCTTTTCATTTATATATTCATATGAATAGTACTGAAGTTTATTTATTTCATATGAATTAATCTGTTGAATGGGAAAATGTGAGAATAATTGTGTATGCTCTCTGAAGTATGTAGTATTTGTTAAAAATATAATATAGGGTGTTCCAGTGCCTTTAATCTGCTGTATAAATCAGTGAAGTAATTAATAAATGCAAGTTTGTGTAATTTTAATTAATTATCTGTAAATCCAAAAATCATGAAATTTATTGTGGCTCTGTTTGGTGATAAAACCTAGCTGTTGGTAAAGTTTGGTTGCAATTGAAGTTAGTTTGGTCAATTAATAAATATATGTGAAACTAGGGATTAATAAAGTAAATAGAAAAATGAATTTAGGTTTGTTGTGTGAAATTTTGGGTTGAATGAAGACCAAGGATCTTTCGCTGTGTGATCCTTGGCAATTTGAGAACTTAGTGCTTGGTAGTAGTCATAAAGCTGTGTAGCGGCTTTCTGTGACCGTTAAAAAGGTCAATAAAACAAAAGTAGGAAACATTACTTTTACCTTCCGTAGATTGTTTACAACTTTACCGTGAAGGAAAGTTGTACTCAAGGTATTAATGGTTTACTTCCAAGCATTTCATTTGTTGCCCTCATGCCACGCTAAGCATACATCATTGCATACGTGTAGTGCCCGTTCCCGAGGGGGTCCAGGTCGAGACTACTACTGAGGAGGCCACTCCAGAAGTCATCCAAGGATTCGACATCTGCGGGACTGATCCCGACCCGACGCTGTACACGATCCAAGGCAAGCCCCGGTGCATTCAGCCCCTCTATTACAAAATATTTATAATTCGAGTTAATCTACTGCATTAGGTTGATAGGAGTTGATTGTCACCTATCCAGATGCATTGTCTCAAATAAATACCCTGAAACCTGATTTAAATAAAATGGTTTGAGAAATGCTTAGGCATGCTTAATGAACTTAGCTTTGCGTAAAAGAAAAACTATTTTCTGTGCCATGATTATACTTATACTTTGATTGGTGAAGAACTGGTTATCCGTTGGTCGATGTGTATTTGGGTTGGAGTCCCAATGCACGGTCACTTTCGGAATAGTTTGGAACTGGTTGATGTCTTTGGAAACGTGTTTCGTTGGGTGGCCAGCTCATGGGGCGGCGTTCCCTATGTCTCACTCACCCGACAGGCACGATAATAAAAACTGTCGGGTAGTCTTGTACTTGGGTTAGAGTCCCAATGCAGGATTGGCGGCAGGAAGGAAGTAGGGACCGTTCGTTGTAGGCCTGCTGTGATCATGATGAACAGCCTAGCCACATACCAATGCGGAAAGCCTAGAGTTCGGTGACGCTATTGCTGGAACCGACAACCACGCACTGGGAGTGGAGAGATGGCGAGAGTAGCTTGTACCCACGTGGCCGGTGTGCCTGGATAAGAGTGGAGTACTGTGCTCTCGGGTGGCGCAGGACCGGTTCCGGGATAGCAAAGCCGTGACGACGGGTTGGTATATGTATGCCGGCGTGCTGCATATGCAGTGTGGTTAGAATCCCCAGCTGGGTACTTTCTGGATTCGAATCGACGTGCTCCTCGGTTATGGAGACTTGATCCTCACACTCTACACCGAAAAGTGGTTCTCAACTAGGTTATCTGAATGAATAAAGTAATTGAAAGAATGATGATACATGAGTCTGAATATTGGAGCTATAAATATGATTATAATAATGACAAAATAAAATATGGAACAGGATAGATTGCTTTTCTGCAAACTCCTCATCCTCTGCTAGCCTTACCCATAGCCTTGCATTCCTGAGTCTCATTTTACACCCTTAGTCGGGTAAGTCTTGCGGAGTACCCCAAGTACTCAGGGTTTGTTAACCCCGTTGCAGGAGGACCGCAGTCGGAGATCTGTCTTGCTCCATGTTGCGTGACCGTGGTCGAGGAAGAAAGCGGCGATGAGTGAAGTGGAACCCGTGGGCAGGGTTCAAGTTATCTTATCTAGTATTGTGTAACTATTCCACTGATACTGCTATGTCCTCTGGTCTGTAATAACTATATTTGAATCCTATTTGAACAACTGGTTTGTAATCTAAATGTTATGTAATCTTCCGCACTGTACTCTGATGTATTTTTATTATGAAATGTTGTAATCCTGTGATGATTCTGCAATGGTGATCCTGTCGGAGAAAAGGGCGCTAATGTAGCCCGACAGACCTGTCTAGATCATTTGGGACACGGGCCCGGCTGTCAGAAGTCGTTAGTGACAATGACAGGTGCCGGTGGGCCAGGTGATTTAGCCGGTTCTGTTACAACACATTTAGATCAAATTATTTGAAACATTGGATCAGGACAAGAAAATGTGTCTCAAGGTTAATACAAATAACAAAGAGAAGATAAGTTCAATTTAGTTTGGCAGCACATTAAGATCGCTCACCTGTTTAGTTTATCCCACAACACCGCATCAGTATACTTCAGTACCACTGGAAAATCAAATGCGTTAATTTTTATACCACTGAGTTGCATCGGAACGCTTTTACTACAAATACTTCGAACAGATTTGATCATTAGCTGAGTTTTTCTTTAGAAAAAAAAATCTATTTAGCAAAAAGAAAATTGGGTCATGAATCACGACTCATCATACACTTAAATGACAATTTTAGGTAATTCATTCTGATTAGTGTTTTAAAAGGTTAAAAAATAAAAAGGTATCTTTAAGATTGCCATTCTATACCAAACTACGTGTATCTAGAGAAAATACACTAAAACAATAGTGGGCAGCAGAACTGATGAAATATTGTCAGGAATCAACTATACATGAAGCAGTGTTCCTCCATGGAGCCTTTAATTGATTGCTTTATACAATCATATACTGCAAGGAGTATAACTTAGCTACAGTAAACTAAACATTAAAAAAAATTACAGGGAGGAGAATATCGGAACACCAGGTATGGTGGCACCTGAGTCTACAATGAAGATGTTACCAGTCACATATGACGATGCTTCATGGATCAGGAAACGGACCAGCGATGTCAATGCAGGATCAGTAGCTCCATGCTCCTTAAGCGGCACTATCTTTGAAGCAACGGTGCTCAACCACCGCTTTTGAAACAGAGGAGCGGTTATCTCTGATTTGAAAAGTCCAGGCGCAATCGAGTTCACTCTGATGCCATACGCGCCCAATTCCAAAGCCATAATCTGCGAAAACATAATCAAAATGGTTTATCATGAACCCAGGTGTGAAACAAACGTTTGAATTTGATGAGGAATAATAGTGCTACCTTGGTGGCATAATGCACAGCAGCCTTTGAGGATGCATATCCAGTGGAGCCAGGCAGATGGCCGCGGTTAAGACCAGCAATAGAGGTGATGTTAACCACTGAACCATTTAGCTTGGCATCCCGCATGCGTCGACAGACATGTTTGGCCACGAGCCATGATCCGGTAAGGTTAGTCTTGATGACTCTGTCCCACTCATCCTCAGGCCAATCTAATGGAGAATGCACTGCACCTGAGGTATAATAAACAACAAACACAGATGTTATCATACACTCAAGCCAATACGTTCTTGGTTCGCTAGCGAAATGGGATTACACATCTGGGCTGGTTCGGTGCATATTTTCATTTGGCTGTTACTAGATCCCTAAATGAAACATATCTGAGCACAAATTCATGGATACTCAACTCCTACAGTCCTACCTCGGATGCCGGCGTTGTTGATCAAGGCGTCGATGCGGCCAAAGGCGTCCCAGGCCCTCTGCACCGCGGCCTCCAGGACCGAGCCACCGGCGGCGACGTCGAGCTCCACGGCCACCGCGCGGAGGCCTTGGGGGGCAGCGGAGGCGTTGATCTCGTCGCAGAGCGAGCGGAGCCGGTCGGCGCGGCGAGCGGCGGCGACGACGCGGCAGCCGGCGCGCGCCAGGTCGAGGCAGAAGTCGCGGCCGATGCCGGAGGAGGCGCCCGTCACCAGCACCACCTGCCCCTCCAGCCTGCTCCACGGCGGCGGCATCGCTGCTGCGCTCTCGCGGGAGCAGGAAGGAGATTTCAGCACCCTGTGACGGTGACTGGTGCTAGTGAATTTGGATAACGTTTGGTTTGGAAGCAGGTAACCTAAAGAGTAATGGAAATAGCTGACGGGGGACTGGCGAGGGGACCACTGATTCCTTGATTTGGTTTGTTTTTTTGTTCGTGGAGGCAGCGGCGTAATTAGAAAAGCCTCGGGCACAGGCAGTATCAGCATTGACTGGAGCGTCATCCGATGTCACGGTAGCTCTTAACGGACTGGGCCTAACCGAACACATTTATCACGGACCAATTCCCTCGGTAATCAAATTGCGTTACATTTCCCCGAACCAAACGCCTCCTTGGTGGGACACGTCTCATTGCCTTTGGTCGTGATAAACATGTTAAACAGAAGGGAGAATTAGGTATTTGGTCTAAAAAAAACTATGTTTAGCCATTTGGTCTTCTTTCTTTCGAATTTAGATGTATGACTTCTAGTGAAGATTTTCTTACTTTTATGGCCTTCCATCCAATTTGTTGACTTAAAGTGTTAAGTCAGAGGTTAAAAGACCATTTTACCTCTAGCTAAAAAATTAAAAAACAAAGCTATTTATTTATTGTATATTTTGAGTTTATAATAATATATATCCTCAACACCAGAAGGCCTTCGCCTGGCTTGTGGATGAAGAGTTCAAAGAAATCATTCAGATAGAGCTTTGAGACGTGGACGCCTCAGGCGAAGTAGCCCGGTAAGGTCCAGTGCTTTGTTCTGACCATCATTGTACATGGGTGAGTCACTCTGCAATCTCACCTCTGTTGTGTCACTGCTGGAATCTCCACTGCCGCATGAACAACCAGAGTCACACGCTTGCCCCTGATCAACACTCCTTTATTTTACTTGAGCCCATTTTGGCGTAGTCCATGGAATGGATCACCTGCCCATCAAACACTTCTGGACCTTTGCCTGTTGGGAATGTGGTGCTAGTGTCGTCAATGTCAGTAAAGAAAGCACAGCAGACAGATGATCGACAGCAGAAGGCCTTCGCCTGGCTTGAAACTCTGTTTTTTTTATTTTTTCAGGTAGGAATAAAATGGTCTTTTAACCCCTGACTTAACACCGTTAAGTCAACAAACTGGACGGAAGGCCATATAGCTTAGAAAAATTTCACTGGAGACCATACACCCAAATTCGGAAGAAAAAAAGACCAAATACCTAAACACTGTTTTTTCAAGGCCAAATACCTAATTCTCTCTAAACAGAATGTAGGACAAAATTATTTGGTGACCACTAACAACGCACAAATTTCAGTTTCTTTTCTGATTTAAGGATACTGTAGGTCTACCCAAATAGTAATCGATATGTACAGTGAAGTGTATAAAGCGTATTCTGGATTGAAATACAGATTGGAACGCAAGCTGTTCTTTTAATGGACAAATGCTACTTGTTGACACATCGTATACTCTTTTTTCCTACTCCGGCCATGTTCGTTTCCTTGAAACAAATTCTGTTTGTTGTGAGAAAAACATTGTTCTATGGCTAAAAAAAAACAAAATCCGTATGTTCCAAATTAATAGGATCTTTTGGAAGATATGAGCTTCTTCAGATAACATAACATGAGATAACATGGACAAATCCTCCTCTTCCTCTGAATGACCAGTATCAGCGTTTTCAGGGTCACTTGTACACATCAACCTAAACTGAACCAACAAATCAGATTTGACGTGCATGTCAGGAGGCCATCCAGAAACCTGCAACGTTACTAACGCTGGCAAGTGGCAATGGCTACAGCAAAAACCTTGATGCCACACTTCCTTGGCAACAACTGGAGTGATAAATATAGAAGGTACATGGGAAGTCATCATGACAGGTTCGACGTGCCACTGTCCATGGCGTCTAAATTCAACTCTTCATCTGAGTCGATCACGTCTTCAAAGTCATAGAACGGATGTGCCTGCATTTGGAAATAAAAGTTAAAAGATATCAGTTGATTTGTTTTCCCACTCCAGAGTGATTATTTCATACTAAGAAATAATAACTCAAGTCTACATCACAAAATCAGGTACTCTGGAGTATATTATTAAGGATTGAGTCACATACCGCAGGTCGAGGCTTTACAGCTTCAAAGCTATGGAAAACAGGGGTAGCAAAATCAGGTGGGTTAAGGACAATATATGCTCCACGGTTGTTGTACCGCTCCTCTGAAGCCTATATCAGGTCCACAAACAAAATAGTTAGCACCATATTATCGCCATAATAATATGCAAAAGATACAAAAAAGCAGAACTTATATATTATTCACAAAGATTTAGAAGCTGAATAAATCTCTTACAGAACTTGCAACAAAAATCCAAGAACGGATTCAATATCGAAGACAAACAGCAAAAAAAAAAGTATCACCTGAAACTGTGGGTAGTCTGGTGCACTGAAGAGAGTAATTAGTTTGCCACATTCTACTTCATGATCAATTGTATATCCTTTATCCATTCCTAAGAGATCATTCCGCTTGTCTCTTGCGTCTGGACCTTCATGTGACCTGATGATTAGCTTTGTTGAAAGAAAAGATGAAGTAAGCATGTGAACTTAAAACAAATATAGTTCTACCATGATGCTAACTTATTATGGAGCTAAATGTTCAACGGACTACAAGACAAAACATACCATACCACCTGACCAGGTTCAAAGATTACCATTGATACTAAGCCATATCATAGAACACTAACACGGAAGAAATTAGAATTATGTAACTCAATTCAAGGATGCTAATAAGTAGTATCTCACATTCCCTGCATCCACATATTAGGTGACATCTATACCAACAGAACAATTTTCAAAAAGAGAATTACTGGGATGTTACTGCATGCTTGTCGCCTGAAGCCACTAAGGATTTAATCATCAATTCACCAACTCGGCAACCACACAGTTCAATCAATTAGATATTCTAAAAAGCACGGGTCACTTACAGACTAGGCTGGGGATATACACATGCAAATCAGCCTATAATGCCTTCTTTGTGGGCAACCATCATATTTGCACCATGAAATAGAAATTCAGAAATAGTGAGCTCTCCTAGTTGCAAAGTTTTCATATGATTTGGTTGTTCTTAAGCGATATTGGACAGCTGATAGGTTGGCAAAAGGAGGTCTCATCCTCCATGCTGTCCGCTTTGTGGCGAAGTCGATGAGACCATGCAATACATTCTTAACTCAGTTTCTTTTTTAAAAAACAAAGGCAGGAGCTCTGCCGCTCAATTAAGACGAAAGAGTTTTTATATACAAGAAGGTTAGCCAATCAAGATACCAAAAGGCACCCGAAATGATAAACCCCCACGCAATGCGGCTGAGCACAAACACAATACACTGCCATAGGTCATCGTTGCCGAGCACGGAAGCCAAGCTGCCACCAGCTCCGACTTCCCATGACAGGCCACCCACTAGTCATTAATCAACCCTGACAGGTCCGAAGCTAAAGGCAGCCACTGGTCATCGTTGCCAAGCTCAAACACTGAAGAGCAGCTCTGACTTCCAACCGCGAACCCTCGCACTGCATCAAAACTGCGAGGAAAATCCAAATGCGACGCCTTCACGAAGGGAGCGACACCAATGGTGCCACCGTCGCACGTCCAAGGTGGACTGTGTTTTCACCCTTGGAAGACATGCTAGAGGGAAACACGACGCCCTCAACAGGGGAAACGGCGCCAAAAGACGTCGCAGTCGCAAAAGCTTTCGCCCACGAACCCTCTAGCACACACGTCGGGTCATGAATCCAAACCTCCTGCCAGCCTTCACTATCATCGCCGTTGTCCCGCCACCCCACCAAAGCCCCATCCGAGGGGCATCGACACACCAGCTGCACGCAGCAGCCGCTTAGCTGCATCGGTCGCCACCCACTCCGACCTTGCCACGCAGAGCCGGACCCTGTCTCCGCCGCTTGAGTCACATTGCTGCACGCCAAGGCCGCTGCTGACCTTCGTCGTCGACTCTGATACCTGCCAAAGTCGCTGCCGACAACGTGCCAGCAGCCACATGACGCGTGCCCTCACCATCACGGGCGCCGCCCCCTGCTCAAGGGGCGCCAGATCCGGATGCCGCCGAACCTAGCGCCCCCTACCAACGCCGCTGCCTCTGTCTTGACCACCACCACAGGCATCTAAGATGGCCCATGCCCCAGGCCGACACCAAGGCTGCACAGGAGCAACCCCGGCCACAACCAGGACCCAAAGAAGGACCGGCCGCCGCTTCAGTAGCCAAGGCAGTGAGGGGAGGGACAGGCAGAGGAGAGAGAGCACCGCCATCCGGTGCCTGCACGAACCCCAGCCACCACTGCTAAAGCCACAGCCTGCCCAAGCCCGGCTGCAGCAGTCCTGGGCAGCCACTGCCGGCATAAACACAGGCCTGGGCAATAAGATCTGTTCTAGAAGTTGTTGGATAATAATCCTATTATAAGCATTGAATAATCCTCTTTCAATACCCATCGGATTTTAGCAAATCCTACCCTTTCCATATGGATCTAAATGTTAAAAACTCTCCCCCAGTTCCTTAAAATTTGGATTTGGATCTGATCACAGTGTGATCAGATATGAAAATTATCCATCCCACTTTCACCCCCTAGCTAGGAGAACCAGAATGCCAGCTAACTGACCAAGTTCAAATATGTCAATAAATACTCAGCAAGCCATCATTGAGCACCAACACAGGAGCTATTAGCACCATGTAATGAATTCAAGTATGTTAATAATTTTCTCACATTCAAAGCATCCACATATTAGGTTATATATATGTACTAATACAGCAATTTTCAAAAAGTGAAACGCTGGGATGTTGCTGCATACTCATCGCTTGAAGCTAGCAAGGAGTTCTACAATACTCAAGTAACCATCCACAGTTAAGTCAATTGAATATTCTCACAGTTAGTACGAATTGCGTAAATGGAGAGAATCCACTGAGAACCAAAAGAAAAAAACCAGGCCACGCAGTATAGTCTTGATAATCATCATTCCTCATGCTACAACATATCTATGTGCTGAACCAAAAAAAGGGCAAGATTTTCGACAACAGATACTTAGAGACAACCATCAAATATACACATTGATCATTTGACTTACAGAGAACATGAGGTACTAAATATTCAAAACGTCTAGTTTGATGACAACTAGCTTTTTTTAAACCAAAGTGCCAAGTATAATAGTACAATAAGAGCATCTCCAAGAGAGGCTAAATCATTTTGCAAAGCCAAATATAGCTAATAAAAGGAGAAAATCATCTCCAACAGATGTGCTATATGATTTGCTAAAATAGCAAGCTAGCCATCCCTTATTTTTTGCTAGCCATATAAAGCAAACGCTGGAGGCTGGCTATCTGGAGAAAGCGACGCATGCAGGCCAGCAGGTGGAGGTCCGAGAGCCTCCAAGAGCAGGTGGTAAAGGGCTGGTAGTTGGGTGACATGGCATCTTTTCAATATAGCAAGTGGAAAATAGCAAGACTCTTATATAGATCTCTTGATTTTTTATGGGATTTCTATTTTACATAATGGCTAAATCTTACAATTTAGAAAATAATTTTACCTAGTCTCTTGGAGATGCTCTAAGAGGTTACTAATTATAGCTCTGTAATCCAAACAAGCAAAACACTTTCTTAAGATGAAATTTGTAAATAATTTTAAAGTTCACACAGTAATATAAAATGCAAGCATTTAGGTACTAAACAGGCACCCTAACACTTCATTATCACTAGACATTAGTTGGTAAGTACGAAATAATTCTACTGATAAAAAAATTGAAATATAACAGGAAGCGGAATAAATAAAACAAAACGAACCTTCAAATGATTTGTCCGCAGAAACTGCTGAGTGATATCAGGACCCCAAAGCAAACCAATGCCTCGTTCTTTATTCGGTGAAAGACCCATCTCCAAGGAAGGGTCAGACCAAAGCACATCCCCGGGGATCAAATTTGCGCCTTCCCAAGGAGGGTCAAGAACAGTTCTCCTTGCTTTCAATAACTCATCCAATGATCCAAGTTTCATGGAAGTCAGATCAACAGTAAAATTCGCCTTATATTTGTGACCCTTCTTTCCCTTTTTTGATCTCTTTGATGGCACTACAATCGTTCCACGGAAGACACCTCCGTGTGCGGTGTACACGCTTCCTGCTATTATTGTCGCTAGAGGAAGGTCCTCAAAACATCTTAAAAACTTCCGATAAACTTGAGGGCCCTCATCTTTGTATTTAGTCATTACCTCCTTCTCGAAACCGTATACTGACGTGCAGTACTTGGATTCGTGGTTTCCCCGGAGAAGGAACACACAATTCGGGAGTAGCACCTGAAAGAAAACAAGAACCATTAATTAGCAACCATTTATGTTTGACACTGTTTGATGGTTGACCTGAGAGTTTTTATAGATCAGTTTTAGAATGCCAAAGGAGGACAAGCATGCTTGTGCGAGTTAACAGTCAATTGTTTAACTATATCATTGATGATATTTCAGCAGTTAAATGCTGAGGAAACAAGAATAAGTACTCCCAAAAAGGCAAAAATAAATAATGTGTGGATCATGAATCATAATTCTCTTGGTTTCATTTAGTTGCATATATCACAGAATTAAAAATCCAATCCAAACAAAGAGGAGACATCATTATTTGTTAAAGTCAGCACTGCCATGTTGTATGGAAAATCTATTAACTACCTTGTTATATATCGTTAATTTGGTATATCAGTCCAATCCAAACAAAGGGGATACATCAATACTCGTCAGAGCCAGCATTCCCATGAAAACACTTAAACAACTCCGGTAGTTTGCATTACCTATGTAAAATCTATTAACTCCCTTGCTATCTATCTCAATCTGCCCATAAATCTCGCAGATCCAACAAACAAAATGGAATCGAAAGGCGCACGAGGCTTAACAGCGAGGTGGAAATTCGGCGCAGCAGAATTCACCTTCCAGGCGAGGAGGAGGAGGAAGGTCTCGAGGCCCCATGCGCCGCGGTCGACGTAGTCGCCGTTGAAGACGAAGATGCGGTCCTCGGACGGGAAGCCGGCGTCGCGGAGCAGGAAGATGACGTCGTGAAGCTGGCCGTGTACGTCCCCGACGACGACGACGGCCTGGCCGGGGCGCGGGTCGACGCGGACGAGGTTGGGCTCGCGGTGCAGGATGGCGGCGGCGGCCAGGACCAGGCGCTGGACCAGCGGTTGCGGGAGCACCGAAGGGAGGCGGTCCGCGGGGAGGTGCCGCGAGCACCAGTCCAGCGTGGACGCCAGCCCTGCCACCCAGTCCCGCGTCAGCGCGCCGCCCTCGGGCCACTCGACCACCGGCGGGGCTGGGGCCGGGGCCGGGGAGGGATCCGCCGTCGCCACCGCGGCGGCGGCGACAGCGTCTGGCTGCGGCATGCCATGGGCCGGGGCCGGGGAGGGATCCGTCGCCGCGGCAGCGGCGATGGCGTCGGGCTGCGACATGGCATGGGCCAGGCTGGATGTGGTGGGGTTCTTCTGTGATTTCGTCCTGGGTTTCCTTGTGGGAGTCGCGGGTGGGGTTTGTTTGTTTGTAATTGTCTTGGGGGGAAAGGAAAGGAAACGAAACGAGGGAGGGTTCGTCGATCGTCGTCGTCCCAGTCGGCGGCGGCGGCGGCGGCTTTTGCGCCCGTGACGCGGCTGCTGCTGGTTCCAGTTGGCTGGCTCTTGTTGTAGCTGACACGGCTGCGGAAGGGAAACGTGGCCAGCGGAGAAAAAAAAAGAAAAAAAAAAGGTCGAGTGGCCACGGGGAACCTGCGCTCGCTACGCGTGTGTGACCAAAATTACTCGGATCGGCTCGGCTAGCATGGCAAGATCGTGCAGATCACCAGGATGGGACGGCCGGACCGGAGAGAACAGATGGCGAAGTTTATGTGATGACCGATCAGCTGAGTGCGTGAGCCTAAACCTCAACGCAACCTTTGGTTTCAAGCAAAATATGTCACACTTTGGCACGCTTTAAATTTAACCGAGATTGAAAGTTAGCGGCTGTTTGGTTATAGCCACGAGCTCTGCCAGGGTTCATTTTCTACCGGTTCGGTCTCACGGGTCAATGACTGAAAAAAAAAATGATAAGGTTATCCCAGCCCAGCCAAAGTATGGCAACAATTTGATAAACCTTAGTCGAAGCTTGTCAGAAAAAAACTATGGCAAGTGAGCTGGATCTGCTGGCAGGGGTGGAGACACAGGAGCACCGGTTGGAGCTGTCGGCGGGGGTCGTCCGGAATGAGTGGGCAACATCCGGTCTACTTGAAATTAAACGCTGATTTTGATTGATGTTGATTTATTATGAGAGAAAAATAATGTTTCATGGCTGTTGATTGATTTTTTTTTAAGCAAAGCAGATTGATTAAGAGAACAGGGCGTCATCAGTTGCATATGCGTCGACGCTAGCAGGGCTGCAGGGGCAACTGAGATACGGCAGGGCAGCCAATATCGCGAACATGGATGGCTAGATGCAGTTGTAGACGGTGAAAAAGAAAAGGGCTAGATACAGTTGTAGACGGTGAAAAAGAAAAGGGAAGCCAAAATCACGAACATGGATGGCTAGATCTGGCAGTCGTAGACGGTGAAAAAGAAAAGGGAAGCATGCATAATATAAGGGAAACGTCTAGAAAATTGTAGCCTCTGCGAGCACATAGGAACTAAGGACTTCCTCCCTCCATCCATTGAGACTGACTTTTTTACTTTTAAACTTCTTGTTTGATCATTCGTTTTATTTAAAAATTTTATACGAATAATAAAATGATTAAATTATTGTTAAAATATCTCTAATGATTAAATAGGCCATAATAAAATAAATAATAATTATACAAAAAATTTAAATAAGATGAAAGGTCAAACAAAATGGCATGGGTCCAAAGTGACAATCTTAATAGAATGGAGCGAATATGCCCTTGCATTGTGAGTACGTACATGTTTGATTGTTCAATCAATCGATATTTTAGCTTATTTTTCAGCCACAGGACATTGTTTTTCTCACCCAACAAATCATCATCTGTCGAAATTAACGCTTCTTTTCTAGCAAGCGAATAGGGCCATAGGAATTAAGAAATAATGCTTAAGTCTTCTTATTTAGCGTGTAACTGAATCGAGCATATAGCCTTGCGAAACGTTGAGATGTTTTAACTCTCCAAAATTATTAGAATAAATTACAATTTGAAATGAAAAGGGTACATGTGGATAATAACTATAGGCCTACAGTTTCATAAACATAACACTAACTTTTTTAAAGGTTAGATAACACGCTAAAAGAGAGATGTTCTAAATGGTAAGCAGTGTTTAGTCCAGAAAAAGCCAGCCATGTGATCTGGTACATACAGAAAATCTTTTGGTTCTGTCAAAGTTCCAAAGACACCGCAGCCGCCTTTGTTAACCATCCATGAGGTCCAATGCTCCGTCATTAGAGGTGAAAGGATAGATAAAGTTAAACACAACAAAAAAATATCCAATTGTATAGAAGATCTAAATAAAGGACGTGATTTTTTCTAAAATGATAAACTTTTATCTGTAAATACATTTCTATAATGACCCTATTTCGATGCACCAACTAAAGTTTAATTAGCTAATTTTATCTATGGTGTATCTAAACACCTCATAGCTAAAATTAGCTAAAGTTTAGCTGGATACTAAAATATACACAATTCAATTAGCTGTTTTAACCCACCTAAAACTAGTTAAAAAGTCTAAATGACTCAACTATCCCTAACTAAAGTTTAGTTAGAGCATCTAAACACACCCAACTAAAGTTTAGTTATGTAAATAATAATATTAATGAGGGATAGCATGATCAAGATTTTTAATTAGCTAGAGCATTCAAATACCCAAGCTAAAATAATCTTTAATTAGATAAACTTTAACTCTATCAATTAGCTAGCTAAATTCTAGTTACGGGTAGGCCCAATCTCCATGGGCACCTCGGTTCCGTAACCTTCCATCCTGTTACCCGTTGGAGCTCCGTTTCAGGCCTGGAACAAGCAGAAGCGCCTTGCCGCAACCACAGCTAGTAAACAAATACCAGAACCATATGATTCATTAAAATCTAGCAGGAAACCTTTCTCACATAGGAATATCTTCGTGCTGTAAGAGAATATAAACGCATAACTATAAGCCACCATTGGCTTTCAGCTCCAAAGTTCATGGAATTGGCAGAGAGTGGAACCAACGAGTTCCTCTCACACAGCTAAAATTACTTAGCGGTAACAGTATGCGGAAGGGGAAAAAAAAACGTATAGCCCCTAGCAATGGTGTGTGTTGATAGAGTGATTATTGATACATAAACACGCCAACATGCTTAACATGATAGCAAAAGGTACAAAAATTATTCTCTCTTTTTTTCTATTCTGAAAGCATCTACATCTCTCATAGGCGATAGTGAACACTTCCTTCCTGGGCTAAGTACCCAGACTGCAAAAACTCCATTTACAACCGCTATTTGCTCGCATAAAGCAGCAAGAGTTTCATGAAAACGTTTACCATGTAGCCAGCAGATATGCAGAAACCATTCCTTGTATTGTTGCACATAACTGGGTGGCACGCTTTGGTACAAGATGTGCCTAGGGAACTAATCTTCAGATTTCGTAGGCTCCCTTTTCTTCCCATAAATGAGGCCAGTGTCCTAATCATCACACACATAATTAGCACACAGAAATAACTCATACAACCTATTTGTCAAACTTGTTATCTGGCACCTAACAGAGCGTGGGTGTAGTTACCTGTGGATCAGGAATTGGTTTCCGCTTCTCAACATAACGATAAGGATCTGAGGCAGCAGCCAAAGCGGCTCGCTCCTGGGGAAAAGGAAATATAATTTGTTTAGTTAATGGACAGAAAAGGTGATAACAGTGCAGTTCTCTGAAGTAATTTTGACATATGGACAATTATATATTTTATGTGTAACCAACAACACAATTTGAATAAAATATATGATAAACAGCTTATGAGTACATGATATCAACACAAAAATAAAGAAAGGAAGACTGACTGACATACTATCAAGTGCAATGGCGTAAGGGCCCATTTCATTTATCACATTCTTTGTCATAGCGAAAGCTTAGGTCAACTGGTTGCCATGCTGCAGTGCAAAAAACTATTCAATCACATTTGAGAAAAAAGGTTTGGAGTTTGGAGAATTCATTTGATTATTGTAGATTGCAGTTCTATTGTCTTGGTAAGTGGTGTGAGCTTGAGTAACGGCACTATTTGCCCCATAGGAGGTATTTTCTTATTTTTCCTGATAACATTTGAAATGGATACAGCTCAACTATGAACGTCAGTATGATTCACAAGGAACAATGGCTAATGCAAGAACTCTGCCTAGATAGCTCCCTACAGCCGCAGGTACTCAGGATGGCTATAGAGCTCAAGAATCCGTGCTTCCTCATCATGTCATGGATACAAGATAGGCGAACAATTCGCACAAAAACCAACCAGCCCAGGGGCAACAATTTTGCAGCAATCCAATGCATAATTAACACTGCTGCTTAGAGCAGCGTTAATTTAACAGTGCACCAAAACCACCAAGCGCTTAGAGCTAACGCGCCAGCTAACAATCTGCTGACCGAACAATTCCACGGGCCTAACTCTGCACGGACGGATAGATTTACCCCAGATGAGACGACAGCAGCTACCCTCGCTCGTGATCTGAGGACAACAATCCGGTACCGACCCAATTAAACCCCAAACAATGCTGCAATAAGAGCGGGGAAGGTAGCTGGTCACCTCCTGCTCCTTCTGGAGCTGGCGCGCGGGCTTCACCCAGAGGTAGTAGGCGAGGGTTCCGGCGACGGTCCAGGAGGCGAGGTTGCTCCACCCGCGGAGGCCGCCCAGCGCGTTGCCCACGAACGACCGCGTGTTCCCCACCGCCCGGCTCCACCCACTCGCCGGCGCCATCTCCCTCTCTCCTCTCCGGTGGCCTCACCTCCGCTCCCCCAAGCGCCGCGACCGAGCAGAGCTGCCGCCGACGCCTTCCCGATTCCGACCGCCCTTCGCCGCCTCCGTGTCTCGAATTGGTCCGCAAGAAAGAAAAGGCACTGCGTGATGCAGGTGGGCCGGTGCGTGTGAACGTTTTGTATGGGCCTGTAATTTGGGCTGAAGTTTGAGTGCCCAGATGAGATGAGTGCTAGATGCCCATTAGACCCCATTTAGAACACATTATTGCAAAAGAAAACAAAAGGACATGAAAGCATATGCAAAACAGAGGGATTAAAGACACAGTATTAATAAGGATTCTTATGTATTGAAGTTTTTTTATACCCAGTTATAGACGTAAATGCTCATATACATGAGCGCACACTCACCCGCATAAGCACACACATGCACACATTAACCCTGTGAGCACATTTGAAGAACTGAGTTGCATCGGCAAATTTCGAGATTGACGAAGTTACCACATGTGCCTCGTTGTAGACGGTCACGTTGCGTAACACTGAAAGAATAACGCTGTTAAATATTGAAATAAATTCAGAAAAATATGAGCACCCGTGTCAAGTTGCGAACTAAACCCAGGTGGACAGGTTCCACCACAAGAAACCTAACCGTGTGTTATAGTTGCTTTGCTTTTTCAAATATAAATGATTGGCTTTCCAAAGTACTCAAAACTATTTTAGCAAAGAAGTTCCTCAATCCTAGAAGTACCATGTCTATCTATGAGTTGTGCTATAGTATATTTTTTTGTTGTTCTAGTTTAAGTTTTTTTTTCAGATATGGCCTATTTGTTGTGTTCTTCAACTATGAAATTTTTATTAGTCTAAGTTTATTTGACTATTCTAATGTTTTGACTTTACTGTACTGTATGTGTGTACCTATACCTATCCACCCAAAGTCAAAGAGGCCAGGACATGCACTGCAATACTGCACGCACTCTTTTTTTAAGGGAAAGTACTACGCGCTCTCAGTAGTCGGAGGGGGAGGCCGAGCGAGCCGGGACAGGAGAGAGCAGGCCGGTGAGAGGAGGAGGAGGCCACCGGGAACCATGCCACCGTCAGTACTAGCGCCGCCGCCCTGAGATGCCAAACGGTAGGCCAGCGGCTCCTCCGGCAGCCGCGCCCCCTTGCGGTCTGAGATGCAGGTGCGAGAAGACGGAGTGGAGAGGCGGGAGAGAAGGAGGGCAACGGGGACAGCTGGTGCCGCCGCCGACTGGACTGCTCCGCCTCGGCAAGCCGCCGAACCCTAGCCCGTCGCCTCGACGCGGCTTTACAAAGTCACGAAAGAAAAAGAACGAAGCGACCTGGTGCGAGAAGAAGGGCAGTGCGATCTTTTGGTCCTCCTCCTGCAGTCGGTTCTTATATACCATTAATCGCGTCACTGCGCGGCGGGAAGGCGTCACACGAGAGGCCGAGAATCTTTTCCCAGTGCGGTGCTACCGTGCTAGCATGCCATCTGCAAAATCCGCTGGTGTGATCTGATCTCATCTCCCCCGTGCATTCTTCTTTGGCACTCGGTGGACAAGTGGACTGCATGCGAGGTCTCCGGTCGCGGCAAAAGAACTGGCACTGGCCACTGGGCTGACTGGCAAATGGCAATGGCCAGCTCAAGCTCCAAGCCATGTGGCATGCCGGATCCAATCTGCCTGCCAACAACATGCAGGTCACATGCCACTATGCCAGCTGCCAGGCCCCTCCACTCCGATCGCCGAACCCATCGAATCTCATCACCAGGAGTACTTTACACCGGCGAGAGATGATAATGATGCCGACTACGCCGCCGCCGCCGCCGCCTCTGTGTCTGGCTCTGGTAGATCAGTCGCTCGAGCCAGCGGGTGCGCTGTGCAGTGTGCACTAGCGGCTGGCAGCAAATCATACGCATCGCTTTACACCGGATGTCTCGACAAGATTTTTATTTATTTATTATAGCGACCAAACAACCAACCAAAGGTGAGAGAAGAAAAGTGTTAGATAAACGTAATTACTTGTATCTTACTTCCTTCATCTTTTAAAAACGTCATCGTTGGTATGCGTATCACAAGTTTGACTCGATTTATAGAAAATACGTGCAACATTTACATCTCCAAATAAATTTGTTAAAAAATTAGACTTATAGATCTATTCAATGATATTAATTGTATAATATAAATAGACGGAATAGTCAAATTCGTCCTTAAACTATCACCGAAAGCTCAGTTTAGTCCTTGAACTATAAAAACGACCGTTTTAGTCCTCAAACTTTCACAGCCGGCTCAATTTCGTTCCTAAACTATGAAAACGACCGTTCGCATCGTCAAACTTTCACAGCCGGATCAATTTCGTCCTTAAACTATGAAAACGACCGTTCTCGTCCTCAAACTTTCGCAGCCGGCTCAATTTCGTCTCTGGTCCGATGTGAAGCGCCACGCTGGCTTGTCTCGTCATCACCCAGTCAGCTGGAATCAGTTTTCGAAAGCTTGTAACTGATTTATTCTTATTCCAACTTGTCGCAATTAGTTGTAACTCTTCAATACAAAATGGGATGAAGATGATTTTTTCATAAAAATTATAGATCTCGATAAGATCTACAACTTTCTAGTTTTAATATTTTTTATTTGAGGATATTAAGATACTCAAAAAGTCCATATTATGGTGCTAAAATTTTATATTAATTTTTATATTAATTACAAGCAGCAGCAGGTAATTATTATGGTGCTAAAATTTTATATTAACTTTTTGAGCATCTTAACATCCTTAAATAAAAAAAATTAAAACTAAAAATTTATAGATTTTATTTAGATCTACAATTAAAAATCATCTTCATCAATGTTGTATTGAAGAGTTACAACTAGTTGCAACCAGTTGGAATAAGAATAAATCAGTTGCAGACTTTCAAAAACTGATTCTACCTGACTAGGCGATGACGAGACGAGCCAGCGTGGCGCTCCACATCGGACCAGAGACGAAATTGAGCCGGCTGCGAAAGTTTGAGGACGACAACAGTCGTTTTCATAGTTTAAGGACGAAATTGAGCCGGCTGTGAAAGTTTGAGGACGAGAACGGTCGTTTTCATAGTTTAGGGACGAAATTGAGCCGGTTGTGAAAGTTTGAGGACTAAAACGGCCGTTTTTATAGTTCAGAGACTAAACTGAGCTTTCGGTAATAGTTTAAGGACGAATTTGACTATTTCGCCGTATAAATATTAATAATTTTTTTATATAAATTTAATCAAAGATATTTCTCGGGAAGCGAGAACGACATTTTTTTAGGATGGGGGAAGTACTTTCCTGCACTTTTACGTTTTTTTATTCAGCTTTGGTAGTTAGCTTAGAAATTAAACTAGTATCTATTTTATACCTAGGAATATGTTAGAGTGGTTGGCTATTCCACTGCCACATAAGCTGCAGGGGCACGCCACCGACACTTGTAAGCCAGCCAGTTGTTTTTTTATTTCAATCCAAGCGACCAGTGAGGCCAACAAAAAGAAATAATTACAGCACAGAAACCATGTTCGCAAGCTGCTGCTTCCTGAAGCAAACAAAGAGGGAGATACGAGAGAATTCTACAATCTACCAGGCATTACCACCAAAGAAGAAAAAAACGAGGTATCTACCAGACTACCACGACCTACGACGAAAGTTTCTGCACCAAGGCGGCGAAAGCTCTCTAATGATATCAACAACATAAAAGAAAAAAAAAAGGTTAGCTCGCTTCTCCAGCGTCAGCGCGCAGAGGACGACCGGTTCGATGACTGACACCTGGACCGGCCAGCATTGAGGATCCAAACCGACAGGTCAAATGCTCCTGAACAAGGACTCTCCCCTGTTTCGAGCACAAACTGTTCACACTTCCACTTCATGTTGATGCATTCTTTGGTCTTTGCCCTCTTGAGAGAATGACCAGGACTGAACCTTTGCCCTGCTGCCCATACCCAGCGCCCCACCGGCCGGGCCACCTCTGCGTTTCCACTTCCACGGGGCACAAGAATTATTCCACGGCTGTCCGGACCTGTCCACTTCCGCTGCGACGATCGATCCAACTCACGGCACCGATCAAGGTAGGGCCTTGGACATGTCCTTGCTCGACCTGTTGTACCTCATGTGGCTCTTCACGAGCTGCCCCGCCGCGAGCGCAGACAGAAGCGAGAGCTCTCCGGCGAGGACACCGCCGGCCACCACGGTGGCCAGCAGCCTCGCGTTCGATCCGGGGGCGTCCTGGTTCGCGCCTTTCACGCCCAGCAGGTCTAGGCAGGCAGACTGGGAAGCCAGCTGAGTCCCGCCGCCAACTGTGCCCACCTGCATTTCGGAAATAATTATCAGTGGCTTGGTCCGGACTCTGGATCATCGTTTCATAATTATAATTATTATTATTGCAGGGTGTTGATAATTTCACTGAACAACTTGGTCATGAGATCCCTTCAATCAAAAGGTATTAAATAAATAATCTTAAGTAGCTCCGTAGTGGTATATGCCACCATAGTTAACAAAGCGATATAATATGTGCCCCATCATCAATCATAATAGAGGTCAAAAGCCTGCTCAGGAAACAAAGAAGAAAAGATTCCTTTCTGCTGGAAATGGAAGAAAAATATTCCATTGGAATCAAATCAGCCGCCGTAATGACAGAGATGCAGCCCAACCTAATGCATTCATTATGTCATCTTTGCAGAATAGGCGACTGTTTCGCACTTCCCGTGCAGAACAAAATACAAGGCTCTAGTTTTGTGGGAGATCAGCATTCATTATGTCACCTTTTCTTTATTAATAGAGGAAGTTAGTAGATGGAACGATCAATCAGAAGAATTCAAAGGTCAATCATCCATGGAAAAGGATGTGAAAGTTAAGTCATAGCCCGTTTGGGACCATGAGATACGTGCCGAGCATTTGCTGCAAAACAAAATCGAAGTGGGACCAAACATATTGTAGGCAAAGCATATCACCACCACCAAAACCTGGATACTTTAGCGCTTCAATACAAAAGCGGTCATTGTTGCGTACCTCAATAGAAGGCATCGTGACAGATATGTGAAGATCCTTCCATCATTTACGGGTTCCAGCATTGTGATGCAGTGAGAACTTTCGACATTCTGTGCAGGATCCTGGCCAGTGGCGATGAAGATGGCCGTTACAATATTACTTGCATGAGCATTGAAACCCCCAAGAGCTCCAGCAATAGCCGAGCCAGCAAGATTCTTGATTGTGTTCAGCTCGACTAGTGACTGCACGTTGGTTTTTAGAACCTTTTTCACCACTTCCTCCTTGATTACAGCCTCGCAAACCACAGACTTTCCACGCCCTTCAATCCAATTCACAGCAGCTGGCTTCTTGTCAGAACAGAAGTTACCTGATTTAAAAAGTAAAAGATATTGGTTAGCCTGGGAACATTACAGGAGTATATGTAAAAAGTATGTTGTAGGATCTTGCATCTACAATGATACAGTCATTTAACGCAAAAAAGTATGCTGACGGAATCAATTGTGACCAGGTTCAGGAAACATCACATATGACTGGAGACATTAATGGTACACCGAAAGCTACTACCTTGAGTGAACAAAGTAGTGGGCAAGCGGCAGCAATTGGCTGTCTTGAAATATTGTTTCTTGTGATCTAACATGATTATGCTGATGCAACCAGGTTTTTACTAGTACAGTCAAATACGTCATGCCTTTTGTTTTTGTACAAGCACTGACGTTGTTGCTTGTGTAAAAGTAGTAGTTACGTATCTGCTTGAAATCTTCTTTCTTCTATACATAATATTTTGTGGTTTGTTTGCCTTCTCCTGATCATTTTAGTAGTATGGATGATGTCAAAGAAACTTAGTTGCAACTACTCACAGTAAGTATTAATCAAAATCAGCATTGGTTTATGTGCAGTATCTTTGTATTATAAAACACTATGTATGGTATCTTGTCTGAAAAAAAAAAAGCCATTAAAACTTCATATACCATGCCACACAGGTTGGTTCAGTGACCAACTAAATTTAAAGAGGTGCAATTAGATTTAAAAATCCAATGTTCAGCACCTTTTTGTCCTCAAAACTTTCCTCAATGATTCAATAAGAACAATAGTACTAGGTATTTCAATAGAATAAATAGTACTTCCATATCGGATTTAGAAGTCATTTAGGACAACGACACGGTCTTTAAAGTATAACTTTTAACTTCATATTTTTATAAAAATATTTATTGAAAAGTGATATATGCATACTTTTATGAAAGTATATTTGAAGACAAATCCATTTATATAGTTTTCATATTTTCAAACTCAACAATTTAAAGTTTATTTATGATTTATATTCCCAATACTTGACCAAAACTTTATCTAAAACGACTTCCTTTTCTGATACGGAGGGAGTATGCCCATAGGTATTTCATACTTAATGTTCATTGAAGACTCCTTAGTATGGTCAGGATTGAAATAAGATAAGTAACACTTTGCAGACAAGTACAGCAACAAGCGATGAATTATTTTAGGTTTTCTTAGAATAGAAGAATGCCTTGAAAGTTCAGTAGTAGTACAATATAAGCAGCCTGCAGCCACTATGTGACTCAAGTCAGGTGAGGTAATTCAACTAATCCAAAAGGCACAAGGCGAACCTGAAATGCTAATGACATCCATGTCAGGGAAGTCATCCTGCAGGAAATCCAGCACATTCTGCACGCCCTTTGAGACCATGTTCATCCCCATGGCGTCCCCTGTGCTGCAGCTGAATCTTATGTACAGGTTCCTCCCTGCCATGGCACACTGCACCCCCTGCAGCCTCCCGAACCTGCTCGACCTGCTCCAATTTGACGGTATTCCCAAACAAGTCAGGCAAAGTGTCATGCTCAATCATCCCACACAAGGATTTCAAAACCGTGCAGGAGAAGTAGCGGTTGAAAGGGGGGAAATTGGTTCTGATTGCTTAATGATTTGATTATGACAGGCGTCCTGTAGTAGTATGGAGACGTATCGTGCAATTTGTTAACCTTAGCACGGTGCCATTTGTCACTCTAGATGTGCACGAGTCGGATTGAACAAAAAGCAGCTGTGGAATGCTATCAAGATTCGGCTCTGTTCGCTAAACCTTAAAACTGCTTATTTTTCAGCGGTTCTACAGTATTTTTCTCTCACAAATCAGCATCAGCCGTTTATTTCATTTCAGCTTCAAGCTAACAGAGCCTCATCTTGTCGCAAAATTCAATTCACCTGTTGAAGACCGTGGAGAGCGTGTCAAAATTAGCAGGAGCCTCCAGGAATGCCTTGAGCTCGGCCGCGCGGCGAGCGGTGGGGAGGCGGGCGACGGGGGCGCGCGTCATCCCGTCCCGCAGCACGACGCTGGTGGCGCCGCCGGACTCGGCGATGGCCTTGCAGCCTCGGTTGGTGCTGGCGACGAGGCAGCCCTCGGTGGTGGCCATGGGCACGTAGAACCTCTGGCCGTCGAGCAGGAGCGGGCCGGCGATGCCCACGGGCAGCTGCACAGTAGCCGACCGGGAGCTCGCAGCACTGACCGAGAATGGAGACGTAGTCGAAGCCGTCGAGCGGGAGGCCCTCGATCTCCCTCCCCGTGATCCGGCGCACGGCCTCGCGCCGGATGCCAGCGGCGCGGCGGCAGTCGCCGAGCCTGGTCTCGAGCACGTAGGACGGGATCTTCCCGGCGACGACCGAGGCGACGATCTCCTCGTCCTCCTCCGGCATTTTCTCCGGCGCCGCGGCGGCGGTGGGGCTCCCGAGCAGCGCGCACGGGGCTGGCGACGGCCGGCGCCGGCGCCTGCTGCCGGGAGGAGGGGGCGGCGGCGGCGGGAGCTCCGGACGACCCGGCCAGGAAGTCCTCGTCGTCGTCGCTGGACGAGACGATGGACTGCACGAAGGCGATGCCGAAGAAGCTGAGCAGGTAGATGAGCGAGGCGATGAGGCCGAATATGGCGAGCATCTCGGCGAGCCCGACGACGTGGAGCGGCGTGGAGGAGCGGATCTTCTCGCGCCACCGGCGCATGAGGTACGCCAGCGACGCCGCGAACAGGGCCGAGAAGATGAGGTTGGTGTGCCGTATCGGCAGCGGCAGCGCGTCCCCGGCCTGCACCCTCGACGCCGCCGCCCGGGCCGGCGGCGGGTGCTGGTGCTGGTGCCCGGCCGCCGCCGAACCCTGCCCGGCCACGGCCACTCCACGGCGGCGCACTTCCATGGCCGGCGTCTCCGGCGCGCGCGCGCTGTCAACGAGTCAAAGACGGCGTGACGGGCACTGAGTGATGGCGAGCTCTGGCGCCCCCCACAAAGGTAGTGGTGCAATGGGTCTATGGCCGGCCGCGCCGCGAGGAGGTTGGGGGAGGAGACCGGCGGTGGAGCGGCTGTCTCGGGGTGACCTCCTCGGGCGGCCACGGGGAGGCCGGCAGCGGCCGGCGCGGGCCTTTAATAGCGGCGGAGCCGGAGCGGCCTGGCAGGGCGGCCCACCAAGTCCGGTGCGCTTACCGCGCAGGAACGGGCCCACGAGGCCACGAGCGCAAGAGCTGCTGGCCACCAGGGCGGGCCCGCGTGCCGCGCCGAGAGCAGCCTCGAGCGAGCCGGCGTGGGCGCGTGGGCCGCTTCGGCCTTTTTTCGCTTGTCGGGGGCTCTGGAATCGTGTAGACGGAGATCGCATCATTTGTTTTATATTTGGAAAACATCAGCTGATGCCACGGCATGATCATAGATCAGAGCGCTTTATTATTTATTAGGCGTGTTCACTTCTGATTTTTGGCATTTTTTTTTACTGTGCTGTACAGCACCGCTGTTCGGCAATAGAGAAAGTCGTCTTCTTCCTCTCGCGCGGAGCTGCGAGGAGGCTGCTATTGCTACTACTAGCTGCTTCTGCTGGCTGGTTGCTCGTGCAGCCGCCGCATCGTTTAGGAGTAAAGTGCAGGAGCACTGTATATCACTTAAAAAAGGAGTAAAACTTCAAATTTAATCAAATATAATATTAAATATTAGCACTTACTCCCTCTATCTCAAAATAAATGTCGTTTTTTACTTTTCAAAATCAACGTTTGACCATTCGTCTTATTCAAAAAATTTACGAAAATATAAAAAAATAAACAAAAATTAAGATTAACGTACTTCTAATAACGAATTCATTTCATAATAAAATAATTAATTTTTTTAATAAAATGTTTGAATAAGACGAATGATCAAAAGGAGATAGTTAAAATTCTAAACGACACTTATTTCGGAACGGAGAGAGTATATTGTTAATAAATATCATTGAAGTTGTAGATCTCATTGAAATATAGAATTTTTATATAAAATCCATTTTCATTCGATGTCGTATCGGAGAGTTATCGCTTTTTCGAAGTATTCTAAAGAGTATTTTAGTCTTTTTGTTGCTCCTCATGTGCTGGTTAACCTTAAAAGGAGTTGGCTTTTCGATAAGCGGGATGTGCATATTTATTATGATACAGAGAAAGTATTTATTTATTTAAGGTAATAATTTTGAGTGAATTAGTTTTTTACTCTAGAAAAATATGGCTTAGTTTTTGTCCTGTTTTCATTAAACTGTTATTTAGCCTAAAAAACAAAATTTACTTAGTTTATTGGCCTTTTCATCCATTTCGTCAAAGGGACAACAAAAAGACCAAAATACTTTCTGGTTTTTAATACAGCATCAGATGAAGATATATTTATACGAAAACTGTAGATCTCGACGAGATCTATAACTTCCTACTTTTGAATTTTTTTCATTTGAATAATTTCAGATGCTCTAAATATTAATATCAAATACTAGCACCACAATTATCGTGTATTTGGCCCTTAACACATTAGAAAAAATTAAATCTTTTCTATATGAGATTAATGAAGATACTTTTTTTAAAAGTTATAGTCCATAATGAGATCTATAACTTTGTAGTTTCAAATTTTTACATTTGAAGTTGGTATGTTATTTTTCTAATGTATAAAGCGTTAGTACATGATAATTATGGTGTTTAATTTTGTATTAATTTTTTTGGCATTTGAACATTCTAAAATAGAAAAACTCAAAGTTGTAAATCTCATCGAGATATACAATTTCATATAAAACTAGAGTGGATCCCCGCTCTTCACGCGGGGCGAAAAGTAAAAATCGTGACTAATGGGCACGGTTGGTACAACTTAGGTATTGTGTATAACGGGTGGTGATGGAAAATGGATGGGCACTGTTTATAAAGGGTGTACTGTTACTTAACGGTTTGAACTGTTAATGGGGTTCAGAACTGGTCCATAACAGATTCTGAACTATTTTCAAACGGGCGGGTGTGAAAGGATCCGTCACTATTATGTAACAGTCGGTAATTGTATAGGTAGAGCATACGAAAAGGTAAAGAAAGAGAGGGAAAAACGTAATACTATATTGGCAAAAGAAAATGCACGGGGAAATTGGTAAAAAAAGAGGAGAAAAAAGTATGGAGGGAAAAATAGAGAGGAAAAAAGGGCAAAGAAGCTAAAGTGCGAAAAAGAGGAAAGCGAAGAAAGAGAGGGAAAACGTACTACTATATGGGCAAGAGAAAATTGTGACAGAACCGCCTTAATCATAGGGCCCACGTGCACCGTCATCGTCCCTAAGGACCCACGATCAGTCTGCACGAGTTCCCCTTGATCTAGGTGGCCTGTCGGGTTTCCTCGGAAACCCTAATTCACTCAAGAATCTCATTGTAAAGACCTTGCAAGTATTACAACAGTTTACACAAATAAAATAAATCAGAGTAAAGGGTGCGGAAGTATTACATTAATATAGGTTTACAAAGCTAGATTACATTATCCCAAACCAGAGTTTCGTAGCAGAGTAGCAGTATACAACTAGACACCCTGCCCAAGGGTTATATCATATACACCTCTTCTTCCATGCACGATCCGCTGACTGACACGGTCCTACGCAGAACTGCACACTTAGTTTACCTACAACAGGGGTTAACAAACCCTGAGTACTGGGGTACTCCGCAAGACTTACCCGACTAAGAAAAAGGAATGAGACTCAGAAATGCAGGCTGAGGGGAATCAGGGTAAGGCTTTAACAAGAGTCAAAGTATTTTGCACAAAGGCATTACTATCCTATTTCAATATTTTAACTCAATCTTATTTGAATCATAATCCATAATTCCAAATTTCATAATCATATATCATCATGCTTTCCAATTAATTATTCTCAAAGACACCTAGTTCCGAACCACTTTTCAATTGTAGGTCAAAGGATCAAGTCTCCATATCCGAAGAGCAACGACGATTCGAATCGATTAGTACCCAGCTGGGGATCCCTATCCACACTGCATATGTAGCACTTAAGCTTGCATATACCAACCCCGCCTATCACGGCTTTTCTATCCCTGAACCGGTCCTGCGCCACCCGAGAGCACAGTACTCCTCTCCTCTCCAGGCACGCCGGCCACGAGGGTACACGCTACTCTCGCCATCTCTCCACTCCCAGTGCGTGGTTGTCGGTTCAAGTAGTAGAGCCACCGGAGTCAGAGGCTTTCCGTAGTATGTGGCTAGTTGCAAAGTCTCGATCACAGCAGGCCTACAACGAACGGTCCCTAATTCATTTTTCGTCGGAGACACTGCATTGGGACTCTAACCCAAGTACAAGTAACCGCACGGTTTTTAAATCTCTTTTCCGCCGATGGTCAAGCATTGGGACTCTAACCCAAATTCAAAACCAACGAATGGAAAACCCATCCCTATTAATGACAATGGACTGGCCAAGTGCACTGCCAACGAACGAGGACAATGCCATTCCCTTTCAATGATTCATTCTTTGCATATCATCATAGTTTAAAATAGCGTTTTTGCAAGTCTAATTATTAAGCATGACTAAGCATTTTTCAATACTTTAAATAAATCAGGTGCTCGGGGTATGATAAGTGGTCAAGGAAAGGTAATGCATCAATAGGTTATCACTCAACTCCTATCAACCTAATGCAATAGATTAACTCAAGTGATAAACATTTATAAATCGCAAGGATGGGCTAATGCACCGGGGCTTGCCTGTGTTGCAGGGTTGGTTAGTTTCCACAAAGATCATGACGTTGATATCACCACCATTTGATCGATGGACTTCCTCCGAACTTGATTGACATAAACCTTTAAATGAATGATGCATGGTTTAATTTGATGGTATGCATGACATGATGCACGATGCGAAGTACAAAGAAGTGCATTAATAGTAGATGAATAGAAATAAGAAAGTTGAGTACAACTTTCCTTCATGATGAAGTTGCAAGGCAACAAACCTTTTCCTAATTACCTATTACATGAAAAGTTGATTTTAATTTCATAAATAAAAGTTGGAGAATAAAACATCATTATTGCCATAGAGCAATAAGGGTGAAGTGCTTTATGATCTACACACAACATACAAAAGTCACTTCAAAAGGCATAAGCACCTAGAGAGCAACCTATTCATATCAAGTCAAGCCTAGAGATAGCAAGCATATCAAGCATCGTATACCGGATGACTTTGAATTCAGTTATACTAAACCTTCACCATTCAAGAATTAGTGACAAGCTTACCTATAACAAGAGCAAAGTTAAAACAACCAACTCAATATATTCACAGAATTTAGATAATAGCACAAACACCACTTGTTTTGACCATAAGTGGAGTTACAGATCTCCAAAAGGGTTGATCTTAGACTTTTTGGAAAGAAAACGAAGTTTTCTACAACTTTGTTATTAACACTCAGAGCTATTTCTAAAGATAACCAAGTCAAATAACACAAAGAAAGCATCTCTGTCCAAATTTGGACAGAATCTGCCATTCCACTTTGGGCCACTATAATTTTAGTTATAGACCTTCATAAATAGTGGTCCAAAACTTTCTGTAAAGCATATAAAAAGTACTACAACTATTATATTATCGCCAACATATGATTCCACACTTAACTGACCCAAACAAGTCAATTATTCAGATCTGTCCAGATTAGAATAAAAAACAGACAGCAATCTTTTAAATTCAAAAACTCACAAACCATAAATCCTAAAATCATGAAACTTAAACACCATATAGTTTATGTAATGCCCTAAAACTCTTCTATTATCATAAAATCATGATTCAAAACTTAACTTGACCAAAGAATACAAAGTTTTAGGCTTATGCAGAATAAAAACAAAGTAAGACAGAGAGTTTGTTATTTTTATAACTACTAAACCATCTATCCTAAAATCCTAAAATTTTTATGAGACATCACATATCATCTAATTAACTTGCCATAAAAATTTCACATTTATTTGAGTACAAAACTGCAGTCATGAAAAAGACAAATATAACTTGTATTAAGACCTAATCTGCATAAATCAAATTTTACAGCAAAAACTTTGAACTAAAATATTCCACATAATAGGTTCACTGGATAGACAATTTAACAGGGATTCCAAAATGTATTTATTTGTTATTTTATGATTTTTCCATGATTTTATATGCATTTTCAAAGTTTCAATCAAATTTCTGCAAATAGGTCCTTATAGGTACTATTCATATGAGTCTATGTATATGCAGTTAGGCCCCTGGAAAGAGTCATCTTCTCACCCGGCGTCCTTGGTCGTGATTTTTAACAGAGGAGACCATTGTTTGATCTGTTTCTTGCCGGAGAGAGCTTGTCGGCGGTGAGGAAGAGAGGGAAACGGACCATGGGGCTCTTGCGCACCCGCTGGTGGCCGAAGCTTGCCCGGAGATGGCCTGTGGCGTCTTGGCCACGCGCGCAGGCGGCGGCGGCGCGAACACGGCGACGATGGCCTGTTCCGGCGAACTCGGAGCATGAAAGGGAAATCCAACGAGCGAATAAGCATCATGGGATTACTAGGAGACTAAAACGCGCACAAAGAGGGGACGTAGCTCACCGGAGCAGGCTGGCCACGTCGAGCAGTCACGGCGGCGCTCCGACCGGAGTTTGAGAAGAACGCGGCAAACTGTCGTTTCCGGCGACTATAGGGGGCTCTAGCTATCCCAATCGACGCGCAACGACGATTAGAAGCTGTCTGCGAGACGGAGAGGGTGGAGATGCACTGAGCACGACGAATTTGTCGTCGAACCGGGGCTCGACGGCGACGAGCATGGCGGAGGAGAAAAACGAAACGACGGCGACAAAGCACTTATATAGGGCAGCGGCGGGCTCAGGACGTGGCCAGGGCCCTCCCTCGAGCTCGTCCCCTCCGTCGAACACGGGCCCGGCAGCAGCCAGGACGGCGGCGATGTGCGGCCGCACGTGCAGCGCTGTACGCGAACACAGGAGGTCGTGCGAGTTACTGTAGCATCCATACCCCAAGTCTCTGAATTTTTACCAATTACTTTTAAATTTACATAGTAACTCAAAAAATTCCTAAAATAGAAGTTGCATAGAATCTATTGCTGAACAACTTTGCTTTTGGAAGGAATTCAAGATTTTAAGTGGTTTTTGAATTATGAAAAAGGGGCTAAGTAGGATTTAAACGGGAGTATAAACAGAAACCCGAAAATCAAAATTTTATATAATAACTTCAAAATATCCAAATACCAAAGTTGTTCCATTCAGTGAACCTTACAACTTTCATATAATAAGTTTTGTCTAATTCTTAATAATTTTCAAAATAAGAATTTAAACTTAAACCTTTAAACATAGATTAGGATTTTATTTGAAATTTCAAGTAATAACTTTAAATTCTTCCAAAATAAAAGTTGCTCAACTTTCCAAGAGCTACAACTTTTGTTTAAGGCCCAACCTCCAATTCTACTTACGTTTTGATTTAGGGTTTTGGGACCATTTAGGGTTTTATAAATTATTTTCTTCTAAATTTCTAATTTGTTTTTAAATTAAATTTTCACACAAGCACTTAGATAATCAAATCACTCTAGATCACCTATGCACAATCACATATAGTAATAATAAAATAAATTTTATTTTAATAAATGCACAGTAACAAGATTTTATGCGGGATGATGTGCAGGTAATCATGATGACATGGCAGGTTTTAGTTATCATAACACCAGGAGTGTTACAAAAATGCATGGGGAAATTGGTAAAAAAAGAGGAGAAAAAAGTATGCATGAAAAAATAGAGGGAAAAAAGGGCAAAGAAGCTTAATGGGGTTCGGAACTAGTCCATAACACATTCTGAACTGTTTTCAAACGGGCGGGATTGGTGAAAGGATCTATCACTATTATGTAACGGTCGGTAATTGTATAGGTAGAGCATACTAAAAGGCAAAGAAAGAGAGGGAAAACGTAATACTATATGGACAAGAGAAAATGCACGGGGAAATTGGTAAAAAAAAGAGGAGAAAAAAGTATGGAGAGAAAAATAGAAGGGAAAAAGGGCAAAGAAGCTAAAGTGTGGAAAAGAAAAAAAAAATGCTCAGGGAACTTGTTAAAAAAAGAGGAGGGAAAGTTAGGGGAATTTTTTTTTTTTACTGCAACTGAAAAGGTAGGGAGAAAAAAAATGATATAGCGCTGCTACAGTAGAACGTACAGTGTGCTACAGTAGCAGGTGACGTGGCCTCACCGTTGGCCAGCTTTGGTATACAGGAATAGAGTTATACAGGTAGATTCATTTTCATCCGATGTCGTATTGAAGAGTTACGATTTTTCGAAATATTTTGGTCTAAAGGGTATTATGGTTTTTTGTTGTCCCTGGTTAACTGACAAAATAGATGGAAGAGCCAAAAAGACTAAACAAATTTAGTTTTGAGACCAAATAACAAAGTTTGATAAAAATAAAAACTAATTCTCTCAATAACTTTTGATTTGGATGATATGTGTTGCTCATAAAGATGGTGGTGGGCAAACTAAACTCTTGCTTATCTCAGCAAATAGACTAGTGGTGCACTAGATACTCATATCTACACTAGATAACAAGTAATGACAACAACCTATTATTCATATCCACCTTTCGTGCATATCATCTTTACCTAACAAGGCCTTCAAGACAAGAGCAAGGGACGACGACCTCACATAGATGAATAGATCGTTTGTGCGGCCAAGTTTAGCAGCCACCGCTGCACCTGGGCATCGGAGTGTGGTTTGGGTTTGGCCTGTGGTAGGTTTTTCTCTGATATTGATAATTTTGAATAATTTAACATATATTTCCCTCATATCTATAATCTATATATAGAAATAATTTGTAAATTTTGTGATGGATTAAAGGGCATATACTTCTCTGAGATATGTAGTCCACCGAAAATAGAAGCTATGTTACTCAAATTACATCACTCTGTTCAATAATTTATAGTGAAGAAATTATTGTAAATATATCAGGGACGGCAAAAAGATCAAAATACTTTCTGGTTTTTAATACAGCATCAGATGAAGATGATATTTATACGAAATCTGTAGATCTCAACGAGATCTACAACTTCCTACTTTTGATTTTTTTTCATTCGAAGAAGTTCAAATGCTCTAAATATTAATATCCTATTTTAACACCATAATCATCGTGTATTTGGCCCTTAACATATTAGAAAAAATAGCATCTTTTCTATATGAGATTAAATGAAGATATTTTTTTTGTAAAAGTTATAGTCCTTGATGAGATCTACAACTTTGTAGTTTCAAATTTTTACATTTAATGTTGATTTGTTATTTTTTCTAATGTGTAAAGCGTTAGTACGCGATAATTATGGTGTTTAATTTTGTATTAATTTTTTTGGCACTTGAACATTCTAAAATAGAAAAAACTCAAAGTTGTAGATCTCATCAAGATATACAATTTCATATAAAATTCGTTTTCATCCAATGTCGTATTGAAGAGTTACGATTTTTCAGAGTATTTTGGTCTAAAGGGTATTATGGTTTTTTGTTGTCCCTCATGTGCTGGTTAACTGACAAAATGGATGGAAGAGGCAAAAAGACTAAACAAATTTAGTTTTGAGATCAAATAACAAAGTTCGATAAAAATAAAAACTAATTCTCTCAATAACTTTTGCTTTGGATGACATGTGTTGCTCATAAAGATGGTGGTGGGGAAACTAAACTCTTAGTTATCTCAGCAAATAGACTAGTGGTACACAAGATACTCATATCTACACTAGATAACAAGTAGTGACAACAACCTATTACTCATATCCACCTTTCGTGCATATCTTCTTTACCTAACAAGGCCTTCAAGACAAGAGCAAGGGACGATGACCTCACATAGATGAAAAGATCGTTTGTCCGGCCAAGTCAAGCAGCCACCGCTGCACCTGGGCATCAGACTGTGGTTTGGGTTGACTTGTGGTAGGTTTTTCTCTGATATTGATAATTTTGAATAATTTAACATATATTTCCCTCATGTCTATAATCTATATATAGAAATAATTTGTAAATTTTGTGATGGATAAAAAAGCATATACTTCTCTGAGATATGTAGGCCACCAAAAATAGAAGCTATGTTACTCAAATTACATCACTCTGTTCAATAATTTATAGTGAAGAAATTATTGTAAATATATCAGGGACGACAAAAAGACCAAAATACTTTCTGGTTTTTAATACAGCATCGGACGAAGATGATATTTATACGAAAACTGTAGATTTCGACGAGTTCCTACTTTTGAATTTTTTTTCATTTGAATAAGTTTAGATGCTCTAAATATTAATATCCAATTTTAACACCATAATTATCGTGTATTTGGCCCTTAACACATTAGAAAAAATAGCATCTTTTCTATATGAGATTAACTGAAGATATTTTTTTTATAAAAGTTATAGTTCTTGATGGGATCTACAACTTTGTAGTTTCAAATTTTTATATTTGAAGTTGTTATGTTATTTTTCTAATGTGTAAAGCGTTAGTACGCGATAATTATGGTGTTTAATTTTATATTAATTTTTTTAACATTTGAACATTCTAAAACAGAAAAACTCAGAGTTGTAGATCTCATCAGGATATAGAATTTCATATAAAATTTATTTTCATTCGATATCGTATTGAAGAGTTACGATTTTTCAAAGTATTTTGGTGGGCATCAGACTGTGGTTTGGGTTGGGCTTGTGGTAGGTTTTCCTCTGATATTGATAATTTTGAATAATTTAACATATATTTCCCTCATATCTATAATCTATATATAGAAATAATTTGTAAATTTTGTGATGGATAAAAGGGCATATACTTCTCTGAGATATGTAGTCCACCGAAAATAGAAGCTATGTTACTCAAATTACATCACTCTATTCAATAATTTATAGTGAAGAAATTATTGTAAATATAGTTAAAAAAAACTATTGTAACTACATGGCAAAAATTGAGTGCCAAGAGCTTCCAAAACCTTCGGTTGGTACCTAGCTATTTCCTGAAAAAGAAAAGAAAACTAGCTAAACAACATACTAAGAATAAAATCTACTACGTGCTTCATAGATGATTAATAAACACAACAAGATAGACAATTAGGGGACGTTTGGGACTGCTCCACTAACTCCATGAAGCAGCTTTACGAACTTCACGTTTTTTTTAACATCCCTTTAGGTGCTCTCACAACTACATATTTTTTTACTTGGACAGTGTGTGTGAAGCTCTACCTATTTGGCAAAAAAAATGAAGCGGAGAAATCTCAAACACCCTCTGGTAACGGTGGATCTAGAAACACGTACTCGTAGAAGGCTTCTCTTTCTTATTTTCTACATTTAGCCTCTCCGCGTAGGTTTTAGCGTCTACAAACTCAGTGGTTGCGGGGCTTGAACTCCGGCTAACCTGCTACTAATCCGCCCCTAACAACAAGAGTAGCTAGAACTCATGCACGTAAACAGACAATTGGAGACAACGGGTATGAAGTAGGACCTCCGCTTCTCGCGCTTGTAAGCCAACTGTAATGCTTTCCTGCCTTATTAATCCAATGCCGGTCCAGCCGAATTTTTTTTAACAAAAAGTAGAACCTCGATGCACTAAGGATTATACCGAAACTGGGAGTGTCTAGTTATCCGTCGATAAATTTTATGTGATAAAGTATATCATATTTTTTATACATGCGAGCTAATAGACAATTATGTAGATAAATATCTAAAGTCATAGAAAATTTCTAATCCACCAGTATTGAGCACAAAAAATATGATAGAAGAATTACTAAAGAATATATTCAACATATCTACTCCCTACCAATTGCAACAACTTCCTGAGCAGCCAGGCTAGCCACGTCGTTCAAAATTTCCTCACCGTTCAATCTTCCGCATCAATGGCTGAGATTGGTTTTACCAGATTTTCCTAGAATCGGATTCACCTTTTTTCTTCACAATGTTTCCAGCTTCCATGCTTCTCCTCAGAATCAACTAGCTTCTGCTTCTCCTCCAAGACGTTTCGCTTTCTCTCGACTCTTCCTCCGTATCTCCTTCCTCCCGACGTGGCCCGCACGACGGCGGCTGCCACGGCGCCGTGGCTGCGCCCTCCTCTCATCCTCCTCGCCCCGTCATCGCCTGTCGTTCACTGCGACGCGCCGCCGGACGGCGTCCCCCGGGCTGCAGCGCACTTCGCGATGTGCCGGCCTAGCCCAGCGCCGACGGATGGCTGCGCGAGGCGCTGCCGGACGGTGCCCCCAAGCATGCGGCGCGGCGACTCGCGGGTGCCTCGCCGGGCGGTCCAGGCTGTGGCACGGCACCTCGCGTCGACGGTGGCGGCAGTGCAACCAGGCCCTGACGAACCCTAGCTGCGCGGCCATGGCGCTCCCCCACGTCGTTCGCGAGCGCGTGCCGCGACAGGGCTCCATCGGTGGGCAGGCCCTCACCGACGTGTCACCACAGTGGCCTCGGCCACGGCGGGAGCAGCTCCTGGCCGGTGCCCCCAGGCATGGCGCGAGCCCCCACCGCTGTTGGCCGTGCCCCCCCCCCCCCCCCCCCCCCCCCCCCCTCTCTCTGCCATGGCGTGCCTGGCGCGGCGTGGGCTGGCTCCACTGGTGCCCGCGACCACCCTCCTCCCTCTCTCTTCTTGCCTTCCTTGCTACTGGATCTCCATCACCGACAGCTCCCAGAAGCTCGCCCACACAAACCTCTCGCTGCCTTACCGTGCAGCCTAGGTACGCCGTACGCATACTGCAAATTAGTTACATGCTTATCACTTCTTCTGATCTGGTTTTGTTTTTGTTTTTGATTGATTTCATCTTCCTTCTTGTCTTCTTTAAGGTTCCTCTACGATCCCCAAATTTGCCTGCTTCAGCAGTAAGTGTGATGTGCAGTTATGTCTTGCTTCTCTGTTGTACGATTCGGGCTTCACTCTGTTGTGTTGGGCTCCGATATATGTATCTATACACAAAATATTGTCCTATCATTATTTGTCAGGTAGGTCATGCCTGCTATAGTGCCTATTCTTACTGAATCCTTCTAATGCCTTGCTTCTCTGTTGTACGATTCGGGCTTCATGCTGTTGTGTTGGGCTCCGATATATGTAACTATACACAAAATATTGTCCTATCATTATTTGTCAGCTAGGTCATACCTGCTATAATGCCTGTTCTTACTGAATCCTTCTAATTTGGATCTGAGGTCACCCATTTATATAACATGTTTCTTTATGTGTTAGTCTGCTTCTTTATTTTTCAGGTGAAACAAAGGGCTTCCTGACGTTCGTTGCCAAACAGTTTGCTATTGTTTGTTAGCTATTCATTGCCGGTATTATATATTACAGTGTTTAGTTTCACTACGATGTTTTGTTTATAAGAGGTTTCCTTTTCCTGTGCTCAGTTCATTGTTTACTTTCTCTAATGAGTGGCATGAATCAAATCTGTGCCCCTTTATTTACATCACCAGTTGCCTGGTTTTGACTTTCTATATCTGAGAAATTGCAGCGATATTAATATGGTTCAGGTCATAAGTTCCTGCATTTTTGTTTCTCAGCAAGGTGGGATTGCACCTGGTAGTTTCAACTTCGATGACAAATTGTTACCCCTTGTTGTCATATGTCTCTTGTTATGTGCAAAAAGATCTCTAATTATAATGGAGCTAAACCAACATGGATTCCTTATGTGATAATAGGCGAAGAGAAAGTACTAATGTTAACAACATGTTTCTTGCTCATATATCCAGAATGGAGATCCTGGCCTGGGGTCTTCGCAACGTGGCTAGGTTGATTGAGGTAAATAAAAACATCAAGACCTGGTAAACTTTTCTCATGCAGGTTTCTAAACGTGAAGTTTTGTTCTTTGGTGATAGGCTGGTTCGCTAGATGATCTTGTCAAGCATTACCAGAGCTTTCATAGAAGGACTGTTGCCTTCATCGACGTACTGATACTTACAAGTTTGGAGTTCAATTTGTTGCCCATCAAGCATTTTATTGGAGTTACAGAGGCTGTAATATTGCTTTATGGCTTCAAACATGCTGGGAAAAGAGACTTTCAGATGCTAAAAAAAAGGTCCTAGAGTTGGGTGGATCCACCTTCTTTGGTCCTTTTAATTTTCAGAAATTCAATGCTCACTGTTAGCTACCTGTTACCCATTGCATTTTTCCTTCTTTTTGCCCAGAGTAATCAACTCATGTTGCCGACTGGTCCTTTTCATTTATGTTCCGGCCACCGTTTAGAGAGTAAATTTGATTTTCTATTATCCCTAACTCCAAATTTTCTTGCCTTCTTCTATCTATTTGAAGTTATTTTGTTTAGCTAAAATACATATTTTCTTTGCTCAAGAAAATCTGCCTGCTTTCCGTATTTAGTGCCACATATTGATGCAGACAGGTTCAATTTTGAAATTTTTGATAAATATTATCTTAGAACTGACAACTATTATTTCCTTTCTTGGCTTCTTCTATTTCAGATAAGTAATTCATTAGCCATGGCCATGGAGACGCAACAGTAAGTCTTCATACTTTGCTTTGCTTCATAACTTCCTAAGAATTATAGAATTCAGTTCTCGCCCTTACAACGAGTAAAGTTAGCGATAAGAGTCAGCGACTTTTGCCTTCACAAAGGTCTAGACCCCTATTGGCTGACCGAAGTTCCAAAATGAAATAATGAGATAATGTTATTCTTGTCCATCAAGACTTTCCAAACTCTACATGTGATTCTATTTGTGTTTAGATTTTAGTATTTTACAAGGGAAGCTCAGTTCATGTTTATGCTTGTTTAGATGTCGTTTCCCCCTTTTTTTTTTGGCACGCTTGCAGAGTCATGGAAAGCCCATAACTGCATACAGCTATACAGTTTCTTTAGATTTGGACATATTTGTTTCCTTTTGGACATATATATTTGCTAAAACCACATGGAAGCTCAGTTCATAATTATGTTTCTTTAAATGCCATTTATGTTCTTTTTTTTGGGAGCCTGCTGAGGCATGGATTGAAAGCCCATAACTGCATACCATATGAACATTATGTTGAGAAATTGCTTGCAGTAAGTACATGATCCTGATCATAATAATAATCTTTGCGTATTTTATCCTTCAATAAGTTCCCTAATCATTTAGCTGTTTTGCAATGCAGCAAAATAGTCTACATAAATAACTAACACGGCGATCGGTAAGACATAGTGCATTGATCTCTGTCATATGATTGGTATCGTTCTTATGCCCATGGACGATAAAACTAAAGTTGCCATTTGTGCGGTTGGAAATCCACATAACTGGGAGGCAGTTCTTGGAGGAATTGAAAGCGTGAGGTTATCTACTGTACGTATAAAAGGCTGTGAAAAAAGCTGGTTCCCTCCTTCCACCCAAGGTACTTTTTGCCACAATAATCTTTTTATCTTTATAATGTTATGTCAAGAGCCATTGGTGCGACCTTTCCCAAGTTCCTTTTATGTCAGATATTAATGTCAAAGTGGAGCTCCGTGCCCTTCAAAAAAAATTGAAAAAGGGGAAATGGTGGAGCTCTTTGGTTCACCTCACATTGGTGCTTCAGGGAATCAGAGTTATGAAATTCGACTATTTGACTCTTTTTTTTTTTTGCTGTATTACCATATAAGATCCTATTCTTTTTCAGTCTACAGTCTACAAATACAACAGCCTGTGCACTACTTTTGTGCCGAATAGGCTACAGCTTTCCACGTTTTTGTTGCTCTTCACTTATTTGCTTCTTGTAATACAGCGCCTTTTTCTCTGCAAATAATTTAACATCTGGGTTCATTAGGAAAAGGTTTAGTTCAAGTTCTAATCAGTACTTCCCTCCTATTCGTGGACACAAAAGGTTTCATTTCCAGTTCTGGTATCAACTATGACGTCAGGCCACACAAAAGATGAAGTTATGCTTGCTATGCCTTTCAAATTTCCTTTAATCAGAATTGGTCATGCCTTCTTGTTGACAATTCTCAGACCACTGTAATATCTATTATTACTATGGAAATTCAAGTGGATTTCTTTGTTTTGTATATGAAATTTAGGAAACCTAGCCTTGTCACAAGTCTCTTTCTATCTTCAAGAAGTCTTTTTTTTAAAAAAAAAACATTGATGTGTTTGTAATTAATAGTTGTCATTTACAAATGTGCTGATTGCATTTTTGGAGTACCATTTCTGATGGAGACATTACTGACCATGCCCCTGCTATGTGTTCTCCCGAAATCTGTTCCTTGAGCAGCTATTTCTGACATTTATATGTTTCATCTTAGCACACAATACATGTATAGGTCGACACTTTTTTTTACAACCAGTCAAAAAGAGGCCAAATCTGGACAGAACTGCCATTGGTAATCTTGTCACCCTTCCTGGCATTGGGAAGTTACTCTGGTCAAGTTGATTTGTTTTCCTTTTTCATCTAAGCGAGTTTAGTAAATAAAAAAAACCAGCATACATCGCGCGCCTCCCTGCACTAGTGACATACAATACCCGGAACAAAGTCTATGCAACATTATTGCAACATAAAATTCAACAGGTATACCCCAAAACGGTATCGGTGCCCTATGGTGCCGACTGCCGAGAGCACCGATGACGCTGTTATGAGATCTTTCGATATCCGCATCCATGCTCGACTCGTGTGGGTGTGGTATCACATCCTTTTTCCTCTTTCAAACTTCGTAATCGTGGGTGTGGTGTCACGTCTTTTTCCTCTTTCAAACTTTGCAGCAAACATAAGAATTTTTTTTTTGTTGGGGTGGGGGTCTAAAGTGCACTAGTATACAAAAACTCTACGCCGACGCCACTGTTTTATTTGTATAGGCGGTTCCTGTTACCGGACGCCAACAGAAAAAAAACGGTGGAGCCAGAGAGAAGAACCGCCAGTGCAAATCAGTTTGCACAGGCGGTCCACTTAAGGAAACCGCCAGTAGAAATAGGACACTTCTACTGACGGTTTCCTTAAGTGAACCGCCTGTACAAAGCCTGCTGTAAATACCCCTTCTTCCTCCTCGAGCCGAACAGTAACTCGCAGCCAACTTCCATAGTTGGCGATTTTGGTGGTCCAGACTTCACCAAATACAAGGGGAGAGGTTTTGATCTTCATTTCTTTGAAGGGGATTGCTAAAAAAGGTTAGTTTACTTACTTCTAACCTCGTTTTAACCATTCTTTGCTCCATTTAGCCAAATTTTGGATCTAGGGTTTTACCATGAGGTGGAGAGAGGAATAGCTAGGTTATTGTCTTTTTTTTTTCAAATGAGATTGCTCAACACGGTTAGATGAAGTTTGCCCTTTCTCCCTATCATGATTGCTTCTTAGTTTAAATAGTTTCTCCCCTCTCTCAACATGGTTAGTTCACCTCTATTAATGGTGTGTTATATGCATGAAGAGAGAGAAAGATAATGTCTTTTATTTAATTTGTTAGTATATCTTTATTTTTACTCTTTGTTTCTATACTTTTATATATAAATTTATATTATTAGCTATGTTTTAATCATATATTTATTTATTCGGTGCATATTAATTAGTTTTAATTACATCATAAAATAATATAAGCATTTAAGCCATATTTGTATGACTTTGCATGCGTAGTATGATTAACAAGATTTAATGGAAGATTATAATAGTGAATAACCATTCTTCCTCCCCGATCTAAGCAGAACTCACAGTCAATTTTCATTGGAGGCGATTTGGAGGTCTACATGCATTTCACCCTCTACAAGGGGAGAGGTTTTCATCTTCATTTTTTGGAAGGAGATTTCTAAAAAAAGGTTATATTAGTTTATACCTCTCACATCTTTTTGAACCATTCTTACTCTATTTAGCCATTTTTTGGATCTCGGGTTCCACCATTATTGTCTCTCTTTTCATTTAATTTGTTATTTATAGGTAATGATGGAGAGGTCATACTGGATGTATAAGTTACCAAGAGTCGATCCATCATACCTACCTGAGCTCAACAGGTTCATTGATGCCGCTAAGAGCCATGTTAGGAGAACAGACATGAAGCACATATATTGTCCATGCACATACTGCAAAAATATTATTGTGTTCGATGACACAGAGGCAATCCTTTCTCATCTGGTCCGTCGAGAATTTATGCAGGACTATTTGATTTGGACTAAGCATGGAGAGGGTAGTTCTGCACCTTATTTAGCTGAAAACCGTGAGCACATCGGCGCCGATGGCCTGGATAAGTTTGTACGAGGGACACGTCAGCCTAGTACCCAGAGTGAACATGTAGTGCCAAATGTTACTGATCATGATTTCGTTGGAGGAAATGTAGACAACAGAACTGATCATGTCCTACCAGATGCTGAGGAAGATGCAGGATTCTTAGACGCAATGTTGCGTCGTCATACTGATCCATCAATGTTCTTCGTGAAAGGTATGGAGGCCATGAAGAAGGCAGCAGAAGAGACTTTTTACGATGAGTCGAAGGGTTGTACGAAAGAGTTCACGACCCTACGGTCCGTGATGAAGTTGTTGATGGTCAAAGCTAGATATGGTCTTTGTGATGCTGGCTTCGATGCGTTCTTGAGTATTGTAGCAGACATGCTTCCAAAGGAGAACAACGTGCCAGCTAATACCTACTACGCAAAGAAGCTAATCAGTCCGCTTACTATGGGTGTCGAAAAGATCTACGCCTGTAGAAATCATTGCATCCTTTATCGAGGTGATGATTATAAAGACTTGGAGAGCTGTCCAAATTATGGCGCAAGTAGGTACAAGACGAACAAAGACTATCGAGAGGAAGAGAACATAGCCTCTGTGTCTACAGCAGGTAAGAGGAAAAAAGAAAACCCAGCAGAGTTCAAAACCCATAAAGAAATAAAAAGGGGAAGTAGACTACTATGCGCAGAAAAATATTCCGGCTCTGGTGATGTGGTACCTTCCCGTGGTTGATCGATTGAGGTGTTTGTTTGCAAACCCTGACGATGCCAAGCTTATGGGTTGGCATGGTTCTGAGGAGTACAAGGACGATGGAAAGCTAAGACATCCAGCTGATGGCAAGCAATGGCAAGATTTCAATGCAAATCACCAGATTTTGCTAATGAGCCAAGAAATATTAGGTTCGCTCTGAGTACGGATGGAATGAATCCATTTACCGAGAGGAGCAGCAAGCACAGCACATGGCCGGTGATCCTCACCATATACAACCTTCCTCCTTGGTTGATGCAGAAGTAAAAATACCTTTTGCTAACACTTCTTATTTCTGGACCTACACAACCTGGAGTTGACATGGATGTCTTTTTGGAGCCCTTAATGGAGGACATGAAAAAATTATGGAAAGAAGGTGTCAAAGTGTTGGACGAGTACCGCAAAAAGACATTCACACTGAAAGCAATTATATTTGTTACCATCAATGACTACCCTGCTCTATTCGTGCTATCAGGGCAGTTCAAGGGGAAGGTTGGTTGTGTAATATGCATAGATGAAACAGCTTGTGTATACCTAGATGAATCAAATAAGCTAGTTTACATGAGGCACAGACGTTTTTTACCGAAAGGACACAAGTTCCGCTTGCGTAAGATGGATAAGTACTTCGACAATATGGATGAACTACATTCTACTGCTCCATCAGGTAATCTTTTGCTCATTGGTCGGTGATAATGTTGAACATATCCAACCATATAGCTAACTTTTCTACTGCTCAATCAGGTAATAGTAAAGGTCAAAGAGTTTTTGAAATTGTCAAAAACATCACGTTCGCTTTCGGGAAGAAGACAAAAGAAGGGAAGGCCGGAAAGGATGTCAAGCCAACTCCAGAGGCTACATTTAAGAAGATGTCAGTTTTCTTCAAGTATTTGCCATATTGAAAAGAGTTGGACGTACGACACGCGATCGATGGCATGCACGTTCAGAGGAATGTGTTTGAGAGCATAGTTGGCATCTTGCTAGACATGAAGAGCAAGACGAAGGAAGGACTGAAATCACGTCTAGACATGGTAAACTTAAGCATAAAAAAGGAACTTCACCCTATTCCTCTTGAAAATGGAAAGTACCACCTCCCAGCAGCAAGCTACAACCTCAACAAAGATGAGCAGCATGCGATATGTGTGTGCTGGAAGAATTTGAAAGTTCCATCTGGATTCTGCTCCAACTTAAGGAGTATTGTGTCAATGAAAGACCTTACACTCACCAACTACAACTCACATGATTGTCATGTCATGTTAACTACCTTCCTCCCTCTTGCCATTAGGACTATAAAGCCAGTGTTCTTAAAGATGGCAATCACAAGGTTGTGCTACTTCTTCAATAAGATCTCACAGAAGGTAATTGACCGCGATGAGTTGCCTTCTCTACAAGAATTCGTAGTGGAGACATTGTCACAGGTTGAGATGTGTTTCCCCCCATCTTTTTTCGATATAATGGTACACCTCATGGTGCACTTAGTGGGACAAATAGAAGCATTGGGCCCCATGTATTTGCATGAAATGTGGACATATGAGCGTTTCATGTCAATATTGAATGGTTATGTTTCAACTCGTGCTCGTCCTGAGGCATCCATGATAAAGGGGTACTTGACCGAAGAGGCCATAGAGTCCGGAGGTCCTTTCTGCAATAATGTCCTAAAAGACCATATTGTAATAGGTTTGCCTCCCACACGACATGAGGTAGACTGCATGGACGCGGGAGGATGGGACGGAAATCATTCATCCCTTTAGATTACAAAATAGTCCTTGAGGCACACCACAGCATCCTACAACAGCTATCATTAATTGACCCTTTCATCGAGCAACACATTAATGAGCTTCGAAAACACAATCCTGAATGCACTGATGATTGGGTAATCAAAGAACACAAGCAGCGGTTTACCACATGGCTAAGTGAGAAGAACATTCCAAATGGGGAAACAATTGAGGAAAAAACCATCAAGAAGTTGGCATCGGGACCATCATGCCAGGTCACGACATGGCAAACCTATGACATTAGTGGCTTCACGTTTTGTACCAAATCCAAGGACCAAAAGAGTATGTCACAAAACAGTGGTGTTCGGTGCGAGGCCTTAGATGATGGAACTGGTGAAATCACTACTTACTTTGTCTTCATTGAGGACATATGGGAACTAGATTATGATACATTTCAAGTCCCCGTGTTTCGATGCCAATGGGTTGAAGACAAACATGTCACAGTGGATAACTATAGGCTCAGAGTTCTTGATCTAAATAAAGTAGGTTATAAAGATGACCCATGGATCTTTACTAACCGTGTTGCACAGGTCTTCTATGCTGAACAGGTCCTTTTCAAGAATGAGAAGAAAAGCACCGACAAGCCGAAACATGTTGTTTTTCCTGAAAAACAACAAGCCATAGGAGTTGACGATGTAACTGATCTGGAGGATTTTAACCAATTCGACGAAATGAGTGTCTTTAAAGACTATCCAATCAAGATAAAGAATGTTGAGCGAAGCATCTCATCAAATGCATTGCCATGGGTGCGCCACGATGGAGAAGGAAGAACAGTAGCAGGATAGCTAGCTAGCTAGGATCATGTGTCTTGTACCATTTATGAGTCTTGTAATCCATTTAAACATAAATATTATCTTCCCCACCATCATGTGTGATAATATGTCAATCGACGCTATCTTATCTTAACCTTACGTAAACCCTATCTTAACCATAATTAATAATTGGTTAACCCAAAACTAACCATTGCATGATTTAAATATAGCATAATTAGTCCAGAATAATATATAGCAACATATTTATATTATTATGTGCAAAATAGAATAAGATTACTTGTAAAAATAAAAAATATTTCTGCAGGCGGTTGTCTTAGAGAACCGCCTGGAGAAATCATTTGTGTAGGCGGTTCTCTAAGTCAACCGCCTGCACTAACACGATTTGTGCAGGCGGTTTACTATATCCACCGCCTGCACAAATGATTTCTGCAGGCGGTTCCTTAAGAAAACCGCCTGCAGAAACATCCACAGTATAAATTCCGCGCTCCGAATCCAAATTTTCACTAAGTCCCCGGAGGCCGCGCATTCTTCACGGACGCCGTCAGGCTGCCGGAATCCCCACCTGCCGCCGCTACGATTCCAACCACGCCGCCGTCTCTCTCCGTCTTGCTCCGTGCCGCGCCGCCGTGCAGACCCTCCCGTGGTGCCTCTCCGTCCACCCGCGCGCGCCGCGCCCCGCCATCGACGGAGCTGCGCCGCCGAGCTTGCTCCCCGGTAGGGCTCTCTCTCTCCTCTCTCTCGCTCTCCTCTCTCTTGCCGTTAGCGCGCGGCGACGGTGGCGGTGGTGACGCGGGTGGCGCGGCGGTGGCGGTCACGGGCAGTGGCGCGGCGGCGGCGCCGCGGGCAGTGGCACGCGCGGCCCGTGGCGGCGCGGCTATGGTCGGCGGCGAGCACACACAGGTCTGCAGGTGGTCGCGTGGTGGTGGTGCGGCGGTGGCGGTAGCCGCCGGTGGTCCGCAGCGGCGGCGGAGGTGGCGGCGCGCCGGCGGGCGCTGGGCGGCCCGCCGCGGTCGAGGCTAGCAGGCCGGCCTGCTAGGGGCCGAGCGGCCTCTTTTTTTTTGTTAGTTTTTTTAGTTAGTTTTTTAGTTAGGTTTTTAGTTAGGTTTTTTTAGTTAGGTTTTCATTTAATTATAGTTAGTTTTTTTAGTTAGGTTTTCATTTAATTATAGTTAGGTTTTTAGTTAGGTTTTTTTAGTTAGGTTTTTATTTAATTATAGTTTGGTTTTTAGTTTGGTTTTTATATATTTTTATTATAGTTAGTTTAATTAGTTAGTTAATTTCTTTATAGTTAGGTTTTTTAGTTAGGTTTTTATTTTCATTATAGTTAGTTTAATTATGTATATATCTTCCATTGTACCATTATTAATAAATGATTATTCCTTTCATGTTATATATATACATATTATAAATGATTATTTCTTTTTTATTGTAATTATTAGTTAGGGTTTTCTATTAGTTCATTAGTTCATTTAGTTAGGGTTTTCTTGTTATAAGTAGGCTTACTTAATTAATTATCTTTTTCATTAGTTCATGTAGTCCAATTATAGTTTGGTTTTTAATAAATGATTTTTTCCTTTGTATATGCTAGAAACATCGCCATGAGTTCTCCAATGAACCAAGGACAAGGGTCGCCCCATAATGATGATTAAAGACAAGCACGACCCTCCCACAACGATAAGAGTGGCTCTACTTCGGAAAACGAAGGATACCACACCCCTACCGATCCGTGCCCTAGCATCGATAGGGTGGCTCGCCGTGAAATGCAGCGTGACCCAAATTACGATCCGGCAAATGATGAGGTAAAGACATCCATGATTTCATGTGTTTACATTACACATGATTAACTTACCATGCATGATTTCATGTGTTTATTATTTTACACCTTACATCTATGATATAGGAGGTGATGTCTCAATTCTGCCAAATTGCTGAAGAAGATACAGTGACACCCGAAGACGCCACACCAGAACCAACCGAGACGACCACCGAGACTGGTTCAAGGAAAAGGAAGTAGAGTGATCGAGCAAGAGGTGACAGGGGAGCGAACAAGTGGCCGGACAAAACATATCGGGTTACAGAAGTCAATGCCAAAGGATAACCTGTAGCTCCTCAACCAGTGCCAGCTAAGTTTCGGAACGCAGTTGGTTTCTTAGTTAGAGATATGCTAGACTGCACAATATCTAATTGGAAGGATATGCCAGCTGATACAAAGACGGCCACGTGGAATAAGCTTTGCACGAGCTTTCTTTTTCCTCAGGGTTCAGAAAACCTCGTTAGGACATATGCCATGAAACAGATTGCGATCTCGTTCCGAGGCTGGAGGTATGAGCTCAATGTAAAATACCTGAAGCTCGGGTTAGACCCGACAACGAAGTATAAGATCACGGCAGGTCAGTGGGCTGTTTTTCAAGAGCAGAAGAATCGGCCGGAATTCCTAGCTGTGAGCCAAGCCGCTTCAGAACAAGCAAAGAAGAACGTGTACCAGCACCACCTTGGCTCAGGTGGATATGACCGTCAGCTAGAGAAATGGAGAAGAGAAGAGGCTGAAAGGAAGGCGGCGGGGTTGCCTGTGCTGTCTGAGCAAATTGGCGAAAGGAGTGCGAATTGGCTTCGTGCTCGAAAACCTAGAGAAATAACAGATACAGGCGCGTCCTTTCATTATCCATTGGTGGAAGAAGCTGCAAAGAACATCTATGCGGTGGCAGCTAAGGAAAAGGAAAGATCATTCAGGCCACAAAGAGATAGGGCTTGGCGGTGGTCCAAACTAGAAAAGGGAAAGGGAAAGAAAAAATCGTTGGGGAATATCCCTCCAATGAATATAATTTATGATTACCCGTTATGTATACCATATTATATATGCTATACACATGATACATATATGACAATATATGAAGTTGGCAACTTAATTATTTGTCTTTTATATATAGTGCCATAAGCAACCATATGGATCGGTCCACTGTGGATATTACGTGTGCGAGTTCATGAGAGTCAACGGAGGATATGTCTACAACCCTGAGGTAATTAATGCACAAGCAATAATATGTCATTAAAATTCAAATTAATGTGTAATAATCAAGTTAAAAAAATTGATGTTTATACAGAGAAAGGGATGTAAGATAGAAAGGGCAAATAACATGTCAGAACAAATTTTGCTGGGCATCGTCGAGGACGTGCAATTTCATGTTGAAATAAATCATATCATTCGACGGCAACTATCACGATCATACCGGCGCCTTAGCACAGCCCAAGTATAGAGCGCTAACAGATATTGGCAGCCTAAATCTTTAGCGTGAAGATTACTAACTAGGGCACGAACAATGTAAAAACATTGATCGATGCATGTGTATTTGTATATATATATCTCGATATCGCATGTGATGTAAAAACTTAGAAGTATATATTAAATATGTTTGTACGTACATATAATTAATTAATTAATTAATTGCATGTTTTGTATATATATGTATTGATAATGACTGTACAATAGGACCTAATATATTCAATATTATATCGTATTATAATATTAAAAAACAATGCATAACCTGTTTTGAAAAAAGGCGGGAAAACTAAATACAGGCGATTAGTTATGTGAACCGCCTGTGGAAAACGTATTTCTACAGGCGGTTCACAGTAAACCGCCAGTTTTTCACTGGTGGTTGGAAGAAACGTCCGTAGAAATGCGTTTCCAACCGCCAGCACAGAGCTAGCTTTTGTGTACTGTCAAAAATCCAACGCGCTAGCAGTTGAGCTTCGTGTGTACATACACGTACTTGGTGCAATCACAGGAACTGCACATCGACGCTTCAGGTCGTTATGCGTTTCGTGGTCAAGGATGTCGATTGACGTGTGCGTGTGTGGCTGACTGGCTGTTGGCACTAGAAGCACGTGTTGGCTGCTGATTGTACACGTGTGTCGGTGTGTATCCATTTCCGTCACATACATGCATGTTTTCTGCATATATAAATGATCACCTTCAGTGACATCCATCCGATCAGCACTGGAAAAATGCTAGCCTGTATGTATATGTACGTACACTTAATTGGTCTCTTATTATTTCTAGCGAGATGTTTTTTACAGGATAGCGCGAGACGGTTTGAAAAAGTCATGGCAAAGTGTGTACGTACACACTCTGCCATGACTTGGGGTTCCTGCAATGACAAGTATGGTGGAGGAGCACATGTTGATCTAGAACTGTGTCCTGCTAGATTGCAACCTCCTCGATTTGACTCGGCTCTCGGATACAAGGATCCACTACGTTCAACTGAAACGCTTGCAGCCTTACAGGGGGGCATGGCACCAGAGCACACCGCTCTTCATGGGACACACGGTCTAAATGCCTTATTAGCGGCGACCTTGTCAAGGTATGCTTATCCATCTCCCATCTCTAGGGTTTCTTGTGCGATGGGAGTAGGAGTAGATGGACCCATCATCGAGCTTGGCTAAAGGAAGCACGCGGGAGAAGATACGCTTCTTGCACCGTACCTCCATGAAAGTGCAAGGCAGTGTTGTCAGTGGTGCCGATCGAGCACCATCTGTGGATCGGATCATGCATGGTGGCGGCGCGGTGGTGACGGTCGAGATGATGCGTTTTTTTTTTAATTCGTTTTCAGAGGATGACAAAACATAAGATAGCTATCTCCGACTTCAGTTGACCGTGCATGCAAAACAAGTTTGCGGTACGTTATTAGACCCTCTCCCAGAGAGTTATATATATATATATATATATATATATATATATATATATATAAGTTTAGATCATCACGTGTGGATCCACTGCAACTGCAAGTGATCGACAGGTTGCTGAAACGATCGAATCACCTCGATCGCGATAATGGAGGATGGGGATGGATGATCCGTCCGCATCATCGTTTTCCGCGTGGATGCGGCCATGCATCCACCGTTGACATCAATGTCGATCGGCCAGGTGACACCAGAGGCTAGCTCCGCCTGTGACTCGACCACTTCGCTGACGATTCGTTCATTCGTTGATGCACCACCAGCTAGATACAGCGCAGGTCTCTTGTTGACCAATTTTTTTGGCATCAGATGAGAAATCAGCCTGCCTCGCGGTCTCACGCCACGCGTAAAACGTTACGACGTCAGGCTGGTGTGCACAGCAGGTAGCACATACAGAGGATAATGATATGTGTGTCCCTTCCTCTCGGTCTTTTCCGTTTCCGTGTCCGGCACATGTTTGGCGCGCGCGGCCCCTTGCATCCTCTCACACGCAGCATGAATCCGGCACATGTTTGCCGTTGCCTTGCACTGTATCAAAATATTTTTTTTAATCTTCATGAATTGGCTCATAACCGATTCCTGACATAAGGTATGGGTCGATTGTTCTCCGGTGGCTTTGAGTCGACTCAAGACATGCCATGTCATTCCATGAGTCGGTTTTGAGAAGCCCACTGGAGAAGACCTAATAACCGTGTGTGCTGCTGCTGCCAACAAGGCCTCTATCTCGGTAGCACGTCTCTCATTTTCATTCCTTTTCCGGCCGGGTCTTTTCAGTCCCCTTCTTTCCATCCATGTACTTACACCAAAACGTAGCAGTCATAACGACTCCAACAAGTGATCTATTCAAGGATATAGAGAGAGAGTAGAAACGTACTCCCTCGGTTCTTTTTTTTTTGCGAAGCCTTCTTCATTTGATAATGCAATTATGGAAACTTGCTCGTTAAAATAACTCAAGTTTATAGTAAATAATATTAGTGTTTATATTTTTAAATAAACTTATTATAAAAATATATTTCATAACTAATCTAATGATACTTATTTTGTATCTTGAATGTTAGTACTTATTTATATAAATTTAGTCAAAGTTCAAACGATTGAATTTTTTAAGAAGCGATAATTGCATTTTTAAATGGACGGAGGGAGTAGTATGATCTCTATTGAATAAAGTGTACTATATTTGTAGGTTTGAACTTTCAAGCACGGGCATGGAAGTGCATTACAGAACAATTATAGTAACATTTCCAGTAACCAATTGTTGGAGTTGTTTAAGAGTTTGGCAAACTGTACGTAGTTGTTTGAGAATTATGTTGTGTATCTCGTTTTCATTCCTTATGTCCTTATCCTTTCAAATTTCACTCGCCATCTTTCAGTAGCCTCTCCTGTACACTATACTGGACAGCTGCCGAATGCCGATGGCCATCAAGCGACAACGAATGACAACGAATGGCCAAAAGACATGACTCGAGCCATGCCGCCTTTCCTCAGCCACAGCATGCAAGAAACATCATTCCATTCACCAACACGAGTTGGCTTAATTATCCCTAGTGTTTTCATCCATCACAACCAAAAGCCAACGGTTCATAGCACACAGGAAAATCAGCTAGTAGAAAACAGAAAACTAAGGTTACTGTCCCTGGTTGGCAGCAAAAGAACTGCTGCTTCAGGGCAATCATCATATGCTCTTCGGTCAGTGCATCTCCTTCTTCACGTCATTGAAGTAGGGGTGCTCCAGGGCCTTCTTCGCAGGGATCCGCTTCGCCGGCTCGTACTCGAGCATTTTCTGCAGCAGAGCAACACAAGGGTAAGAATATGAATATGTAATCCCGACACATATAACACCAGTTCTTCTCAGTCACCACTGCGATTTTTCTCTTAGAGGCTAGTAGATGCACACATTGCACGAAATTAAGAGTAGTGCAGCTGCTGCAAGGTTAAGTACTGACCTCAAGAAGATCATAACCATCAGCATCGAGACCGGGCACAAGAGTGGACAGCTTCGTCGGCTTCCACTGTGGGTACTCGTGCCAATTGGGCAGCTTGCCAACGCCTGGCCACACCTGCTCATTCGGGGTGCCCAGCAACCTGCCATCAGAGGAAACAAGATGGATCACCGTCAGTACGTGACACCCACCAAGAATTTCAGTAAACAAACAAAGAACTGTATTAGTACTTGAAGATGTGGAGCAGCTGCTGCAGCTCGGAGTCACCAGGGAAAAGCGGCTGGTTAGTGACCAACTCGGCTGCAATTTACACCTGGTTAGTTAGAATATCTAGGTGCCGGTATGAAATCTGAAACAGCTTTGCATTGAAAAGTGATTTCTGAGTTCATCGAAATCGCACCGAAAATGCAGCCAACAGACCATATATCGACCGGCGTGGAGTAGTGTGTGGCGCCAAGGAGAATTTCAGGGGCCCTGTACCAGAGGGTAAGAATCTGCACAAATGTTTCAGGTTAACCAATGTTAATCAGATCCAGTAATACGGACAAGGAGGAAAACTTCATGCACAGCTGATGGAAACCGACCTCGTGGGTGTACTTCTTCACCGGGACAGTGATGGCGCGGCTGAGGCCAAGGTCGGCGATCTTGAGCGCCATGGTCTTTCGGTCCATGAGGAGGTTGTGCGGCTTCAGGTCCCGGTGCAGCACCCCGCGGCCGTGGACGAAGGCGACGCCCTTGCAAAGCTGGTACATGAGGATCTGCGAGAACAAACATAACATGCATGGGTTAACGCATTCGCACAAACACCTGTCGTGCACGGGCGTTGGATTGGAGAAGGAGGAAGGAAGAGAAAGGGGCCAGGAAGGAAACCACGTATACACACACCTTCACGGTGGCCGCGGGGATCTTCTCGTGGTTGCTGCGGTGCCCGCGGATGAACTTCTTGAGGTCGGTGTCCATGTACTCGAAGACGAGGTAGAGGATGGTCTGCCCCTCCTTGTTGACGCCCTGCTTGAGGTCCAGCAGGCGCACCACGTGCGGGTCCTGCGACAGCATCCGCAGCAGCGAGACCTCCCGCATCGCGGTCGGGGGCACGCCCTCGTCGTCCTCCGGGAGCCGCGTCTTCTTCAGCGCCACGATCCGCCCCGTCGCCTTTTCCCGCGCCCTGTACACCTTCCCGTACGTCCCCTCCCCGACCTTCTCCAGCTTCTCGTACAGGTCCATGGCTCGCTGCCCGCCGCCCGTCGTCGTGCTCGGCGCCCCCGCCGCCGCCTGGTGCTGGATCGTTGCCATCGGTCGGATCCGGCCCTCGCTCTCTCTCTGGATTTGGGTTGCTCGTCGGAGTTTGCGTTGGTTGGTGGCTGCGTGGATCTGGAGCGGGGCGCGTGGTGGATGTGGATGTGGATGGAGTAGGGTTTGGGATTTGGGGGAGGGGATTTGTATGCGGCAGGGAGCGAATGGGAAAAAGAGAGCCGTTTGAGGGGAGACGCTCCAACGGCTCCTTTTGGGGATTACGAATTTGGAATCGCCACGCTTTCGGTGAATGTACTGGCGGCGCACGCGTGGGCCGTTGCATTGCTTTTTTCATATACGAGTGATGGGCCGTTGTTTGCCATCTTACGAGTTAGGCCCAGTTCATATAGAGCCCAGAATGACACGGTTTTTTTTTTCTGCTTCGTGAAAGGAGCGAGGATAAAACTAATAGTGTTTGCCTACACCCCCGTCATACTATACGATTTATATAATAAAAAAACAAATAGAGGAAAGTATGTATTCGATCTTTTGTTTTGCTTTAGTCGAACTTATAACGATTTGACTTAAGATGAACTCAAAACTCTTGCTATGGCATGACTTATTGTGGTTGTGGCTGATTTATTCACCCTGTTTGGCTGGTTGGTCCAGCCAGCACCAGCCAGCCATTCAGCAGTGTTTTTCTCTCAGAACAATCAGCCAACCAGCCGTACCGTATCAGCCAGCCGAACAGAGCGATTGTGAGATAAAAACATTGTTCCATAATTGAAAATAGGGTTGATTCTAACTGATAAGTTTGCTTGTTATCCAACTTAAGAAAAAAAAAAGTTTTGAAGAAAAGTGACAGGAACTTTGGCACTTTGCCTTGAATGAAAAGAGAAAAAAGGTGACATAGTTGGTACTTCATCCCTACCCTCTTTCTTACCCTCTGTAAACATTGCATGCTCAACCGAAAGACACCACAGCATCGTTACACAGGAGTTAACCCAAAAAAAATATATTTGTATCCACCTCATCAAGTAAAAAAAATTGAGAAAATATATTCGCATATTGGCAGTGTTACTGTGCTCAAGAATTGGAATACACATGTCTGTGTCTTGTCTCATCGAAATGGCAAGGTGTCAATTTACATGCACAATATATGCACCGTGGCCAGGTGGCCTGCTGAATCGCATCGCTTCTTTCATGTGAGTCTGAATGATCGAACAGCCTGCAGAAAGGTAGGGCAGGAGAAGAATAGAAACCAAAATAAAGCAGTGTATCAGGATACAAGAACAGGGGGTGCATAGTGCCAGAATCGACACGGGATCATGCGCCTCACCTTCTCGATCTGAGGCCTGTACTTCTCCGAGTCGTCGCCGTCGTCGATGTACTGCATGCAACGAGACAGACAACAGCATTTGTTCGAGCTGTTAATCCAGCTAATGCATTAGGATTTAGGATCGGGCGTGGCTCTCACCTGGCCTGTCACCGTGTAGAGGCGGTTGTACCAGCCGTTGAACGCCATCCCGATGGCGGAGACGATGTGCCGCCGCCGCTCGCCGGGATTCTGCAGCGTGTACTCCAGGTAATACAGGCCTGCATGCAGGGCGCAGTCAGTGTGATGGTCAGGTTCAGACGCGCAGCTAGCGTTCCTTCCGTCCGTCAGTTGTGATTGATGTGAAGCAGTCAGCAGTACCGTTTGCCGCCCTGGAGTCGATGAGCTTGGCGGCGACCCCCGGCGGCCTCTGCCAGCTCCTGTCCAGGCCGTTCACCTGCTCTCGGCGGCATATGTCACTCACGGCTTGCATTGTTCAATGTTCAGTCGGCAATGTTGAGACAGAGAAGGCTGGATCGAGCGCGTACCAGGCCCTCGGCGAAGGCGTCGACGTCGCCGAAGGACTTGAGGCTGGTGAAGTCCGGCCCGATCCCGGTGATGGCGACGCTGACTGTGATGAGTTCATTCCCAAAAGCCCGAATGAAAAAACAGGGACTGGCGGTGTCGCTGAGGTGGAACAAGAAGCAGCAGCAGCAGCAGCGGGCGTACCGTTGGAATCGGCAGCGGCCTGCTCTGGGTAGAATGCCGTGACGGACTTGATGCCGCTGGACTCGCCGGCGCCGACGAGCCAGCCTGCAGACACACGACGACGTACAGAGCTATAGTCAATTGCCACTTTTCCAGTGCCACCAAATTCTGCCAACTGATCGACTGATGAAGGGGGGAGAATTACATACCTTGTGGAACTTGAATGCTGAACTTGTTGGCCTCATCCTCGTACGTAGTGAACAAGCCCTCCTGCGACTCTTTTTACCAGCCGATCGACCAAAACTGAAGGCAATAAGCATACACAGCTTGCAATTGCAAGCGACAAGAACTGAATGCCGCAAAGGCGAGAGCATGTACCGGTGGCGGTGGTGGCCTCGTCCGCCAGCGCAACCGCGGGGGCGAGCAGCAGCGGCGCCGCGGTGGCGGCGGAGAAGACGATGCCGAGCAAGGCGTCCCTCCGGTCCAGCCCCTCTATGACGACCCTGATAACAACCATGGAATTAAGCTGGTGGCGCTGAATTGTGCCGCCGACGAGCGAGAGGTGCGTACGAAGCTACTCCAGCATAGGAAGTTTACCGACGTGTGTACCGAGCAGCAGGGCGGCAGTGGCAGACCGTTGATTGCTGCAGCCTCCTGCTGCTGCTGGGCCTGAGCTTGCGCGTGAACGACGACGACGACGACGAAGAGAGACCGCCGCCGCATAGGGAGGCGGTGCTGGTCACGGCAGCCATGGACGCAGGACGCACGCACGGGATGCAGCCGAGCCGGTGGCGGTGGTTGGCTCTCGCCGTTGTTTTCGCCGGATATTTTTGTTGCAGCCGTCGTATGTATGTGTGGCAACGCGGCACCGTTCGCCCGCCGGGTCGCGTGTGGTCGCCGCTGCAGCTCCCGGGAGTGGTGGGCCAGGGGCAAGAGCGCGACCGGCCGCCGGGTGCGGCCTGGGACGTACGATCTTCATCGGACGATTGGAACATGCCTTCGGCGCGATGTGGCACGCCAACCGTAGCTTTTGTTCGTGAAGCCCGAGTGTGCTGCGCTGCACTATAGGTGCCGTCGTAGGCTGTCCGCACCCGGAAACGCTAAAGCCGCCTCAACATCAAATCTAGAGGTCGACGAGGTGCACCGCAGGCCTCTAAACCCACCGCTATTCAACAGATCGCTACAGGAATCGGTAAGCACAGAGGTGAGAGAGCGGAACGGTATCCTCTGCAGCGGGACCCACATAGCCGGAGATGGAGAACGGCACACCGGGACCGCTACCGCCGTCGAGCCGAGCCGACACCGCCGCGCTGGAGTTGGAGAAGAGTGACCCGGTTCCGCCACCGCCACGCCAGAGTTGGAGAAGGACGCGCTGGAGGGAGGAGGGAGAAGGGCGCCGGCAGAGCCGCCGGATCTCGCCGCCGTGCTCGGGGGACGTGCTGTGAGAAGGAGGTGGAGCGGGCGAGGAGCAGGTCGCAGAGGGGTGCGTAGCGAGCGAGATAGGTAGCGAGCGAGATAGCATGTGGCACGCGGCAGCTCCTCCATCTACACACGTCCTATCGGGTGGGTCCCACTCCTTTAACATGCGTGATGCAGATGGGGGCGGTGCAGATAGCCTTAGGCCCATTATACATACACCCACCTGAACCAAATGTCACGTACTACACTAACACTGAAATTATTTGAATATTTTGTGGACCTTTTTATTGTCTGTGGAGCGATACATGTGAGGGCATGTCATCCGCACAGCACAATTTAGATGATGACATTCCATGCTTTCTACACTAGCATGGTAATAGGTAGAATTAAGTAATACTAACATGATCAAGTAACACACGTGGTAGAACCATCAACTTTAACCTAGCTAATTCCAAGCGTGCTTGTCAACTATTTAACACTATATAAGTACCCAATTGACCAAGTCAGATGTGTTAGTTTGTCGAGGACACATAAAGGAGAACTAAGTCGATAACATGATCTCAAATACAACACAAGATTAGAAAAACACTCTTGTGGTTAGAAAGTCGACTTAGTTCGCTGCTCGACCACTCTTGTGGTTGACACTAATAAATGGCAACTCAGCGAATTGGTTATGTCGACTTTGAATTGCTCGAGCACTCTTGTTCTTTTCTGCAACTCCAAATATTAGTGTCAAACATGGATGGGCTTTAGAATTCCTTACTTTAATTAAAAAATAAATAGCCCAATTACCAGCAAGACTCAGGAGAGCGGAGGCAGCGGCCCATAACTGAACGGCCCATGAGGACAATGGTGGAAACGGGTAGGGTGTCTTTCCTAGATGACCTATCAATCTTTGCCGAAGTGGCCATATCTGTTCCTGCACTAGACTTTGTGATTGTAAGGAGATGGGCAATGGCAACGCCAATGAGATACATGTATTGTTAGGTCACAAGGGTCCAAAGGCGGCTATGATACTAGGATGGCAGGCTTTGTGTGAAAGGTGAAGCCTCCTCCTATCCCTTTTGCTTCCATTTTGTTTAGTCAGCATCATCCTTTTATTTCCTTCCCTTCACAATTACTACTTTTGATACTAGAGTAGACACTTATGACGGTTTGAATTTATAACTATACTCCTACATGTTTTGCTTTTTTTCATTATTCTTTGTATTTAATTGCCTGGCAGATTTCTTTTACTACTTTATTATTCTTTTCTGACAAGGAGATGAGAGATATCCACGCGGTCAACAATCACACGCCAACCTTTTTGCACTAATTTGTCTCTGATTCCATCATTTCACTCGGCTGGGAAATTGGCGCGGCATGTTTAACGTACACTCTGCCGATTTATTTATTATATTTATGCATCTTCAATCTCGAGCAATCATTCTGCAAGGACGTGTTTTTCTCCCTGCCTAGTGCCTACCATGGGAAAACGCCCCCACGCCGACTTTCGCAAGAATTTACTAGTGTCCTTGATGTTCAGGACAGAATATACTGTACGTATGTCGCATGCTGATCTGCTCGAGTTGAGCCCATGGAATTCGAATTTATTGCACTTTTATTACAAATCTTTATAAAATATACGCGCGCGTACATGTCATCATGTCTGAACTCGTGAAGATTGAAGCAGCAGATTCTCTGAACTCTGAAGATTGAAGCAGCTCAATTCCCTGAACTCTGAAGATTGAAGCAGCAGCAGTCCAGAGCTCTGACACCGTGCGTCAATGAGATGAGATGAGATGAGTGCACGCGGCAACGACAACAGCGAAAGATTCCAAAACGGAGAGCGATATGGCGCGAGGTCGTTGGCCGCCGTTTCTACCCGCCAACAACTCTGCACCTTTTTGTGTTCATTTCCTTTAAGCCTTTTCTTTTCTTTTCTTTTCTTTTCTTTTCATTTCAGTTTGTGTCATCTAGGATAAGCTCGCTCCATGGACAGACACGAGGCAGGCAGGAAACCACTTGCTTGGATTAATATCATAGAATAGTGTCATGCTGAAAAAGTCAGGGTGACAAGATATGCATAGAATATAAAATGGCGGACGTACGTGCCCATCTGCAAAATTTGGAGGCATGCAGTGCAAGGAATAACAAATTGTTTTTGTGATACACCTGTTCGTCATCGTCAGCTGCATGTTCTATTGTTCGACACTTGCGTCGTCGTGATCAGCTAGCAAAACAGGGCGCATGTTCCGGGACCACGGCGTGTTCGCGTTCGGACTCCGCTCCTGTCTCTTTGTGGATCATGGAGAATGGGTTCAGGCAGCACGGAGGAAGAAATATGTATCGTGGGGTATTAGAAAGATTTTTCGGATATTAACGTAAAGAGAGAGACTTTTTCCAATGATTTTTTTTTTCGGATTTTTCATTGGGTGTGAGTTGGACTGTTTCTTAAAATCCTTAGACCGGTCTCAACAGTTCGACATCTTTTATTCTTAACTTACAGGGAATATTGCTTTGGGACGAGATAGCACGAAGGAGAGTGAGAAGCCTATGAAGCGAGCATTCTACCGACTAGAACATATGCAAGACGATTAGAAAACCATTATAGTGGAGGGAGGAAATGAAGAACGCCAATGGCACCTCTTGTAAGGTCAGGGACCTCAATCCCGAATGATAGCAAAAGGCCAACAAATGGTAAAGTCTAAAGACCTATCTAATAAAAGAGCAAACACAAAGGTTTGGACTACGAGGTGATAATATTGACATAATATTTATTATCTATCTTACTCTATATTCTTACTATAGTGTTGCTTGGGGAAAGATAAAGCCGTTGAAGTAATAAACAATGATTTCATGGGCTTCTAATTAATTTTGAGAACCAAGACAAAAACAACTCCTTGTTGTAGCGTGCCTATATTATACAGAGGAGCCAAAGCCAATGGAGCCTTATCGAATGAGGCCTTACTAATATATTTTTTTGTCATAATATTGTAGAAATTTCTTTAAAATATATTGTAAATTTGCGATACTCAAATCTTAGCAAGAAGTATATGTAGACTTTCTGGCTTTCAAGACGACTCATGTTGTTTTTTGCAAGGGAAATTCTAAAACTTGAGTTAGGTTCGTAGTAGTGTATCAAAACCATCCTTTTCAAAAAAAAGTTATCACAAATGGGATGCCTTATTAGGAGAAAGTATGAACATCTCCTGTTGTTTGTTTTTGTACTCAAACCTTAACACAAAGTAAATGCAAAACTTAATGTCCCATTTTTTATGGCAAAAGCTGTTGGAACATAAAACTGTCAAGTTTCACACATGATAGTCAAAATCTATAGTACCCTTAAGGCAAAGAAGCTCATATTTCTTACAATAATTTTTTATGGTAAAAGCTGTTGGGACATAAAACTGTCAAGTTTCACACATGATAGTCAAAATCTATAGTGCCGTTAAGGCAAAGAAGCTCATATTTCTTACAATAATTTAGTCTTCCATTTCAATTGTTTTAGAGCATGTTTGGCTTAAGCAGAACCATGGCATGCCACAACGCTGGCTACTCTAAAAGCACGGTGACCATAACAAGCGCCACACTTTTGGCAAGGAATGATATCACCTCAAGACAGCAAACGTTACTACACATTTGGCTACCCGACACTTATGGCTAAATCAAACTCTAACCTATTGCACTAGAAGTGGGCCATGGCTAGCTCTCTCAACTAAAAGGGCTGGTAATGATCGATTAAATTTATGTTGCTTAGGTCAATCTACCACAACTTACTGTGTAAACCAAATGAAGAAAAGCAACACATGAATCATGTCGTTAGATCTTGTTTGCCTTCAACTCAGACAAAAATTTGGCCACAAGTGAAACAATCCTAGACGTTCAATTTTAGAAACTTACGAACTACGAAGTCTCCAACAACCGACACTAGCTCTAAGCTAAATACGAAGGAAAAGACACTGCAACAAGTAATCTTGAATATCATGCTATAAGAGATGTTTATGGTGAAATGTGTGAGACTATCTCTTGAGTCCAATTTAATTTTTTGATTTTCACATTATTCAGTGATTAAAAAATTAATTCATTCAGCCTTAAAGGACCCTGCCTTGGTGATGGGAGACTTTATTACAGCCAAACAAGCCCTATGAGGCCAATAGTCATAGGGGGGTCTCAAAGTAAATAGCACAAGTGCTGGGGTTAAATGAGGTAGGCCGCCGCATCCGTGATCCATCTACTCCTCTTCCCTTCTTATCTGCTACAGCAATAATCTCCCGAGGCAATATTGGCGTGCTTTACTTACCTGCTTCCTATTTTTCCATTTTCCGCGATAAAATCCTTTTTTGTTATTTGCGAAAACGAAAGAGGTCGTGTGAACTGGAGAGGTGTGGAATAGAGGAAAAAGAGAGATAAATTGGAGGCCATTAGCAAGAAACCATGAGTTCTAGGTTAACTGAAATCTCCCTTATCTTAATCTGCATCTCCTTGCGTGAGTCTGTGTGTGGTGCTAGTGTGATGCCTTCTCCTAGCTCATGAGCTTCCGGTCTGGAACTTCGCTTATCCTTCGACTCTTTTTTTTTTCTTTTCATTGTGCAACTGTTGGGTCCGAAATTCTGGTGATTTGTTGGGTATTCCCCCTGCGAAATCCGGGCAAAAGTGGGGATCTGCAGCTTCTGTGTTTTGTTGGCTTTAAACCTACCTTTTGTTGGACCTTTTACCATTTCCTTTACCCATTTTTTTTATCTCCCATATCCGTCAGTATTTTACTTTTCTTTTCATTTCTACTTATTTCCACCTTCCATTTCTTCGAGAAATTTGCCTGTGCCGCAAAACTGTGTGTTTGTCGCGTGAAAGATCTCGTACTTGACAGTGAAGGGTTTTGTGGGTTTTTTTTTTGCAGGTTCGCAATCCCTAGTCTTGACCTCACTTGAGCGCTCGTGAGCTCTTTCCAGTGGCTAAAGAGTAAAGATTGCAGATTTTGAGGTCTAGTCCAAGAAACGGGTGGTGGTCCGCCATGGAGGTGAGGTCCGAGCAAGGGCTGATGGCGGGGAGGGATCTATTCGGTATGCCAAAGAGCCCGCCGGCGCCGGTGTCCGGGCCGCCGGCGTCCGCCGCCATGCAGAGCGTGCGCATGGCGTACACTGCAGACGGCACCGCTGTGTTCGCCCCCGTGAGCTCCTCGGCCGCGACGCCGTCTTACCAGCCGCAGGGCGCAGCCCACGGCGCTAGCATGTCCGCGGCAACGGTCGTTGGAGGCAATGGCGCGGCAGCTGCCCCGGGCATGGGGGAGCCGGTGGCCAAGAAGAAGCGCGGGCGACCAAGGAAGTATGGGCCCGACGGGTCCATGGCACTGGCATTGGTGCCTGCGTCGGCGGCTACGGGGTCGCCGGCGACAGGGCAGGGTTCTTCCGGGCCTTTCTCCCCGGCTGGGTCAAATTCAGCAAACTCTTTGCTGGCGGTGTCGCCAGACGGATCCAAGAAGCGGGGCCGGCCTAAGGGTTCTACCAACAAGCCGCGTGTGGATGCTGCTGGTAAAATTTCTACTCCTGTCATTTATATTGATTTTAAGGTTTTGGTATGGTTTCTAGACTCAAAATTAGTAGGAACTGGAGAAGTACATGTGGATAGTTTCATCCTATCAGGATGAAGTTGTTATTGAGATTGAACTGACTCAAGTGCCGTTGCCCTTATTAGCATTTGAATCTGCTTCATGGTCAGCTGAAGGGTGTACTGGTTAGATCACCCTTCTAGCTTTAATGAGTTAACTGTGCAAAACTATAAATTGTGGATGGACTTATTTGTCCTCAGTTATTTCAGTGTGCAATTTATCACATGTTTGTTTTGAGAGTGGCGGCATGTGGTTATTTCTCTGCTGAATTATATAATATGCTGCTAGTTATTTCAATTCTGCAAAGCTGATGTACATTGTCTCATTTTTCTGTTGATGATTTCAGCATAACTATCTCTAACATGAAATCATCTTGCAGGGTCACCGGGAGCTGGATTTACACCTCATGTTATCACAGTTCAAGCTGGGGAGGTATAACACACTATCTTGCATTGTTTCTTGTTTTGTTGTCAGAATATGTTCTTGCTTTTATTCTTCTTGGATTCTTTGCACTTGTTTACATTCTTTTGGACTTTCTCTTTTTGCTCTACTTTTCTATATATAACGTTCCCACTATGCTACCTTTTTTACCAAAAAAAACAAAAAGAGTATGTTTCATCGTTCTGTCAATAAGTTGAATTGCCAAATTGTTCATTCAGACATTTAATTTGAACCACTAAGAAAATTCTAACTAAGCTATTATGATCAGATGTCTTCCTTCATCTTGTGGCACTGATGGGAGTGTAAAGTAAATTCTGCCATTTTGACATTTTGTACTGTGGTAACTGATTATTCTTCTCTTGATTGTTTGGAAAATTTCAAGTTTCCTCCTCCCAGTTTTTGACTTGTGCATATGATTGTCACTTTATAGCATTATTGTTTAACCTTCATGTTGGTATCATTCATTATATGATGTTTGATATCAAATAATTGTAACCTTCATGTTGGTATCATTCATTATATGATGTTTGATATCAAATAATTGCAGCAGTTGTAGCTTTGCTAATTAGTGGTACCTGCATAGCATTTTTATTTCAATGCTAAGGTGTTGAGTTCTGGACATGTGACTAACTGTTAATGGAAGCAAATCTCAAGGTTCAGGATTATTTATTAGCATTGTTTTCTGAAATAATAACAAAACAAATACACTCTTCTTTTCAGGACGTGTCATCAAAGATTATGTCATTTTCTCAGCATGGAACCCGTACAGTTTGTGTTCTTTCAGCAAATGGCGCCATATCAAATGTAACGCTTCGTCAGACTGCTACATCAGGTGGTACTGTAACATACGAGGTTTGTGCCTATGGCAAGTGCAAGCTAATAAACATACTTCTCGGTGAAATAGAAGTCTCAAATTTTTAATTGTAAAGGTTCTAGATAATTATGATTTGATCATGAGAGGTGGAAACTTTGGTCTAGTTGCAGATGCAATCACTGCACAATGTAGATATCTGTACTACAAATGATTATATTTCTTTTTCCCTGCAGGGTCGATTTGAAATACTATCACTGTCAGGGTCATTCATCCTAGTGGAGAATGGTGGTCAGCGTAGTCGAACTGGAGGGCTCAGTGTGTCACTGGCTGGTCCTGATGGTCGTCTGTTGGGTGGTGGAGTCGCAGGACTTCTTATAGCAGCTTCACCGGTTCAGGTATTATGTTTCTCCACTGCAATTTTCCTGCATCCCCTCTTTTCTAAATGTAGTGCTCCAAAACGGGTTTCATATCATTGAAGATTGAAATCACTGTATTTCTGTTGTATGTGTACGCTCGAGACAAGGATGCTGATTATCTCTGCATATGTTCTCTGCAGATAGTACTGGGAAGCTTCAATTCTGGAGGGAAAAAAGAGTCAAAAAAGCATGCTCCTTCAGAACCCACTGCAGCGCCACTGAAGGTCGCTCCAACATCCGGGATGGGACCCAACAGCCCTCCTTCAAGAGGTACATTGAGCGAGTCATCTGGTGGAGCTGGAAGCCCACCACCACTGCATCAAGGCATGGCTGCTAGCAATAATAACCAACCGCCGTTCCTGTCCAGCATGCCATGGAAATGAGTTTGCAGTTTGCATCCTCTTGACCAATTCCAAGCATATGCTGTTATTGGCGAACTGCCTCCCGGGCAGGATGTAGCAATTTGCGCCTCAGTGGCGCTTGTTCTCTGAGTAGCTCTTATGTAGTATAAATCAGAAACTTGAGTAGGAATTGCATCTGGTAAATTTGTAGCTCTATTGTAGGTTTCACCTGAATTCCTGTGCTAGGTGTATTGAGCTGTAACCATGTGATCCTTTGAGCGTTATCAAATGTTGTTTAGTTAAATAAATGTTCTTCCAAGGCATGTAGATTTGGATAAGAAGATTCTTGTATGAATTTGTTGGTTGCGCCTGACCATTTTTGCTCTAGTGAACGTTTGGAGTCGAAGGCTTTGTGCAAATATGTTGTGGTCCTCACTGAAATTTGAGCCTTATATGCCGAGCCCTTGAAGGTTCTGTGTCACACTATGCCCACGGAGATGGCGTGCGTAACCTTTGTTTCATTTAAAAACAACTGACTACTGTTTGTACATAGCTCATAACTATTGTATCATTCAGCAGGGTAAGTTGCAAACGCTAGAACAAAACATTATCTAAAGACAAATTGAGGAATCGGTCAGAGTAACTATAAAATACTCTCTAAATCTTTTCTAATCGCTAGAAACAGACTCTTTAATTAGGTATCTAAATATAGACATCCTCTATTTTGAATTTCTCGCTATCCAAAAATAAATATCGAGAATAACTACAAGAAGATATAGAAAAACTATTGGAAAATGATAAGATACAGAAACCGATTTTGATGCAAATAGATCTTTAAATGATAATTTATAAAGCGAATTTTAGAGACTTTTGAAGGTGCTCTCACAAGCCACGGCCAATGTTTAGGGCCGAATTAAACGGTACGACTTCAGTCCCGATGTATGGTCGACTAGCAAAAAAGTCCAAGATGTGCTATTATGACATTCCAACACGCTCCTGTTTCCATGTAAAATTGATTCTACACCTCAGCTATTTCTCCGTCAAAGCTAACTGCTGTGATTCTGTGAAGTAGCATCCACATTAGACAGCATCATCTTAGCATATCTCAGCAAAGATGGAATGTTCTATTTTTTCAAGAAAATCCGATTGACAACATCCAATGGCAGTGCATAGGCAGGATCCAAAGGCTTCACCCCAGGGTACTCCATTAATGAAAGCCCTGCTTGCAAGAGAATGAGAAGGATTCATAATTCTGGTCCATTTACCTGCCATACAAAGAATCTTTTGATAAAAGTACCACAGTATGGGAAGAAAAACAGCACCTGCAATTCCGAAGTATGTATGATAGATATCGACTGCATTATCTGGTCTATCTGAAATGCCACCATTCTCTTTGTCCTTCCGATCAACATGAATGAGAAGAGTTAGAACCAATACTTATAAGTCAAGGGACATACGATTATCCAAATGGAAGTAGTAGGAAAAATAAACAGTTACCTGACAGTTTAGTATGAATTTTGTTAGCTTTTCCTTGTCAATCCAATGCACTCTATCAATCATTACTAGGCTTGATAGCACCCACCATGAGTAGCAAACCTTATGAATTTGGAACGGATCAATTAAACCATAATGGGCCAGTGGCAACATGTATTGAAGAATGCAAACCATACATGACTTATGACAAAGTAGACCTCACATCAGCTAGTTTCTCAGGCCGCCCATTAAGTCCTCCGTCTTTACACTGGCGCTCACATAGCCACCATCCGAGGAGATCCCTATCAATGTGATGCAGGGACCCAGTGATTGCAAGTGCGCCGACACAACAAAATACTGCATGCAAATGTATATGGTGTTCAGGTTACCTGAACCACTGTTAAAGCAATAGCTTGCAGAAAATACTCGAGTTTGGAACCAGCAAAGCTATGTTCAAGCTACTAGGCACAGGCAGCTAGTCTTATGGTGACACTAGAATAGGTTAATCAAAATGTCATCAATAATCAAAGGAAGTTGTGGTGCCACAAGCCTACAATAGTATAAGTCAGATTACATGTAAATAATGCAGTGACATTCCATTGAAAAAAGTCTACTGCATTCCATAACCAGTTTGCCCATTCTTACTCTTTGATAAAACATCCTCTAGAAGTAGAAACGGTAGATTAAAGCAGATTTTCAGGTGAAGTCAAGGTAATACATACTTTGGCCAGCATGAGACTCCCCTCCTGGCATAGCTCCAAATCCACCATCCAAGTTCTTACAGCTAACAACGAAGTCTACAGCTTTTTGCACATCGATTTTATGCAGACGGTGCAGTAATGATAAGGTGCATAGGGCAATATACGAGAACCTACATACAGAAATAAAAAGCAACATCTGACATGGATTATTATGTTGGGACCTTGAAATTGGGAAGGCATAAAAGGTTATTACCTAGTGTCAACTTCACCCCAAATATCGCCAGAAAACGACCCATCCTTGTTTTGCAGTCCAGCAACATCTGACATGATTTAGATAAGGAAAAGGAACTGGATTTCAAGTTCAGTGAGCTTAAAAATAAAACCAAGGTTGCAGAATTGGCTTTGCTCACTAGGACATTGGTAATCTCAAGTTAACATACATCAACAGCGCGGACCCAATTCAAAATCTGGGAAGAAGGATACAATCAGCAACCTTGTCGACGTCAAGGACATCGAGCCGATCCAAGAGGCAGAGGACCTGCACGGCGCTAAGCGTGTAGAGGACATGCGGATCGTGCCCAACGTTGCCTCCAAATCCGCCTGTGCAGCCACATACAACACAAACAGAGACCACACATAAGAATCAACAACCCAATTCTCCACGATCCAATCAATGGGAAGAGAAAAAACAGAGCGAGGGTTGGGCGAGCGGTGAGGTACCAGATTCGGGGTGGTAGCAGGACATGATCCAGTCGACGACCTCGGCGGCGTCAACGGCGTGGAGCTTATGGAGGAGGTCGAGCGTGGTGAGGCCCCAGTAGGCGCCGTTGAGGCGGATGTGCTCCATCACCAGCGACTCGAACGAGTCCTTCTTCTGCGCCGACGACAAGAGCGGGCGTTGGAAGCGGGCGGGGGGAGGAGTCGAAGGGACGCGGGGAGGGAAGGGGCGTGGTGGCCGCGGTCGTTACCTTCTCCACGGTGACGATGTAGCGGACGTGCTGGTCCGCGGCGAGCTCCGCCTCGTCCGCCATGGCCGCCTTCTGCTCCGCTCGTGCTCCTCCTTCCTGACCGCGACACTACCGCAGCACAACAACAGGGCATGACGAACTAAACTATTTTGGATGATGAGCAGAGAGGACTGGAGGAGACAAGGATCGAGGAACTGACCAGTTACTTCGCTGATTGAATCCTGCTGGGATGAAGGGAGCTGCCGCCCGCTGGCCGATTTGATGGTGAGGCGTCTAGCGACGCGCGGAGCAGCGGTACCAGGCTGCAACCTGCAAGGGGACGGGATCTGGGAGGGGTGCCGCCAGACTACGTCGCCGCCGGCCGTCGGCCGCCGCTCGCTGTTCGCCAGGCAGCGTGCGTTGGGCTGGGCTGGGCGTTGGTCACACGCATGGGGTACTGTGTGAGCCAGGAGGTAAGTTGGGCCGTATCCAAATCGGGCCAAATGCGTCGGATACTGTTTTTTTTATAAAAAAAATTGGTACAGGACATGCAAGGTGACCTCTGTTTGCAATTGAACATGCAAAATTTAACAATTTGCCGGTGGACACTCTGTTTTTTACAAATTTACCGGTGAACACAATGTATAATAAGATATTTCTATAAAATAGATATAAAATCATATAAGTGCCAAAAATTATACTATAAAATCTTCTACGCTCTACGTGACGAGGTGACTTTGAATGTCTTGTAGCAAATTTTCCCTTTTTTTAAAAAAAAAAGATATCCGATCTATGGATTTAGTAGGTAGGTATATCCAAAATTGCAAGTACGGCTTGGATATGTATCCATGGAGTTGCTGAGTCCCACCCTCAACTGACCCCACAACGATGGCTGAAGAATTTCGTGCGGGGGGCTATTTCGAAACATCTAGATCTTGAATAGTTAACTCCTAAAGGCCTAATGAAACGCAGGTCTCTCGGGCAAATACTAGTATCGATAAAACAGTTAAGTAGGAGTGTAAATGAATTGGATATGGGCGGCTATTATGGATACTGTATTTGTTTTCACAATTTTATTTAAATTCAGATTTAAATACGAATAATATCAGTTATGTTGGACATGATACGGATGGATATCGCCATTGTAATTGTACGATTTAAGTATTCGAATATGGACACAGTATATATATCAGATGCTAAATGTGTGGACTCGAATGGATTGATCAGAGCTCCTATGAACAAATTTGGGCTCAGATACCATCAGGAAGTATCTGTACCATTTGTACCCCCTACTAGGGAAAAGAACGGTGCAGTACATCGTCGGTGGACGGCGCAAGCGACATCCTTGATTCGCTATCGTGGCGGGGTAACCATGCACTTGATTTCAGCAACGTGAAGACGTCAGCCTGCAGCAGCGACTTGGCAGTTTGGCAAGGAGTTTGGAGAGCAGGGCGACTTTGCCCACCATTCTGATGGCAACAAGAGAAATGAATCTGTGACATGGAGTGCTGAGTTGGACGTGGCAAGGCCCCCGCAAGGCAATGAGAGTGAGGTGGAGTTCAACGGCGGATGTGGCGAGGCCCCATCGCGTTGTGTTGCGAGAGGTCCGGATCTGGTGGTCTCACTCTGTCGAGTGGTGTATGGAGTTTTGTAGCAGCACTTCGGCGTCGGGTCCCGCATGGCGGTGGCCTTCTCGGTGCGATGTCATCTGATCTTCTCGGTTGCTTGTTGATGTGGTCACACGTGGAGGCTTGGACAACTACAGGAGTGTGAGGCTGTTGGGAGTTGCTGTGAGCCGTGTTTTCTGTTGTCGTAGAGTAGGGCGGCCGCGTTGATGCCCTAATCCAACCGGTCATTTTTGAGTTATGTGCTTACCTTCGTTGACTTCCCATTCCTTTCGGGTAAGTCTTTTCTTTTTTTCTCTCTTTGTCGTTTGGTTCTTGTTTTTCTTTTGTTGGTGTATATGTATAGTGTCTCTCTGGGCTTCCTTTTCTTTTTAATATAGCGGGCAGCTCTTCTGTCGGTTCGTTAAAAAAAAAAAAGGATGGGACAAGTGTAGTGAACAGGACGGAACGGGATTTGTCATGTCCATTCTCATCCCAACAAATTAGGGATGAATTGGACAATATTAGCGGTCATTTTGTAAACTACAGTGCCTTTTCAGATTACAGTATTCTTCGGTAATTGCGATCCAAAGCAGCCACAATTGCTTTGACGGCGGGATCCCGTGAGGGCAGCAGGGAAAACAGGCCTGACTGATGATGGGCTGGTTCTTTTGGGCTTTAGCCTGTGCCGGTCGCTTGTCGCAACCGAGCTTTGTGGCACACACATATGTACGTAGGAGAGACACAGCAGCAACAACGCTGCATGCATCATCTGGGAGCTGTGAAAACGACAGATTTTGATCGGTGCTCGGCAGGCGGCCTTATCTGGGAGCTGAAGGATTTGCTGATGACAAATTTTGTTTCGTATGATGTAATCTATAATCCACGATCATGTAACCCTAGTGGCAGATAGTCTTGCTGCCTTAGGCGCTAGTTTGAGTTCGGGTGTTGATCCAATTATGGACAACATTCCAATTGAGTTGTATTCGTGCACTGGCTGCCAACGATTTGGCGACAGTCGATGAGTAATGGAGAATGCTTCCATGTCAAAAAAAAAAAAAAAAAAAAAAAAACGCTGCATGCATCATGGCACCGGCTCGTTTCTTGCATTGACAAGATTCAGAACATTTTACAGCTGCTTGAAAGTTGCAGCCTCGCCATTTAATTATTTTGTGGACACTACTGCACTGCACGCTCGCAGACATAAGGTATACATTACCATGTAGGCATGTAGCTAGCTTGCAGCCCGGCCCAAAACAAAAGAGAAAGCAGAGAGAGAAGTTAAAATGCCATCTTTGTGTACATACATACACCCGGAACGTACGTCTTGATGCACGTTCCCAAACCCAAGCAAGCCAAGCACACGCAAAGAGAAAAGAAGCTGCTACTACTACTACTAGCTAGAAGGATCCAACTACATGTCTACTACAGCTAGCTAGTCCCGAGCTGCTTTCTGCACGTCCGTACGTCTTCATGTATGCATCCTCCATCATCTGTACTGCAGACCGCCACCACCGGCCGGGCGAGATTAAGATACATCGTGCATGCATATGGAGGTGGTGACTAGCGATACATCAGATCGATCGAGATATGCTAGCTAGTATAGCTGCATGCATGCATGGATCTGAAGATAGAAGGAGAATTGGTGATCAGAAGAAGGCGGCGTAGGAGGAGGAGTTGTTGAAGATGAGGGAGGTGGTGGCGTAGGCGCTGAGCAGCTCGTTGTGCGGTGACCAAGGCTCGGCGCGGAGCCCCACCCGGCGGAGCGCCTTGAGGATCTTGCTCCGGTTCACACACCCCGTCACCACCACCTTCTGCAGGCTCGCCTCCACCTCCACCCGCTCGATCCCTGCACACGCAACGACGATGTCAGGCTCAGGGAAAAACAACGAAACAGCCTGCTAGTGCGTGTCTGTTTGGACAGCTCACACGCCGTAAAGGACGTACGTTCAATTCAGATCTAGCAGCATCTACGACATGGACGAGGCACGATGGCGGCAGCAGCCAGCAGCTACTGCATGCCGATCGTACCGATCGATCTGCGGGGCCGGCCTGGCTGGCTGCTGGCCGGCCGGCCGGAATGGATGGGCTTTAGCTGAAGGCGCTCATCATGATCACGTGTACTAGTACGTACCTTTCACTTTGGACAGGCATTTTCGTACCCGCTTCTCATGCAACGCCACCATCTCCACTTTCAGCTCCGTGCTCTGCGAACGCCACCAATCAGGAAACGCGCACAGAATTATTATAGTTTGAACGTTGTTGCCATGCCTTTCATATGCATGTGCGTGTGCATGTGCAGTCCTAGCTAGCTTGCATAGTTGCATTGCTTGCGAGTTAATTAGTTAGTTTCATCATGCAAAGGAAAAGCAACAGTGCATGCGGATTAAAGCGTTCTGGCTAGTATATCTCTCATGATTATTATCATGCTCATTCACTGTTTGTCTGTTTCAGCTAGCAGAAGATTGCACTTTTTGCTACCGCTAGTAAGCGCCGCCTTGTTATTGTTGTGAAATGCAGGCACCTAAACATGCATGCTCATGCGCGTGGTACTTGTTGCTGCATTATGCACAGCTTCTGCTAGTGTTAAATGAACGACGAAAAGTTTAATGTTCAGACCATTGGCAAAAATCAAAACAGAAGAAGAAAAGTGCCCATCAGAAACTAGTTGGAGTTCTTTATATGCTCAGCATTAAGATCTGAACAACAAATTCTGTATTTTCCCTGAGGCGATCGTCATCAATAGACCCACAAAAGATCACTCGAATCATCACAATTTTACACGAACAACGAACCTATAACATATTAACATACATGCACATTTACCAGCAGATCTTGAATTCCAATGAGATAGAAATATTAATCCGCCATACCTCCATGGAAGAAACCAGTGGTGGCGTTCTGTCTAGTTGATTGGTTGATGGTGCTATAGCTATGCCGTCCTTGGCCGGCTTTCGATCAATCAAGACGGGAAGAAGAAGAAGAAGAAGAAGAAGAAGGGAATAAGACGAGAGCAGGAGCAGCCTTCTTATAGCGGCAACCAACAACAGCTAAACAACAACCCTATAACAAAAAGCGAAAAGATCGAGCAGGGGGCAGGATGTGATGATGGGAAAAGGTTAAAGACGGTGCTCATCAAGAGATTCGTTCCTGGTGTTGTTGTTGCTGCTGCAATCTAGCCCGTCTAAATAAACTAAGCTATACGACCTCTATGACCCTACCTTAGTTATGGAGAAAAAAATTAGATGAGGCTTCTCCTCAGCACGTACGGTGAAGACTGTGCTGCTAACGCGTGGGTCACGGTATCATTTTAACCGTTTATACAGTGATCATGGCCCACGTATCAGTTATACAGTTCTTATTGCACGGTAAAGATGGGTCTCACCTAATTTTTTTCATAGTTATGTACATGCCACAGTGACCTACTAGCTCCTCTGCTTTTCTCAAAGGCAACACTAGGTCTTCATGGAGAAGAGCGACCGGTGGTCTCACCGAGGCCTGGCCTTGTTGCTCATCCTTCCGGCCAGCCACTAATTTACTTGCCGAGCTCCCTTCTCAATGGTCCATGGCCCATGGCTGGCACGAAAGGAGAGGTTGATCTCCAACCCTCTGATCGGCTGCGTCCGGATTCTGCGAGGCGCCGCACATGTGTGTCCATGGCTAACAGTGATTGGCCGTAGAGGATCCTGATGGCATGCGATCGATGACATGGATGGACGGACGGACGCCATTGACGAGTCCAAGCAGCTTGCTTTTCGCGGTGTCGGGCAGACGTACAGTTTGGAATGTCTGGAGATCTGCAGGAGGGACCTATACACAGCTTATTACCCCCAAAAAGAGCAAAAGCGCAAAAGGTTAAAGCGAGCCACGACGATGAGGAGGTGATGAGTGAGTGACTGCCTGAATGGAGAAGAAAAAGAGCTAGGGCGATGAGACAGCAGTATGGACCGTGACGCAAGTTTGGTACTGTATTCTTGATCTCTTGCTTGTCCCTGCTGCTGCCTGTGCCTGCCTAGCTATCTGTCTCCACACGCATGAGCAGGGACACAGGGACAGTGGGGCAGATGAATCTTCCCTTCCCTTCAAGAACACCATGACTTGCATTGCAGTCTAACTGCTACTACCTGTTAACCTCTTTTAGTTTGTTTTCTTTCAGTTGACTCAATCAGAGGAAAAAAAAAGAAACAGGATAAGAAAAATGGTGACCTACTACTTGCAAAAGTAGAAAAGAATACTGGAGCTGGTGATATGATTGCATCACAGTCACAGTGATCACACACATTCACATGCAAATGCAATGACACCAAGGTATAAGCAACTTGTCATACAAGCAGAGACACGATTACATATCTTCATATATATCACTAAATATAATAATCATCCTCCAGATTAAAACCAGTTAATACTATATAGAGATACCTTTCCAAAACTTATATGCTCTGCCGACAAAACTCACTCAGCATTGCATACACGCAACTCCGAGACAGATTATACACTTGTTGGAGAGACCAAAAAAAAAACGAAGGGAACAGCCAGCTGCTGACAGGCCAACTAATTAACACCTATGGCGATGCATTCCTCGCCGCTAATTCAGCTGCAGTTTTTTTTTTTTTTTTTTTTTTTTTTTTTTTTTTTTTTTTTGGGAGCAAAATTCAGCTGCAGTTCAGCAAACTCTCATGACCATGCATGCATCTTCCGAAGAGTGAACGAAGGCTGCGTTCACTGCAACATTTATGCATGCACGCACTAATTCAGCTTCCCGAGCATGGTTTTTAATTTCAGCTAATCTCAGTAGTAGCTGGGGAAGAGATCCTTGAGCTGGACGGCGAAGAAGTCATGGCCGCCGCCGGCGGCACCGCGGCGGCAGCCCTCCTCGTGGCAGTTGCCGTCCACCTTGCGGAGGCAGCCGAGGTCGCTGCAGCTGATCCCCGGGATGACGTGGCCGCCGACTTCCTCCCCGGTGGCGGCATGGTGGCTGCACGTCTCGACGGTGAGGTCGTCCAGGGTGCCCTCCCGGTACACGATGAGCCCGTCCTCCTCTGGGACGCAGTTCCGCATCGGCCGGAACACCTTGTCGAACGCCCGGTCGTGCGGGCTCGTCACCGGCATCAACCTGCCGAAGGAAGAAACGAAAATAAATAATCACGTGGTTACAGGAGAAAGAAACCAAAATAGAACACCATGCCGAACTGGACTGTGATCAGGAGGGCCCAACTGCAAGGTGTAAGGTAGCCTGCGAAACTTTCGTTGGCATGTTTGGACTGGGCTTCGTTTCTAAAGGGCTGGGCTGAACGGGCGCGAAAGAAGCCCAACACGAGGGTGCCAAGTGCCCCCCCAATGTGCAAACGAGAAAGATGCTTATAAAACACTCATGATCCGTTTCCAATGCACAAAAACCGTAACTTCTTTTTGGATGATGATGACTTCATCGACTGTAAAATACTCCCAAATCTCAAAATCAGATAGACTGTTTCTTCTTGTAACCAATTCAGCGGAAAAAAGACACGCACGACAGCGACATTTCAGAGCTAATGCAATATCCATTATCTCCTCGATGATACCGAAGGGCTGGGGTAAGAGCTAGTAGCAGTGAGACACCGGACTCGATCGATCTCCGTTGGCGGCTAGAATAAGAGCAAGCAGCAAGTTTGATGTGACAAACCAAACCTTACTACGATCATGCATCTTAATCACATCATGCTAATGGACTGAACGACCTTCACCTTTCATGCCAAAAAAGAAGATAAATAACATTACTTACTTACTTGACACCGTACCCTACTGCTGCCATGTTGAGTTGATCAAGTCGTCAGTTTCGCAGACGCCAAAAGCGTGAGCGCCAAACCTAACTTGATTAGCGTCCCACCTAAACTCCTTTCATATCCCAATCAACTCAACTCATACAAAAAAGAGGCAATTTTCCCCCTTTTAGGTTGCTCGAAGATTTCGTGGGATTCGTAGCAGACGCTAGCTATCAGCAAAATCCGTAAGCAATTGAGAAGAAATCGTATCCCTACTAGAGTGGAGACCGGCAGCACGCCGGCGATGTGCGTGTGTGCAGTGCAGTGCAAGCGAGCGTACGTGCAACAAAAGCTAGGCGGTGAGCGGTGGTAACAACAAAGCTGAGGAGGCCTCGCCTATCCCTATCCGAAACAGGAAGAAGGCAACAAAAGCACGGGAGCTAGCAGAGGCGGCGGCGGGGGCGACAAGTCAAACGTGACGTCACCAGGGGGGTAGGGTGGGTGGGGCCCGGGAGGCAGAGAGACACGGGGGACGGTCACCGCACCTGACGTGGAAGAGGTTGGAGACGCGGTGGGCGCCGAGGTAGGCCTCGACGGCGGCGAGGAAGGCCTCGTACGTCTTGAGGTGGAGGCCGTCGACGCGCGGGTACGGGAGGCGGGGGCGCGGGCCCAGCCACCGCCGCGGGGCCGCCGCCGCCGGGCTCGCATTGCCGCCGCCGAGGAAGGCGTACTCGCGCCACGCCATCGTACCGGGCCGGTGTTCCTCCGGCTGCTGCTGCTGCTGCTTGGCCGGCGCCGGCGCCGGCGGCAGCGCCACGAAGCCGGCCGCGCACAGGATGGGCTCCAGCTCGGCGTGGGTGAGGATGGGGCGGAACGTGGCCGTGTGCCACAGGGACAGCTTCTTCGCCACCTCCTCGATGGACACCCGCCGCTCCCGGCCCTTGCCGCCGGCCGCCTGCGCCATGTGGGGGTTTTTCTCTGGGGTTTATGGCGTGGTGGGTGGGGGAAGGAAGGAAGGAGACGCGACGCGACGGACTAGTAAAAGGGACAGGGCGACGACCCCTCTACTGTCCTCTCGCGTTTGTTTATTCGAGCGCGGCGCAGAAATTGTCTTCTCGACGTGGAGGAGGAGGAGGAGGAGAGGAAACGGAGACGGAGACGGAGACGGAGATGGAGCCGGGCATTGGGATTCTCTTCTGCCTGCGTCGCAAATTTTTTTAATTTTTTCCTTCTTCAATTCACACAAGGGATCGGGGGCCGGCAGAAACGCTTGCCGTACCAGGACGCCGTAGAGAAACGCCCCGCGTGGCCGCCAGGCGTGTCTCTGACAGGCGGGGCCTCACGGGCCGTGATGAATCATGATTGATTCATGAATGCCCTGTGATCTCTCGAGATTTTTGCCCCCCACCCAATCCAACCCAACCCAACCCGTACGGCCGTACGTGACCTGTAATAACAGGAGGATGAACTGTGCCCTCGTTTGAATACATGTCGTCTACGTAATTTATGGCGTTGCTAGAATACATGTCTGAAAATCTTGCTTGACCCGGACAAATATGAATCTAACCCCATACTGATACTAGGGCTCTTGTCTAAACCAAGCCTATAGTACCTTGGTTTGTCCAGATAGGAAAGAGAAGGATTTGACGCAGAACCGCGTGTGCTCCTAGCCACAGCCGTGTGTCCAGGGCGGCGCTTTGGTGTGGATGGCCGGATGGATGGAAATGGGGGCCACGCCAAGGCAACCAAACCCATGCTACTGAACCGGATCAGTTTCCACTTCAGTTTGTTTATTCACGCGCTGGCGCTGTGCACGCCGGCCGAATGGATCCCTCTTGGCCTGCGCGCTGTGCACGCCGCGCCGTCTAGCGTGGTCTCCGCGGCAGTTCTCATTCGGCGCCGCGCTCGCTCGCTCGCTCAGATCTTTCGTCCGATAATATTCGGGGCCCTCCACTCCACCTGACCCGTCGCTCTGCTGCCGGCGTCCCCGGTGCGCACAGGCCGTCTCGCGCTGTGCACTTGTGCCCCCACCCCGTGTCGCGCTCGCTTGCCGCCTTGCGGGTGGCACGCGCGATGCAGTGCAGGAAGAGAGCAGAGAAACTGCCCCTGGAAACCGCGCGACGGCGTGACAGGAATCGCCGCAGCCGGTGGGCGGTGGCTACCGGCTACCCAGAGGCGAAACGCCCAGTGCTGCTGTGCACCTGGGATTGACATTCTCGTATAGACGTTATTAAAAAAAAGATCAAACAAAGGCCGGTCTGTTGTTATTGAAAAAAAAAAACAAAGGCCGGTCTGTGCGGATATCATGCAAGGTAGTGATTTATTCATTAATTTAGAGCTGGGGTCTGGTGTAGATAACAATATTATATCTTACTTATATACTATTTCTAATTCTAAAACAGGTTCATATATCTTCAAGATAAAGTAAGGTTTATCGTCCATGTGCCATGCAGTGATCGTTGACTCTTTCCATAGTCTATTTCACGATACTAGTGATTTTGACTTCACCGCATTTCATGTTTATATACGTTTGTCTTTTATTATTTGAGCATCCTTGTACAAATAACCAAACAATATATGTGTCGGGTACCCAACTATGGGGTACTCAACTTCAACGCAAAATCACACCTCCCAAGAAGGCGCCAGCCAGGGCCCACGCGAAAACGGCCCATGCGGGAATGTCCCGCGCGGCATAAGACAGATCCACGCGGAAGCACGTCACCTCCCCCGGCGCGCGGACCCCTCGGGAGAGATTCTCCGATTCGCCCGAGCCTCCGCGACAGGGCTCGGGAAAGCAAGGCTAGGGCATCTGGTTTTCCGATTCGCCCGAGCCCCCCGCTACGCCCGAGCCTCCGTGACAGGGCTCGGGAAAGCAAGGCTCGGGCATCTGGTTTCCGATTCGCCCAAGCCCCCCGCTAAATGCAAACTCCCTCGGACGCGCCCCTCGGGTTCGCCCGAGCCCTACCGACGTCAGCAGGGCAAACTTGACGGCCATGGGACCTCTCTGACCGCTTTATAAGCACGGTCCCATCGGATGGGCCCCTTGACACAACTGCGCCCCGAACGCGCACGTTCGCCGTACCAACTGCCACATTTTCTTTGGCAACCGATCTGACGGTCCTACTTCTCCCACGCCGCTACAGGGACGGTCAACCGTACGACCCCCTGGGCTGATGAGGAGATTCTCCAACTACGACGGCGACTGCCATACTCCGGTCGCACGTATGGCACCAGGAAAGGGGAACGACAGCCGTCCGGCCAACCCGGGGGAATGGGCAAGCCTTACGATCAGGCTCGCCTACCCCCTGGAAAGTACCGCACGTGGAAAAGGAAGCGTCCGAGGGATGACACTCCTACCGCTCCATCCCATCACGCCCCCGACGACATCAAGGTCTGCCGAGCCTCGGGAGCTCGTACTCAAAGGTCAACCTATCTTTTCGTTGCACTGTGCAGGGTTGGATGCGACGGCATGACGTGGTGCCACGCAGCAAGACATGCTCCGCATAGTGCGCCGCCTTGGAACTCAGCAACGGAACAACGGAAGATCAGCTAAATGATTAAGGCCATACCTTCGAGGCGCCAAGACAAGGGCGTGGCTGACGATAGTCACCGGTCACCACTGTCACCACCATGCTGAGCACTGTAACCACAGGGCATCATATGTAACTCTAGCCTCTCCCTTATAACTATAAAAGGGAGGGCAGAGGCCGATCACAGGAGAAGGACGAGGTCTTCAAGTCACTCACTATATCCCACAATCATAAGAACACACTCATACACCCACACATTCACAAGAGACTTGAGAGCTCCTCCCTCTCTCGACTAGGCTTGTAACCCCTACAAGAAGCACTCCGGTGCAAGGCAACACGACTCGACCCACACTGGACGTAGGGCATTCTTAGCCCGAACTAGTATAAATCATGTGTTCCCCCTTACACACCATCCGCGATCTCAACCGCAAAACACAAATTTACTTGCCGGTGTTAGCACCTGCTAATCCTAGCACTGACAATATGTATGACACGTTTAAAGTCCATTTTGATGATCATTTAAACAAACAAGTAAAATAAAGGTTCAAGGACATCTCAGTGGTCCTTAACACCTAGATAGTATTTCTACATTTCTTTAATTTAGAGAATTCTTTCTTAGATTTTTATATTTTTAATAGATAACTTGACCTAGCTAGCACTCACCTAGTAGCCTTGACCAAAGTTCATACATTTTTCATTTTTTCTTAAATCTCCATCCTAATTTTTTTTTTACCACTATGGAACCATCACTGTTCATCTACTCCCAACTTCTAAAGCAAATGCCATCTTGCCCGGAACCATGCAACAAACCAACCAAACACAAACTTCAGAATCAATTGCTTGATGTCAGATAAAAAACAAGATTCCATATGGGTATGAATTTTAATGACACTGTATGTGACGAACTAATAAAACCCAGACTTGGCCATACGAAGAAGAACGATGTACTTTTGCGAGTCTCACTTGCCACTAGTGGATTGATGCTTATAATGGAGCCTGGACGAAGCTAAAGACGCCTATGAGATTATGTGTTTTAACCTTTTAGTAAGGTGTAATACAACATATCGTCGCCGGAGCCTGGATAGACCCAGAGTTACCAGCATTGGTCCTTCAATTAGTTCGGCCCACACATTAAAACCGCCAAACCAAATTCACTACTTGTTTAGTTGCACCGCCACTAGAGGTACCTTGTCTTCTACCAGAACTAACAATTGGTATGTCACTTTCTCTTAGTGATTGTTAAATTATGCTGGCTAATACAACAACTTGTTTCAAACAAACCATTCCTATCCAAATGTGTTTTGGGGGCATCTTACACTTTTTTTCTCACGGTTCTATTAAGACACATGGTTATGGGTTTCATGTATGCATATATCTTTTTTCCATACCTAGTTCATGTGTTGGTTCGCCTGCTAGTAGAATCCTACGTGTTCATGACTCTGCCATTTTTCAATAGAGGCGTGATAATGTAAATATCGATTGTTTTGTCCTATGTTATAGAAATAATCCTAAAACCATCATTTTACCTTGAATCGCTAGCTGCTATACTGAGTTGACCACCTATTTACCCCTCTTTCTATAGCTCACAATCTATTGATGCATGCGTATTGCTCATTCTCAAGCTATCTCATCTCAAGCTATCTGTCTCATGCAGACGCCTCATCTTGACCATCCTTCACAAAACATATCTGATGACATCCTTGTTGCAATATCATCTATTTGTTAACACCGTAATACGACGTGTGCTCTATAAGCCAGAGGTTAGTTTGGCAAATGTTGTTACCACACCATTATAAAGTATATGTTACAACGTAATATAATTTGTTCGGTCTTATTTGAATGAATATGTATTGTCGTCAATCTATACGTGTTAGAGTGGGTTGGAGCGAAAATTTAGTTTAAATTCCACCTCAATCTACTCTAACATATATAGATCGCGTACAATCTATACAAACCCTTCCTTGTCAATTTAGGCTAATCTCAATGAAACATTTCACCTTCCGATTTTTAAAATATGAAACTTAACATAAAACGGGATCTCTCGTAATGAATAGTTTTATTGCACAGTTTCATAAGTTAATTTTATCTTTTATGGGTCCCATCGGTATCTTTTTCTTCCCTATGCACGCAGCAATTCTAACCCATGAAACTAAGGAAAACTTTCAGTGGGGGTTTCATGCGGTTTCCAATGTTTTAGAAACAACCGCTATACGTTTTATCCTCATAAAACATTTTTCTCTCTCTCTTGCTATTTAATGTGCATAAAACTCCCATAAAATATGTATTGAGATTGGCCTTATCTGTTGTAGCAATATAGACCCTGCGCAACATTATTGCAAAGTGACGGCTGCAGCAGCTGCACCGAACATACCGTATTACAGTCATATTTAGATATACCATAGCATGCCAAAAGTTTCGTTACATAAATATTTAGACACATGCATGGAGCATTAAATATTAATAAAAATTAAAACTAATTTGACAGCTTTGTAAAAAGTTACAAGATGAATCTTTTAGTCTAATTAGATTATGATTTGAACACTTATTATAAAAGTTAGCAATTTATTACATTATTTTTGTAAAATACCAGGTAATGTATAAACGAGACCTATATATTCCATTGTTTTGTGAGGTGACAGGTGAGCATCTGATGCTAGTACTTGGTGAGTACTTGGTGAGAGTTTTTAAACCACGCACGGATCTCAGGCTCCGTTTAGTTTCAAAATTTTTCCTCTCTCTCCCCATCATATCGATTATACTTTCCGTCTACATGAATCACTAAATGAAATAGCACCTATTGCATATTTATACTTTTTGCTTGTCTATCTCGAGATGAATCTTTTGAATCTACTTAGGTCATGATTGGACAAAAGTTGTCAAATACAAACGAAAGTATTACAGTGCACTTTTTCCCAATTTTTCTCAACTAAACACAGCCTCAATTTCACGAAACCAAAGGCCAGGAGAAAAGAAATTGGGCCACGTCACTTCACAATCACCCTGCTATTCCCAGTCTCCCTCTCCCAGCCGTCGGCACTCGCCGCCACTAACCCAGCCACCACAACCTCTCGTACCTCTCTCTCTCATCGGCTCATCGCCATGGGAACCAGGAATCTTACATGGAACCCCACCGCTTCCTTGGCGACGGCATCCACCACGCTGCTCCTCTCCCTCGCCCTCGTCGCCTTCGCCTGGGCGGGGGCGTCGCCGTCGCCGGATGCGGAGGCGATCTCCCGGTTCCAGGAGTACCTCCGCATCGACACGGCGCAGCCGGCGCCCGACTACGCCGCGGCCGTGGCCTTCCTCCGGAACCAGGCATCCGAGGCCGGGCTCGAGGCGCGCACGCTGGAGCTCGTCGCCGGGAAGCCCCTGCTGCTGCTGCGGTGGCCCGGGCGGCGGCCGTCGCTCCCCTCCATACTCCTCAACTCCCACACTGACGTCGTGCCGTCGGAGCCGAGCAAGTGGAACCATCCGCCCTTTTCCGCCGCACTCGATGAGGCATCCGGTCGCATCTACGCGCGAGGCTCCCAGGTGAGACGCACTTGCTTACTAAATAGATTGCTTGATTTTTGCCGTATACACGTGGTGTGCTGTGCATCTTCATAAGGGTTATTATTGGCGCCGCCTTGTCTCGGAAAGTCCAAGTTTCAGTTACTGCACTGATCGTTGTCGACGAGTTGGCTTGATTCCTTAATTAGTACTTAGGTCTATGACTTATATTCATTTTGGAGAGTAATCTACCTCGAACAGGAAATCGATCTTTATAATTAGATTTGCTCATGATGTTTTATTTTGTGGCTGTGGCTGTGGCTGTGGCTGGGATTGCATATAGATATAGATGCTTTTACTGTTAATGCCATTTTTTTAGCTGTGCCAAATGGCAGGATGTTAAACGCCAGATATGTTTAGTTTATTTAGTACTAAAGTGTATATTGACCGGCAAAACTCCATTTCAATTTAAGTGTGAAGTTGCATTGATTTTTACTCTGAATTCACTACGGTAATCTTTTTCGAGTGAAAAAGTCACTCTTAGGCTGTATATACATGTTCCCAGTACATATCTTCCCGAAGTGTCCATCTCCCCTTACTAAAATTCTAGTAATATTATCTTAACCTGTTTGCTAAAATCATTTTCATTCTCTTAGCTCTATATATAGGATTAGCTTTCCATCTGCTTTTCAGGAAATGGAGAAAAGCTCCAAAGCTCTAAAAAAATCCACTAGATTTACATGTTTGCCGCATCTGCTAAATTCTTGGATTCCCCTGTGTTTCATGCAGGACATGAAGTGTGTGGGGATGCAGTACCTTGAAGCTATCCGCCGTCTCCGTTCCGCAGGATTTGTTCCAGATCGAACTATCTATATAACATTTGTTCCTGATGAGGAGATTGGTGGGCATGGGGGTGTTGAACCGTTTGTTTCATCTAAGGAGTTCAAAGATATGAATGTGGCATTAGTCCTTGATGAAGGGCTTGCATCTCCGGGGGAGGAGTATCGTGTGTTCTATGCAGAGCGTAGCCCTTGGTGGCTCACTATAAAAGCCACAGGCGCTCCAGGGCATGGTGCGAAGTTGTATGATGGTAGTGCAATGGAGAATTTGATGAAGAGCGTGGAGGCTATTAGGAGATTCCGGACATCACAGTTTGATTTAGTGAAATCTGGAGAGAAGGCTGAAGGAGATGTTGTGTCGGTGAATTTTGCATACCTGAAGGCTGGCACACCTACACCAACGGTTAGTTGATATATTTTTGTGTTACTTATATGCTGAGCTGCAGTTTTTGTCTTTCCTTAATTTAACTGATCTTTCACTAGATCTCATTAAATTAAATTATATTGGTATCCTGATCACCTGATCCAGTATGAGTTACTAATGTGATGGTGTAGTTCCTTATTATCCTATGATATCATTGAAAATCTGATCAATCATCAGTTGGTATTTGGCACTCCTTACATTTCAAATTATAAGACGTTTTGGCATTTCTATATATTTAACTTTTGCTATGTATTTAGATATACAATATGTAAACATCTTATAATTTGGAACGGAGGAAGTATGCACTAAGATGGACCAACTAATGTCTTTGATTAGGAATTCTTATTCACTACATAGTAGTATCTGTTTTTTGCATTGGTTTTGTTTAGCTTTTGGTATTTATTAGTTAAGAGTCTTTGTGAGGTCACTTCAACCTATAGGCCGATAACCAACAAATGAATATGAATAATACATCTTCCAAAAAAAAAAGGACCTTATGCTTGCAGTATCAAGTCATTGTATCATTGCATGAGTTAAAGTACTTTGGCTTGTTTTCATTAGGAAGAATGTAAGATGGCTCTGAGTTGCTGTTATATTTACAGATACACATCTGAGTTTAAAATGACATTATTCTTGAATCTAGAATCTTATAACCTTTCTTACTTTCCAACATCTGATTATTGTTGTGGTACCTTTTGTCCTTTGTTGGGGCGACAAATGATTGTCCAGCTCACGAAGTTGTTGTTCAGAAATACACTATTTTATTGATAATCAAGCTTTTCTAGAAGTGCTTTCCTTTCTTTAATCCATTGAATTCTTACCAGTCTTACCCATCTACCTTGCATAAATCGGGAGTAGTTCATCATCCAATTAAACGAGGTCAACTCATGCTCTGATCTGTAATGTTTCTTATTAATCACTTTATTATCTTTGGCTTCTTTCAGGGTTTTGTCATGAATCTTCAGCCATCTGAAGCAGAGGTAGGTCTTGACATCCGAATCCCTCCTAGTGCCCATGTGGAAGCACTGGAGCGGCGCCTTGTTGAAGAATGGGCACCAGCTTCACGCAACTTGACCTTTGAGGTATGATTCCATAGTGGTTCAACTGATGGCATATATACACAATACACATGACATCATGTGGGGACAACTTTGAACCAAAAGGAACGCTGTTCACTTTCACATTTTTTTTTTTGCTGAACTATGGACAACAAATGGCACGAAATTGAGGCAACAGGGATAATTGAAGAATATTTCGAAAATATCCCTGCAGTTCTGTCATTATGGCTTTTAAGATTTATTTGGATTTTTTGCTGATAAAGTTAGTTCATTGAGATAACATGTTTCTGTTTTTCCCAATATTTCTGCGTTGCTAATAAATTTTTTATCTCAATGTGGCTCATTTTTTTCAGAAATTTTTATTTCATTATATGAGAAATTCGTTTTTCATTTTTTTGGGGTTTGTCCTTCTGTTAGAGGTGTTATTATTTAGACTATGTTAGTCTATTGATGATAGTAGCACACAGATTTTTAATTCTTAGTTTGAAATTAGTGCTTGTTCTGTTCCCGTTAAATGTTAAGTTGTTAACAAACATAATAATGCATTTCATTTTGAAATTTTGATGTCCGACACAAACTTGCAGTTTTACTTTCTGTATTTAAGTAACTATACAATACTTTATTATCCATATGCATGACCTTGGCCGTGTGAATTTCATAAAGTTTTCAACCATATATCTTCTGGTTATCTGTTCTGCAGTTTAAACAGAAGATGTCTGTCCTGGACAACTTTGGGAAGCCAGCTATGACTCCTGCTGACAGCACAAACCCATGGTGGTTGTTGCTTGAAGAAGCCGTGAAGAGTGCTGGTGGCAAACTTGGCAAGCAGGAGATATTCCCAGCCTCTACTGATGCTCGCTACTTCCGGCAAATTGGATTACCAGCATTTGGTTTTTCACCTATGGCAAACACCCCGATATTGCTCCATGACCATAATGAGGTTTGTGTCATTAGTTTTGATTTAACTTTCTGATGCCACATTAAGGTATATTTCTTTGTAATTGCTATATCTAGCATGTTTATTGAATCAATATTTTTGTATCATGTAGTTTCTGAGCAAAGATGAGTACCTCAAAGGAATCGGGATATATGAGTCCATTATCAGGACACTGTCCACTCATGAAGATGGCGGTAAAGACGATGAATCCAGGGCAGAGCTATGAGGAAAACCTTGAGCTTACCTCGCCTAGTAGCGGACCAAATGGAGCACTGAAATCATGTTTCCGCATATGCAGCTGATCATGCTTCTGCTACGGCGTCAAAACGATAGAACTGCAAACATCATCTTTGTACATTCTCGAGTGGGTTTACGCACTAAATAATTGAAATGACATATGCAGTTCGTCTGCGCAATTCAGGGCCCTGTTGCTACTTGATTTGATTGTGTATCAAACTCAGTAACGCGCTCGGTGCTTTGTGCCTTTGTTTCATTTCATATAATAGCATAACAGTCGATTATGCACAAATGAGAAACCCCCCAAGTGTTTTAGAGTTCAAGTCCCCCAAGTGTTTTGTACGAGCTGATCTGCAAAGTTAAAACCTGCAAACTCACGGCTGACATGAATTTCACGAAAATTGCCTGCGAGGTCGTTACAGCCCAGAAAATTCGTCTGTTATCTACTTGATGAGATTGAGTTATTCCAAGTTCCAATCGTGAGCATGTCCAAGAGATTAGCCAAATAGATTAGCTAAATTTACTGATTTAGCTACTTTGTAAAATAGATTGCAGAGAAAAAAAAGTACTCTACTCCAACAGACTCTCTAAAATCAATCTCCATATTCAGCGTCGTGTACAACGTCTCCTGCTAGTCCGGCTTTTGGCGCCGCCTGACGTCGCCGGTCGACCCTGCTGTGGGTTGCCGAACAAAGCACACAAGGGGCAGCCTACGTCCACCGGCCAGAATACACGCAAGTCCAACAATGGATACGTAATTGGGCACCTGGTCTCCTGCTCCTCAACGGTGTTCAAGGTGCCTAGTGTTCCATCTGCTCAGCGATGTTCATGGTGATGGTGGGAAGACGAAAAAAAAAAAACAATCTTCAGTCTCCTGCCGGCGTGGGCATGTAGTGGCGGGAGGGAAGGCGCTTGCGTACGTGAAACGCCATGGCGAGCAAGGATGACTAGCAAATTCTAGCGAGCGAGATCACCGGAATAGCGCGGAAGGTAGAAAACGAGAAAGAGAGTCTGTTGGACCTGATTTTTAGCATGGAATCGCTAAACCGGACTTCACGGGAGGGGATGGCGAGGCTGTTGCAGGTGCTTACACAGGCTATTTGGAACAACGAAACACAAATTCTGTAGAAATTCGTCTGCTTGAGTTGACTTGTTGCCACAATTAGTGGCTTTATTATGTAAACAAGAAAATTTCTGATTCCTGCAGAATCCCTACGGTTGAGTCCTTGAGGGAGCCGCCTCGCGACTCCTGCATTCTGCCTCTGCGGTTCTGTTCTGCCCGCATCTCCCCTGAACTGAATATCTGATGAACACCTTGTTCAAACGCCTCGCTCGCAACCGTCTTGCCGCAACTCGCCGGAGCAGCCGCCGAGTCCACGCACAACCGCGCCCGCACCCTTCCCTCGCCATCTTCTACCGCCTCTGCGTCGAGGGGCCGTTCCCCGCCGCGCTCGCGCTGCTCACTGACCTCACCGCGGCGGGCCTCCGCGCCGACCCCGTCTCCCTCACCCGCCTTGTCAAGCTCTGCGTGCGCCACGGCACGGCAAGCGACGGCCGGCTCATCCACCGCCACGTCAAGGCAAATGGATCACTGTCTCACGGCCTCTTCGTCTCCAACTCGCTCGTCTCGATGTACGCCAAGTTCGGCCTGCTCGACGACGCGCTCAACCTGTTCGACGGAATGCCGGAGAGGAACGTCGTCACCTGGACGACCGTCGTCGCGGCGCTGGCAAACGCGGACGGGAGGAAGGAGGAGGCGCTCAGGTTCCTGGTGGCCATGCGGAGGGACGGTGTGGCGCCCAACGCGTACACCTTCTCCAGTGTCCTTGGCGCGTGTGCCACGCCGGGGGTGCTCGCGGCCGTGCACGCGAGCACTGTCAAGGTAGGGCTGGACTCGGATGTGTTCGTGCGGAGCTCATTGATCGACGCTTACATGAAGCTTGGGGACTTGGATGGTGGCCGGCGTGTGTTTGACGAGATGGTGACCGGAGATTTGATCGTTTGGAATTCAATCATTGCGGGTTTTGCACAGAGTGGAGATGGGGTTGGGGCGATAGAGCTGTTCATGAAGATGAAGGATGCTGGGTTCTCGGCTAACCAGGGTACCTTGACGAGCGTCCTGCGGGCGTGCACGGGGATGGTAATGCTGGAAGTGGGGAGGCAGGTGCACGCTCATGTGCTCAAGTATGATAAGGACTTGATCCTGCACAATGCGCTTCTAGACATGTACTGCAAGTGCGGGAGCTTGGAGGATGCAGATGCCATGTTCCACAGGATGCCACAGAGGGATGTAATCTCATGGAGCACCATGATATCTGGTTTGGCGCAGAACGGGAAAAGCGCTGATGCGTTGAGGGTTTTTGACTTGATGAAATCTGAAGGAGTCGCACCAAACCGCATAACGATGGTTGGAGTACTCTTTGCCTGCAGCCACGCTGGTCTAGTGGAAGATGGTTGGTACTACTTTAGGTCCATGAAGAAGCTCTTTGGCATTCAACCTGAGAGAGAGCACCATAACTGCATGGTCGATCTCCTTGGTCGAGCTGGGAAGCTCGATGAGGCTGTGGAATTTATCCATGATATGAGCCTTGAACCAGATTCAGTCATTTGGAGAACTCTCCTAGGCGCTTGCAGGATGCATAGAAATGCCAATCTTGCAGCATATGCAGCCAGAGAAATACTTAAAATGGAGCCTGATGACCAAGGTGCTCGTGTATTGTTGTCAAACACATATGCGGATCTGCGGCAGTGGACAGATGCTGAGAAGTCATGGAAAGCGATGAGGGACCGAGGTATGAAGAAAGAACCAGGGCGAAGCTGGATGGAGCTGGAAAACCATGTCCATGTGTTCATTGCTGGGGACTTATCACACCCATGCTCTGACACCATGGTTCAAGAGTTGAACCGGTTGGTTGGAAGGATCAACGCTCTTGGTTATGTTCCCCAGACAGAATTTGTGCTGCAGGACCTCACAATCGAGCAGAAAGAAGATCTGCTGAAATATCACAGTGAGAAGATGGCGATAGCATTTGGAACGATGCATGCGGTGGATGGGAAGCCTATCAGAATCATGAAGAACCTGAGGATCTGTGGTGACTGCCACGCATTTGCGAAGCTCGTCTCCAAGAGCGAAGGCAGGATGATCATCATCAGGGACCCTGTTCGGTTCCACCATTTCAAGGATGGAGCTTGCTCCTGTGGTGACTACTGGTAGCCAGGTACTGTATGTTGTTCTGTTCCAGATTGGCTTCACTTGATGAGTTTGTGGTTATTGGTGACAAGACAACCACATCTATGCTAAGCATTCTTTGATCCTTATGGAAGTGGGTGCAGAATTGTTCTCTCTGTTCACTAATGGCCAGAATTATCTAGATGCTGTTTATTGAAAGAAGAGCTAGAAAAGAATGATGTCTTCTAGTAGTCAAAAAGAGTAAAGAAAAAAGAAGATTAATTATTAAGAAAAGTAGAAAAAAGGCAAGTAAAGGGTGTGCAAACGGAAGTCATGGCCCATGAAAGGCCCACTGGGCCACCTCTTCTCCCTGGTCCACCTCATGTCCGCTGCATCGCAACAGGCACAAACGCCCCGAAACAAACGACACCAAGAGGTTTCCGGCGGCGTCCACCCACGGCCACGGTAGGTGCGTGGAGGCTGCCGCCTGCCGGTGACGCGGCGCCGATAGAAAGAGTGCAAGGAAGGAGCAGAGCCGTTGCTGGAGGTAGCGGTGTCCGTGAGGTGCGGCGAGATGTCTTTGCGGATAAAGGCGGTGGTGGACAAGTTCGTGATGGAGCTCAAGGAGGCACTGGACGCGGACATCCAGGACCGCATCATGAAGGAGCGGGAGATGCAGAGCTACATCGCGGAGCGCGAGCGCGAGGTCGCCGAGCGGGAGGCCGCGTGGAAGGCCGAGCTCTCCCGCCGCGAGGTACCGACCCCCTTCCCTTCCTCCTGCTCAATTCTCTGTTCCATTCCGCATCTCGTCCTGACCAGCATCTCTTACTGTCACCTGCTCCGTGATCACGAAAACGGAACCTATTGATGCTGAAACCGCTTCGATTTGTTTCTTGTGATCTGTGGGTCGTATTGATGATAATGCATTTTCAATTCTATCTGGAAATATGATTGATTTGACACTGAACCTGCAGTCCTGCATCTACACTGCACAGAGTTTCTTTCATGAGTTGATGTCATTGCCCTTCAGTTTCTTGTGATGCTGAACAAGTACACTGTAAGAGATTGTACCTTGTCTTTCACTCTAGTTGTCACCGAAGGCAGTGAGAGGAATAAAGCAGCCGTGTTTCAGTTCCGTAGAGAGTATAGAAACCATAAAATGGTGATAGGCCGGGTGAAGATAAGAATAAGAATATATAAGAGTTGCCTGCGAAGCTCAAGCACTGACTCTCTTGAGCAGTGCTAATACAAAGATTAGAAAAGAAAATGTTACACTAAATATCCATTGATTTATATTTCAAAATTTAAATATCCATTTTGAGTTCTTAAGTAGGAAACGTCATTGTTTCCTCTACAACGGTGAAATATATAGCAGTAGCTGTACATGGTAAGATTTGGAAACTTAAACTGGCGTCTGCTTTGTATTATCTGACAATGTAATTGTTGTACCATGCTATAGTGAGCTAGTAAATCATAGAAAGGTGATAGGTGAGGTGTAGCTGAAGAGATTCTTCTAAGGAAAAGCAATGAATCGGGAGTACATTAATACTGTTGATTTGCGTTATATAAGACTCCAATTACAGCATAGATTAAGGTAACATGATATGATATTATATTAAAGAAAAGATGCACCAAACATGGTCCTTGTCCTGGTTCCAATATACGGAGGAACAAGGGGAAGACCAAGCAAGTTTGACAGCAAGACTCCTTAATTATCTGATGGTTGATGATACCAATCAGAAGTGACCAGGGATGCCACATAAGAGTGATGAGAGCGGTATACCCCCCTCCCTCCCTCCTGATTCGGTGCTCTGTTTCGGTGCTTATAAGGATATTGTTGCTGTGTAGTGTGTGCTAGTTGCTTGGAGACCTCAGCATTGAAGGACTTAATAGGTCTCTATTTTCATCACCTCAGGCTATATAATTAAGTATACCTTCTAGGTTTACGTCCAGCATCGCAGGAGACAGCTTTCTGATTGCAAGCAGCATATGCTGTCAATTTCTGGTCAATGAATTATATTAGGCTATATCTTGGATAAGCAGCAATCAAATGAGCATGATGGGTGTCATAATCATCAACAGATCAGGTTTATGTTTGGAAGATAAACCTAATCTACTACACTCATGATGACACTGAGTTACTCCTATCACACAAAAGATCACTATTGACAGTGAGTTGTTGGCTTAGGAAATGGAGATCTTATCTGACACAACAACATCCTTACCTGAATTCATCTTTTAGGTAAAGTAAAGACTAAGAAATAAAGACAATCGATCCAAGTAGTGGGTTGTGAAATCAACATTTCCAATACCATGTCTCATGGGTGAATTAGAGGACCTTCTGGACTCCCACAGCCAACTCTTTTTTTTTTGTCTTTTTCCTTGAACCTCTTCATCATTGACATGACCTTTGGGACCCGCAATTTGACATGGCACAATTTTGTTTTCGTTTTTGGCAGGCTGAGATTGCGAGGCAAGAGGCAAGGCTGAAGACCGAGAGAGAGAACCTGGAGAAAGAGAAGAGCGTGCTCATGGGGACGGCTTCGAATCAGGATAACCAGGACGGAGCCCTGGAGATCACTGTTAGCGGCGAGAAGTACAGGTGCCTCAGGTTCTCCAAGGCAAAGAAGTGAAGAGGTGAGCCAGGACGACACTGACGAATTTTAGTCAGGGGTAGTAGTACACTGAAATCAGTTTGAAAGCTAGTTTTAGGAGTATCTGTCAATCTGATACAGACTGCAGCTGTACCTTGTACGAGTTGGTTTGGTACTCACTGCATCGTGCATATCCTCATTGATAGGGTCATTGTTCGTAGCATGAACCCCTGTTTTGGATACAATTAAATTGACTACCAACTTTATGTTCATCTGGAAGGTAAAATCCTGCGGGCTCTGTGTTTATCCCCCTGGAACATGCTTGTTCGAAAGTGGAGTTCGTATCTTTTGATTGACACGATTTCGGCTTCACTGCACTGACACTGTTCAAAACCTCTCGTCGTCTTGACGGTAGGTTGTAGGTTTTCCTTGTACTATGGGGCAGGCTGCTAGGACGTTGCGATGGGGTGGCCGTGGCGTGTTGTTATCTTGAATGACGACGGGGGGCCCAGGTTTAAGAGCTCCTATCCTATCCCTATCCTGATAAGGACCGTTACCTGAAAAGCCAGAGGTGTTTTGTCGAAGCGTGTGATGTGCTCACCTCAACCGCATGCCTGCCCTACCAATCCCTTGGCCTCACCTCCACCGCATAAACTCAGCGGCAGTTCAACGACAGATTGACAATTAGAGGGGGGGGGGGGAAGTATGCAATGCAACCGGGCACCAGCCAATCATGCAAGAGCATCCGGACACGTCACACTGTTTTGCCAAATGATTAAGCGAATCGAAGTGACGGGTACTAGTACTCCTGCGTGTCTGCAGATCCATGCGCGGCTGGCTGTAGCTCGGCTGGTTCCTCCTGCATGTGAAGGTTTTGGTGGACCGGCGTTCAAGAGGACAACTCTTCCACTCCCTTCTATTTCGGCTCTTGGGATGATATTTGCCGAAACAAGGAAATGATAATAGCGACATCGGCATCAGGGACCTTCTTACTATCAACTGTAGTCTCATAATCGATGCTGCTTGGAACATTGTCACCTAAAAAGATCTAGCAAGGAGCCAGGGTGATCGATGTGGTCGCCGGCTGCAAAAGGTATGTGCACTACCAAGGAAGCTTTCATTTTTGTAAATTCCTAAGAACAGATTCAGCTACCACAGCAAGGAGCCAGAAAAAAGAAAAAAAGACACTCGTGCGACAGAGTGAGAATGGAGACTGCGTCGTCTGCGTGGGGCTGCAAGACAAGAACTAGTGTGCGCAGCCAGAGATATCCCTGCCTCACTGGCTGCCTCCTCATCTGAAACTTCTGCAGCGGATGCGGATGCGGCAGCCATGTGCAGATGTGCTCGCCACGAGTGCCAGTGCGACAACACCCGCAGTCTGGAAGAAAAAAAAAATGTTGCAAAGAAAAGAAGAAGAAAAAAAGTAGTAGTACAAGTAATCTTGCACCGCAGCCCCGTGTGGCTGCCATGTGGGGCCGAGCGAATCGGGGATCCCACGCGCCAGTGCCTTTGCAAGTGGGTTGCAGGCATGATCCCAGGCTAGCGGACGCAACGCACTTGGGTGGTTGTGTCTTGTGTGTGTGTGTGTGTGTGTGCTGTGTGCACCAACTGCTCCTAGCCGAGATCGGGAAACAGAAAAGAAAAAACGACGCAGCAGCGGCCGCCGTGGCGAATCGAGCCAGGGCCACGACCATGAGTAGCCGAGTAGGACGACGGGTGAAGATAAGGCAGTTGCATAGCGGTGGGCCCCTCGCCGACGTGTCCAGCGGTGGTGGTGGGGGCGGGGTGCGCCGCGGCTGCCTCCGGCGAGGCAAAGCTCACCGTCCCCCACAGAGGCCCACAGCGTGCTGCCGTGCTGGATCATGGGTCGCGGCGCGACGAATCATGGGTCGACGAACTCCGATCCGTCGAGCCGTTCTAGGCTGGGGATGTGAGGCGGCCGAGAGAGATTCTCTCCGGACGCTGGATGGAGGTGGTGGTCGGTAAACGGTCATTAACTAATTAACTAATCGCTCGCTCTCTCACTCACTCGCTCCAGTTTATCTTGACAGTGGAGGGAGAATTAATTAATTACTGATTCATGATCAAGGTGGTATCTTGTCTCGGACACCGTTAAACAACGTGCGAGCGGGTGATTAATGTACTCCACCTGGCCCCATCTATAAAAGAATACAATTAATGGTAAACATGCTGATTCTAGCTAAACTTATAGTAAACAACACTAATATTTATGTCTTCAAACAAATTTATTATAAAACTATGGCTCTGTTCGGCTGGCTGGTCTAGCCAGCACCAGCCAGCCATTCAGCAGTGTTTTTCTCTCAGAATAATCAGTCAGCCAGTCGTATTGTACCAGCCAGCCGAACAGAATGTATATATCATAGAACTTATGTAATGGAATGTATTTGTTTTATAAGGGCCTCTCCAACAGTCAATGTGCCGAATCTAACCAAGTTTATAGTAAGCAGTATTGTTATTTATGTTTTTAAATAAATTCGTTATAGAAATATATCATATAACTAATCTAATGCTACTTGTTTTTATTTTACAAGGACATCTCCAATGGCCTAGCATAGAGCTAGTAGTTTATAATTTTTTAAACGCTAGTGGCTGGGCAAGCGCATTCGCGCGCCCGCGTAGTGAAAAGTGATGATAGTAAAGGTCGAGTTAAGATTTGAATACTAATACATGGAAATCAGCATGTGTTTGAATCGCAGTACTTTGATATACGTAATTAGTGAATCTCCCACTTAGAGCATGTATACATGATATAATCAGTAATGTATGATTTTATGTTTGTATCTTGTAGGATTGTTCTCAAATATGTACTAATACGTTGAAGCGCGGCTGCGTGGAGTGCCTACCATTTTTAGCCAGTTTGGTCATATATTTATGTTGCGACTATGTATTATTATTTTTTATGAAGTAATGATACATAATTTAGGTATTTGGCTACCATATATTTCGGTGATTTTCTGCAGGCTATATGCATCACGCATAGTGCAAGTATATTAATCTGGTTGTGTATATTTATTTGAAGTATTTATATATGGTATATGATGTGCTCGCGTATGCGAATGTACGGAATATCATATACTCTATGTTCAAGTATTTTTTTATATGCATAAGTACGTACGCTATAATTTATATTCGAGTATCTATATTTCGTTTTGGCGTTAAAATAATTGGCCACTAAAGTTTATGAGAAAACATATATGATATTAGAGTTAAGGTAGAGGAGCTATTTTTAGTTTATTTGTGGTACATAACACAAACCAATCAATCACGTGAAAGCATAGATCTACATTATACCTAATTAAATATACTAAAAGTAGGATATTTTAAGTTTAATGTATAGATCTAGTCATAATAAGTCTAACAAAACTGGTTTGGTATTTTTATGATTTTTTTCATGATTTTATATGAATTTTGAGAGGTCTTTAGTTTTAAAAGAAAAGATTAAAACGTAGAAAAAGAGAAGAGGATCACGGACCGTTTTTGGCCCATTGAGGTAGGCCGGCCCATTGAGAAGCCTGGACCGCGGGTTGTTTTTTTAAGTCCGAGGGTTTTTTCGAAAAATATTATGTGAGAGAAAGCCGGACTACGGGCTGTTTTCGTCAAAGTCTGAGGGCTCTTTTGCAAAATGAGTAAGATCTGGCCGATCGGAACTGTCCACGCGCCGGATCGGACGGCTCCGAAATTTCGGCGACGTGGACGATCTCAATGGCGGGCTAGCCTTGCCGCCTTGTATCACTAAAGTTTATGAGAAAAAGTATATGATATTAGAGTTAAGATAGATGGGCTATTTTTAGTTTATTTGTCGTACAAAACACAAACCAATCAATCACGTAAAAGCATAGATCTACATTATACCTAATTAAATACACTAAAAGTAGGATATTTTAAGTTTAATGTATAGATCTAGTCATAATAAGCCCAACAAAATTGGTTTGGTATTTTTATGATTTTTTCCGTGATTTTATATGAATTTGGGTGGTCTTTAGCTTTAAAAGAAAAGATTAAAACGTAGAAAAAGAGAAGAGGATCACGGGCCGTTTTTAGCCCATTGAGGCAGGCCGGCCCATTGAGAAACCTGGACCGCGGGTTGTTTTCTGTAAAGTCTGAGGGTTTTTTCGAAAAATATTCTGTGAGAGGAAGCCGGACTGCAGGTTGTTTTCGTCAAAGTCTGAGGCCTTTTTTACAAAATGTGTAAGATCTAGCCGATCGGAGCTGTTCACACGCCGGATCAGATGGCTCCGAAATTCCGGCGACGTGGACGGTCTCAATGGCGGGCTAACCTTGCCGCCTTGTATCGTAGTAATTAAATAGTGGAAAAGATAAGAGACTAGTGTAGACTCAAAATATAGTTTTGCAAACTTCATGATACATTCCTCTCTCGATACACACGATAGGACAGTCTCGCTATATCATATTTATTAGCTTAGATCTAGTGCTAAAAGAGAGATTGTCCATTTTATAAGTTAGGCGCTAAAAAGTTAACACTATTGGAGAATTTGTCTTAAAGCCGGTAAGTAACTCCTGCTATTGCAGGTGCCCTAAGTGTTACTATTTTTATTGATTTTTAATCAAAATTTAAGTTTTTGACTTCTCGAAGTGTGAGAATTACGTTCTCTCTCTGGACGAAGAGAGAATAATACAGTATACTCCTTTCATGCCAAACTACAAGTCATTCTAAGTTTATTGAAGAGTCGAAACATTTCAAATTTAACTAAATATTTAATAATATAGAATAAATATCATTAGATTTTTTATTAATTATATTTTTATAGTATATCTATTGATGTCAAAATTCTTTCTATTGTTCAAGCTTAAGATGTTTGAACTCTCTAATAAAATTAAAAATGATTTATAATTTAAAATGGAGGGACTCCTAGCGAAGAGACGCCAATGGCCACCAAATCTGCACAACTTACCAACGAAATTTTTTACCCATACATTCTTCTTCCGTTGAAGCAAACAAAGAATACAAGATCCACCCGGGTGGCATCCTGTCCCAAGGGCCAGGCGGTAGCCGATCCGATACTTACGTCACAGGAGACAGGACTATAGTTTCCAAACGCGCCGCCCGGCACGGGAATGGTGAGGCACGGCACGACAGGGCACGGCGGCACGGCCGTGCCGAGAACTCGGCCCAGGCACGGCACTATGGAGGATGAGCTGTGTCGTGCCGTGTCCATCGGCACGACGGCCCACCGGTGCCGTGCCGGTCCGCTGTCGATGCAGCAACGCCATCACGCCGCCGTGAGCCGCCGCCACCGTTCCGCACGCACGCTCCGCCGCTTCTCGCACCTCGCGCCGTGCGCCCGCTCCGCCGCTGCGCGCCCGTGTCGTCGTCGCCGCTGCGGCTGTACCTCGCGCGAACGCCGTCATGCCACCGCCGTCCTTGTCGCGCCTCAAGTCAGGGAGAAGAAGAGCTGGGGAGTTAGTGGCTTGGGACACCGGCTGCCGGACTAGCGAACCAGTGGCGGAGAGGGCTTGAGAGTTTTTGCGGTTGGGAATCGAGAGTATGGGAGTCGGGAGGAGTAGCCAGAGAAAATGAGCGGCGGCCGAGAAGGGAAGAATGAGAGAAAATGAAGAAACAAATGTTTTTATACCTAGGTCTGAAGTATTGCATTCCAATCGAACGGCCAGGAATACTACAAATCCATCCAACGACAGAGAATAATCGGGCCGCTATCGTGCCGGCCCATTAGTCGTGCCGTGCCCGGGCCGTGTCTACGGGCCGAGATGGCAGCCTAGGCACGGCACTATGGCCCGGGCCGTGCCAGGTACGGGCACGAAGCAGGCCGAGCCGTGTCGTGCCTGGGCCGTGCTTTTCAGTGCCGTGCTCGGGCTGGCCCAGCGGGCCTGGCCCATTTGAAAAACTATAGACAGGACATACATGGACAGCACAGCACCCTCTCACTCTCTCGGTCTCTCCTATGCCCGAGCAGAGCTCCAGCCTCCATTTTTACGTGACCACAGCGCCGAGTCCGCACCCGAGCTGGACCAATTCATTTCCCATTTCCCCATCCCGAGAAACGCCCCCAGAAACCAGGGGCAGGCACGCACCAAGAACCACCCACGGCGACCGCCCACCGCCCCCGCCTGCGCTGCGCGCTCTCTCCGTCCCCTGCGCATTGCACAGACCTGCCTACCTCGGTGAGCCGTGAGCGAGCCCCCAATTCCCCGAATCCTCAGTCCTCACCACCACCGGCAATTCGGTGCCTGTTCTTCCACCACCGGCGAGTGTGAGTTCCTCATTCCGGATTTTCGTTTCCCTTGCGAGCCGTCCACATCCACCTCGCGCTGTCGGATCGTGTCACCGCCGCCGCGGAAAAAGCTGCCTTTTTCTTTTCCCCCACGGTTGGGCGGGCGCGCCGAGCTGTGATCCGGCGCCGCACACCTGGGTTCTGGTGGTTCCGGTTCTTATCCAGAAGGAGGGGGGGCGGCATCCGAGGCGGGAGAGTGGGGGCGGGCCACAGGCCACGAGCGCCACGTGACGGGCGGTTGGCGATGGCGACGATGGGCGCGGGAAAGCGCAGCGGCGAGGGGCGGGCGCCGAGGCTTACATAAGCAGGAGGAGGGCGGGGATCCTGTTGCCGTGCTGTGGCGTGGGGAGGGAGAGGGACCGATCGTGGGAGGGAGGGACAGGAGAGGAGCGGGAGATCTGGGCTGTTCCTGAGCAGCTGCTGGCTGCTAGTGCGGAATGGGGACCGCGCTCGATGCGGCGGCCTTCGGGTCGGTGGACGGCGTCGTCGGGGAGATCATGCGGCTGCACCGCTCCCTGCCGGCGCGCCCGGCGCTGGAGGAGGTGGAGGCCGCGGAGGCGCTGGCGCACGCCGCCGACCGGGAGGAGCGGGCGCGCCTCGACGCCGTCGCGCGCCTGCGGAGGCCGCCCGCCGTCCCCGACGAGCTCTTCGGCCTCGCCCTCGAGATGCACCGCGCGCTCGCCGCCTTCCACTGCCGGGAGCAGAAGCGCGACGCCACGCGGCTCCTCGAGCTCGAGGCGCTCCACAGCCTCTTCGACGACCTCATCCAGCGCGCGTCGCAGTGCGTGCCGTCCAGCTCCAGCTCCACCCGTGCCGCGCCGCGCTTCACTGCCTCCGCCGCCGCTCCTTCGTCTTCCTCCGCCGCGTCGTCCTCAGCGGTGGCTGCGGACAGCAGCGCTGACCGCCACTCGTCGATGGGCGCTAATGGGTTCAGCGCGCAGAGGATGGTGACCGGCGTGGGGCGTGTCTCCATGGACGACAGCTACGTCAAGAAGGCCAAGGCCGCAGTGTGGGACGACGGGGTTGTGGCAGCGAGCTCTCATATGCCGCGAGGAGCAGTGGCAGCAAACTCCGTGGCGTCTCATGTGGACAGCGGTTATGGTGAGCCAATTCTACCTTGAACTGCTTTTGTTACCAAATTTGTGGTTTCAGTGAAGTGCTTAGTTACACCTTCATGTAAATTGCTAGCATTTAGAGCTTTAGTAAGTTATAAATTTGGAAGCATATGCATTGTTATGTTGTATGAGACAAAATGGAATTTGCCTAGCTATCAACTAGTCCTCGATTTGTGATAATTGGTTGGCCGTTGGAAGTATGTACAAGTATGTACTTATTTAGTATTGATTATTTCCTTCATGATTGGCTCTTGCAGGTGATGACAACGAGAAATTGACCCTCATTAAGCTAGCTAGCATGATTGAAGTGGCTGCAAAGAAAGGCGCTCGTGATCTCAACCTGCAAGGCAAACTCATGAATCAGATCGAGTGGCTCCCTGATTCAATTGGAAAGCTCACTGGACTTGTCACCCTTGATATTTCAGAGAATCAGATCTTGGCATTGCCAGAAGCAATCGGGAGGCTTTCTTCTTTGGGCAAGCTTGATGTCCATTCTAATAGAATTGCTCAGCTTCCTGAGTCAATTGGGGATCTTTCCAACCTGATATATCTCGACCTGAGGGGTAATCAGCTTGCATCATTGCCGCCCAGTCTTGGGAGGCTGGTGAAGCTTGAGGAGCTTGATGTGACTGCAAACCATCTGACCTCACTCCCTGACTCAATAGGAAGCCTTACACGTCTGAAGAAGTTGATCTTCGAGACAAACAACCTTGATGAGTTGCCGTACACTATTGGCAATTGTGTGTCACTGGTGGAATTGCGAGCAGGCTACAATCACCTCAAGGCCCTCCCAGAGGCCGTTGGAAAGCTAGAATCTCTGGAGGTACTCTCTGTGCGATACAACAGTATTAGGGGGCTTCCAACAACAATGGCGTCTCTCACAAAGCTGAAGGAGGTCGATGCAAGTTTTAATGAGCTCGAGTCGATTCCTGAGAACTTCTGCTTCGTTACTTCTCTTGTTAAACTGAATGTCGGGAACAATTTCGCTGACCTGCAATCCCTGCCTCGTTCTATTGGCAACCTTGAGATGCTAGAAGAGCTGGATATAAGCAATAATCAGATTAGGATGCTTCCTGATTCTTTTGGAAACCTGCAGCATCTCCGTGTTCTCCGTGCAGAAGAGAACCCTCTGCAAGTGCCACCAAGAGATGTAGCTTTAAAGGGAGCTCAGGTGATTTTCTTTACTTGTTTTTCTTGAACCACTATATATGGAGTATGTTAGTGACCATTTGTGGCAAGGTTTGTTCGTTATTGTTTTTCCCTTTCTCTTGTTTCGTAGGCTACTGTTCAATACATGGCTGAATATGTTGCCAAGAAGGCCACAAGGTCACAACCAATGAAGACAAAGAAGACTTGGGCTCAGTTCTGCTTTTTCTCCCGGCCTAACAAAAGAAAGCATGACCGGATAGACATGGCATCGTGATTTATTGTGAGATTGGTGACATTAAACTGCTGTTTTTTTTTCAACCCTTGCTTCTGAAGAGAACTAATTAGTGCATGATCTTCGATTGCTACCATTGTGAGTATGGTATGGGTCAACAAGATGTGATGCCCAGAGCTTTCCCATGGACGATGGTGCACCAGCAGCTTTCACCTCTAGAACCCAGATGGTCAGGTTTCATCGAACCTACTCACTCTTGTTTCCACCAGGCAAACTCAACTCTGAATAACCGCCGGAAGAGTAAGTCTTACTTCAGCTAAACAATCTAGAAGCTGTGTAGTCTCTCGGCCTTTTTCGTATGATCGAGGGCAGCTGAGAAGAGAACTAGAAGATTGCTGAAGTTCGGTTAGCCCCGCAGTGCAACCTGTCAATATTATGGATGATATAATATACATGCAACCTTGGTTATTTGTAAGATTTGCTTTCAGAGATTTTTTTTTTTTGTTTATTTGACCATATGTTCTTTTGAACTAAGATAGGACTAGAATTCTGCAAAAATACCAGATGGCTGGATTGAAAATGACTGCAGCTGCTGTCAAATCTTAAGCATACGATGGTCAAACTTTTTTGGCCCCCCTTTTTGTATTCCTTAATATTTCTTTAGCTGAGAAGTTTCTGTTATAAATTGTGCTACAATCTTACTGAAGCGTTTCATAAAACACAAGATTCTGCATGTTTTTCTCTGATACGAGTCTTCTCTCTTGCAATCTGGGGGCATTACAAGCAGCTATTCGGAGCATTCAGCATAAGTGCCTGGAACGTAGTTTTTTTTTTCTATGAAAATAAACTGATTTATTTGAAATTCATCTACAATTGTTGCTCTCTGCGCTCTAAAGGGGCCATAATTGTTCAGATGGTTCGATGTTGATGGCATCTGACCCGGTGTTTGTGTAATATAGTATATCTGAATGAACACAGCACATGGCATTTTTAAAGTTTGGTATATTTGAGTAACTTTCGATGCAGACACCAGACAGTGACATGAGCAAAGTGGGTAGAACTAGAAGGGCTCAAATGCTGAATACCTCAACAGATCCGAAGGGTTCTTGGGTCTTAATCCGAATCCATTCATGCTCGCGACACCAGGGAGCACTGAGCAGAGACGCGGCCCCCACCCGCGCACGCAGACGGCGAACCCCCACCTGTACATGACGGCGACGTCTCCGTGGAGACGAGAGGACATGGAAGCTTGCAAGCCTTGCCTTTGCATATGCATGCATGCCAGCTGCGTCTCATACACAGATCCATGCATGATGGCTCTGTTTCCTTGATTGGTCCTGACCTGACTTCAGCGCCATGGAGCTGGCTGGATGGCTGGCAGTGGCCCCTCCCTTGTTTGCTTGCGGACTCACAAAATTCTGGCAGGACTTGCAGTCTAAGCAATGTCCAATAATCCTGAACGTCACCTTGCAAATGTCATGCGCAAATCATGCTTGAAAGCAGTGGGATTTTACGGTTTGTTTCAGCTTGAGCTTAGCATATCCGAGAAAAGGTAGGAGGGCTGGAAAACAACCAGACGAGTTTTTAAAGGGACTGCCATACAGAATTCAGGTGCTAAACTGTAGACACTTACTGCTAACCTTTGAGAGGAAGATGGACAGGTGGTCATCAGGGCGAGCTGTATTTCATTGACTGATTGCAGATTGTGTTCTTAGCTGTCAACATTTCAGTGTCCAAAATGTCTTCGCTGCTCTCGATCTACCTCACATCATTGCAAACATAAACAGGCAAAATATATAGTGCAAACCATCTAATCTAATAGATAGAAACATGAAAACCAATTCAAAAAATGTACTTCGGTTGTTCAAAAATTTCTGAAGTTTAGCACAGCCATAGTGTATACAAATATGTAATCATGTGCAAAAGTTGAGATGTAAACGCGCTTTTGATAAAATCATACGAATAACAAATTTCATATGCATGTGCACTAGAAGTCAAAATCTTTGCACTACATATTTTGCCTAGAGAGAACACTTTGTGCATTCTCCAACTAACACACTTGTCCATTACTCTGCTTTAAATTACTAGGATCTTACAAGCTTACAGCACACAAGAACATTAGACGTTCAATTAACAAAAAGCTAAGCACACCACTAGTATCTTCAGTGTTCATGTAAGGAACCATGCATCTAACAAATGCATTTTCTCAAAGATTTTATCGAATAATTTTCAGAACACAGCCAAGGAAGTTAATTATTGTCGAGAGTTATATGACTACACGAGTTCATCGAGGGTAACTTGCCGATAAAATTATTTCCCGTTCCATAGTGTATTGTCTGCTTGTGTCGTTAGTAAAGGACACAGTAGCATTGAACGAAGTTATAGGAGGTGTAGAAGAATTATTAAGTCAGCCTTAGTGAAACTTTTATACAGAAGTTTCATAGATAGTAAATAAGTTGATATGATATGGCATAGATGAAGAGAGATAATAAAAGTTTAGGATAAAATTAGTTTTGTGGAGATGAAACTTGTCCGCACTGTTTCTAACATATAAGATTCTCGGAAACTGAGATATGAAACTCCTGCTAAGACTGGTATAACAAGCCTACGGAGTTCCTTGTCTACTCATATAAATACATTAATAAATATTTAGCAAACCAAACGCAGATATGTTAATCGCATATGACCTATCAAATTCTGTCGCTTGTGGTTGGCATAGTGCGGGGAGCATCTCACACCAGAAAGGCAGAAACTGAGAAACCTACCCCGAAGAGTGGTTGACGTTGACCACATAGCTACTCCGGAGAAAGCAGCACACTTTTGTAGCTAGTCCTTGCTCACTTAGATCGAGTCATCGAGAGCAATCTCGGTCAAGGAAAGGGCTATGGCGAGTGCATCCCATGGCGCCATGGATTCTCTTCTTAGAAAGCTGGGTGATTTGCTCACCGACAAGTACAAGCTACTCAAAGAAGCCAAGAGGGAGATAAGATCCCTTCAATCTGAGCTCAACAACATGTACGCGTTCCTCGAGGATATGTCAGGCACGCCCAGTCCCAACGAACAAGCAAAGTGCTGGATGAACGAGGTACGCGAGCTGTCATATGACATCGACGACAGCGTTGATGAATTCATGATTCGTGTGGAGCAGGAATCCAGCAGCAAGCCACAAGGCTTTAGAGGATTCATCGACAGGTGCCTGAGCCTGTTGACGACGATCAAGGCTCAACATCAGATCACAAGGAAGTTCAGAGGCCTCAAGAGACTTGCTGAGGAGGTGAGCGAGCGCCGCAAGAGGTACAAGATCGATGACACCATCTCCAAGCAACAAGAAACGACTATAGACCCTCGCATGCTGGCGCTCTATACGGAGACAGCACGCCTTGTAGGCATCGATGGGCCGAGGGATGAGCTTATTCAATTGATGATGGGTGAAGATGATCAGCTTAAGGTGATCTCTATTGTGGGATTTGGAGGTCTTGGTAAAACTACCCTTGCAAGCGAGATATTTCACAAGTTGGAGGGGCAGTACCAGTGTCAAAGCTTTGTTCCTGTGTCCCAGAAACCAAATCTATGGAATGTTTTGAGGAAGCTACTCTTTCAAGTCGGTTATGCGGCCCCAGAGAACACAAACCTGGAAATATGGGATGTGGACGAACTCATCAGCGCTCTGCACAAATTCCTTACAGGCAAACGGTATGGTAACATTTAAATGAGTTTGCTCCAAAGTAACTTTCTACTGGTATTCCTCTTTGCTTAGCAAAATTCTAGCATGATGATGTAGTTAGCTTGTCCTTCGATTGCCATATATTATTCTGTTTCTGCAATAGGAACTTAGTCTTTGTTGATTGATTAAGCCTGTTGAAATGCTGTGAATCACATGTTACTTAGGCTGGCGTACAGGTTTGTTCGATTGTCTTTATTAACAGTCTTCACATTTTAAAAGACATTTCAGAAAGTGAATTGCTTTTTTTATTTATATGTATATAAATCTGTGTTTGGCTGTTTGCCTAATTCCTGTTATTCTGTGAATGGAATCATTCGGCAGATTCTTCATTGTAATTGATGATATATGGGAAGCAACAGCATGGAGTACTATTAGATGCGCTCTTCCAGAAAACAAGAATGGTAGCAGAGTGATCGCGACTACAAGAATTGAGGCTGTCGCTGCAGCATGCTGCTCCAATGACTATGAATATGTTTATAAGATGAAGGCACTTGGCACCGATGACTCGAGGAGGTTATTTTTCAAAAGGATATTTGGTTCAGAGGATACTTGTCCTTCATATCTGGAAGAAGTGTCAACTGTTATTCTAAAAAGATGTGGCGGCTTGCCCCTTGCAATTATCACTCTATCTAGCCATTTGGCTACTCAACGGAACAAACTGGACAGGGAGCTATGGGAGCACACACTAAATTCTTTGGGTTGCAGCCTTGAACTGAATCCCACATTGGAAGGAATGCGACAGATACTGAGCCTGAGCTACACAAATCTTCCTCATTGTTTGAAGGCATGCGTGCTATATTTGGGCATGTATCCAGAGGATCACACAATCAGCAAGAATGATTTGGTCAGACAATGGGTTGCTCAGGGTTTCATCAGCAAAGCAGGTGGGCAAGACGCAGAGGATATTGCCATCGAGTATTTCAATGAGATTGTCAATAGGAGCATTATTCAACCAGCACATACAGATAATAACAACGATGTTCTCTCCTGTAGGGTGCACGATATGATGCTTGATCTCATTTTACACAAATGCAGAGAAGAGAATTTTATCACTGCAAGTGATGACATACAAGACATTATTAGTGGAACGAGTAACACCGTCGTTCGTCGTCTGTCCCTTTACTTGAATGGTGTTACAGATGGTAAATCTCTTGGATCCATTCAGCTCTCACATGTAAGAGCATTAACCAGATTTGGCACATCGACATACATACCTCCTTTAGGGGAGTTCAAGCATCTGCGGGTTTTGAATCTGGAACTTCGAGTTGGTGTCGCGCAGATGACAGCGGACCTCACTGGATTGTGTTATTTGTTCCAAATGAGGTATCTGAAAATTATGATTTTTGGTTTTGGTTATGTAGAGCTACCAAGCAAAATTTCAGGATTGCAGCAGTTGGAGACATTGGAAATCGAAGCACGCAAGGTTCAGATTCCGTCAGATGTTGTTCATTTGCGCCGGTTGCGGCACCTGATTGTTACTGGCGGCGGCGGGTTGAGTTTGCCCGGAGGCATTGGTAACATGAAATCCATACACACACTCAGGTTTAGCGAACTGTGCATGAGCTCAACAGACACCATCAAAGAAATTGGGGAGCTCACCACTCTGAGGGATCTTCAACTAAAGTTCAAACATCAAAGGCGATCCACAGGTGACGAGGCAGCAGTAAGACAGTCCTTGGATGCTCTGCATTCTTCCCTCGGGAAGCTTCTCGATCTCCGATACCTACATATCGACCATCTTGGTTGCCTGGACGATGGATTGAGTTCACTCTTTGGTAGTGGTACTCCCGTCTTCCTCCGGAGGTTCGTGACGTTGTGGGGCTGGCATTCCAGGCTTCCCAGGTGGATTGGACAACTCCAGAACCTCCACCACCTGCAACTTTCGGTCAAGGAGGTGTTTGGAGATGACATCAGAATCCTTGCACAGCTATCCTCCCTCACCAGTCTCCATGTGAAAATTCAAGCAACTCCTAGAGAAAACATGGTGATCTGCAGGACTGGATTCCCTATTTTGAAGCATTTTGAGATTGGATGTAGCAGAATGTCATACCTGATCTTTGAGGCAGGGGCAATGCCTAGGCTCCAGATGCTGGAGGTATACTTCAACGCTTCAGGATGGGACATGCACGGCGGTGCACCCACTGGCATCGAGCATCTGTCAGGCCTCAAGGAGATCACTGTGCGTATTTCGGGCCGAGGTGCCAGGGAATCCAATCGAAGAGCTGCATTGTCCGCGCTCAGAAACGCTGTTGATGCGCACCCAGGTTGTCCTACAGCTGACATCAGGTGTATTGATGACATGTGGACAGATTTTGACGACTACGTGATGGAGGAGGCGCAGGAGCCTGTGGAGCTGAGTCCCTAACTCGTTCGTCGCCTCACCATGGGAGGTTTACAAAAGAGCAAACCGGCTGTTTACCGAATGTAGGTTTGCCGAGTGCAACATCTCGGGCACTCGGCAATCAAACCCCTTTGCCGAGTACACTTGAACATACACTCGGTAAACATGACACTCGGCAAATAATTCTTTGCCAAGTGCCGAATATTGATTGTCGAGTGCTGCACACTGAACATTTGCTGAGTAGTCGGATATGGCACTCGCCAAAAGACTCATTGCCGAGTGTTTTTTTATAGGGCACTCAGCAAAGAATTGATTTTTTTCCCTTTCCTACCATTCAACCTTTTTCTAATCTTTACATACAACATGTGGTACTCCATGTTAGAATTTGTTATATTTTTGTGTTTGTGTTCTATAATTAACTAATTAATTGCATTGCAAGCAATTTTTTGAATCAAGTTAAATTTAAACGGCAAGTGATTCAAATATAAAAACATGATATTCATGTTATTCAGTTCGGTTTGAGGCCATATCTGTGAAATGAAAAGGAATTTTGAAAATCTTGTTCAGGAAACACGACCACAAACGTGTGGCGGAATGGTTTATTTTTTTAAAAAAAGCAAACAAAGTCTAAAAAATCATTAGATATATATAGATGTCATGATATCATACGTGAAGGCTGTGGTAAAAATAGAGAAAGTTTTGCCTAAGTTATCACGTAGGATGCTTACAAAACGAAACATCTTCGAAGAAGATTCGTAGTTAGAAGAATCCAGTAAGATTTGGAATCAAATTGACTGATGTGGTTTTTTCTTCTTCTCAAGTTTACTCTTTGATGAAAATATTTTGTGTTGGTGTCGCCCAATTTAATATTATTGACATGCGCAGCCTGCCTAGTTTTGGCTCTATTAATGACCGACAGGCTGAGTACCCATCTTTTTAGCGTTCTGGGATCGAATTCCGTCGGTGATAAGCTTGTATTTTCCTAAGCGACATCCAGGCACAATATCACTTCTAGGGCCCGGTGTAGCTTCATTTTAGCATCTGAAATGATTCTGTTGCTCCAATTTCTTAGGTTTTTCATTGTGATAAGCAATGTGTTGTAGAGGATGTGAAAAGGCTCATGGTGTGGCTTGAGGTTTCTGACCATTGCCTGCTGCAGGACCTCTTTGCATCTTGGAATTTGACCTAGAAATTTTCGAAGCGAAAAGTCCTTGGCCATCACGGGGCACTCTGATGGAAAGTAGAAGTGGGGCATGGTCTGACAGCGAGTAAGAGAGAGCATGTAGAACATTTGAGGTGAATGCGGAATCCCAATTGGTGTTGCATAAAATTATGTCTAGCTTCATCAATGTTGGTTGGCGCATTTCATTGCTCAAGTAAATTTACTATTTTGAAGGTGAATCTCTTAAAGTTCACATTCATTCAAGGCCTCTCGAAATTGTTGCCTTAGTCTGTGATTTAGTCTTCTATGGTTCTTATCAGACACCTTGTAAATTAAGTTAAAAACACCTAGGAGTAGCCATCACGTGGATTATTTTTGGACAGGGAAGAAGCTTCCTGCAGGGACAGTTCATTGGTGCGTTAAAACCAGGTATCAACTGGGACAACTTATTTGCATGTGTATGCTTCAGTCGCAATAGCTCTCGAAGACGACTTGGTTAGACTCTACTAAGTCCTCATCACCACCATTGGTTCACCATTGATTCACACCTCGCATCTCTATCATTCTTTCAATACCTACAGCTCTCTATAGCTAGGAATCTCGATCGACGTCAGGCGAGTGTACCAGAATATGTGAAAACTGAGCATTGATAGGCATGGACGCAATGGCCCCTTGCCATACATCCGAGCTGTTGCGTACGTGCACTGGACACTGGTACCAAGTGGGGGACTAGACTCGTTCCAAGTTTCAGATGCTTCCATCGCCAGCACCGGCCTTATCTGCTGACTGCTACTGCCATTTTTTGTTGTTTTTTTCTGAAAAAAAATCGTAAATATGGTATTTATCTTCTGTCATTGTTGCAAGCATGTCGCCACTGGACATTACGATGAGGCCCATAGTTAGAGCAATAAATCCAATAAGGGCATGTTTGGTTGACATCCAAAATTTGTCATGCCATAGATTTAATAAGCTAAAACTTGAGAAAAAACTTGTCATAGATTTAGCAAGCTAATTGTGAGACTTTAGTAAAGTTTTGGTAGCAAACCAAAGGCTAGCCAAAATCATGGCTTGTTAAATTTTTGGCATGATAAATTTTAACGGTGAACCAAACAAGCCCTAAATCTTATATAGCCAAGGGTACTGACGTGGAGAAGAATTTCGCTCTCATACAAGCACAAGTTCAAATGAATATGCAATGGTGGAACTAAATAGCAAGTGGATATGACGAGAAATACCCGAGAGAATATCGGTCATAGATAAAAAAAGTAATATCATATAATAAAAAGAATGTTTTATTGATAAACATAAAATATCTATTGTATAGCTTGATAACTTGATTTATAACTAATTATTTGGCTCTATAATTGTTGCAGAAAGAGTTAAATATATCATGAGTCCTTATTTTTTTCCGTATAATCTCATCTGGGTCCACGAGCTCTCAAAGTAGTCATCTAGATCCTTTAACTTTTGTAGTGATTCATTCTAAGTCAGTCTAGGTCCAATAATAGACATGAATTCACTTCGAATAAATCAGCTGAAAAGTTGACAAATCTATATGATCACTTTCAAAGTTCATGAACCTAGATTAAAACACGCAAAGAGTCTACGTGGCATTTCACTTTTGCATAGAAACCCACAATATTTATGTTATTAAGTGTTTTCTATTCACAAACTACAATAGGAAAAATTGAGTGTAATAGTATAGTTGCCCAATACTCCGCTTTTAGATCCTAAGTTCTTAAAGTCTTACAACACACCGGAAATGGCATCGAGAACATTTGAGTGCAACTAATAATAAAAATTCACATAAAATAGAAAAATATGAAATCATTTATGTTAAGGCATGTCAACTTCTAGAGTTAAGATTCATGCGGTTATCTGCATCTCGTCGAAGGCTTTTGTAACAATAATTGTGGTCTGATGTATTTACTTTGAAGTGGTATGAAGTTGAATCTACTAGTAGAGAACAAACTTTCCATTCAGCACGGTCTAGCACATTAGTCTCGGCTACAGTTGAAATCGGAACTAATGTGGGCATTAGTTCCGGTTCCAACTTTTATGGTTTGTCAGAGCACCTTTACTCTCGGTTCGTAACATTAACCCGGATTAAAAAGTCTATATTAGTCCCGTTTAGTAATAGGTTCTCAGATGAGTTAGTTCGAAAGAAAAGCTTCCCATTCGAGGTCACACGTGTTGTGTAGGTGAGATATTAAGCTACGCGCGAGACAATGCATGTGGTCTTATATTCGAATCCCATACTAGTGATCATTTCCGTTATCTTGAAAGAAAACTTTTTTGTTGGGCACCAAAGTTTTCTTTTAATGAAATCTCCAAATTGTGACCGACATAGTTTATCAGTTTTGTTTTTTCCATAAACTGCCCTGAGATGCTTAAATCGCCATTCACAATGATCCTGGAGAGCATCGCACGGTGATGGGAAATTAAACTAGTCTTAATCTAACTTCCGTCCCTATCAGAAGGTGTTCATGCATGGTCTGTTTCGAAACCAATGCAAGTTCTCCACATCGACTACTGATATGGTCCCATGACGTAGCATGCATCCGGCAACACACAGGCCAATGTAAATATGTAATCATCCGCATGTAATTAATAACCTCACTCATGACACATTTTTCATCAACATATATATAAAAGGGCAATGCTATGGTACAACCATTACCTCTTAGGAGGTAATATTTCAAATACCCCTTTCAAATAAATCTGAGATATTGATTTATTTAGACTTTATGTATTAGTTAAACAGATAAGTAACTTAAGAAAAGAAAAAAAGATCCGCAAATCAATAGTCCGGGGAGATACGGAAGCTGCCCTTCCTTTATTGGCGCACACAATAATTAAGGATGTTCACAACTACCTGTCGTATGACACATATATTACTGTAGTACAAATTAAAATCCGATTTGAGGAACAACTACCTATATAGAAGAGTATCTATTGTGCATGTACATTAATCGAGGAATAATCTATGTTGTAGTCGTTCCCTCAAAAAAAATCTATGTTGTAGTCACTAACGCCCTGATTCCAAGCTCATGGCAACTCTCTTCATGATGCTGAAATTTCCCGTACTAAGAGCCCCTGAGTTAACCAACGATGACTCACCAAGCAAGCTGTCCAACTCTTCGGGATCCTTCTGTGCCAATGGATGTTGCAGGACGTTCCTCAGTCTATCAAGTTTATCTGCAACTTCCTTCATTGACGGTCTGTTTACACCGCACATTTCCAAGCATTGTCTCGCTAACTCTGCAATCTCCTCAAGAATCTCCAAATCCTCATTATTCTTGATTTCATCATCCAGGATATCCTCTAGCTTGTTCTCCTTCATTGCATAAAGAAACACCGTAGAGAGGCTCTTCTCGTGCTCGGGTCCTTGGAGGTTGAACGCCTTCTTACGTGTGAGCAACTCTAGGAGAACAACTCCGAAGCTATAAACATCACTCTTATCTGTTAATTGGCATGTTTGCATGTATTCTGGATCAAGGTAGCCATAAGTTCCTTGGACAACTGTTACAAATTGTGACTCATCGCTTGGTGCTAGAATGGATGCTCCGAAGTCTGATACTTTCGCTTTTAGGTCACCATCTAGAAGGATGTTGGTAGACTTGACATCGCCGTGGAGGATTGGTGGGGATGCACATGAATGAAGATAGGCTAAGGCATCTGCGGACTCATAAGCAATCCTTAGGCGAGTGTCCAAGGAAATGTGTTGGCTACGGTTGCTATGGATGAGATGAGACAATGTTCCATTTGGGATGAACTCATACACCAACATGGGAACTTCAACTTCCAAGCAGCAGCCGAGCAGCTTTACAATGTTCCTATGGTTGATGTGGGATAGGATTAGCATCTCCTTGCCGAATTCTCTCTTTTGTTGCTCATCAATTATCATGCACTTTTTCACGGCAACTTCCATCTCGCCCTTGATAACTCCCTTATAGACTTTTCCATGGCCCCCATGGCCAATGACTTGTTGTTCCGCAAACCTGTTTGTGGCTTGCTGAAGTGCCTCTTCGGAGAATATTTCGAATGGAACTCCCTGTTGTGACTTCATCTCTTGGAATAGCAGTAGGCCACCATGCTGTCGAAAATACTTCTGTTTGATGTGGTGTAGTTTTCGTCTTTCTTGGATCAAGCATGCACAAGTGATGGCAACCACAAGAACCACAACTCCAATACTTCCACCTGAATGGTTACAGAAAAACAACCTGAGCACTTCTGAACATGGTTCACAAGTCAACGCATACATACATAATGTATTTGAGTTCTTAGCAACCTACCAACCACTGGCAAGAGCCACGTGGACTTTTGATTTTTCATGCAAACATCACCCATCATGCTTTGTCCTTGTGGGCATAAACAAGTGAAATTCCCTGGTGTATTTATGCAATTTCCAGCATGACACCGGTTTGGAACGAGGCACTCATCAATATCTGCAATCACATCTATCTATAGGTTAATCTTATTAACTTTTTGAGGAACAACTCACTAGCTAGCTAGTTCGTTGAAACATGTCTATTGTGTCTTTGCGTGAGCAGAAAATTAAGAAATTAATGGGCACAGGAAGATGAACCTGCACATCCGCCGACGATGTAAGGGTTGCCTTTGTATCCATCTGAGCACTTGCAGACGTAGCCCGCATCGTTCGTGCTACAATAGCTATTGTTGGCAACACACGCATAAGACGTCTGGTTGTTTTGGGCTTGTGCACATGTAGTATTATGTGCAATCGCCCACTCCATCACAACCGGTGCCCTTCCCTCGTCTCTGTCATAGAACACTGTCGATGTGAGATAAGTGCTCCTGAAGTTGAAGGTGGCATTCTCCGTCACGGTAACATAATTGCAAGGGTACTTCTCCCATATCCCAGTGGTGTTGTATAATGGGTTGAAGTAGCCCTGATAATACTGCACGCCTCTCGGAAGGTCCACCTCGCAGCAGCCTGCCGTTCCAGAGCATGTGCCGTTAACCATGGCGATTGTATCGTTGCATGTTGACCTGCAGCCGATTGTATACTGCAAATAATAATGTTGCGCAGCGACATGGGATTTCATATATATCAGCTAGCTGCGTATACTATTATGTGTTAACAGAACTCTCGTCAAATAATGAAGTATATAACAAAGATTACTTACAGTGCCGCTGAGCATGTAGGCAAGACTGTTGCACCCGAGAACGATGACTTTGTTATCGTCTGCCGATAGCACGAGGGGCGACCCGGTAACAATAGTCACCGACGCATCGTTGTATGTCGTGCTATTCGTGGAATGGTTGAAGCACTGCCGTGAGATCCAAGTCTTGACCCAGACCTTGTTTTCCTGCACGGAGATCTTGATCACCTCCAGGTTACGCCCCAAAACCAGCTTGCTGGTAGCTGTGTTGCACCGGAGGTGAAAAAAGTTGCTGGTGTTGGTCACACAGTGTGGTTCCAAGAAGGCCACGAATGGATATGGGACCTCGATGCCGCCACAGCTCGCCATCGTTGCGCAGCCGGCGCCGGCAGGCCCCGGGCTCGGTGCCGCCGGGACGTCTGTCGCGGCAGCGAGCACCCACACGGCCACCACAAGGTACAGGAGAAGAAGCCGTGACAACTCCATGCTACTTAGGCGTGCTTCAGTGGGATGGATGTGGTCTTTCACGGTACTGTGAGTTTCTTTTTTATATAATCATCACAGTTCTGTAAGCTGTAGATATATAGAGAAATATCCCTCTCCTACAATGGCATGTTCGTTCCTCCAATTTCTGGCCTGTATGCACAGTTGTCCAGTTGTCCTTATCACCGCACCTCGTCTCCGTTAAAGACAGTCCAATCAATCAGCTCCCGGTGACTTGACTTAACCATTGTGACTCATGGCATTACGACAAAGCGTGGACTGACTTTTTTTTTTCAGTTTTATCATTTTTAATTGGGCCTGGTTCGTCGTGCGTTCTTATAGAAGTTAAAAATATGGGTTTTTTTTCTCGAATACACAAAAGATTTATGTTTTTTCTTGAATACACAAAAGATTTATACATCTTTATATTAAGGTAGAAAGGTTTGATATATACAACATGCTTGACCAATTAGCTAGAAGTGGTATACTTCTGATGTTCTATTCTAACTTGAACCATTGTGGTGACTATCCACTAAAAGTAAAACTCTGCAACTGACCATTAAAAGCTGATCTTTGAGAGTTTAACCCCCGCCACCACCACCAGCCCACCCTCCACCCCCCACGGAACAAAAAAACATTCAAATCACGGCACAGTGCTTATGACACTAATGCAAGAAGTTACTAACCTTTTCCAAAGGGAACGGGTGCCTGCTCACAAACAAGCTTGCAAGTTGATGTCCAGAGCCTTCGTGTAATTCTATTTCTCAATCAATGTACAGTGATTCAACACCCGAGTCATCCCCACTCTCAGCACCATCAGCATCAGCATTCCTTTTCTGGCCACCTCCGTCGCTAAGAAACTCATCCCTCAGTTCAGACCCACCACGGCGGCCACCACCAAGTTCATCCCACCCACGACCCATGCTGGTGAACATTCTGTCCAAATTCACCTTCTGCGGGCTGATCAAGAGCAGCTTCTCCAGCTCCCGCCTTGCAATATGTATTGCATCCGGCTCAACAAGTTCCCATTTGTAATAAGCCTCCCTGAGAAACACCGTATGCAGCTTCCCCTGATTCGCTCTCGTGGATATGTAAAATATGCCCTGGTACTTGAGCAAGAACTCCTTGATCTTCTTGGGCACATCGAGTGCGTCGTGAAACAGCGCAAGGCTCTCCAATGTGGTGCGCTTCTCAACTGTGTGCGAGAGAAACTTGTGGATAGCAGCGACGACGCGCTTCTCCATGCGGCGTTGTGCCTCAAGGGAACGCAGGTCATGGCCCGTGACGTCTGCATAGGGTGAAGCGTAGGGGAGGCGTTGCCATTTCCAGACAGCGATCCGGAAGTACTTGCCAATCTTAAACCCTGGCGGGAAACGAATGGGGAACGCGAAACGAGCGTCCTCCTCGGCAGAGCCAGGGGCGCGGTGCTCACGGTAGTGGCGCTCCCGAGCGCGCTCTACGGCGGCGACGGTGAGGCCAGGCGGGTCGATGGGGGACGGCAGGAATTCGACGAAGCCGTCAGGGGTGAGGCGAAAGAGGGAGGGGTTGGGTTGGATTGGTTGACAGATTGGGCGACATCGTCTGGGAGGCCGAGGTCACGGCGGAGGAGGTGGATGTGATCGAGGCGGAGACGGCGGTGCGGAGGCGCAAGGAGGAGGAGCTTGCGGAGGCGTAGGACGGAGGCGCCAGGGAGCGCGGCGACGACGGCGTCGGCCTCAGCGCCGAGCGCCACGGCGGCGCGTGGACTCAGGCGGATGTGGAGCATGCGGTGGATGGGGTGGAGAAAGAGGTGGAAGGCGTGCGTGTGGCGCAGGAGAAAGTGGCCAGCGTCGAGGGGCGCGAGGAGGAGCTGGCGACGCGCGAGGGCGCCGAACCGGGTGAAGAGGACGGATACGGCGCCGCTTCCGCGGGCGCGGGAGGGCACGGTGGGGGCGGCGGCGTAGAGGAGGAGACAGTGGAGGGCGTGGAAGCGGCGGACGCGCTTCTGGACCTCCATGATGCAGTCGAAGGCATGGTCTCGGACGCGCTGCTGCTTCTGAGGGATAGACGTGGACTTGGAGGAATAGGGCGCCGCAATCGCCCCCACCGGCGCGGCTGGAGGGCGGCTATGCGGCGGAGCATCGACACTTGGGAGGGATTCTGCAAGGCGGCAGGCGCCGGGATCGCGGCGCGTGCCCGGTGCTGCAGGGGTGTCGGGGTATGGCGGTGAGGTGCCCGGCGACACACGGCGTGGAGGCAGGCTCGGCGCGAGGAGGTGGGCCGCCACGGGGTCCAATCGGCGCGGCAGTGCAGCCAGGTGGGCTGGCATTGGAGCGGTGGCGGCGCTCCTCCTCGGCAGGGCGCTGCCAGGTCGGCCCCCTGCCGATGCTGCCAGCTGCGACCGACCCCCGAGCCCCGGCCCGTGAGGCGCAGCCGCAAACCGGCTGTAGTGGGCGGTGTGGTAGCCGGACGTGAGCACGAAGACCGCTGCGACGTTAGGGTGCTCGGCTCCGGTGGTATTGGACTCGGCCACCGCGAAGAGAGAGCCACCACGACGGGAGGCGCACGGCTCGGTGTGGTCGGCACGGTTGGGCAGCCGTGGCTAGCCGTGACGGACTAAGCGGCGGCCACGGTCGGCCGGAGTGCAGGCGGCAGGGCACGGGTGAGCTCTGGGCGGCGGCGGTGGCAGCTTGGCAGGGCGGACACCAGGCGGCGACGCCTTGCCTGGAGAGCAGCGAGAACGGGAGGAAGGAGAAGGGTGGCTCAGCGGCTGGGTGTGGGAATGACAGCAGCGGCGGCCTCTGCCCAAAGTTCGGGGCGGGTGAAAGGTCCTTGTTTGGTTTTGGTAATTGAGTGACAACTTAGGTGGACTAATATGTGTTTAAGTGTTGATTACATAGGTGATTAGTCCACAGGTACATGTGTGTGAGCAACTATGTCATGAAGGTGGATATGGCTTGGAGAGTGTTGCCTAGCTCACACATGTGGTGATGAAAGAGCTTAACGCATGAGACATGACATAGAGTCATGTGGCTAGGTGGAGAAGATCAAGATAAGGCTTCGCGTCAATGGACTGGTTGCAAGTGTGAAGGGCAAGTCGGGTGATGGCTTGGCGCCGATGGACCAACGCAACGGTGAAGAGCAAGCAAGTCGAGGATTGATGGACCAAAAGCCACGTGATGATATGAAGTGCATCATATCATTCATGAAGTGTTGGTGCATATGTTGCACCGGCATCGATGGTGTCAGAGACGGAGACGAAGACAGTGATCGAGATGGAAAGCACAAGGCAAAGGTATAACTTAGGGCATTTCCATTTCACCGGTCTAAGGTTGAGTAGAGAAGTGCTTGACCGGATTTAGGATAGATGGCCGTACTATTAAGAGGGGCAAACTTGTTTGCATATAGGTCATCTAGTGCCACTTGAGCGATCTAACTTGCATACGTTGCTAGGATCGAATGGCGCGGTGAAAAGAGAGAAAAATCCTTTGAAAAATATTTGTGAAAAGCTAACACACATGCACTTGAGGTGTACACTTGGCGGTGTTAGCACATTTGCAAAGGTGGTGAAGTTTGGAGTTGAGAAGAGCTCTCTGCAGAGCGTCGGACGCTGGCTCGGGGGAGCGTCGGACCATTGGCTTCGGTCCGATGGCTAACCCTAGCTTTTCTGCGAGCGTCGGACGCTGGCTGGTTTTGGTCCGATGGTCTGGTTCGTCCGAGCGTCGGGCTATACTCTCCGCGTCCGACGGTGCTGCGCTGTGGTGGCGAGCTGGCAGAGCGACGCGTGGCGTGCAGAGGAGCGTCGGTCGTTCGACGTTGGTTCGATGAAGGGCGTCGGACTCCGTCCAACGGGGGTTGGAGCTCTCGGGTGCTCTCAGCCTGCTCTCTGCAGAGCGTCAGACGGTCGGCTTTGTTGGTCCGACGGTGTAGCATCCGACGGTGAGCTGAAGCGCGGGAAGTGGCAGTTGTGTTTCAACGGTCGTCTTCAAACGGTCGGAGACACGTGACGGCCATCGGGAGCGTCGGACCGTGGACGTTGGTCCGACGGTGGCGCGGCTGAGCGTCCGACGCTCAGTTCGACGGCTGGTTTGTGAGAGCAACGGCTCTATTCGTTTGAGGGCTATAAATCCAAGTATTTGGTGGCCTTGGCCGACTAGCTGAGCATCCTTGGGCCTGTGTGGCTTCTGTAGGTGTGCTTGGAAGCCCTCCCACTCACTCACTTGCTTAGTGCACATCCGATCAATCGATAGTGAGTGATTTGCTTTGAGTGGCACTAGGTGATCGAGTTACAAGCCGGTGGTGCTTGTTACTCTTGGAGGTCGCCACCTCCTAGACATCTTGGTGGCGAGAGGCTCCGTGGGAGCAAGGAAGGAGATTGTGCTTTGCTCCGGAGCAAGCTTCTGAGAGGTTGGAACTCACCTCGCGGGATTCGCGAAGAGCATCACTAGTAGAGCGAGACGTGAAAAGCGACAAGTGGTCCGACCGAGTCAAGTGCTAGAGCTTGTAGTAAGCACTTGACGTGGGAGAGTGTGACTTGCGGGTCACCACTAGCAAGAGGACCGCGCGGCAACCTTGGAGCTTGTCTCAACGGAGGACGTAGCTTGTGACGACAAGTGAACCTCCGGGAAATAAATCACCGCGTCAACATCTTCCCATCCTTCGCGGTGGTTTGCTCCCTTCTACACAAGTCCTTTACTTTGTGCATTACTTTACTTCTGTAGTTGTAGTTGCTCTTGTGAGACCGGTTAGCTTGTGTAGCTTGCCACTCACGTTCTTAGTTTGTGTAGCTTAGAACTAGTGTCTTGATTAGTTTGTGTAACTAATCAAGTTGCGCTCCTTGATTAGGATTGTGTATCCTTGTCATTGAGCACGTAGTGAGCTTAGGTGCTTAGTGCGCTTTTTGCTTGCTAGTTGGTAGGAGCTCCCCGGTGCTTAAAGTACTAAAGCTTAGGTTTGTGTGACCTTGCGTTAGAACGGTTTAGGAAAGCTCAAACTAGACTTGCACTTTTGCTTCTTGTTAGGATCTTTTGTAAGGTGCTTAGAGTCTTAGTTAGAGGGGTGAATTGTCGGTAGAACCGGTTAGGTTTTATTTTCCGCTGCGATTAACTTTTGTCGGACTATTCACCCCCCCTCCTCTAGTCTGACATCTCGACCCTTTCAGCGGGGCGCCGTCGGTGGGCCGGTTGGGCCGCACGAAGGATGAAGGGGGCAGTTGGGCTCGTGGGATGAGCCAGAGGAGGGGGAGAGGGGACGGGAATAGGGAGAGGGGCAGTCGGCCCAGGAAGAGAGAAGGAGAGGGCCGGTTTTGGCCCAAAGAGAGAAGAGGGTATTTTTACCTTTTTTTGGTTTTGACTTGGAGAATTTCAAGATAAAATCAAAAGGGATTTGAGAGGGAAATACTTCAAAGGGAAAATAAATTTACCTTTGTGAATTTAACTCAAGGAGGGGATTTGAGATGGAAGGGATTTACCCAGTTGCTTTTTAGAGATAGGCTTTTCTTATTTCTTGATTCACGGAGTTTAAGAAGTATTCGAGAGAAACTAAATTAAAGGATGATTGTGGGGAATATTCAAAAGTGACGAGGAATATCTCCAGGGACCCGATAAGAAAGAGGAGGAAGAAAGGTGAAAGGGGCCTGGTTTGGGGAAATAGAAAGGAAAAAAGATTCTTCCTTTTGTGACTTTATTGATTTCAGCCACAGAGATTGAGGGAGATTCATGTGAGATCGAGAGGAATGGCTACGGACTCGCGTGCTCCAAACTCTCGATGAATCACAAAACCTGAAACCGATTCACAATACAGGCACTCTCCTACACTCAAGGTCTACATGAATACAGCGATTTGTCCGTGGGTTGGATTCAGTTCACCTTAGAAGCTACATGCTTCACACGTTGCAGGAAAAAATTTAAAAAGTTCAGATTTTTAGTTATCGAAAAACCGGGATGTTACAGGATGTCGGGGCGGCGGCCTTGCGACTTGCAGCTCTTGCACGAGCGGAAGCGATTCGCGAGGGGATGCAAGGGGAACACTCCCGGCCTCATCGCTCATGATTGCTTCTGCATAGAAAACAAAGGGAAGTGGGATGTGATCTACGGGTTGGTGGGCTATCAAAGAACATGAAGATTTGCCCCTGGGGAGACTGGCACGTGACAGATTGGCCCAGAGAAATCACCGGGTTCCACCGGGGGAGCGCTGCTGCCAAAGTAGGCCTAAAGGAGCCGGCGCATGCAGTGATGTAAGGATCACGTGCCTTGCAAAATCTTTAGAAACTCATTTCTATATATATATATATTAGCAAATGCGATTGATAGCTTATTACCGAAAAATGAGTAAACTCATTTCTACACATGCTTAAGACGTGTAAGGAATGAAGGATCCGGTGCGTCTTAAGCGTGCGACAAGTCATGTGTCTCCAGAAATGAGTTTTTACAGAGGGATGACATGACCAACGCTCTCTAAAAGTAGCTTATTAACCGAAACACATTGCAAACTTCACACATATGGTGGAGCCATGGCGTACGTCAATGATTAAGAACACCATCGAAGCGACGAAGCCCGTATATACCGACATAATTTTGTTACATCGATTTTGCTAGGAAATTTTTATTTAGCTCATCAAAAGTCGCCCATTAAAAAAAAAAGTTGTATCAACTTTAGTCCACGATTTGCACAGGTTTCCTTGCTCGGATGGCAAGGCAGTAAAAAATGATCGTTTAGTTTTCTTTATTCTCAGATCATGTTTAGTTGTCATGAATTGAGATAAATTGGAAATTAATCTAACAATAAAATGGAAAGTACCTCTTAGATATTAGTTCCAATTCATGACTCATGAGGTCGGCCGTTAGTAGTAGTAGAACAGCTGACTGCTGACCACTAGTAAAAAAGTTGGAAACTCGAAGTCTTGGCGTGCTAACAAGGGCCGGGCCCAATAGCTTGGCCAGTTGGACTCTAGCTGATTGGTACAGCGCGAATGTGTTTTTTGAAAAATATAGATGCTTCCATGGAAACGAATGTGCTGTTTGGATCAGAAATATTAACGTAAACGACAATGTAATCAGAACACACGGGTAGCCGCACCAAAGTAATATAACACTGGCTTTGTTTGGTTTCCTTTCTGTAACGTAATGGAAAGCTTGACGCTGCCATTGGTAGCAAGCTGTCCAGTTAAGAGTTCCTTCGCATGAGGCTATGCGACAACTGTTTCCCAACTCACAAGGAGGAAGAGTCGACCAACTCGATCCTTCGCATGTTGAGGCTATGCGACATCTGTTTCTGACTCACAAGGACGTGTCGCGCAGGTCAGCGTGTTTGATCGCCAATGCCGGCTACGTAGTATGAGTAGCAGGTAATAGATATGCATGGTCTCATTCTGTTAGGGAGGACAGAGCCGATTGTATAACATATGGCAGAGTCGATTGGACTTTGGGTCCAGTTAGCTAGTTAATAGTTCATAGTCGATATTAGCTGATATTAGCTAGTTTGGTCTAACTAATGAAATAGTTGTTAGTCATATATTCAGTTGAACTATTTGTTAGGTCTCTTTGGATCCAAGGATCTGACTATTAGCTCTATAGATCTAAACAGGCCGTGGTGGAGATAAGAACTCCACCTGCATTCGGATGATCAGAATTCCGGTGTGTGAACTGAAATGACTGTGTCTCTCAGTCTGATGCAGTGATATATACCTTGAGGGTGTTTGAAGCCGGATCCTGAATCCATTATTAAGAAAACAAAACAGGTTTTTCAAATAATCTGAAGGGACTGCTGGGTCTAATAATCCTGAATACATGCAATTTCGTTTCGCCAATCAGTGATCACAATTCACACGGCCCCACACGAGCATGCAACCGGCGGCGTGTAAACCGATCAGCTGACCATGCTTTCTTCCAGGGAGCAGCAGCCACTGTTCGTCACTGTCCCTGATGGCTACGTCTTCATGGAGAAGACGACATGGAAGCTTGCATACAAGCCTTGCCTTTTGCATGCCAGCTACTGCTAACCGCTCCATTGCATCGATGGATGATAGCTCCGCTAGCTGTCTCTATGGATAAGAGGAGATGGGGAAGCCTTGCAATGCGACGCTACATCATGAATTCATGATGTGTGATGCAGTTGCGGCATTATTGATGCTGACTTCGCCGGCCGGCCGACCGGCCTCACGCATCGTCACGGTCAGAATAATTTCCAGATTCGATCGCGTTGCAGCCTTGCAGGATCCAATAACCAAGTCTCATGCCATGCCAGTGCCATCGAGATTAGGCTGTCAGTGGTCCCCGACCGCTCTATGAGTTGGAGGATTACGAATGAATCTTGATTCCTGACAGAGCTTCTGAACACAAGCAAAGTCTCTCATCCTGACGAGTGACGAATGAGAACAACATCCTGGACAGTATGTATGTCAAATTCATGCTTGAGAGTGGTCAGATCGTTCGTCATCTCTCCATCTGAGCCATGGTTGCGACTTCAGCCTTGGCCACTCCAAAAAAAGGGGCAGACTTGCGGCAGCTGACGAGATGAAAGACTTTTTCCTTTGCAAACTTCGTAACCAAATGTTGTTTACATATTATACACGCATACACAAGAAAAAACAATTCTAACAAAATGTTGAGTGAAACTATTTTGATTTCACTATAATTTATATAAAAAGGTAATATTTATGATATCAAATAATTATTATAGTTGGATTGGTCATAATATATATTGTTTTTTTTTTATAAACTAAGTCAAATTTTATAGAAAGATTAAGAGAGAACAAAAGTTACATTCTTTTCTGAGTGAATGTAGTATATCTGCACTCATGAAGCTACTTGAACTACGAAGTGACAAGCTTAAATGGTTCCACACGTATTCACCTAATAAGAAATAATATAAGAGTTGAGTTTTTTTTTTTTTTTTGAGAAACATAGATATCTTTTGAGATGAGGATGGTAGGAAAAAAAATATAAGAAAATAGGAGTGGGCCAGAGAGAAACGATAGTTGGGGACAATCGTTGGTGGTCATGTGGGCCCTGAGACCCGGATGTGCTTCCGTTGATGGACGGACGGACCTGCAGCCGGGGCCCATCCCGCACGGCCCAAACCGTCGTGCGGTGCCCGGTCCACCACCCAACCAGGCAGGCGGAAACCCCCAAATTGCCCCCTGCACTGCACGCCCGCGCACAAAACAGCCACAGCCCACACGCACTGACGCACACAGACACAGGCCACCCGCCTCGCCCGCCGCCGCCGTTACGTTACACGGTGGCGCTCTCCCGCATCTGCCAATCTCGCGCGCCGGCGCCGCCGCGCCAAGTCAGCTTCGCGCTAGCTGCAGCACGCCGCGTGCAAACCTCTCGGCTCTAGTGATGGGCGGAGTAACGTACCAGCGGCTGCTGTCGCAGGGGAGCCAGAGCCAGCGTCCGCGTGGCGTTCGGGCGAGGGCGTGGGTGCTGCTGCGGTGGGCAGCCGTGCGGCTGAGCTGCGGGGCGAGGCGGCGGTACTGGTGCGTCGGCTCCAGCCGCGCGCGGAGGCTGGCGTGGGCGGGGCTCTGCGGGAGAGGCACCGGCACCGCCTCGGCGGCCGCGCCGGAGAGGAAGGGCGGCGGCAGGAAGCAGAGCGCGGCGGCAGGCGCCGGAGCTGCGGCGGCGGGGTGCGACTCTGCCAGCTACGCGCGCAATTTCGACGACGGCGCGTGGAAGGCCGACGAGGGCGTGTCCTGGGCCGGCCCCGGCGGCGGCGCGTTCCTCCCCCGCGCCAGCATCACCGCCGGCGCGGCCGTGAACACCGCCGGCGGTGACGACTCCGTTCCGAGCTCCATCCACTAGCTAAGCTAACTGATCACTGTTGCTGTGTTGGAACATGGAAGTGCGTGCATGGATCGTGGTCGTGGATGCGTTGCTCAGGTTTTTCTATTCTGTGCTCGCCTGGATTGTTCGGCATTTACTTTCTTCGATCGACAATGAAAATATATCCCAGTCGTGCTTGTTCAGGGTGAAAAAAAAAAAAGAGAGAGAGAGAGACCGCTTTTTTTTACGCAAACGTCAGGTTCACTGTCCTTCCAGCAACTCATCGACGAAGAAGAAACAGAGTTCGTTTAATCGCTAGTGTGCAAAGTGATATTACCACGTTTTTTTTTATGTCATATTAGCACAAGTTCCATGCTGGCATGCTGCCATGTGAATGGAAACTACTCAAAAACATAACAGAACTACTGAAAGCACAAGGCATGGGCTCGAGGCCGCGGATTTGTGCTTCCTGTGCAATCAAGAGCCTGAGTCCATCAACCACATTGTGGCCTCGTGCTCTTTTACTCACGCCAAGTGTGGTGGAGTCTGCTGGCGAGCTTGGGCGCCGACACTTCGTCGATAAGGGGTGACACAATCACTTCCTGGTGGTCTGCATGGAGACAGCGCTGGAGAGGTGGAAAGCGCAAGGGTGCAGATTCGTTATTCGCCCTGGTCGCTTGGGAACTCTGGAAGGTGCGGAACGCGAGATGTTTTCGCCAGGTCGAGATAAGTGCGCCACAATTCCTAGACACCGTCAGACGTTATAGCGATCTTTGGATTGAGGCCGGGGCGCGTAACCTACGTTGCCTACTGCGTGAGTAATCGGTTAGGCCATAGTCGGCTGGGGCGGCATTGGTGTTGGTTTCATTTGTAAGGCCACCCAGTGCGTCCAAGATGGCGCGTACCTCCTTCTTAATACAAAAGATACGCAAACATTTTGCGTATTCGAGAAAAAAAGCACAACAGGTCTTGACACGGTAATCGCAATTACCCAAGCTAAGGCCTGGAACGCTACTCACACGTGCTTGCGTATTATAAGAAAATCACACTACTACAGAAAACTTTATCAAGGCAGACAAAAATAAGGCGGGCATCGTAACCATCTTGGTTCAAAGGTTATGGTAAATGAGGTATTTTTCGAGCCAGTTGGAAGTCCGCCTCGGTTCATTGAAAAAGAAAAAAAAAAGAGAAAAACCCCGTGGATAAACCTGCCAGGCCAATCCTCGAGCCGCCACCGCCACAGCTACTCGCCGGTAACAGCATCCTCGCCGGACACTGATCCGGTCGCTCAACATCGGATCTGGCCTCCGGACGTCGGGATACGGTCTCTAGCCACCACATCTGCGAGGGAGAGAGAATCCTCCTTGGATATGAGAGAGGAAAGGGAGAATGATGGCATACCTCTTCCACAAGATGCGAGGCTTTCCGCCGCGGGGAGCCGGCTAGGGAGGGAGTGGAGGAGCTTGGTAGGGCGCGCGCTATTCCTCCCCGGTTGCAACGGCACCACCATTGCGGCCACAAGTGGAGAGCTCCACGCGCACTCATCCTGCCATCTGTTGCAAATAATAGTAATTTAGCGATGCATAAATTAATTCTGTCAATAAGAAAAAGATCGACAACATGTATTATAGATATGTGATTTAACATAAAAAGAAGAAGCATTCAAAGCATATAAATGAAAGTGGGCATAAGACATAAAATTCTAGAGTTATGTTCAAGAATGAAAAGTACATGGTATAGCATGAGATGTTAGCTTAATCTACTATGAGTCTCAACTCCACAACTTGACATTGAAGACAACAAAACAAGATCAAACTTATAAACCGAGAGCTCATGATCACTTAGCTGCTGCTGGCTACCGGCGGCTGGAAAACAAAAGAATGGATGAGCAGACATGTTTGTTGGTGTCCTGATAAGACACTCGCAATTGGACCCAAGTGGACCTAGCGCATACATTTTGAATTTTGGATATCTAAATTATTAGGCTTCTGTTGTGGGAGTGCTAATTTTTCAACTAACTATATATCTATAGCAAGGATTTTGAAAACCCAGATTTTGGCTAGTTTTTTTTTTGGCTACCGAAACTTACCAACTTCTCACATTTACCATGCCAAATATTTAGCATTGTCCCCCCCCTCCCCCCCCCCCCCCCCCCCCCCAATTTTTAGCTTGTCAAATCTTTAGCATATCAAATTTTAGTAACCAACCAATCAAATCCAATATTATATTGTTATTAATACAGCCGCTACAACCCATTGAATATTATTGGGTGGCCATACCTTACTGAAACTATCTTTCCAGAAATGGTTTCGAAGAAAAGAAAAACTATCTACCCCAACCCTACAGGCATTTGAATGAGAAAAAAAAAAAGAATGCAAGGGATTAGAATCCATGAGCCGCACAGCCCATTAGCCAGCTCAATATATAGGGGACGTCATGGCCCCGGGAGTTTTCGCTTCGTCAGTTCAGGTAAGTGAGGCCCAAAATGTCGCAGCCAGGACCAAAATGTCAAAGACATCCATCTCTCCTCCATTTCTGCGTCACATTGTTTTAGTTTATTACTTACTCTCTCCATTTTAATTTATAAGTCGTTTGATTTTTTACCCTTAAATTTTACCACTCATCTTATTTAAAATTATCTAAAATATGATATTTTTTGTTATGACATGTTTTATTAATAAAAATTCTTCAAAAATAAGTTTAATTTAACTCTTTTTGCGCAATTTTTTTTGAATAAGATGAGGGGTTAAATTTATGATTGAAAAGTCAAACGACTTATAATTAAGAATGGATTAAGTAGTTATTAAGACTTCTTTGGCACAACTTAGCTTCACAGCTTTAGGCCTTGTTTAGTTAGCAAAATGTAGAGAAAAAAATTACTGTAGCACACGGGGAATATTTTTCAGTAAGTGTCCAATCATGGCCCAAGGTGACTCAAAAGATTTATCTCGAGAAAGCCACGTAAAAAGTACAAACATGCAACAGCTGTTACTTCATTTAATGCTCCATGTATGTGTAAAGGACAATCGATGTGACGGGGAATCTGAAAAAATTTTGGTAACTAAACAGAACCTTAGTAGTAAAGTTGGTCCATAAAACCCTGTCTTTTTTAAAAAAAATGGTAAAAATAGTTTCCCAGGGAAGATAGCAGAGAGAGCTAGAAAAAGATGTATTTTTAGCTTCAAAATCAGCTTTATGAAATCTCAGGAACTGGGCATGAGCCCTACCAAAGGTATGGGCTAGCCCGTAATTTGTCGGTGAAACTAAAACAATGAACTTGTCTAAACAATGTGGAATCTGCTAGCAGATTTAGTAAGGCTATCCGCACCGGCGTCATCTGCAAAGCCCACGCTAAAGGGGTAGAGCCCACGTGACAGGTGTCATACAGATTAGAGGAGCTGCAACGCATCGACAACTATCCGTAACTCCTTCCCACCACTTCTCGCGGTCTTATCGTAAAAGAAAGAAAGAAAAACAAACTCTCCTCGCCGTCACCGCTGACGCCGCCGCTACCGCGTCGCCCCGGGTGAGCGCGGAGGCGAGATCCAGCGAGCGCGGCGTAGGCCCTTCACCCTTCTCGGCGGCTCGTTGGCGCGGGCACCGGGAGGCGGCACGCTTCTCCCTCGTCGGCGCGGCGGCGCGGCCTTCCCCTCCCGGCGCGGGATCCGGCGAGCTTGGCGCGGCCTTTGCCTCCCCAGCGGCCGAGCGCGGCGCAACGGGATACCCAGAACTGGACGACGCGGCACCCGACCTACGCGGCGCCCTCCTCGGCGCACCCTGCGGCGCGGCCTCCCTCACAGCACACCCTCCTTGACCTCCAGCCTCCACCGAACTCTCCTCCGTGCTCCTCCCGCCGGCCAGCGTCGTGGGGCCCACAGAGGATAGCGGCTCAACAGTGCTATTCCAGGCTTCCAGTTTCCCTGTAGTAAATGGAGTGGTGGAGTGTGGGATAGCGTCCGCGGCTGCACGTCTTCCAGCGCCAAATTTGACGTAGCTCTCGGTTTACAGTACGTCGGTGCGGATAGCCTAAAACATTTTTGTTCTGTTGCGAGATGGTAGATGTACACGCCTAGTAGGTGTACACTAGTACGCCCTACATGGCGCTACATCAAAGCGTGACTGAGGCACCGTTTAGATCCCAGTTGCAGTTGCAATTCTGTACTGTAGCACGTTCGTTTGTATTTGACAACTTTTGTCCAATCATGGTCCAAGTAGGCTTAAAAGATTGGTCTCGTGATATACATGCAAAAAGTACAAACATGCAAACATTTCATCTACATTTAATGCTCCATGCATGTGCCGTAACATTGATGTGACTAATTGCAATTGCAATTTGCAGTGGATCTAAACAGGGCCTGAATATTCATCGTTCCTTGTCCGGCCTGCGTCTGCGTGCTTGTCACCTTGCCGGCGATGGCTGCAGCGTCGGCGCACCGGGACCGGAGATGAGTGGATGGGCACATCACAATCACATGGACCGCGTGGGCGGCACGTCTGGCTGGGCGGTGGGCGCGCACGGGCGAGGCTCCCCACGAGCACGAGCGAGGCAGCAACAACACTCCACCAGGCGCCAACGGCGCTCGGCGCCCCTCCTCCCCGTCCTCGGTATTCCGCGTCAGGCGCCGACACGCCCTGCCGCCCCGCTTGCGGACATCATGCGATTGCCAGCGATCTTGCTTGTTTGCCCTCTCGTTTCTTCAGATTCAGAAGCTAACGAGTAACGACCAACGACGGCGTTGTTTAACTAGTGTTCAGAAACTCTGCCACAAGTTAGCGTAGTTTATAGCCTGCCCTCGGCTCTTTTCTTTAAATTTTCTCCCCGTTACGCACGCTGCAACACAAACACAAAGGTTTTTTTTTTTCTCCGGTCTGGTTCTCCCTGTCCTGTCCAGAATTTGTATTCTTTTCAGTTTCAGCCATAGACTCTCTGCAACAAATTAGGATTAGCTAAAATCAGTATTTTTTATACAAGCGAACATGATAAGTCAGTTATGTATGAATAAAATAATAGCACTTATTTATATATGATAAATATTCATATCATTTTATATAAAATTAAGTTCAGCTTCAGATCGTTTGACACTATTCTAAAATTCCATTTTCTTTGGGGGTGGGGGAGTGGACAAAAGATGTTCTATTTCCCCATGTTTTCTAATGCTTACAGCTTCATTTCTTGCTGGAAAAAAATATCTGCACTACACACGTGTAGTAGCATCAGTTTACTGCTCCAATATACTATAGTACTAAGTACACATAAAGTTTGGTGTAACTAATCCAGTAGGCACGATAGGAACACAGCGGTTCCAGCTCTTCAATATTTCCCAGGCTGTGCATCAGCAGCAGCAGCAGAGCTGAGGAGCCAGGAGTCTGTCCTGTCCACCACGTTCGCCTACCAACCAGGGCCGGCCAACCTCCGCCCGTTGGTCCTCGAGGAGCAAGCAATGGCGACCGACGCGATCCTGGAGACGATCAAGCCGCGGCGGAGCGAGGACGAGCAGCTCCCGGTGACCACGCCCGGCGCCGCGGGCGGATCAGGCTCAGGCTCAGGCGGCGGGATCGGGCTGCGGCGGCGCATGTCCTCCTTCTCGGTGCCGCCGCCGGCGCTGTCGCTGTCGTCGTCGGTGGCGGCGTTCCGGCGCGCGCGGTCGATGCCCTCCGTCAAGGCGCTGGCGGCGGCGGGCGCGCTGCGGCGGTGGTGGGAGTGGGGGCTCGGCTGGGTGACGGCGCCGTTCGCGCCCGGCGGCCTGGAGCTCGACGACGACGAGGCGCGGCCGCTGGGGCTGGGCGGGTGCCGCTGCGCCGGCGCGGGCGGTGGGTGGCGGCACGTCCTCATCAAGCTCCGCGCCGGGGCGCGCCGCCTGCTGGGCCGCGACGGCCGCCCGCTCAAGGCCGCCGCGCCGCAGGACTTCCGGTACGACTCCGTCAGCTACGCGCAGAACTTCGACGACGGCGAGGCGTGATGTCGAGCCACCCACCCACCAACCCACTTGCGCGGCGGCATTGTTGCTTTGCTTGCCGTCGGCGATCGAGCTGCTGCAGTGCAATAAAAGCAATTGATTTTGTGGTGGTGTACATGGCATTTATTATTACAATGAGTAAGGTGATGGTGTGTAGTCTGATGAGGGGATGGCATCGGTCGATCTCAGAAGAAAGACGGTCGATCGATCGGTGCCGCGAGTTGGAGACCATGAACATGTAACTAGTGTTCTTCTTTCCTTGTTTTGGGTAACCATGAACATGTAACTAGTGTTCTTCTTTCCTTGTTTTGGGTCGTCGTTGCCGCTTTGCTTCACTCTTGCTCCTTGGAATGCACACGCCATGGATCCGCTCGGATCCTGGACATGGCAGGCAAATGTAAACGATGTGTAGTAATTCAATTTCAGCGCGGACCAAAGCAATGGAACCGCAGCAAGCATTTCTGATTCCTGAAGCACTGACGCAGTCGAGAAGATCAGATCAGCGAAGAGCAGAGAAAGATTCCTCTTCTTCTTCCTCTCGTGAGGTGCAGTGCAGATGCAGGGACAGCAGGTTCAGATTCAGATCTGCTTCGGCTTCAGTGTCCCTTTCGCTGCAGCGGCGGGAGCGCGACATGGCGGCTACAGGGCTACAGCTACCAGCGCCCCAGTCTCGGTCCGGCCAGATCGATGCCGAGACAGCAACCGGGCGCCCGCCCACGCGACCTCGCCGACGTGGCCACGCACGTGGAATGGAGGAGAAATTTCAATATTTGACGTCTGATCCGTCTTGTTATCCGATTCGTCTTGATATTCAATTCGCGTGCCTTTCGAAATTTGATACTGGGACTGCGAATTGTTTCAATTCAAGGAATTTCAACCATTTTTTTATCTTTTTATTTTTCTTTAATCTCTTCACCTCTCTCCAACCACCTAAAAGGACGAAACTACCTCTGACTTAAGTAGAACATACCATTGTACAGTATTTGTCTGAGCAAGACAAGTCACTAACGGGTGGGACCCGCATGGCAGCTTCTTCTTCCTCGTGCTGCTCCTACTCGCTGCTCTCCGGCCACACGCGCCACGGAGGATGCGCACTGCAACGGATCCCCGGCCACACGCGCACGCCGAGGCCTCACGCCGGCGCCACCACCGCTCAGGCCGTGTGTTGCATCTGCTCCCCGGTCATGTGCGCTTGCTGAGGCTACATGGTGACCGCCGCCGCAGCTCCCTCCCAGATGCCTGGCAGCGCACGCCGCTAACGCCGCCGCACGCCGCAGCTCCCTCCCAGATGCCTGGCAGTGCACGCCGCTGCTGCTGCCACGTGCCGCTGCCGCTTGCCGCCGTCGCCGTTGCCACGCGCACCGCCCCTGCCACTGCTCCAGGCCCGCACGCAACATTGCTCGCCTACGCCCCATGGCACGGACGGCGGCGGAGGGGTAGAGGGGGCTGGCTGAGGCGGAGTCTCGGCGGCTGCTCTGTCACGTGGTTGCTCCTGCTCGCGACGGAACGGACAACAGGAGCACTCGAATAGGCCAGGGTAGTTTGGTCTCTTATGTGGTGAAAAGATTAAAAGAAAAGAAAACGATGAGGAAATAGTTAAAATCCCTTGAATTGAAGCAATTCGCAGTCACAGTGTCAAATTTTAAAAGGCACACGAATTAGTCAAATGTTACGAGGCACACGAATCGAATCGATGTCAAATATTGAAATTTTCCCACAATCCAGTACAGGCAGGCTGTCCACCGTAGCCCAGTTCTGTGTGCAGAAATAGGCCCACTAGTGTAATTCAGACAGGCCCAATTAATAGTCGAAACGAGCTGAATCTACCAGATGCTTGACAATGACAGCACGAGAAACTAGCTGAATCGTGGACTGATTTTATCCCCCCAGAAACTATGATCCTCTCTGTCTTTATTAATATTGTGTCATCTCAACGTACTTGCTAAGTTGATATTTTTATTTAATACTCATGAAACTCTTAGGACATCGCCGTTAGAGTAAGTTTTACAGACAAGTTGTACAACAATAATAACTACATGGAGGAAGAAAAGGTACAACAAGATCATTAAGCATAGTATCTCGCTTATATTATCTCTCATCCACATTAATTTTGTTGAGCTGTCTTGCCTATAAGCCACTTGACATGACTTATTGTACTTGCTCTTAAATTGACCTTACAAGCTAGATTTACAATTGAGGCACGTCCTCTGCAATGTTTATACAACAGTTTTATTCAATACACAAGGTTGTAACTTTTATATAGTTAGAGATCCAAACACCCCACCTAAAATTTACCCCAACTAAAGGGCAACTATAGAGTTCTGTTAGACCCCTGACTAATCTGTATTAGAATATTTGCTTTTCAAATGGCCCCTAGAATATTGCTGCTAAATGGAAGACATGCTCTCCCTCTCTCTCTCTCTCAAACGGTTCTATTCAATACACAGGGTTGTAACCTTTATATAGTTAGAGATCCAAACACCCCAACTAAAGGGCAACTATGGAGTTCTGTTTGACCCCTAACTGATTTGTGTTAGAATCTTTGCTTTTCAAATAGCCCCTAGAATAATTGCTGCTAAACCGAAGACATGCTCTCTCTCTCTCTCTCTCTCTCTCTCTCTCTCTCTAAAACACCACAATTCTAGCTAGAACCTAGACAAGATAATTGTTTGTCCGGATTCAATAGCTTGAATTGCTTCAGCTTATCGAACAAAATCTGCGTTTCATTTGAGACATGGTATAATATTTTTTTCTCACGACAAATCAGCATCAGCCACAATCCGTGTTTTTTTTCAGGCCACCGAATTACAGTCCAACATGTTTGCGGTAGATGTAGACATGTAGTGGAGGAGTAGACTTTGCCAAATAATCTTTGGAGGCATGGTCTTTACTATCTTTCACGGTTCTTATTTTCTTGGCACATAAATCAAGTATAAAATGTTCTCTGGTATCTTTTTGTCAAGAGAGAGAGAGAGAGATTCAGGACTCTATCACGGCACCATATATGAAACAAAAGACGAATTTCGCCACATTATTTTGTAAAAGGAAAAAAAGGTGTTCATTTTTTAAGGTCTCCTATCTACTCCAGCTAGTAAGCCTGCTAACGGGCGGGGTGGAACGAGTTTTCTGGGGACGGGTTCCAATACGGGTGCGTGTATACGGGGTAAACGAGTTTTCCTATCTTGGGTCGGGTCGGGTTTAAAAACAAAAGGGTTGGGACAGGTTGTCTTGTAAATGACGGCTGTGCTGCGAGATGTGTGGGTTGGGTGGGTTGAGCGGTGGAATGGAGCAAGTTGGTGAGCTATAATTTCAAGTCGGATCAGATTAGTAAATTGTTGAATAAGCAATGGGACAAATCAAGTTTGAGATAGGTTCTAGCTAGCTGAGTGTGAGTGACACGCGGTAGTACTACAAGAAACCCGTTAGGTACTCGATCGCCTACTCCCAGTACTATCGACGGCATTCACAGAAGATTTGCCTGCAAACAGCAGGCACTCATAAACGAATCTCAAAATAATACTACTATAGTGCACGTTTTGCCTGATGCACGCACGCATGGGTGAAGAAACTTCAAACTTGCAGTTCCTGACAGGCGAAGTAGCACTGTAGCATGCACCTTGCAGAGGAGGGGCAGGTCTCTGCCTGCAATCCACCTGAACGGCTAGACACAGGTTCCAAAAGCTGGGCCCGTTTAGATCCACTGTAAATTGCAATTTTAACTAGTCACATCAACATTGTATCACATGTATGGAGCATTAAATGTAGATAAAATATTTGCATGTTTGTACTTTTTGCATGTACATCACAAGACGAATCTTTTAAGCCTACTTAGGCCATAATTGGACAAAAGTTATCAAATACAAACGAACGTACTGCAGTGCAGAATTGCAACTGTAACGGGGATCTAAACGGGGCAAATACAAAACCACTGTGCAAGAACCAAAATTAGCGTTTTAATTTTTTTTAGAATCTTAATGACCTCAAATTAAAAAAGTTAAAACTAGAAAGTTATAGATCTCGTCGAACGCTACAACTTTTGTATAGAAAGTATTTCAATTTGATAGTATATAAGAAAGATATGATTTTTCCAAGACGACACGCAATTGTACGCGATTAATATACTGCTGAAAAATTTTGTTTAATTTTTTTGCGTGTCTTAACCAACTCAAATTAAAAACTCAAAACTGAAAAGTTGTAGATCCCATCACAAGCTACAATTTTTATATAAAACCCATCTTCATCGGAGATCGTATGAAAAAATACAATTTTTGGAATATTTTACAGATTGTAGCTACAGTACCCGAAATTAGATTTTTTTTTAAATTCGGTGCTGGAATTATCTACGGTGTTTGGGACCTGGATGACACATTGTGTCAAGTTTAGGGACCTACGGTGATCACTTTGAAAGTTTAGGACCTAAATGACACATTTTGCTAACTTTAGGGACCCATAAATATCACTTTAAAAATTTTGTTTAATTTTTTTGCGTGTCTTAACCACCTCAAATTAAAAAACTCAAAACTGAAAAGTTGTAGATCCCATCACAAGCTATAATTTTTATATAAAACCCATCTTCATCGGAGATCGTATGAAAAAATACAATTTTTGGAATATTTTACAGATTGTAGCTACAGTACCCGAAATTAGATTTTTTTTTAAATTCGGTGCTGGAATTATCTACGGTGTTTGGGACCTGGATGACACATTGTGTCAAGTTTAGGGACCTGCGGTGATCACTTTGAAAGTTTAGGACCTAAATGACACATTTTGCTAACTTTAGGGACCCATAAATATCAATTTAAAAATTTAGAGATCTAGATGATACGTTGAGCCAAGTTGAGGGACGGGTGCAATTTTCCTCCGCAGACAACCCCATCTCTCTCTGCTTTGCTGCATCCTGATCGCCTCGACGAAACCAAGGAGCTCCTGCCGTTGGTTTGAGCTGTCGATCAGGTAGTAAACCTAGGATCGAGTAACACGGAGCTCCAGGCTCCAGCAGTCCAGCAATGACAATGAGTCTGTTGTTGTTACGAGTTGTAGACTTGTACTAGTAGTTAGGCGACGGAGTCGAACGGTGAAGACGAAGATTTGGCGTCGTTCTGTCCGTTCTGCGATGCTGCCGTGAGTATAGAACTGTACAGGAACTGAAGAAGGAACAGAATGGCAGGGTTGCTTGTGGTGGGCGGGCTGGCCGGCCGGGACTCGGCGCTGCGTTTGGGCGGCGGCCTGGGCCACAAGGCAGGGAACCAGCCAGCCGGCAGTGGCCTGAGCGTTGCCACACGAACACGGAACTGCCGCGCGCGCGCTACAGGTCAAGGACGGCAGTAGTACATGTACTGTGATGGGGGTGGACTCGCAGTCGGAGATCGATCTTGCTTTGCTTGCCGTCCAACCCCTTGAACCAGGCGCGAGCAAGTGTGCGTGGACGTGGATGCAGAGGCCGGGAACACAAGGCGCTGCTGCAGCTGCTAGTAGGACGGACGGACGGACGGACGGACGGAGGCACGGAGCACGTACGCGCGCACTGCTGTGTGGTGTGCGGGGGGCGGGCATGTGTACGTGCGACTGGGAGACGAGGCAGGAATGGAGCTGGAGCCTGGAGGAGAAGGAGGGGGATGCATGGCCGGCCCGTGGCCGGATGGGATGGGCTGCGGCAGCGCATGGCAACAAAGCTGGGAGTTCCAGCCGTAGCAGCAGCATGGATTGGAGGACGATCGCGTGCGCGTGCGCGCGCGCACGAGCGTCCGTCCCCGCCCGAGTCGTCACCTCCGCCCGCCGCTCTCGCACGTGGCCATGCCTGCTGCCCATCAGCTGAGACACCTGCGGCAGGCGTGGCAGCCAGCGCCAGAGGGCAGCTAGTTGCTAGGGCGGCTGGTGCTGCCCTGCTACTCCATGGGCCAGCCCCAGCCATGGCCCTGGTGGTGGCCCCTGGCCCGTGGCCGTGGTCAGTTTGGCGCCTGCGACGCCGCGGCGGATTAAAGGCTGCCCTGCCCTACACACTGCACTGCACCCAACAAACTCCGCGGCGTCGCGCCCTGCCCACCCCAGGGGGCCATGGCCGGGCTTTCCTGCTCGTTCCTGGATCTCGTCGATCGTCGTCCTCCTCCTCCGCCAGGCCAGCGCAACAGTGAGTGCGCCTGCTTTGCACTGCACACGCTCTGCATCCTCCTCCTGGCCAAGCCGCCTGGCGCCTGCGATCTTTCTTTCTTCTCTCTTGCATAAAGCTCGTGCAGTCGTGCTCACCCGTGTGCCCCATGCCCATGGTTTTCTTCGCGCACTACTGTTCGGCTGCTGCTTTGCTCGGTCGGCTGTACAGGAAGACGCCACACAGTACCGTTCTCCTATACTCCTGTTTCGTTCGTGCCCCTGTTTGCCATGTCAAACCTTTGGTACATTGTGGTTGCCATAAAGAGTTTGGCAAACAAAATCAAAGCGACAAACAGTTGTCTGAAAAAGTTTTAGGCAAGAAAATAAGTCTATGACGTGTGGGACATGATGCTTAAAAAAGTATGACATGTCGTAGTTATAGCAGCGAACCAAACAGTTGCCTGAAAAACTGTGGCATATAACTAAGTTGTGAAATGACACGTTCTGGTCAGAAATCATGGACGCTTTAATCATGGGCGCTTTAAACCGGTTTCTCTCGAGAAACGCAATGATCTTTGTCCTTTCTCTTTCACCTCAAAGCCAAACCCATCATGTTTGGTTGACTCGTTGGATTTTCTCGGCAAGATTAACCTTGCTATGCATAGTCAAGCTAAACAAGGGAGAGTTTGGTTCCACACCTAGGGCGCAGACCTAACCTTGCCTAGCCAGAAGTCAAATGAGATCAGTCGTTGAGTATGTTGGGACAAATGTCAAATGAGCTCAAGCAAGTGAGATCCAAACATGTCCTAGGTTTGGTCTGATTTTGGCGCTTTGTTAGGAAACGTGTCAATTGTCAAACATTGGAGCATCGTCTTCAACCTTATTTGTATAGTATAATAATAAGCCAACATTCCTCATCCTCCGGTCCACCCATCAAGAAGCCCACCCTCTCCAAACACCTTCATGCCATGTTCGTTTTCTCCCTAAACCAAGAGGATTGGTGATCAATAATCCCTTCCAACCCCCTTGTATACGGACGAAACGAACAGGTGCGCAGCGTGCTTGCTATATCTGTTTTTTCAGGCGCTTGAAACATCATAATAAGGTATGTAGTACAAGAGTTGTCATTAGAAATGATGGTGGCATGGAAATGTTTAGGACATGTTTGGTTGAACCAACATGCTACCCCGCAAGTCAGGTGGCATGCCGCACATATGTTCAATTCTTCACAATATTTGCACTCATGGTAAAAAGTATATGCACCTACAGGACTAGCGCACTTCCTTAATTTTGCTCTACCTCCGCCCTTAATTAACCAAGCCGGTGTTTGGTTGCGATCTACAACTGCGTCCGACGTTTCCTACTTTTGTGGCCCGACATATCATACAACGATTTACTACTACCACAATATATATGGCAAGTGTTTTTGTACCAACAAAAGGTTACTGTCACTATACCACAGCCAATCTATAACGTCAAACAACGGTCGCTAAAACTTCATTATAACGTCGGACTATCGGGCGCTATAGCTTTGTAACAGACTATCGGTCGCTACATATTTGACACGAACAATCGGTCGCTATAACTAAATTTTAGAGTCTAACGATCCGTCGCTATAACCCATTTTCATTTCTGGCGCATTCAGCCTAGCCCACTCCCGCGCAGTGAAATTAGATGGCCCACCTGTCAGCGTCTAACCCAAAACCCTATCAGCAACAGTTACCCACCCCAGGGGAGGCAGCCGCTGCACACTCATCCCACCAAGCCGCACACTTCATCTCACGCACGCACCCAGTGCCACCGCATCTCCGGGCCACCACCGCTGCCGCCGTCGCATCTCTGGGCCATCATCTCGGTCGCCGCCACCTCGGCCGCCGCCACCGCGGCTTCCGTCCTCGCCGTCAATCTAGGAGAGCCATCGCGACTGTAGTCCGGGCCACCATCACCACTCCGGCTCACCGGTTTTGCGTTGTACTCGCCTGAGCCGCCATAGCTGTCGTCCCCATCCCGGCCCATCGTCGCAGCCGCGTCCTCGAGAAGGTACTGGTACTCTTCCCTTCCATCCCCGTCCGCTGCTTCCTTCCTTTCCTATCCCCTCTCTACATTAGTCCCCTTCCTAGGATTCCTTGGACGATTGTTGGGACACCGCGCCGTACTTGAGGTGAAGTTGGATTTGGTTCAGCCGGGTACACTGGTGGGCTAGCCGGCGGCTGGATCTCACTGAGCAGCGAGCATTTGGGTGGTGGTGCAGGTGCTCGTGGTTGTGGCCTCGTGTGGCCGTCGGGGATCTGGATCTGGGCTCTCTCCTTGCTGCTTCTGCTTGGTGTCCAGGGGTGTGTTGTGGGCCACAGTCGGAAGTGACATGGGCTGAACGATGTTGCCTGCATTTGATTGCACGTGTATACTTGTGTCAAGAAAATAGCATGGTCAGTGATTTTTATGTGGCTTGAATGGAACTAGTGACAACAACAGAAGTATGCAATTTACTAGACTTGCAGTTTTGTCATTTTACTAAACTTGTGTCATTTACCTCTAGGCTATTTTACTGAACTTGTGTCATTTACTGGACTTGCAGTTTTGTCTAGCTGTAGAGGCAAGGTTGACACAATGGCCAGTGTGGTTCTTGTGCAGGAAAGGTGTGTGGCAGCAACTCTCGTATGAAATACCTAAAAAGGCATACCTGCTTGGATAAGTAATAGGTATGGATCACTTGTAATCGTTCTTTCTTAAGTTTGATGGTCATGTTTGTTTTGAAAAAGGAAACAACTTTCTCAACTGATGTTGGATAAATCTATAACAACCATCAAGATGTCTAAAAAGAATACAAGATAAATGACACATATTGTTACTGGTTTGTTGAATGATTTCATTATATTAATGCATCTTAGATGAGGACTTAGCAGAAGTACTATGTTTATAATCCATTAGCATTTTAATGCTATTATGTTAGTTGTTGCTGATGGAAATTAAATTTAGTGATACATTTATTCTGATTTGGCTTATCATTACTAAGAAGTTTGTGTGCAACATTGGATCACTAATTCATTATCTTGCTTTTTTGGCTGTAATATAAAAGTGGTGGAATAATTAAGCCTTTTCCCTTGGTAATAGGATGAGCGTGATGATCTTAGTTCTTTGGCTGAGAAAGGACTACTGAAATAGCCTACTGTTGTAAGATCACATTCTGAATTCTTCTTTTCTTTTTAAATTCACTTGAAAATCGTTCTTTCAAACAGCAGCCATATAGTTTTGCGGATGTGTGTGCTCTCTCCAAGCTGTTGTTCTGGTGCAAACCAGCACCTGCAGCTTTGAGCCGATCTGATTTCTTGTTGACTTTTGCCAAAGAAAGCCCATGTTGGTTTTGGTAATGATGAACCTAGTTGCAAAGTTGTCTAAGGTTCAGGGACATAGCAAATAGATAGAGCAAGGACCGGGTCGGTGGGGCCAAAGTAAGATGACGCGTCTAAAATGTGCCCTCATAAAGGAGAAAGCCCTATTGACGGCATCCATGCAAATGGTATAAGTCCATCATCAAAGGTGTCCACAAGGTCCATCAAGAGATGAGAAGGAAGTTGATAAGAAACCGGGAGCTCAAGGCAAAGGTATAACCAATAGGAGCTCTTTTGGTTTTGGTGATCAAGACTCCATAGAGGGAGTGATCATATTTAGGATAGATAGCCGTACTATCAAGAGGGGCAAAATCGTTGATGAAATACGGTTATCAAGTGCCACTAGATGTTCATGATCATTGCATATGCATATAGATGCTAGTGACACTAATAAACCCTTGGAAAACTCTTTTGAAAAGCTAACACACGTGCACAAAGTGTAGAACACCTGGTGTTAGCACTAGGGAACAAAGGGTGAAAGGTTTGAGTGAAAATCCTGAGAAAACAGGGCATCGGACCCTACCTTCATCAAAGCGTCGGATCAATTAGTTGAGTCCGACGGTTAACCCAGCGCTGTGCAGTTTCAGAGCGTCGGACTCTGTATTTCGGAGCATCGGACTATTGTCCAAGCGTCCGACGGTGCTGAACGAGCGAGAGCTGACACGTGGCGGTTTCTGAGGGCGTCGGACTGTTCGATTTAGTCCGACGGCGAGCGTCGGACTATCGTCCGACAGTTTTCAGCGCTCGGGGAGCTCTCTGGAAGCGTCGGACTGTCACGATCGTTAGTCCGACGGCCCTCTGCAGTTCAGTCCGACGGTGGTTTCGTGTAGAGCGTTAGACCGTGAGCTTTGGTCCGACGCCCTACCGTCCGATGGTTGTTTTGGCGTGAGAATAGAGTCGTTGTGTTTCAACGGTCGACTTCGAACGGCAGATGACACGTGGCGTCCATCCGAGGCGTCGGACCGGTGTTGTTAGTCCGACGGTTTGGCCGTCGGACAGTCCGACGGTACGCAGTTTTGGCCAAACGGCTAGTTCTTTATGTGTGGCTTATAAATAGTCATTTGGCCGATTTGGGGAGTATATCTTGGCCACTCTAATCACTCCTACTTACTTGTGAGCCTTCCTACTTCTTTCTCACTCATCCTACTTGATTGTGTTCATCATTTGGTGAGATTGGTGAGCATCAAGTACATTGCATTGCTTGAGATCATCTAGAGGCACTTGATAGTTGTCTTTCGCAGCGGTTTCTCTTGTTACTCTTGGAGTTTGCCGACTCCTAGACGGTTTGGACCTGCGAAGATCGTTGAGGGGAGTTGGTGATTGTCTCCGCCTCCGATCGGTGAAGTTGTGAGGGGTTCTTGAGCCTATCCCCGCGGGAGGTCGCAAAAGGCTACTCTAGTGGATTGCTCGTAACTTGTGGATCCTCATCTTGTGTTGGTTGTGCGGCACCCTTGAGAAGGGTTTGGCGTGTGATGCCAATTAGCGCGTGAACCTCCAAGTGGGTGTATCGCTACAACGAGGACTAGCTTGCCGGCAAGCAAGTGAACCTCGGTAAAAAATATTGTGTCAACTCTCTTGCCGAGGATTTCTTGATTATTGTGATTGTTCTTATTGGTACTCATCTCATCACTACACCGTCGGTATAAGATTCACTCTCTCTACTCTTTACATTCTCGCACTTACTCTTGTGTAGCTTGTTAGCTTAGTGGCTCACCTAGGAGTAGAGTAGAAGTAGCAACTTAGCCTATTGTGTGTGAAATAGAGACTATAGTTTAGAACGGTTAGGTGGCTTGCATCTTTTAGTAGGCTAGCGCAAGAATTCGTTTCGCCGCTTATTTTTCTAACCACTTTATCTTAAGTGTTGTTTGTAGAATTTTTATAGGCTATTCACCCCCCTCTAGCCACTTAGGACCTTTCAAAAGGGCATCAATTGTTCTTAATTTTTCTGGGGACAGCTCTGCAGTTTACTCTCTACTGCATGCCTGACTATTTTTCTCAATGACTCCATGAACTATTTTTCTCTGTTATAAGCTGTCTAGTTTGATTACTTGTACTCTTTAAATTTTCACCATGCCACCATGTCAATGGCCCTTTAAAAAATGTTTTTAAGCAATAAATATGTACAGCTTCAGAACAGAAACTTAGTGCTTTGTCATTAAAAATTCAAAGTAATCATTGGGACACTACTGTGTTGCCTGAGATAGCTGGTAACATCTTGTGCTGCCTGAGATAGCTAGTAACACAATCTTCCTTTTTTTCTGATGTGTTAATGTACTATACAATGTTTATCCCATTGGATCTTAACTGAAAACTAGAATGTTTATATTGGATTGAATGTGGATTCCAGGCATGTAGTTCTGGGAGGTGCTTGATGGTATCAACAAGAGCCATTAGAAGTCCATATCATGGAAGAGGGACTAAAAGGCCTGGTGCACTAAGTTGTGTTACTAGTTTGCAGCTTTTGGGTTGCTATGGTGTACATGCTTAGTTTTCTCTATCGTAAACTCTTTATAAGTCCATGGGCTGTGTGGTAGGTGACTTAGATAATCCAAAGTGTAATTATACAAATGTTGACTTCAATGAAATTTGAGATATTTTTATACGCTTGTGCGAATCATGTGTCATATGAACTTGTATGGATGTGAAACAAGCCTAAAGCTATATGGTTAGTGTGAAATTAATCATATAATCATTTCTGTTGATAGCAATGGATCATTGGTCGCTAAAAAGGTTTATACCCTCAAATCATTGGTCGCTAAAACGTGCGACAGATCATCGGTCGCTATAGATTTTGCGTCCATCTATCGGTCGCTATAGACCCGATCGGACGCTATACACTTATAGCGACGCCACTTACGGCGACTTATACATCGGTCGCTATAACATTATAGCGTCCGATCATCGGTCGCTATAGCGGCTTATAGCGACCTTTTCTCTGCCTCTATAGATTGGCTATGGTATATTGTGCATGCATGCCTGCCAATGCAAGTTTGGGCCACGCAAGCTAGTTTAGCACCTTTGGTTTGGACCGGCTCCACTATTTCGCGAACGATCACTCGTTCTGTAATCGGGCGAACGCTCCGACCGCGCCCACCATATTCCATTTGAAGAAAGAAATTGATCTTGTCTCTTTCCCCTTTTTGTACAGAGGTCCAGCGCTCTATTCTCGCGCGGGCGCGGTGTGCTAACTGGTAGCCATCGATGCATGTGCAGTTCCATGACGTCATGTGAAAAAGCAAAACATAAACTTTAAAATGCTATAACTTCTTAGGGATGTATCCATTTTTAATTCTGTCTGCACCAATGTATTCTACGTGACGAGACAAACAAAACTAGACCCCACTTACATATGTTTCAAAGAATTTTATTATAACAATAACTTGGAAACATAACTTATAATATATAACTCATAACACATAAATTATATATATAACTTGGAAACACAAAAGTTATGAAACACAACTTATGTATAAAAGTTATTAAACACGGGGGGACGAATTAACTTAAAGCATATGTCAAAAGTTGGAAACACAAAAATTATTAAACACAAAATGAACAAATTAAACTTATAATTTGTACCAAATCTTAAAAAGCACAAAAGTTATAAAACACAACTTATGTACTAAAGTTATTAACCCCAACTTATGTGCATGGACTTGTTTTGTACAATTTGTCAACAATGTCAAAAAGGAAAGAAAAAGAAATAAAAAAAGATAGAAACATAAAAAAGAAAAGAATATTAAATCATATGAAATAAAAAATAAAAACAGAAAAAAAAGAATAAGACCAGCATGTAAACAATATTCATGTCATGCAACGAATGATCTACATATACTAAAAATAAACAGACATGCATGAAATATATCCATATGATGCGGGAAACAGAACCTTGCACGGTACAGAAAGTTAGCAGCTGGTCTGGCGTGGCTATTCACTCTCGTGGTGTCAGTTCGCGGTCGGATTGTTCGCTCGGAACGAATCCGGTGAACGTCCGCCAAAGAGAAATTTGGGGTTTGGACGGCTTTTGGTATTTGTTGCTACACGAGTGACTAGTATCAGTTCTCTAGGGAGGAATGCCACGCAGTTGGACGCTGAATTCTTTACTGGTAGGTTTGTTTAATTGTTTATGCTATACATTTCCTTTCATCCTTTGGCATGAACACTCCTACTACTCCAGTTCGTGATGCTGCAATACAACGGCCAATGGCAATGCGCCAATGATTGGGGCAACGATTACCAAATTATTGCCTCCTACTCTCTCCTAGGACTACTCCTAGGTCATTTTGTTTATGCACCTAGCTTAGCTAAGCCCTTAAAAAAATTTCACCATTCAAGAACGGACGCACACGCACGCACGCACGTCCTAGCTTTACCCATTCTCTACTCGGTTAACCGGCCTCGGAAGTAGCGCCGGGCGGCCGCGGTGCAGGCAGCAGGAGGGCCCTGAACGAGGCCGAAGAATTCACATCGCCATGCATGATCCCTGGGCGCCTGGCCACCTTTCTTTTCCCCTCTGCTTCTTCCAACCTCATCAGGTCGTCGTCGTCTTCTTCCTCGGGGGCGCCAAACTTTTGTGGACTGGAACACGCCCCGGCCGCCCGCGCCGGACAGAGTTGCAGACTTGCAGTGCCTCACCCTAGTTTCCCTTGTGCTGGAGGGTACTCCTCCGTCCCGCTTTGAGACTATGCAATGCATGAACCATGAAGTGTCGTCGTCTGATCATGGATCTACTAGAAACGCATGGCGTAGTACGTACTAGCTAAAAGCATGAAGACTACTGTACACAGTTGTAGGGGCGCATAGGCCTTTTTGTCACCATTCCAAGGCAACAAGCCGCCATCTCTCTTGTCATTCATTCGTGCAGTGGCCTAGTATAAACAGAGACACATGATTCAACCAAAAAGAATAACATGATGGATCGCTATGAATCCTGTCCATGAACACTCCGATCCTCGGAGAGGTTCTCTATTTGCAAGAGCTGCTAGATTAGTGAACAATAATGTCATTGAACCGATCATTGATGCCTCCGATCCATCAACTGTGCATGCACTGCTATGCGCTAGCTACCCAGTACCCACTGTGACCGTGAAAAGGAGGAGGAGCAGCCCTCCGTCCCCGAAAATTTAGGCCCGTTTAGATCCACTGCAAATTACAAGTGTAACTAGTCACATTAACGTTACGGCACATGTATGAAGCATTAAATGTAGACGAAATGTTGGTATGTTTGTACTTTTTACATGTACATCACGAGACGAATCTTTTAAGTTTACTTAGATCATGATTAAACAAAAGTTATCAAATACAAACGAACGTGCTGCAGTACAGAATTGTAACTGCAACTGGGATCTAAACGGTCCTTACTGCCGCCCTCGTGCAAACTGGCTTCCATTCCACACACCCAACACCACACCCCCCCCCCCCCCACCCCCACCCCCAAAAGCCCAAACCCCGATGCAATGCGGCAGCAGCACCTGCCATTCCTTCTTCTGGTAGTCCAAAATAAATGCGCAACCAGACAAACGCACCAAGACAGCATGTACACTGTACTCGTACGTACAGTCGTAGGAGTAGTTCACCATACGTACATGAACGTGTGCATGTGTGAGTGGAATGAGCATGGCTACCAGGTGGGGTTTCATGGTGCAAACAAAAAGGCCGTGCATGCATCAACTTGGCAACGGCAGCAGTACTTTTATAGGCCTGCATAGTTATCACTATGTAGGGTGTGTTAAGAAGCAGTTTACAACGGTGAATGTCGGGACTATGCTAAGATCTACTATAAAATCTGTTTAACACGGCTCCACTTCATCGGTATAACTGATTTTTTTTTTTCAACTTTAGCTTCACGATGGAGCTGAGCTGTTTTTTTACATGTTTGGCAAAACGGTGACTATTTTTAGCTCCCGGTGTCGATCAAGGTGAAGCCAAGTGAAGTCATTATTTTTTATCTTCATCCCAACGTAGTGGTCTATAAGAGCACGATTTAACTTTTAAGGGGCTTTACCAGTGAAGCCATTTCATTTTACTTTGGTAAAAAACTGCTCCAAATAGGCTCTGTTCGCTTCAGCTAAACAATATTTTTCAGATCTGAAACAGTATTTCTCCTCATAACAAATCAGTTTCAGCCAAAATCAGCTTAGCTTTTCAGCTGAAGCGAACACAACCATAGTCTATGAAGTTTGGGAAGAAATCTTGCCAAACGGGGTCTATTAAATAGGGCATACAGGAGTACGTATGCATGCCCAATCAAGCACGAAAGATTGTGTGGTCCCATTTGGCACACCCTGAGATGGTGTTGTTTTAAAAGCAGCTCCACGAGCAACTTTATCATTGAAGAAAATAAGACAAAGCTACTAATAGTTCTCTACCCCAAATAGCTTAATGCATGGCTTAGAGAAGAAAATAAGACATAAGAAAAGCTACTTTTTAAGCTTCATTATCTTCATTCATTTGTGAGAACATAAAAAAAGAGTTACACAATAAAGTTATTTTAAAAATGGTATTTAGAAGGAAAAAAAATCACAGCAGCTTTTCGGTGAAACTGTGCAAACCAAGGCCTTGGCAAGCAGTGGTAGAAATACATAGTACCCTGAAAGAAGTACACAGTACACGGAAACAGTTTGCGTACATGCTTGCATGTTCTGATGTTCATCACCTACTGTCGCTATCCCTCAATATCCGGAACATATATACATACGTCGCTGTCTATACGAATGCAAGCATGCACACGTGTAGTATATGAATATGTGTACGTGCAGATATATATGCCGGTACACGCTCCCCGTCGTCCAAGCACGAGAGCACGACGGCAGCTGACTATATATGCGTGTATTGTATTACACACATGCACACACTTGTACCAGTACGTACTACGTACACTGCACACGGCGATGAATATGGACGTGCATGCATTTGTACGTGTAGTACGTTTTCCCTCGTCGTTCTTTTTTTTTTCTCACGGCTTCAAAAGCTGTGTTGCGCCAATGCATGCATGCATGAGTACTACTAGTTCGTGTATGCACGCATAATGTACACACGTACAGGGCATAGCTGAGACTTTACAGCAGCAGCAGCTAGAGCTAGCTATACTCTCGTCGTCGTCGGTAGTGTAGGTGCTGGTGTTAGCTAGGACTTTGTTACGACGTGCAACAGTTTCCCGTTATGATCCATCAAGTTTCCTCATTGGGCCCATGCCAGGTGCCACCATGTCCGTCGCCCTCATTTAACCATTCCATTGCTCACATCTCTCTAGACAAGAGGGAGGGAGGGAGAGAGAGAGAGAGAGAGAGAGAGAGCACCTCTCCTGGTCTCTGTTCAAAAAAAAAAAAAAAAAAACTCTCATGGTCCTCATGGAGCATGGTGTGCTACCTGTCCATACTTAGCATAGCAAGCTCGCCACTATAAAGAGCCCCCCTTGCATTGGCCTCTTCCCCCACACACCATACCACAGTCCACAGCTCAGAGCTTCTTCTCATCGTCTTTTGTAGAAAGAAAGAGCGAGAGGTGCTAGCTGAGTTTGGCAAGGGCATAGGGTCTAGGGGGTTGTTCTTGGGCAAATCGATCTCTTCTTCCCCCTGCCTGCTGCTGGAATCTGCGCCATCACAAGCTAGCAAGCCATGGGCGACGCGCTGTGGGAGCTGCTCGGGGAGGAGATGGCGGCGGCGGGCGGCGAGCACGGGCTTCCCCCGGGGTTTCGGTTCCACCCCACCGACGAGGAGCTGGTGACGTTCTACCTGGCGACGAAGGTGTTCAACGGCGGCGGCTGCTGCGGCGGCATGGAGATCGCGGAGGTGGACCTGAACCGGTGCGAGCCGTGGGAGCTCCCGGAGGCGGCGCGCATGGGGGAGCGCGAGTGGTACTTCTTCAGCCTCCGCGACCGCAAGTACCCGACGGGCCTCCGCACCAACCGCGCCACCGGCGCCGGCTACTGGAAGGCCACCGGCAAGGACCGCGAGGTGCTCAACGCCGCCACCGGCGCGCTCCTCGGCATGAAGAAGACGCTCGTCTTCTACAAGGGCCGGGCGCCGCGCGGCGAGAAGACCAAGTGGGTCCTCCATGAGTACCGCCTCGACGGCGACTTCGCCGCCGCTCACCGCCCCTGCAAGGTACGTATGTTGGAGTAGGAGTACTCGTACGTAATACTCACATCTAGCAGTAACATGAAATAAACCGTTGTGTTCATCATCATCAGGGCAGATTCATTTTCTAAAACCAAAACGACGCAGCTTGCTAGATAGGATTCCTTAAGTTTTCAGGGCAGATCTTTCGGTTTTTGTGCTGCTTTCTGGTACAGATGATTCTTCTTTGAATGAATGCCATAAAAATGCAACAGTGTGACAGTAGTAGAGATGTGATATCATTGACAAGAAGATATGCTGGCAGCAATGAATGAATGTGGCATGCATGCATATTGCATCATAGTACTAGCAGTAGAAGGAGAGAGCTTGTGACATATGCATGCAGATTGACGGATGTGCGAGTACTTCCCTTTTTTTTTACAAGAATGAGTACTCCTCCTTCAGTGCATTCATGTAAGCATGCTAATGCACTGGTACAACAACTGCAACTTGAGAGGCTGTTTAGTTGGGTGAAAAGGGAGTGAAAAGTGTACTTTATCACTTTCGTTTGTATTTGATAACTTTTGTCCAATCATTGACTAAGCAGACTTAAAAAGATTCATCTCAAACTAGTCAGATAAAAAATACAAACATGCGACAACTGCCACTTTATTTGGTGCTCTACTGCATGCCTTGAGTAGTTCCATCTATCTCTGCTCGAAATTTGCACTGTCACACAGGATCCATGATAGTAGCCAGCTACTGACGCTTCTGTGTTTTGTTTTTGTGTTGTGTTGTGCTTTACTGCCATCAGGGTGCATCATGGATGTACTTGTCGTATCTCCAAACACTGACATGCCTGCGTTCCAAATCTCTGCAGTACAATACAATGAATAGAATGTCCCCAATAACATGAGCATCCAATGTGATCGTGGGTTCCCATTTTTTTAAATTTGTAAAACAAATGTGCCATCTGCGAAGGTTGTTCATTCAGGAGGATATTTATACAAACCAAAATTTCAGAAAAATATATATAATAAATACACTGAGTCACTGATGTATGTCATGTACAGTACTATCTCTGTGTGCTGCACGCCTAGAGATCACCTTCTCAGATACTATTGAATATTTGATGAATCTTCTGCCCTGGCTATATGGATCACAATCGACAGAAAATAATCTTTTAGCACTAGTATGTCTACACTACTACTCCTGACTAATGATTTGCTGAATCTTTTCATACAATATTTTACATGCAGGAGGAATGGGTGATCTGCAGGATACTGCACAAGGCAGGCGACCAGTACAGCAAGCTGATGATGGTGAAGAGCCCCTACTACCTTCCCATGGCAACGGAACCCTCCAGCTTCTGCTTCCAGCAGGACACCGCCGCGCCTCCCCTCCCAAACCCTAGCGGCTGCATCCCCTTCCACCACGGGGGCCACCCCAGCATGCAGCCGCCAGCTCCATTGCCGTCGATCAGCAACCATGGCAAGGTCGTCTTCCCCGGAGCAGCAGCGGCGGCCTGCATGCAACAGGAGCCGGCAAACGGCAGCAACAGCGCCGTGCTGCCCATGCCGCCGCGGTTCCCTCCCTTCACCCCCATCGTCGCCGGCAAGCCGGCCCCGGCGCCACTGCCGCAGGTCGGGGTCAACGCCGGACCACAGGAGCCACCGCCGCCACCACCTACCTGGCTGGAGGCCTACCTGCAGCACAGTGGTGGGTTTCTTTATGAGATGGGCCCAGCTGCATCGCCCAGGGGCGCATGATCCGGACCGTTGGTTCCTTAGGGTTACCCTACGTGCTAAAAACAGCTGATGATCCATCGATTTACCCTGGCCTGCAATGCACGGTGCATGCAGCTTTTAGTAGTTCTATCTAGTTTCCAAGTGTCATATTTCGACAAGCACTTGTAGTTATTAGGCAGAGTTTCTTATATTCTGTAGCATCATTAGTCGTTGTTATGAAATCATGTGTGTGCTTATGGCATGATTGCATGCATGAATTTGGATCATCAGAGCAGTGCTTAGCTTATACTATTACGTACTGTATTGATCCATACACATGCAAAGTGTGCATGGTACTAGCTAAAATGTATCAGGACTTCTGTTTAGTATGCAATGATATATCCGGGTCCCAGTTTCGTCTTGTTAATCACATTTCTTTTTCCGAAGGAGGACGCAATCACGCAAGAGCTTCAGTGTAGTTTTCTTAGAACAGAGAGACAAAAACGGGCAGCAACAACAGACCACTTAGATCTTTAATTCCCAACTCAACCTCGACGGTTCGGTGCTTAGCACCAGATAGGAGAAAAGAAGGAAAATGAGACGAAAAGGAGATTACTCATTGAGTCATTGAAACTGACTTTGGCTCAATGAAATTGTTCCACTATCTCTTTGATTAATAAGTATGCGAGGTCATTTGGGTCTTTTGAAATTTGCTCCAAAGTCTTTCTATTTGGTTCGTTCTAAATGTTCCATGAGAAATAAATTACCATCGAAATCCCTTCTGAAACATTTACATCTCCCCTAGTATTTCGTAACAAGTCCAGAGTCAAAAAATGTATTTCCCCCCTTTTTTTGTGGAGTGGGGAGAGGAGCAGCAGTATAAACTTCTTCTAAGTTAAACTTTATAAGTTTAAATACCCCCTCTCCGCAGTAGAGTTTGTATTCACCTAGAAAAGATTTCTTTTTTTCCCCCACAACAATTGCGATGTGAGTGGACAATCTTTCCACGGATGAGATATTGCAAAGTTGCCTACTGTTAGGATCTTTCTGCCTTGGCTCTCCAAATGCTTTCTGTTACACACACGAAGGCTGAGGCGGTGAACTTCGGAATTCCTGTATGCTAGTAATTGCTACAACTGTAGACTGCACTTGTTGGTTGTTATCGATCTTCAATCTCTATGCGCACTCATGTCATGCATCTATCCATCGCAAATGCATGCTTCAAACATTTATGTGTACGTACTACGTACGTCAAAACCTATAGTCCACTGTTGTATTTGGTGCATTTGTTTCTTCAGTCATTCACTAGCACAGTAGCAGTAGCACTCGATCGATCAGCGTATGGCATGAACAGTGCATGTACCAAGGCTACTGTTCGCACAATGTGGTGAGGATTTGGTCTCTGGCGCGAGATTTCTGAAGACCAGCTGGGCGTATGCACGCACACGCGCAGAGTGAGCCAGCCTGCGTATACATCTGCTATGAACGTGCAGAAATACATTTTTATTCGTTCTTTCTTCATGCATGCAGTTCGTGGAAGAGCTAATTAAGGCTCCGTTTAGATGCCAGTTGCAGTTGCAATTCTGCACTGTAGCACGTTCGTTTGTATTTGACAATTTTTGTCCAATCATAGCCCAAGTAGGCTTAAAAGATTCGTCTCGTGATGCACATGCAAAAAGTACAAACATGCAAATATTTTGTCTACATTTAATGCTCCATGCATGTGCCGCAACGTTGATGTGACTAGTTGCAGTTGCAATTTGCACTGGATCTAAACAGAGCCTAAGGTTGTGTTTAGTTCGCAAAGTTTGCGGAATTTTGGTACCGTAGCACTTTCGTTTGTATTTGACAACTTTTGTCTAAATATAGCCTAAATAGACTCAAAAGATTCGTCTTGAGAAAGCCAAGTAAACTGTGCAAACATACAAGAGCTGTTACTTCATTTAATACTCTATGCATACGTAAAGGACAATTGATGTGACGGGGAATCTGAAAAGTTTTGAGGAACTAAACAGGGAGAAGGAAAGCTAAGGCAGCGTTTAGTCCACAAAATTTCCTTCTTTTTTCCCATCACATCGATTGTACTTTCCGTCTGCATGGAGCACTAAATTAAGTAGCACCTGTTGCATGTTTATACTTTTTGCCTGACTATCTCGAGATGAATCTTTTAAGTCTATTTGGACCATAATTAAATAAAAATTATCAAATACAAACGAAAGTGCTACATTTACAAAACTTCCCCAAACTTCCAAACTTAAAAACTTAAAAGTAGTAGCAGTAGTGTGTGACGGCGAGTGATGGATGGATGGATTGAGACGACGTGATTTGGGTCAGGTCAAGAGCCTTCAGAGACGACGAGTGCGCCGCTGCGTGCCTGCGTGCGTGCCTGCGTGTGCATGGATGGCCATGGCCATGGCCGGGGCCGCTCGTCGTTGAACGACGCCACGCCGGGACAGCATCGGGCGTCCAGGGCAGAACCGCAGAAGGCCAGGAGCGGGATGATTTGACGGGGTGGAATAATGCTGCTTCTATTACCACCAGCACTAGCACTAGGGAGAGCCTGCAGCTGCCGCTGATGGTGTGCGTAGGCGTAGCAACAGCTAGGATGAGTACTGTACTGGGGACAATGGAGCAAGCATGGACGCATCATGACGTGGTGCTGCTCCTCAGGCGACGTGACGGCCACGACGTGACCCCTAATCGGGCATCCCGGGATTGATTACTCTTTTCCTTTCTGAAGCAGCGGCGCCGCGCCGGCAGCATCTCCCCTCTTCTTCTTCTTTTATCATCTTCTGCGTCCGCCGCGCGCTTTGCCTCCAAAGTCAAGCCACTCCACTGCGAGTCGAGTTGCCGCTGCTTGTGTGGTGGTGTCAGCCGCCTAGCTACCAGGCTTCTCGCAGTAGCTCAGCCCGGCAAACCCAACCCAGCCCGAAAGTTCCAAACCCTAATGGCCCGCGCATTTTTCAGACTTCGGACTGGGCCGGGCTGAGCTGAGGGCCTATTTAGATTTACTCGTTTTGCAAAATAAGTTGCTATAACAACATGTTAACTTTTACGATAAGTGTCTAATCATGCCCTAACTAGATTCAAAAGACACTTATTGTAAAACTCTTGGAGATGCTCACACAAACAAATATGTAAGTTTTAAAACAAATTTAGGGAATACTATCACTATTTTTACAAAACAATAATTGATAAGGGAAAAATAGCAAGTAACATGAATACGTAGCAATTTAATATATGAGACATATAACACACAAATCAAACATAGCCTTATAAAATACAAGTAAGGAAAGTACAATTCATGTATTTTTCGTTAATTCGGTTATATGAGATTATGAACAGAAATTTTTCTCAGATATTTCGGTCCAGGTGCTAGCAGTGCCACTATTTCTTTAATAGGTCGGCCACTACAAGCACATGTACTCCCTCCGCCACATAATAAATATAGTAAATTTTTTAAATTTGACCGGACTTGTAGAAAATATTAGCAAGATTTAAATAAATTTATTATGAAAATAATTCAAAAATAGTTACTCCCTCCGTCCCTTTACTACTGACGTTTTAGCCCCGAGCTCTTGTCCCGTTTAAAGTGTCGCACTCTACTGCCATACTCCTACACCTAAGGGACAGCCTCATCCACCGGTCAGCTGTATCATTTAAAAAAAAAAAAATCCAAACCCATCCCCACCGACACCCATCGCACCACCCACCGAGCCCCTCGGTTCCTCCGCAGCGCCGGCCAACGGCGGCAGCTGAGGCGCCTGTCGGAGCGCCTCTTCCTCCGCGCACCTTGAGGAGCCAACCAACCGCGGCGCAGCTTCCCCGCCTCCTCCAAGCGCGGCATCGGCGCTGTCGTCTGGCAGTCACCTCCGACCGCATCTGGCGGCGGCACGCCTGGATCCGTCCGCATCCGGCGACGACGCGCAGCCCGTGGAGCAGGTCCATCCGCCTGCACGCAGCCTCCTTCGTGCGGAGCAGCTCCATCCAGCAGCGTGGCAACATCCAGCGGAGTGGCATCCGTCTCCTCAGAGCGCGGCGTCGGCCCGGTTCTCCGCCACGCCATCTCCACCAGCATCCGCCCGCACGCCACCAGCTCCGAGCAGAGCGGCTCCAGCAGGCGACAGGCATCCGTCTCCTCCGAGCGTCACGTCGGCCCGGTTCTCTGCCAGGCCCGTTCCTCCCGCATCCGCCGGCACGCCGTAGGCTCCCCGTCGTGCCGCGGCCAGCGGCGGCATCTGTCTTCTCCGAGTGCGACGTCGGGCCCGTCCGCCGGCTGGCATCCTCTGCCCGCATCCTGACGCATCCTGTGGTCAAGCATGGCAGGCAGCAAGGGCTCACGTGGGACGCGGAGGTTCCTCCATCCATTGCGATGCAAGCACGCCTTGGGGATCCGATCTTGGCAAGAGCTGCGGTCGACCAGGCGCATGCCTGGCCGGGAAACTCGCCGCGGGACTTGGTGGGATCATGAGGAGAACCGTGTTGTTGTAGAAGGCATTGATTTCGCTCAAGATACACAGGAAGGAGGCGCCGGTCGATTCGAACTGTACCCTGATTCAGACGAAGAAGGTGATAAAGGTTCGTCCTTACTTGGGGTAGACGATGAGTTTGTGCCAGAGACGGAACCACAAAACCACATTTCAGTGAGCACGATTGAAGGGCCGTGTGCCAACCAAGGTCCCAGCCGTCTCGGGTATGCCAGCTTACAATTGGTTAATTGTTTTTTCACTGTAATAAATTATTGATTTCCATTTCACATTATGTGTAGAACCCTGTTTCAGTATTGGCGTGAATTTGTTTCCGAGGACAAGAAGGAAGTTGCAAGTGAAACTCAATCCAATGAAGTGAAGGCACTGGAGGCATGCTACAAGGATGACAAGAACAACGATGACAGTACCAAGGAGGGCATGCAACAGAAGATCTACCCCAAGGAGGAGATGCAGGCGGCGAAGTACGACACGGAGGAGCTTGTAGACCATAAGCCCAGCTTCTCTGATCTCTCAACAGATGACGAGGCAAGTTGGGTGAAGGATGGCATTGACTTGCGCGGCCATTCGCAGGTGGATGATGACAACTTTAACTACTAGGTAACGAACCTGATCACTTGCACCTTCCATGTTTAGGCGTACTGAAGGCCTCTCGCTTGTGCTTGTAAATGCACCCATGATGTGTCCACGAAGGTGTTCTGAATGTAAGTCTCCCCTAGTGCTTAGTAGCAGTTGTTCGGGCTTCATGGTAGCCTGGTAAGAATATGTGGATAGCTAGGTGTTGTGCTCTTTTGGTTGCATGTACAGAGCTGGAGTAATGTCTTAGTGTCTTGTTTGATTGTGATGTGCACCACTTCCATGAATATATGACATGGGTATTGTTAACGCTTTCTAGTGTGTCTTCTACTGAAATATGTGACATGAGTAAATGGGGCTTTCAACTTTTCATTTCTGAGGCAAAGGACATGCCACTCAGTATCTTTCAAGTTGTATCAACAATCAAATAGGTAAAAACTTGGATATTATAACTTGAAAATAAAAATGAGGGTGCTGCAGCTGCACCCACATCGCATATGGCTTCCTACAGTTCTATTTACATGAACATCCACAGCTGCATACTTGCCGGCCTACGCAAAAGCTTCATGCAGTCCTATTTACATGAACATCCACACTTCCATACTTGCTGGGCTACGCAAAAGCTTCCTGCACTGCATTCCTATTTACATGAACATCCACACTTCCACACTTGCTGACCTACACAAAAGCTTCCTGCAATCCTATTTACATGAAGTCTCCATCAATTGTCCAACAACTCCAAAGCCCTTTGAACTAGCTGGCTATCACAACTAAGAGATTTAGGAAGCATGCCTGCTGCCTCTAGCCCCTCCTTATTCATGTGAGGGATCTTGTACTTATTCCCTCCATTATCCTTCATAACTTCAGGCATGCAGCTTTGGAGTGTCAGGAACACCCGATTTAGAAGTATTGGGTTGTAGTTTTCATATTCTGCAGTCACAATCCGGATGAGGTCGTCCATATTGCTGGACGGTATTCTATCTGTTAAGGACTGCAGAGAGCTGAAGAAACCAAGGTTGAGGCAATTCATATCAGGTGAATTAGCAGGCTGGTTCCTTAGGCGTATATCAAGGCCTGTATTGGCGACTGCTGCAGCAAATTCCGCATCATCTGCCGGTACATGCGAAGGCGCGTTGTCCTGTTGAATCCATATTGTCTTGTGTCTATCTTCTCGAGGCCAACGGCCTTTTATAGCTGGCAGCAGGTACGTGATCATATAAGATCTCATTGTGCGTCTATCTACTTTCATTGTCTTTGTGATCGGAGTGCCCCTTGGCCTGTTGCCACTTCTCCTGCGTGCAGGTTCCTGAAATTTAAATGACAACGAATTTGGGTTATCAAAACTTACATAGTACATGACCCAACTAAAAGATGACAAAGGTCATTACCTGTCGGACAAAAGGCCACATGCCTAGCTTGCCATCAAAATAGCATCTACCTCCAACATCAAACCTAGGCCTTGCAATACTTGCATAAAACATAACTTTGTGAATGGCATTCTTGTTTTGCACTGTCCTATGAGGGTCTTCTTCATCTGGGAGCATGTACATAGTCTTGTTCTTCTTGGTCCCATTGAACCACTTCTCATCTGAGTGGATAATATCTTCCATTTCCCTGAACATCGGATTATGTGGCAGAGTACTTGGATCTATCATAGAGAGACACCACCGTAGCCTTTCTTTCTTGTTTTCTTCCCTCAAATATGGATTGAGTGAGTTGCTGTGTCGCCGTAGCATGCCTTCTTGGAACAACCTATGCAGAGTGCTTTTGTTGATAGCGAGGGCATTAGCTAGTGACCTTATGGTGCCCCTTCTGTTTAAGGGAATATCAACAACCCTTGAGAGATCCACTTCCAATTTTTTACGACCGTCATTCTTATGTTTCAATGATCCGAAATCTATTGGTATGCCTTGTGCCCTGCATTGTTCTGCTCGCTGCCATACCCGTTGGACTGTACGCACTTGGAGACCGTACTTTATAGCAACAACTCTTGTGCTGTTCCTTCTTAATTTTCCATTGATGCTATGCTGAAGCAAATCTTCATGGATGTCTTGCCTTTGTTTTTGTGTCAAATTCTTGGTCGTATTTGATGCTGGTTCTTGTTGGGTTTGCTCATGTTCGTCGGCTGAGTCTGGCAACTCCTCATCAAATATGACGTCGAAACCATCTGCGTACATATCAAACTCCATGGCGTCTTGTTCATCCAGTAAGTCCATATCATCATCGCCTACAAAAGTAAAATTGTTCATGTTGCGTATTGTGAATACATAAATTTTGATACATGTTGACATGGCTTGCTGCTGATGCAAATACTCACCCGCATGCAGGTTGTCTTCATCTCTGTGCGTATGATTTAAATCAAATGCATAGCCAGCATTTTCAGCTGCAATTGTCAATTTCAAGTGCATCTGTGAGTTATCGGCTCCGATGAATTGGAATATGTACTAATGAAAAATAATAACCTGTCGGCTACTTTCAGGTGACTAATAAACTGTAAGAATTCATGATCCGTATTTCAATTTCGATAGGCAAATGATTAGTCTTGCTTACGTTCACATAGATGGAGTAATAATGGACATAAACTGATTTAGCAGTGCACTGTGTTCACATGGCAGAAAAATTCAGTTTCATTTCATGCCTTTGCTGCCATGCTCAGCTATTTCTTTTTTTTTTGTTAAAGTGCAACCTTAGTGTTATTAAACTGTTGTCCACCTTTTCAAATGGCATGGAATTTTGTTTGATACACATAATTGTAAAAATTATCTTGCTGCACTCAGTTTATGACAGAGAAATGAGAAAAAAAATCAAAGCACAGTCAAATTTAGGAGACGAACAAGAGAGAATTAGAAGAAGGGCAAACTTAATTTAGGAGACAACCAGATTTGCTTACCTTGAACATCATTTTGCTGTTCCTCAGGTTCAGCGTGATTGAGGTGGAAGTGGTGGCCTCTATGGTTGGCCCCTCCAACTTGTTCATCACCCACACCTGGAGCTTCACGGGACAAACCAGGTAAAGTTTGAGCTTCAGTAACTTCACCTGCCCCAACTGTTACTTTGAAGGAATCATGGACACGTTATTCACCTGGTGTCTTGTTCAGATCTGGCACCTGTTCTCCTTCATCCTCTGGAGTTGCATTCAAGTCAACGAGTATGGCCATGGAGAGTGAATGGTTCAGGGGGGATGTGGAATGGTGGAAAAGATACCTCGGGAGTGAATTCATACGTGGAAAAATGAAAATAGCGCCGGTGGAGCTGGTTTCAAATTTTCGTTTTGTCTGTGTGTAAAAAAGGTTGACCTTCTGTTTTGGCTTTTGGCGCTAAAATTTTTGGCTGTAAGATTTCCCTGTTTGTATAAATGCCGTTAAGGTTAAAGTGGAATGTACATTTAATGCACCTGTTGCTCCGACTAGTACTCTTACTAGTACTACTTTCCATAATTGCAAATTAGAGGTATATAGGTATTTTATGACTACCCTTGGTATAAGTGTCCATGGCTAAAACGTCAGTAGTAAAGGAACGGAGGGAGTATGTACCATAAATATTAGTATTATCTAATATTTAGTCAAAGTTAAAAAGGTAGAATGACACTTATTTCTAGACGTAAGAAGTATCTCTAGCTGGTTGACCCGTTGAAGCGATATGTCCTTGGCTCAAAAACATGAATGAGGTTCACGTTGAAAGTGAAACTAAGGCATTGTTTAGTTTCAAAAAAGTGCAAGATTCTCCGTCATATTGATTGTCTTTTACGCATGCATGGAACATTAAATTAAGTAGCAGCTGTTGCATGTTTGTATTTTTTTTATCTAGTTTTCTCGAGAAGAATCTTTTGAATCTACTTGAGTCATGATTGGACAAAAGTTATTAAATATAAACGAAAGTGCTACAGTGTAATATATTTTTTTCAGCTTTTTTGCCAACTAAACAGCCCCTAATATAAGCTACTATTTAACATCTAACGTTATTGTACTGTGCTAGCTAGCAGCTAATTACCCCCAGGCTTTCACGGTCTTATCCCTAGCTACAACCGCAGTACCTGCGCGTCTGCGTACTCCTACCAGCAGTGCTGGACTGTTTATATGGCGACGAGCGAAACGGGAAGAGAAGAGAACAGCGATTGAATTGAATGCGATGCTGCTCGCGTCGCGATCGCCGATCGGCGATCCATCGCCTTCTTGTCAAATTGCTGTCGGCCGCCGGCCGGCAGTGGCGCGAACGCTTGCATGTGGGTGTGGCGTGGCCAGCCCGCCGGCCCCGGCTCTCGGCTTGTTACGAACTGTCGGTTTCCTGTCCATCAACCCCAGCCGGCCACTGACCTGTCGCCCCATCGCCGCCTGCAGCTATGGAGGAGTACGCAGACATTGCATTGTGAGTTTTGGGACTGTACCAAGGATCGTTCCACTGTCGCATGCTATGTGCATGGTACCGCGCGCTTCTTCAAATCAAACACCAAAGAAAAGTCTGTGTCAAGTTTTACAGTAGTACGTACTATGTTCCGGAGCTCTTCGTCGTCGTTGTCCCGCATAACAAATGACGCTAATCGCTTGGAATGAATACTGTCTGACATCTGATCATTTTGAATGAGGCATGGACGGGTCCTTCCTCCCCTGAGCAATTATTGTTTCCATGAACCCTTTATGTTCAAGGATTGAATCGTTGACGCTACATTGTAATTTCGTTGCTGCGGTAATGAAATTCGCCGGTGTGAAAAAATGTTCAGGGATGGAATCAATAACAAGCTCCAGCAGGTCATAAGCAGCCGCCTGAGTTTGTTCGTCAGCTTGAAGTGTTGCATCTTGGAGCCTCTTCTCTGATTTTTATCAAATCAGATTCCGTTGTACAAACTCGGTTTGCATTGGGACGATTGTACCAAAGGATTGTGCCACTGTTGCATGCAATGTGCATGGTATGGGATGGCACGGTTCTTCAAGAAAACGAGTGCCTTTTGTGGCCTTTTTTCTTAGCCATGTCAAACACCTGGTAAAGGGAAAAGGATAGTGCACACAGTATGACAGTACATTAGATTGTTAGTAAAAGTTTCAAAGCCGATCGAGCCAGCAAAAGTTTCAAAGCCGATCGAGCCAGCGACACTAGTATGTCTCTTGCCTTTGTCACGTCATCCTGTTGTTCGGGAGGAACCTCACCGGCAAGCTTCCAAATACTCTAGGAATGAAGAGTGCTCTGACATCTGAATTTTAGTGAGGCATGGACACACTGGACAGGTACCATAGGCCATGATCAATCAGGAACTTTCCAGACAATGGCAATTGAACAGGTGGATAGATTAAGCAGATTGTAAGGTACTAGCAGTAACTGCATTCTAACAGCAACGCAAGAGCTAGCTCTTCTTTATCAGCAGCATGGGCCGGGTATTCCACTTTTTCTTAGTTCCATGCTCAGCGCCTTGAGTAGAAAGCAGAATAGCTATAATTTTCGCCAACAGTCTATTTTTTTTGCAAATAAATTAAGGTTCATTTGATTTTATTAGGAGGCAGTGGTAGTTAATTAAGGGACAACATTATCTTTTCCAAATTAACGCAGATGTTGTTTAATTTTGTTATGAACATTTTTTATGTGCATATAATTGAGAATAGTTTTGATGGCTTCATTTTTGTAAACTGATTAAAGAGTTGCCACAGAAACCCTTTTTCTTTTTCTTTTTTTTAGGAAACAAACGCCCTTTTTTTTCCTTTACTTTCCTACTTTTTCACCTTTTTCTCAGCTGGAACGGGCTGATCCAATGCGGGGCCCGCCACTGCTGGCCCCTCCGGCCGATCCAATACGGCCCGCCACTGCCGTTCCCCTTGTCCTCTCGCTGCTACGCCGGACCCACCCGTCAGCCTCACCATGCCGCGCCCGCCGCCGTGGCCTTTCGCCGCCGCCATGGATTGATCTCCAGCTGCTGCGCCTCCGCCGCGTTCAAGAACCTGTCGCAGAGATCCTCGTGAAGGTGACATGCCGCTCCCTCTTTCTCTATTTGTACCCCCTGCTAGCCCTCAGCCGTCGAACCACGTCGATCGCTGCCGCCGGCGTCGTGGCACCGCGGGCCACGTAAAGCAGAGCGTCGAGTTCGAAGTGCTTATTACCATCTCTCTCTCCCGAGTCCCCAGTCCCCAGCCGTTTCTTCTCAAATCCCGGCGATCGTCGGCCGCCAGTGCCGCTAGTCGGCCGCCCAGCGACCGTATCAGCAGTTCGGCTCCAAAACATATTTCTTGTCTAGCCAATCCCGATCGAGCAGCCATGTGCCCTCTCCTTTTTCTAACGGCTGCCATATATATCAATATAAGTCAAGCTTACATCATATCTTTTATTTAATTATAATTATTTTTCCTATCATTACAGCATTTGTCTTATGTAGTCGTACATGGGCACGGATCAAAATAACAAAAATGTAATGTTGATTATTGGTTTATACAACTTGTGGACAAAGTGTGCTATATCAAACGGAAACGATTTTTTTACTTCTAAGAGCATGTGCTCTCACACATACAACCACTGCATCTGCATTAAAATATGTGTGTACATATCTCAATACAGATCTCACACACATTTTAATGTGGATCCAAAGATTGTGTGTGTGGGAGCACAATGCTCTTAGAAGCATAGTATTTAGTTTTACCCTATCTCAACATGGATCTTGGGCTGAACCACTTGGTTAAACTTGCGTATCTTTACAAAACGATCCTTGCACCATTCTCTGGCTTCCTAGCGTGCCACGTCAACCGCTTTTCGCGGCCATCCGATCGAGCGAGCGGATGGCCAAGATCGGGCAGCTCCTGACCATTTTGCAAACAAACCCTCGAACTCTAACGAAATAAACTCACAGTCCAACCTCCTCTCTCAGATTTTATTGCAAAAAAGACCTTGAAGTTTTTCGGAATCAACCCGCTGTCCAGGCCATTATATGGGCCGGCCTGCCACCGTTTGCCCGCTGTTAGGGCTGCGCTGGTCTAGATTAGGCCCAAATGACCATCTTATTTTTGTGTCTTTCATTAAATCCCATGATATGCTGATTTTATTCATTTCATATACAAATAATTATATCTCCTAAAATCATGAAAAGTTTTGTGTAGCCTCTCCATGATATACTATATGTATAGAAAATATTAAACTTAGAAAATAAACAATTTTGTAATGATTTAAAATAACCTCTTTTAATTAATAAAGATACCTTCCATGATTTCTACACATTAAAATGCTAAACCAAAAATTATAAAATTTGTTTTGTGGCTCCTTTGCGATGTTTCCAACCTCTACACAAATTTTGAGATAAATTTGAAATGTTTTAGCAAATTATTATAGCATGCTCAGCTAATAAATTAATTCAAAAAAGGGTTCATGTTTGATCTTCATAGTTGCTATTATTCATGCTCATATGTTTAACTATAAAGTAAAAACAAATATCTAACAATGGCCATACACGGCTTCAACAACGGTTATGTGCGGCAAAGCCGCGCCGCGTTCTAGTTTTATTACTATGTTAGTGTCAACATCCATTGATGACGTTATATGGTAAAAGTTTGTTGTTTTTTTTTTTTCTAAACCGGTTGTGAACAAAGAAGTGGTAAGAGCAATATTGATTACGATGTAAGCCTAATTATTATTATATCAATCAATTTTAGAGCGAGCATCTGTAATAATCCTTCGCTTTCACTATCTTTGAAATATCTATTGTTAAATTTCAGTATTACTCGTAATTTATCCCCATGAAGTTGTTTTGCTTAATTAATCTAGTTTACCACTATTTGTTATTTTTACTAATTTCTCTATAACTGTGTATAAGCCACCTCATCAGTCTCGTTGAACCTACAGATGGCTGATCGTCAGAGTACCTTTGACGCCGATTTTTTTATCAAGATGTTACGCTTGGCTGCGCAACTAGGCGTTGACTTTTATGAACTCCCTTTTGTACTAGAAAGGCAGTTGGATGCTGCCTTGATTGAACTTCGAGAAGTCCGCAAAGAAATAGCAGAAAATCAAGAGACCATTGAAGCTCTGAAGGCTCAAATCAAGGCACGTTCCAACGCACTACCACCAGGTCAACTGCCTGAAGACTAAAATTCAGAGGATTGACGTGACATGGATCTTCTAGCTTTGCTATACTTTGCTTCTGCCCCAGCAATAATAAGAGGAATCCAGCCGTGCGTAGTTGTGAAATGTTTAAGAGTCATTAAAATTTTGCCTTGTTGGTCGTATCATCATCATTTGTCGTGCGAACATTGTTAAGTGTGCTCGGTCGCGATGTCCGTAACATCTGTTTAAGAAATATGTAGTGTTTGATTGTTGGCTTGATGCCATAAAGATTTGTCATATTTGTGATATTGGGATGTTTTTGTATGATTGGATCAACTCTTGGTGTGCTCAAGAGATAAATTATGCAGACATATGTAGCGTTTGATTGTTACACAAATATTTTATCATGGAGTAGAAGTTCCTTGTTTCCCCTCTCTTCGCTAGTACTGGTAAAATGCAAGAAAAGAATAGAACAGAACCACAGGCAGCGTTTAGTTCACAAAATTTCCTTCCCTCTCCTCATCACATCGATTGTACTTTCCGTCTGCATAGAGCACTAAATGAAGTAACACCTGTTACATGTTTGTACTTTTTGCCTGACTATCTCGAGATGAATTTTTTAAGTCTACTTGGACCATGATTGAACAAAAGTTGTCAAATACAAACGAAAGTGTTACAGTTGTAAAACTTTCCAAGACTTCCAAACTAAACGCAGCCATAGTCCATCAGGTTTGCTTCCCCAGGTCAGGTCAGGATTCAGGACAGTGCACTGCTGGACTGGCTCTACATAGTATGCTTCACTTTTTCCAGGTTTTAACCCCCAGCATATTGCAACTGTTACATTTAACCACTAGTACTAAACATTGACTGTTAGAACCTGTCAGCCGGAATTTCCCTTCTCTAGCCAAGAGCATAGTGCTGACACCCTCAGGAACTCAACAAACGAACACGAAGTGTTTGGTGCAGAGCAAATGCGACAGCATTTTTTTTCAGCATTAGACTTGAACAAGGAGTGGCAGTCCGCCATGCGCTTGCGCCATCCTGCACGCCAGAACGGCACCGACCTCGGTGTCGTGGCCACACAAGCAAGGGACGAAGCCGGGCGGCGGGGGCTGCCGCACGAGCAGCGTGAGCTCCAACTGCCTCGCCGCCCTCCCTCCCGCACGCACACCAGAGAGACGGCGCTGCTTGCGCTGCTCTGCCATGATCCATCGCCGGTGCCGCCTCTCCTCTCAAGCGCAAGGAACGCCGCCGACGATCAGTCATTGCCGTCCTCTCTTCTCTTCCCAAGCGCCAACAACGCCAAGATTACTCTCGCTAGCTACTTGCTTGCCGTTTGCGACACCGGAGAGAACAGAGAAGCACAGGGGAGAGAGCTAGCATTTATTGATGACGGATTAATTAGCCTTAATAAATTCGTCTCACCTTTTTACAAGTGAAATATGTAATTAATTTTTTATATTATTAGAAAAATTCTTCCGACATCTCATAAAATATCTGATGTGACACGTAAAATTTTACAACAAGAATCTAAACACCCTTACAGTACTTGCCGCTTGTTGTGCGAATGAGCGAGTATGCTATGGTCGTTGATAGTATATATACTCCAATAATTATTATGTACTAAAGGGTCACAATTCTCCATCAATAGCTTTGAACAGAAGGATGATCAAGAGTTAAGTTCATGAGGATCCATGACCATAATACCTCACCATGTATGTATGTAGAAACGAAAACACTAACCCGGCCACAAATAGTACAGAAAGGTATAAAGCCACAAAAATAGCCCCATCTTGCTTCTTCGTCACATCTCGTTATAAAACGCCGTCCTTCGACTCTTTAACAAATGCATTCACAACTCTCTTATCCATCCGCACGATCCTTTCGCACTAGAAGGTTCCACCTAGTAACTATGATAACCTAACAATCCCATGACATCTAGCTGCGTTTAGTTCGCGAAAAGTGGGGTGAAAAGTCACGGTAGCACATAGAGAATCTTCTCCAATAAGTGTCCAATCATGGTCCAAGTAGACTCAAAAAATTCATCTTGAGAAAAATAGGTAAATTGTACAAACATACAACAGCTGCTATTACATTTAATGCACCATACATGCGTCCAGAGATTCGATGAATCTGGATATTTTTTGGGAACTAAACAGGGCCTATTGATATACATGAATGTGGATCACTTTCCATCAATAGCTTTGTACAGATGATCAGGAGGATCCATGACCACAATACATCATCATGCATGTAAAAACGAAAACACCAACCCAACCATAAATTTGTGACGCTGGGAGGTAGATCCACCTTACAGATTGTCAGAAAATGAATCAAGTGCGATCCCTGACCATTCATTTGAGATTAATGAACTCAAGAATGCCCTAGTGTACAGTGTACTGGTGTGCATCACTTCATTGCATTGGCGCCACTAAGCTCACCAGGACTTCAGTGTGTAGAGGAGATGCTTCCCAATCTCAATCTCAGTACAAAGAGCCATACATCGCAGATCAGATTTTTTTTTTTTTTTTTCATCTGGATTCTCATCTCCATCGTGAGCGTGTTTAGCTCTGAAAAGAAATAGGGAGCCAATGTTGAAGGAGCGAAACCAAGTTTGCACGCAGATTAAAAAAAAAAAAAGAACAAAGCCAAACCAAGCTGTCAAATAATGGGCTTGTCACAGATGTTCAAAGGTCCTTGCATTTGAAATTTAGAACTACTACATATACAGCCACACGTTTTTCAGTTTTTCAGTCTGAAGTCTGAACCCTGAAACGTCTTGTCCCTCCTAGCAGGAACGCAAGGCCAAACAAAAGCTTCCTCCCTAATCATGGTTACTAGAGCTTTTCGTTCGTCAAGCTTTTCCCAAAATGTTATTGTCAAGTTGCTACTCAACCTACTCAGTCATACTGCTTTTCGTCCACTTTTTCAAATATGGTGGTGTTAACTTGCTGATGAGCCTACTACTTCGTCTTGCTTTTACCAGCTAGTAGTCAGAACAACCTCCGAGCCACATGTTGCCTTTTCCTCTTCTTGAGACCGCCATTTCCAGAGGAGCACTTGACCAAGTCTAACTCCATTGCTTCTTCCTCTTCTGTGAACTCTCCTGGGTCTTCTTTCTCAAACCCGCCCTCTTCTGGGTGCTTCGAATCTGAAGCAAGCTTAGAACAGTCAGGAGCAGAACACGACTGTGTAGTCATCTTGTATTCGCCTCCATGACAGCTACTTCTATGAGCCATTAGTTCCTCTCCTGGACTGAACACGCCTTTCATTATCTGTGAATGCGCAGCAGAACAATGGAAAACATCCACCACTCAATGAAATTGAAACACAAAAGGTAATCAATCAATATGTTCGTGGTCACGGGAGATAGCACAAAGTAGATAAGGACAGTAGCTTGATCCTGGTGACCAACTAAATTACCCGCCAGTCCTCGGTATCAAACCGGAAGACAAATTGTTTGTTGAACACTTCCCTCAAGGCTATCGATCCAGCTGAAGGAGCATTACTTGGTGCTACAACAAGAAAACAGCTCCATCAAATAGTATAGCACAATTCGTGCGTGGATAGATGATCAGGGACAGTATTTACCAACAAAGTGATCTCCATTGTCAGCCACACGTATCTCTGCTCTTCCTTCCTTCACGAGAAACGAAAGTGCAAATATGTTCTCGACAGTTTGTGCAAAAGACTGCCGGTTTAAAACGAGATGTTCCAGTTTTACATTTCTGTTGCTGTGACTTAAGAGGTTGAACATGACAGCGACGTTCTTGTCAGTGTCATTCCTTTCATCTTGGTCTGGTGCCAATTTATAAGGCTGGAAAAAAATAATTGCATTATCATATCTTGACAGAGGCAACAAACTCAGACAAGATGGTTCCCTTGGCCAAATAAGTACTTAAACAATAAGAAAATGGAATCACACTGGTAACAAAAAGGCAATTAGTGGTTAAATGAGAACTTTGGGAAAAAAAAATTAACATAGCAGCACAAATAATTGTGCAAGACAAGTACCACACTTCATAGGTTACTGGACAAGGATGCATCTTTTAGGTGGTGGCTCAAATGATTCAGAAAGTGCAAAATTGTGCACATCAACATTCAGAAATTTATCTTGCGCAGAAAATTTGTGCAAGACAAGTACCACAGCAATAAAGAAAATGAATCATGTGGTCAATACTCAATAGATAAGCATTCAGTGGGTGAGCATAAAACTTTAATGAGAATTTTCAGCCAGTGATGAAACTCAATGGCATAACGCACATATATAAAACATGTGTAACGGTTCATGCTTCAGAAATAAACAAAATCTTGAGGACGTCTTTTAGTAAATGGCATGATTGATCTGTTAAGGCGAGTAAATGTAACAGAACCGGCTAAATCACCTGGCCCACCGGCACCTGTCATTGTCACTAACGACTTCTGACAGCCGGGCCCGTGTCCCAAATGATCTAGACAGGTCTGTCGGGCTACATTAGCGCCCTTTTCTCCGACAGGATCACCATTGAAGAACCATTACAGGATTACAACATTTCATAATAAAAATACATCAGAGTACAGTGCGGAAGATTACATAACATTTAGATTACAAACCAGTTGTTCAAATAGGATTCAAATATAGTTATTACAGGCCAGAGGATATAACAGTAGCAGTGGAATAGTTACACAATACTAGATAAGATAACTCGAACCCTGCCCACGGGTTCCACTTCACTCATCGCCGCTTTCTTCTTCGACCACGGTCACGCAACATGGAGCAAGACAGATCTCCGACTGCGGTCCTCCTGCAACGGGGTTAACAAACCCTGAGTACTTAGGGTACTCCGCAAGACTTACCCGACTAAGGGTGTAAAATGAGACTCAGGAATGCAAGGCTATAGGTAAGGCTAGCAGAGGATGAGGAGTTTGCAGGAAAGCAATCTATCCTGTTCCATATTTTATTTTGTCATTATTATAATCATATTTATAGCTCCAATATTCAGACTCATGTATCATCATTCTTTCAATTACTTTATTCATTCAGATAACCTAGTTGAGAACCACTTTTCGGTGTAGAGTGTGAGGATCAAGTCTCCATAACCGAGGAGCACGTCGATTCGAATCCAGAAAGTACCCAGCTGGGGATTCTAACCACACTGCATATGCAGCACGCCGGCATACATATACCAACCCGTCGTCACGGCTTTGCTATCCCGGAACCGGTCCTGCGCCACCCGAGAGCACAGTACTCCACTCTTATCCAGGCACACCGGCCACGTGGGTACAAGCTACTCTCGCCATCTCTCCACTCCCAGTGCGTGGTTGTCGGTTCCAGCAATAGCGTCACCGAACTCTAGGCTTTCCGCATTGGTATGTGGCTAGGCTGTTCATCATGATCACAGCAGGCCTACAACGAACGGTCCCTACTTCCTTCCTGCCGTCAATCCTGCATTGGGACTCTAACCCAAGTACAAGACTACCCGACAGTTTTTTTTTTATTATCGTGCCTGTCGGGTGAGTGAGACATAGGGAACGCCGCCCCATGAGCTGACCACCCAACGAAACACGTTTCCAAAGACATCGACCAGTTCCAAACTATTCCGAAAGCGACCATGCATTGGGACTCCAACCCAAATACACATCGACCAACGGATAACCAGTTCTTCACCAATCAAAGTATAAGTATAATCATGGCACAGAAAATAGTTTTTCTTTTACGCAAAGCTAAGTTCATTAAGCATGCCTAAGCATTTCTCAAACCATTTTATTTAAATCAGGTTTCAGGGTATTTATTTGAGACAATGCATCTGGATAGGTGACAATCAACTCCTATCAACCTAATGCAGTAGATTAACTCGAATTATAAATATTTTGTAATAGAGGGGCTGAATGCACCGGGGCTTGCCTTGGATCGTGTACAGCGTCGGATCGGGATCAGTCCCGCAGATGTCGAATCCTTGGATGACTTCTGGAGTGGCCTCCTCAGTAGTAGTCTCGACCTGGACCCCCTCGGGAACGGGTACTACACGTATGCAATGACGTATGCTTAGCGTGGCATGAGGGCAACAAATGAAATGCTTGGAAGTAAACCATTAATACCTTGAGTACAACTTTCCTTCACGGTAAAGTTGTAAACAATCTACGGAAGGTAAAAGTAATGTTTCCTACTTTTGTTTTATTGACCTTTTTAACGGTCACAGAAAGCCGCTACATAGCTTTATGACTACTACCAAGCACTAAGTTCTCAAACTGCCAAGGATCACACAGCGAAAGATCCTTGGTCTTCATTCAACCCAAAAATTCACACAACAAACCTAAATTCATTTTTCTATTTACTTTATTAATCCCTAGTTTCACATATAATTATTAATTGACCAAACTAACTTCAATTGCACCCAAACTTTACCAATAGCTAGGTTTTATCACCAAACAGAGCCACAATAAATTTCATGATTTTTGGATTTACAGATAATTAATTAAAATTACACAAACTTGCATTTATTAATTACTTCACTGATTTATACAGCAGATTAAAGGCACTAGAACACCCTATATTATATTTTTAACAAATACTACATACTTCAGAGAGCATACACAATTATTCTCACATTTTCCCATTCAACAGATTAATTCATATGAAATAAATAAACTTCAGTACTATTCATATGAATATATAAATGAAAAGCATTTTGAAATTCACTGGAAAAAGAAAAGACCAAACCAGCCCACTACGGCCCATGTCCAAGCGAGCCGGCCCACTCGGCCTGCCCGCACCCGGCGCCGGCGTTTTAGCAAAAGAGACCTTGGGGAAATCGGAAATCAACCCGCGGTCCGATCTACACTATTCACATGAGTCACGGGATTTGCACTTAACCCCCTGGAAAGACCTATCTTCTAACCCGAGGCCCCTGGCCTCTCCTCTGTTTCTACAGAGGCGAGAGCGCCGGCGGTCCGCCGCCCCTAGCTCGCCGACGGTGAGCCGAGGGACGAAGCCGAGGGCACTGACGGACTCTACACTCCAAGGCGAGTCTACCAAGCTAAGACACGACGAGATCCGAGGCACACAGCACCTGGAGACACGTACGAGGCGGCTCGGTGGCGGCGGCGAGCACGTCGCCGGCGAGCACAAGCCGGTAAAGAGAGGGGAAAAGGTGCGCGAGCATCTGGGACTCACCACGAAGCTGGCCGACGGGTCGGTGGAGACGGGGTGGTTCGGAGAAGGCGACTTGGCGACGGCGGTGGATCCCGGCGGCTCGGCACAACGGCGAACACGCGTTCCGGCGAACCTAGGGAACCAGAGAGTACGCCGACGCACGCGTAAGATTCAAGGGGTCACGGAGATCACGTTGCGCAACAATCCGAGGCCCAGAGCTTACCCAGACTAGCTCGAGACGACGGCGGAGCTCGCGGCGGCGCTCTGCCCGCCCGCGAAGGAGACACCGGTGTTCCGGTGGTTACGAAGCTCTACAGCTCCCACCGACGGTCGCAGGCGATGCGCAAGGAAGCTAGCTAGCTGTCTGCAAGATGGAGAGGGTGGTGACGGACGGAGCGCGGCGTATTCGGCCGAGAACCGAGAGGTGGCGATGGCGACCGGGAGAAGGAAAAATGGCGTGGAGAGGGGTGGTCTTTGCCCTTTTGGAGGGGCAACGGGCGGGGACAGGCGTGGCATGACGCGGCGCACGCGCGCCCGTATCTGCCGAGGTCGCGGGGGCACGATCCCGGCCGGCACGGCTCGCCGCGCGCCCGCGCGCGACACGGCGGCTGCCGGTGCTGTTCGTGAACAGAGCGAGGGGGCGGAGTACTGTAGCATAGATCCCTAGGGGCTGTCGGTTTTTGACCAAATTCGACTGATTTTGCATACAAACAGGAAAAACTGTAAAAACAAAAGTTGTAGGGTTTGAAATTCTGAACAACTTTGCTTTTGGAACTAAATCCAAATTCGAAATATTTTTGAAACTACAGAAAAAGGGGTAAACTAGAGTTTTGAATTTTAAACTGTATTTTTAAAATTACTTTTAAATTTTCTCAACAACTTGAAAAATTGCCAAAATAAAAGTTGTTCTACTCAATGAGCTTTACAACTTCTATTTAGGAAGTTTTGCCAGATTCCAAATAATTTTTGAAATGCCAATCCAAAAATAAGTTTTAAATCACTGTTTTGAAATAAATTTGAATTTCCACCACAGAACTTTGAAATCTCCAAAAATAAAAGTTGTTCCATTTTAAAAGATCTAAAACTTTTATTAAGGGACTATCTCAAAATTCCTTTTAGATTTTGAATTAGGTTTTAGTCCTAAATAAAGTAAGTTTTTAAACCTTTATTTGGGAATTTAAATTTTACAAACAAATGCTAATTAAATTCAAATCACTCTAGGGACCTAATCACAATCATATGCAAATGATTAATTTAAATATGATGACATGGCAGATTAATTACATCCGTAATACCCGGGGTATTACAGTAAAAAAGTGAGATTCTCTAGCAAGGGTGCCGTTCAGTTCTCCTTGATTTATCTATAACAAGTTCTTACGAGTTACAAAGAAATCTGATCACCATGACTTTATAAGAAGACGCGTTGATGGAACTCACCTCTGCAGGTCCACTGCCTAAGTGTCCAGATTGTCTTCTAACAGCGTGCCTTCGTTCCTTGACTGTGAGGCCGAGACCCATAGGACCATTCCTATCATCAAACATGAGCATTACACAGACAATTCAGATATCTGAAACTGCAACTTGTGAACAAACAAACAACTGTAACAGAATTTTGTGAAGAGATGAAGATTTTACATTGTTTGGCACCCGGCAGCTGTCATGAACAGTCCTGATACTGCACAACCAAGGCTCGACCAGGAGAATGATTCACTAGAATCAACAAGAGGTGATGCACTAGCATCAAATTTGCTGATCAGAGCTGTGACAAATTCTGATGGAGTCGGACCATCCCTGTTCTCCACCTTGGTAGAAGAGACCAGAGCAATACTAAGGTCCAGCAGAGCCTCAGCATCAGCAACTTGCTCCAGTGGCCTTTGCACTGAAAAGTGACAGTTCATCAGGAAGCAAATGAACACGTTGATGTATGCTTGTTTGACAAATTGTTACGAGCACGATAAGAAATCTTGTTCTGATGCTACATTGTAGTAGTAATTTCCTTATACAATGACGTTAGAGATGCTGAGAAAAAAAGAAAATGAGCTTTTTGCATCATTGCTGGGAAAAAAAGGAGAATTTTCAGTGCATATTTCTCGGCAACCAAGTATACGTAGTATAAAGCGAGGCATCCATATGACCATACATAACAAGCATTCAGTTCAACCAAGCTATGAAGTATGAACACGTCTGCACTCAGTTAGGAAACATCGAGGAAACTAAGAAGGAAACAGGAAACCTTTTTCATGAAGATGCTCGATCTTGTTGAAGGCGGCTTCGAACTGGCCGAGGGTAGGGTCGTCCTTCACCTCTGCAGTCACACACACACACGCCGGTGCATAAGAAATGGCACAGCTGAGCTGACCACCGACCTCGGCACAGCACAGGACGGCACGCACGGTCGCAGCAAACAACAATCGGGAGGGGTCGTAGAGAAGAGAACTACTGGAGATTACAGATTAGAGAAGCGCCAAGCGCGGCGCGCACGTACCGTCGCGTATCATGGCCCTGACGCCGGCGTACTCCGACCGGAGCGCCCTCCTCTCCTCCTTGCTCTGGCTCAACGGCGGGGCGAGGCACTTCCACAACGCGTCCTCACTGCCGTCGCTCCCGCCCTCGCCACCGCCGGCGGCAGCGACAGCAACCGCACGATCCTCCATTGCCTCGCGAGCGCGCCGGCGGCGTCACGCGAGCATATCTGGACTTCGGGTTTGAGGCTTTGAGCGAGCTGGAGATGCGAGACTGCGAGAGGGAGCTGTGTTCGGACATCGGACCTTCTGCGCTTTGTCCAACGGGTGGTTCTTGTAATCTTCTTGTTCTTGTTCTCAGCTGGCAGCTGCTGGCTGTCCTGTACTACTATACTACTCCCGATGAATGGCAAGCCGGTAGTTACAAGCAAAGGGCGAGGGCAAAAAAGGAAGTGAGGAAAACACACACCTCAGACCAGCCTCCTGCCACTGCCACTGCCACTCACGCCCAATCCCCACCCGATCCCCGCCCATCTCGCTGTCCGATCTCACCGGCGGCGGCGCCGCCCCGAGAGCGTCCTGATCTCCGCCACGGAAGCCACCACGCTTCGCGGCGCCGCGCTGACGCCCGCTACCCCGGCCGATGAAGGCGTCGATCAAGTTCCGCGACGACGAGCGGCCGCTGGTGCGCGCCAAGGTGCCGATCGCCGTGCTGGGGCTGCCGTTCCAGTCGGGGCTGGCGGCGGGCGGGGACCCGCGGGAGCTCCGCTTCGACGTGTCCACGGCGTTCGCGTCGGGCCCGGCGCTCCGGCTCTCGTACCGCCCCAACGACCCGGCGCTCCCCTTCGCGCTCACCGTGCGAGCGGGGCTCGGCCCGCTGGGTTCCCCGGCGCGCGCCCCCTTCGCGCTCGCCGCCGAGTTCAACCTCCTCGCGCCCGACCCTTCCTCCTCGCCCGCTTTCTTCCTCCGCCTCAAGCCGCGCCTCGGCGACTTCTCCCTCTCCCACACGCTGCGCTCCCCCGCCGCCGCCGCGGCGCCAGCGCCACGGAAGGTCGGGGAGCCGGGCTCCGACGGCGGCGGCGGCGGCGCCGGACACGGGCGGGAGGTGAAGCTCCTCGACTACAGGACGCCGTTCACGTTCACCGGGAGCGGGATCGCGGCCGACGTCGCGGCGGCGGGGACCAAGAGCGGGGTCGGCGCGCTGCTGTCCGGGATGCGGCTCACGACCAGGAGCGTGCTCCCGCTGTGGGGCAGGGCGAGCCTGCGCTTCAACTGGGGCCTCCGCGTGCCGCCGGAGCTGCTCGCCGACGACGGCAAGGGCGCGCGCGGGCCCGTCAGCAAGATGCCGCTGCTGGTCATGAGCAAGGTCACCATCGAGCAGTCCCCGCGCGCCGGCGCGGAGACCAAGGCCTGCGGCCGAGAACCACCTGCAGCCGCCCTGGCCTCCTCGGACGCGGCGTTGGACGACGACACGGCGTTCTCGCTGGTGAGGCGGCAGCTGGAGTCGCTGAACGAGGACAGCATGCTGCTCCGGCGCGCCGTGGAGGACCTCCGCGCGGAGGTCCGGAGCAACAGCAGGGCCGCGCGGCCCGCTGCTGCTGCGGCGGCGGCGGGCAGAGGCGAGGGCAGGGTGGCGGCGACCGCGGTGCAGACGCAGATGCGGCCCCGGCCGCAGCCTTTCCACGCGACGAAGCCGGAGCGGGTCGCCGGGACCGCGAGGGAGCCGGCTGCCGCGCCGGACGACGTCGGCGAGGAGCTGAAGAAGGCGTTGGAGGCCCGCCTGCGCTGAGCAGGCAGCCTTGCCTTGCCGCAATTGCCCCGCCGGCTCCCTTCACTTGAGCGGTGAGCACCAACAAATGATCTGTTACCTTCGGCACCTACTAGTAGTTGACTACTAGTAGGTGTTGTAATCTATTGGCGAAGGTAACAATTTGAAGCTGCTGATATGATCTGTCCCTGTTGCTTGCTTAGATCGTACAGTATTACAAATGGAAAGTGTTGTGAATGATGGTGGCAACTAGGAAGAAGGGGATCGAGTTGTGTCGCAGAGGAGTTCGTTCTCCGCTATTCTCAAGCTGAAAGCTGACAATGACATATCCTGATATATGCTGATTTTTTGAGAAAAAATATGTTTTATTGCTTTTTTAGCAGAAAATATGTTTTATAGCTAGAAAGAAGCTAAAATAAGCGTTTATAAGCGAACAAAATCGCAGCTTCACTTTTTAACCATGACATTGTTTTTCTCAAATCAGCCATTAATTTAGAATTGAGATGACGGTGGCTTATTGCGGCTGCGATTAATTTAAAATTAATTTGTTGTAAATAAAATACTATTTTATAACTAAAAGTAGGGTTAATTCTGAGATATAAGTTCAAGTGAATAGAGAACACGAACTCCTGTGCGACCAAAATAGCCTTTTATTTTGTTTGTTTTGCCTAGCCCTAGCAGAAACTTGAAGTTCAGAGGCCAAGAGGGGCGCTCAAGTTAAGCTCGGCAGGTTGGCTTGAAATGGAAGGTTGCAAATCCAAACAGCGCTGCTAGCACCGGATACACCTGCGTCTACACGTCGGCGCCAGCGCGTCTTCACCTGTCCTCTCGCACCTGTTCCATCCCCGGTCCTTCCTCGCTCTCTACCGTTGGGCACTGCCCCGTAGCCCACCGCTGCGGCACGGTAGAGTCACGCTGGAACTTTGTGGTTGCACGGTTGAGGAGCTCCGGTGAGAGTGAGACCTTACTGTACCCGCGGTGGCCTCCTTCTTCCCTCGCCCCCTCCCCCACCCGCGCGCATCCCTGGCCGCTGCCAACACCTTCTATAACTCCGGCACCCTCACCTTAACCTGGTCAGGCTGCCTCCACAGCCACCGCAACCCTAAGCCGCCCGACCATCATCCCCACCACATGGTCGACCTGCCGCCCCCCTCAAGATTCGTTTTCTAGCCGCCAAAATTGTAGAAGAAACGGGGAGAGAGGCTCATCGAAACCCTATCCAAAGCAGACGCGGAGGTGGAGGTGGCAGCGACGTCTGTTCGTACGACCGAGTCCGAGCATTACCTAAATCCAAACAAGCAAGCTTTATTAATCAATGTAATACCACCACATATAGAGCTTACCGAACACCGGACACCTCTTCAATTTTTACATTTATTACTCTCAATTTTTAATGGGAAGTGATGGTGCAATTTGCTATGATCCTAGCCTCAGAATCAACCTCATTCCTCATTTTCATGTCCAAAATCAATCATCTAAGGAGCATCTATCTCTATCTCAAAAGCGTCTTAGGCTCCCCAATGGTCAAATATTTGATTGTGTAGGAGTTCTTGGTAGCGTGCCTCTAGTGATTGATGATCTCAAGATTTTCCTTGATTTCTACATTTTTTACCTTCTAGAATTTTCTTTCATCTTACCTTTATTGAAAGGCCAATCATGCAAATCTTGAAGAACATTTTGGGAATACTCCTCTCCTTCTGAATGAATATGCAATTCTCACATCCCTAGGAGTCAACCATCGCAAACTTTGACTAAAAAATTATATTAAAACAAAATAAGTACCGTTAGATCGGTTATGAAATATATTTTCATAATAAATTTATTTTGAGACATAAATGCTAATACTTTTTGCTATAAACTTGGTGTTGACGGTAATTATTGTATGATTTTACCCGTCAGCCAAATATAAAATAAGGGTATAAAAGCAAACACCACCATAGAGTAGGCTTTAACTGACAGAATTCCATAACTTTGGTGAATCAGTGTTTTGCAGGGTGTTAATCAGAAAAGGACCAAGGGAGACCCACATGTTGGATTAAAATAACGAATTCCGCCGCGAAAGGAGATCAAGAATACTCGGACACCAGAGACACACCTGACGAAGCGGGGCCCACATGGCAGGCCAGGGGAGGTCGGCCGACCTCCCTGATAGGTCGGCCGACCTGGCCTAGTGTCCCTTTCGTCTGCGTTTCGACGTGGACCCACATCCTGATTTTTACTTCAATCTCCACCGCCCTGTCGAAGTCGGTTTGATTCAAGGGTTATGGTTCATCCCTACCGACCTATATAAGGAGCCCCAGACCCCCCAGGGTTCATATCAATTCATATCAATCAAGGTGTAGAGAGCCTAGAAACCCTAGAATCATTAGAGCTTCACCATTTAGAGCATAGCTACATAGGTTAGAAGTAAGAAGAAGGCAATGTTCTATTTGAGTTCCGGATCTTGTCTGGAGCTGGAGGCTTCCTGGAGACATTGTGAGCTCTCTCTTGTATCTTAAACCTCTTTTGAGTGCTTGAGATAAAGTTGATTGACATTATTCTACTATTGATTATGTTCTCAATTATGATATTCATTGCTTATCTAGATTATATACTTTGCATAGGTTAGGATGCATTCATATTCATACATAGGTTTGTATAGCTCTCATTCATTGACGTTATGGATGGGTGACCAACAGCATGTAAGCATGGTGCTTAGATGTAGTTTGTCTGCAAATGCACCTTATATTCTGGGTTCTATGGTAGATCGTGGATGTGATACTCCCTATTGTGTCCTTTGTAGTCAACACTTCGAATGTAGGGAGAGTAGGAAGTTATTATTACTTTAGAAGGCTGGCTATGATCTTGATCTTCCTTAGTAATATTCCCTTAAGCATGAATATGAAGTGGCTTTGCCATCATTGTTAGTATAATTGCACCAATCTAATATGTCTTTGATAGTATAGTTAGAATGACTTACGACATCCTTATGCTTCAACCTAATCCATGCTAGTGCCTAGATAGGAAGTGCTCTAAGTGGCCATTATTATATAGATTGATTGATTGATCATTATGCTTATCATATATATCATTATTATTGTGATATAACTCCTGTTCTGAGTAAGTAGGTCATGCATGGTATTCTCCTATGTTTGCATATGCATATGACATCTATCTATCTACCTGCATCCCTATTTATTGCCAACCCTTCCCTAGTGGTAAAATATAAATGACAACCCGAAATACTCTTAGGTAAAATGCTACAATGATGTATATTTTATCTGTGCGCTTGTGAAGACAATATAATATATTTCCAGTCACTTGCTAGAATAAGAGATCTTTTAGAATTCATACTGGGGATGACAACCTAGTTACTTCTAAGAGATAGAGATAAGAGTTCAAGTGATCTGTAGACTAATCAGGTGGCAGTGTTAATATCTATACCTTCCATCATTTTTAGCGCCATTGCTGAGAATAGAGTCTAACTCTATTTTTGGTGATGACGTTAGAAATGCCAACACTTAGTCAAAGTTGACATAATTTGACCGGCACGTTTCACATTAATTGCATATTCAAGTGCACGGAGGGAGTAAGAATCTTGATCTTAAAATAGATGAAGATTATACTTGTTTGGTCTTCAGGATCCCTTAACAATCCACACCTGTTCTTGATCCAATTGTATGAGCTTAAGTCAATCTCTCAAAAAATCATGACTCATCTAAGTCTAGAGAAGGACTTGGAATGTCATAAGGAAAGAATTGCTCATCCTCTCATCATGCTTGACCGAAGAGCCCCCAATCCAATGGAACTATTGGACAACAAAATATCCATGGAATGTCATAGGTATGGAATGATAGAGACAATGCTTTTGCCTATAGACATTTAGGAGACATTGACCTTGGAAGCTTGTAAAGAAATATGATTTCAAACAACATAGAAGTTATATCTTGACCATCCCATCAAAAACAAGCTTCCATGAGAAATCTTATAAATCAAGTCTTCCTCTCTACCATCATCACTTTCGAGGTCTATAACTCTTTCATGCTTCTTGCTTTCGTCTGTCATAAATATGTGTTGCCTGTATACTACATATTCATATCACCGGAAAACCTAGAAACTTTACTAATCATTTGATGCTCTTGATCCTAGGAACATAAATTTATCTAAATGCTTCTCTTGAACATTTGTGCATGTTTATCATGCACCTTGTTTAACTATTGACTTGAAATCTATGTAGGGTATATATGACTATCAATTTGAAATTTAGGCTCCCTTTTCATGGCTATCAGAAGTTTCCAAAGTTTGTTAAAGTAAAACCCTGATTTTGAATTTGTTAAGCACATCACAAAAAGAATACAAGATTTAACCCACAATCTATAGAGAGAATTTCTTCATTGCCACTGAAAATTATAACAATCCCTTGATTGCCATCCAGAAATATACATTCCCTTCATTGCCATTTGAGTTATGTTTTTCCTTCCCTTCAATGCCATTACCGTTAGTTCATGCCTGACGACGTTAACTTTGTGACCGCCGGCACCACCTACTGGTTCACGTGTGCTGCCTGCTGCTCAGCACCACGACTGAGAACTTGTTACGAGGCAATGGTGTCGAGGATGGAGATGCTGACATCGGAGGTGGTCGTCCCGATGGAGAGACTCCGATGGGCAGCATCTAGTTGTCCATACTGGACCTCGCCGCGCGCCGCAGGTGCACGTCCACGATCTACTTCTTCCGGTCCAACGGTCATCTACCTGCGCTGCGGCGGTGGCGTGCTCGCCCTATCCATGCACCACTCCATGTGCGACGCCCGGGGGCCGGGGCACCACACACTTCTTCGAGACGTGGGCGAGCATCGCGCGTGCGGGCGCTGACGTCGCTTCGGGCGCCCTCGCGCAGCCATGCTTCCGAGTATGGGCTACTCGCGGCGCGCGCACTGCTGTACAACCACCCGAAGTACACACCGAAGTCGGAGCTGGTGGACGCCGTCGTCGCCGACGCCGCGTCCAACTACATGAGCGCCATCATCGTCATGACCAAGGCGCAGGTGGGCGCGGTGCCTGGGGCCAGGGGCGTTCACGTTCCACGTCGTGGTGGCACTGATGTGGCAGTGCGTGTGCCGCACGCTGGCGCTGCCACCCGACGCGGAGACGCGCGACTCTACTCCATGGTCGACATGCGCCCGCTCCTGGACCCGACGCTGCGGCCGGGATACTTCGGCAACTCGCTGGTCCCGCAAATCAGTCTCCGCCACGGTCGGCGACGTGCTAGGAAACCCTGTGGGCTACGCACGCTCGCGGTGGCAACGACTACGCACGGTCCCTTTGCTCTATCCTCTGTCTGCCTTTCTCTCCCTTTCTACGGCATGCGACGACGGCCAAACCAATGCAGCAACACCGTCCATCCTCCCAGGCCACGTCACGGGAACCAATGCCAAAGAACCACGTCACCTAGCAGGACTTGGCTGCAAGAGACGTTTTTCCCTCTCTGTAGAATCGGCACACGTGAAGCATTAGATGGTGCCAGGAGTCACCGAGTTAACGTCGTTAGGCAAGAACTGACGGTAATGGCGATGAAGGGAAGGAAAAATATAATTCAATGGCAATGAAGGGAATGCATATTTTTGGATGGCAATCAAGGGATTGTTATAATTTCCAGTGGCAATGAAGGAATTTTCTCCAATATAATCTATTCAGCTACTGTTGGCTTGACTTTCAAAAAGTCAGTGGCATATACAGCTACAATACTGAAGAGTACTCATAGACAACTTTGAGCAAATTTAGTGTGATACCGAAATCAATACCTGATTGGATATTTGACTTCATACCTAGCTGGGGTTGACACTTCATTGGCAACATAGGCTCATCGCCAAGTGAGAGTGCTTTAACAACTTGATATGTAGCACAACATTATTTATTAATGTTGACATTACGTTGTTTTTGTGGTTGAGGAAGTAAGTAGTTACATTTTCAAATTGGATAACAAAAGATATTATCTATTTGCTGATCTGAACCTTGGTTTTTGGGGATGTAAAATTAATGATAAATTGTTGAAATTTGTACATTCTCCACTCTTCATCGGCATCCATTTCATGTGGCATGCTACTTGCTTAGGGAGGTATAAGGTGGCACGTGAAATCAAGACTTGGTCCATTGTCGGCTACCCAGTGGCCAAAATTATCTAGAAGGCAATCTTTTATCTTGATAAGAAATTATCCATGTCTTTGGATAAAATTCATCAAGCTTACTGCCTTCATTGCCATGACAAGATCTTTGATGTCTTCCCTCAACTCAAGCAGGCAGTGATAAAATAGTGCTCAAGTAAGTCAAGAGATTCCAAACTAAGGCCCTTGATTAGACCCTTCTGTGTGGAATCTTGACCATTATGGACTTGGTACTATCTCTTCCATTCCTCAGCAATAGTGAGGTGCTTGTATCAGGAACTAGGCAGAGAGAAAAGTAATGGTTACATTGGATCACCCACTCATTAGGATATGTCCCCTTTTTCTTTGGAAAATCTAGTTTTGGTAAGGCTGATCTTGTTACTTGGTCTAATATTGTGTGTCCTTTTAATTTATCAATCTCCACGCTTCATGCCTCTACTAAAGCCCTATTATTGGATTCGCGAGACTTATGAGCATCTTGAATGAATTGACTTAGCACATCTAGTGTATCTAGTATTCCTTTGTACACTACAAGAGATATGGCCTTCAGTGACGATCTCATCATGATGCTAGATCAATTCATCGCTAAGGCATCCGCTTTGTGACAATTCATATATGTGTTTTTGACTTTTTGATGAAAATTTTTTGTCTGTCACCACGACCAAGCAAAAATCATCACAAATTAGATGAATAAGATTTGGCGACAAACTATTTTTCGTCACAACATGCTAAATTGTACTTGTCATGATTCAATTACAATTTTCATCTATATAAGTTGTCATAAATAAAATTGATGTTGTTATTTAATACTGAAAATAAGGTTAAGGTCAATTTACCTGTGTAGGCTACAGTTTAGCCGGCCTACTGTTTTTTTAATTACCGGCCTACTGAACCAAGTCCATACCTTCCTAAGTAGGCCACGGTTGGTCAGGCCTGCTAGCCCTAATGCTTTAGCAATTTTTACCTTATCCTCTCCGTCCCACCCCATCCTCTCTCCCCATGCCATTTTTCTCCTTCCCACCAGAAACGCTGGCTTGCTGCTCCTCCTCCCCAACAATGGCACCCCTTGCTCCTCCAATGGATGGTGGTTCTCCATCTCCTCTCCATCCTGCTGGTCGCGCCCCTTCTTCCCTCCCTTCTCTTCCTTGCTGCACCCTGCCCATCGTCCTGCTGCAGGTTGGTGCTCTCTCCTTCTACTGCAGAACCAGCGCCCTCCCTTCTCTTCCTTCCCCATGGAGCACGCCCCCTCTTGCAGCAAATCAGGTGCTCATCTCCTTCTCCTTACGTAAGATTTATTATCAATACTAGAGCTGCTAGACTTATCTGATACCGTATGTGTCCTTGAATCTATTTGGCGAGAAACGAACTCAAACTATCCCATTCATACCTACTGTGAATGTCCATACTTAGAATCTATCCCGCGAAAAGCACAAGCTACTCCTCTTCTACTACAAGTAGCTCTAGCTAGCATATCTCGTTGTGCACAAAACTTAGCTGCTTCCAAAACTTCTACTTACATTTGTGACTGCCTGTTCCGATATTTCTCTAAAATAATTATTGTTGATGGCTCTTAATGCCCTAAATTAGCCATCATTTTATGACTAAAAAGACATGAAATGAAACACAAAACTTAGAAATAGATCTTTATTTAACAAGGTTCCATGAATTTTGGTGTTTTCCAATATCTTGCAGGACTATTCAATTTTTCACCAAATAAAAGCATCTCTAATGAAGAATTGAAGTGCACCATTGCATAGAGATCGTCGCGCTGATCGAAACTGGATATATTATTTACTATTTTCATAGCTCAGAGCAAAAAGATATTGAATAAATAAATAAATATATGGTGGGACCCACATGCATGGACCCACACACGTGGGCCCCACCGAGCAGTGCTCCCACCAACCCAACCGGGCGAGCAACTGAAGTCGCCTCCTGACCTGGCGGGGCAGCAGCCCACGGCGGCAGGAGGGGGCACGACCCATCCAAGCTACACGCAGAGGAGGAGGCGTGGCCAGGTAGAGCTACCGTCCGCCCTGGTCGGACAGCAGCGCCTGTCCGACCAAGAGAGGATCGCCCGCACAACTCATGTTCTTCTTCTACCTCACGCTCTTGCTCCCGCCACTCTCTTGTTCTTCTTCTTCCCCACGGACCCCACCGCGGCGCGCTAGGGCTTGGATGGAATTCTGCAACCGCGGCAATGGCCGCGGAGCTCCTACCAAGCTTTAACGCGCCTGCGGCAGCCGTCCATCTCCTCCGTCCCCCTCGCCCGAGCTCCCCCGCCCTGACCTTCCCGGCCGCCTCCACCGTCGCCAGGTCCCTAAACCACCCGCCTGCATCTCCACTGCCAGGCCCACCTTCCTTCTAAGCCCGCCGAAGTTGATGGAGATGAGAGGGAGAGCTTGCTGGATTAGGAGGAGGCGGAGAAGAAGGCCTACCTCACCGGAATGAGGGCACGGACGTGGCTTCATCGGGGTCTAGCGTGGGCCCGGGAGCGGGAGCGGGCTTGTGAGCGGCGGGGGTGGCCGGAAGGCGAATCCTGTCTGACCTGGTCCGATAGGAAGATTCATTGGTGCGGCCCCGAGCAGCAGCTAGGCATGCATGGCCCAGCTCATTGCTAGCCCAGCCGCGTGGTTGTGGCTTAGGTGGGTAGGAGAGCAGCCTAGCGCGGGGAGAAGGAAGGGGGGGCGCTTGGGAGCAGCCCAATCAAGCACAAAGAGGCCCAAGGAGGTTCCAGGACCGAGTAGAAGCAGCCCGAGAGCACTAATCTGACCTAGGAGGTCGGTTTTTTTTGGCCCATAAAAACCCCAAGTCAAGGTAACGAGGGGAATATTCATAAAATTATCCCCTTTCATCCCACTATAAATAGAGGCCACTTCCTCTATTATAAACACACCTTTTACATAATAGAGGTACAAATTCCACATCTCATACTTGGTAGGAGTGTCCTTTAGGTGGCCAGTTATGCCTCACGCTAAACATTACCAACACTCTCTCTGGTGCATTTAACAGGCGGCACTAATGAACGCCAACATCTACAGCAACATCTATGTTTGAATTCCTATTTGTAAATAAACTAAACTAATAAATATGACAGCTAGCATCCGCCAATGCTTTTCACTATCGCACAACAACAAAAACTTAGTCACTTTCCACGCTTGATAATAATACATACTGAGGTGAGAATCCTCACTGACTAGACAAAATATTTCTTTAGGGGTGTATTTTAGAGGTAGTGGGGTGTGGATAGCCTAAGGAAGGAATAGAATTTGTGCAAGCTAACTCATATTAGTGAAGATGATTCAGAATCAATACATAGTTCAGTTGAAACTTTTAGAGAGATCTGAGTAGTCAAACATGAGACATGTTTGATTGAAAAAGAAGAAGAAAAGCCACCACAAAAAGAAAGACACCAACGATAACATTAACAAATCCCTAGTTGGCAAGTGCAAACTTGAGAAAGAAAGGATTAGAGTAGGAGTGATTGAATAGATGAGATGTGCACTCCAATGGTAAATGATGAAGCGTATCTGTCAACACATTTCTATGACAAGGGTGTTTTTCGGACTTGCGCTTGTTGTTGTAGTGTTCCATATTTTCTGGCGCTGCTTTTCATATTCGTTTATACGAAGGGCACAACCGCCCCTTCGCGTGGTGATCGCTTGCTACTGCTGATTTCTTATTAGTTACTCTCTCTGTCCTAAAATAAATGTCATTTTGACTTTTGAAAATTGACATTTGACCATTCATCTTATTCAAAAAATATAAAAATAAACAAATTCAGATTAAAGTACTTCTAATAATAAATCATTTTATAATAAAATAATTAATTTTTCCACAAAATTTTTAAATAAGACGAATGATCAAAAGGAGATAGTCAAAATCCTAAAACGACACTTATTTTAATACGGAGATAGTAGCTTCAATGTCGGTGGGCATGACATTATTAGAGCATGCGCAATGTATACTACCGGAGTTGGAAGAAAATGCATTATTATTAAAATATCTCTAATGATAAAATAAGTCGTAACAAGATAATTAATACTTCCTCCTTCCCATAATAAGTGCACCTTTCGCTTATTGAAGAGTAAACTTCTTTTTTGTTTGACTAAGTATGTAGAAAATAATATTAATATTTATATTTTTAAATAAGTTTACTGTAAATGTATATTCTATGAGCAAGTTAATGATACTTATTATATATATATATACATATATATATATACATATACATATATATATATATACATATATATATATATATATCATTAGTATTGATATTCTTTTGTATAAATCTGATCAAATTACAAAAGCTTGAGTTCTTGAAAAGAGTGATGAGAAGTTATTTTGAGGAGGAAGTATTTATTAAAAAGTTTTAAATAAGATGAATGGTCAAACAAAATGTCTGGAAATATAAAACGACATTTTTTGGGATGGAGAGAATATTTTTCTGTCTCATCTCTATTTTTCTCATGGACACATAAGAAGCTAAAATAATCGGCTTCGGCCCGGACCCATCCGTCCTCTTCGCCATCCCGTTAGCCGTCCTCAGAAAAAAGGGCTGCGACATCATAATTACGTGAAGAAAATAGAAAATAGTACCCACGGTCATAGAAACGGAGGGGCAGTGGACCCGGAGGAGTAACGGGATGGCGAAGAGGACGGACTGGGTGCAGGCCGAACATCGTCATTAAGCAATCGGCAACTCCAATCAATCGACATCACCAAAGCAATTGACATGCAAATGGACATGCAGTTCGGTACTCCCTCCATTCAAATAAATATGCAATTCTCACTTTCTGAAGAGTCAACTATTGTAAATTGTGATTAAAATTATATGAATACATACTAACGCTTAGACAAAATACACACACGCGTTGGTGATCGATTGCTGCATGGGCACCGTCATGTGCAATCAATTTGGGGCGACCTCAGCCATTTTTGGGAAGCTGTCCTAACTTATTTCCCACTTGGGCCATGGTCAAAACGAGTTCTCAGCCTTTTCTATTACAGATCAGATAGCAAGAGCAACTTCAGTAGAGCCTTTATTTAAGTCTCGATAGCTAAATATAGGGTGTTCAAACAAAAAAAATCATGCTCTAGTAAGACCTCTACTTCAGACTCCATATTTAGTTAGGACCTCAAATCCTACCATAACCCCACGACCAATAAAAAAATACCAGCCGAAAATATCATACGGGTGACTGGTCCAATAGGTGTGAATGAATTAAACAACATTTTTAAAAAGAAAGAAAACAAAAAAAAATAAAGGGATCACGGAATCTGGGCCCTCCTATTCGGGGTCGGATGATGAAGCGTATCTGTCAACATATTTCTATTGCAACGGTGGTTTCCAGACAAAGATTCGAGTGAAGAAGACAAAGACTCTGATGGAGAAGGAGAAATAAGAGTTGGAAAGCTGGCTTCTGAGGGCTAACAAGTCCAATGTGATCAGGGAAATGACAAGTGACCACTATTAGTTGACTAATTATCTGGTGGTATTATTGAGAAGAGCATAAAAGAGGTGTTAAGGAGTGTTCAGAACCATGGAGTAATGGATCCCAAGTAATATCGAGAAAAGGAGGCAAGAGCTGTTACGCTCATGAAAGAAGAACATTCTGAATGTTCCCCAAAGGTCTCAGAATAATCTGCATTTGAAGGCCGTGCGTTTCATTGTAGAGTAGGTAGATTGTTGCGTTTAGTTTGATGACACAAAGTGAAAAGTCGATGTACTAATTAACTTTTCACATATCTTCTGGTTACTATGCCACCACAGAATATCAGTTCCAGTTAGCTGTAGCTCGTGAAGCTTTAGAATGTCCTCAGCTCATGTTACTGCAAGTCTAGTACAGAACTAGAGTAGTTGTGATGCTTTTAAGCCTGTTTAATACTATCCTAAAATTTTTTCACCTATCATATCGAATGTTTAGACTATTAAATATAAATGAAAAAATAATTAATTATACATGTTATAATTTACGAGACACTTCTTTAAGGCTAACTAGTTCATGATTTGATAATTATTAAATTCTTCTTGAGGTTTAGTAGACGCTATGTAATTATTTTTTATTACTATTTAATTTTTTTTGATATTCTATAAAACATTTGATATGACAAAATTTTACGCGCCGGATAAACCCTTTCAGAAATCTGGTCTTAGTTTAGATACACAGGCGACGGTAGATTGTCACGTGCAATGGACGGCGGCAGCAACGGCCGTGCGAGCGTGTCATGTCACGTGTGAGTTAATGTACCTAGCCTTACAGTACAAATTGTAGTATCTAAACTCACACACTTAACATACACCACACGCACATATCCACTCACACACTCTCTAAGTGTGCAAGATAGATCTACACCCTATAACTAGGCTATGAACCACGGCTGATAGATCTAACAGCTGTACCACATCCGTGTGAGGCAACTGAGATTATTTAGGGAACCAAGGCGTACCGATGGAAGCTAGCGCTCGTACTTCAGTACCAGTAGTTTTTTTTTGAACTTTCTCCAGTACCAGTGCTACTTCCTCACCGTAACATACGCCCTGTACTTGGTTGGGATGAAAAACACGAGCAAGGAACATGAAAATTTTATATTTTGGTCTTTTTCGGAAACTTTTTTTTGTAAATAGACCCCTGGCAAAACTATTTCTGAAAATGGGACAAAAGCTCGGCGTGCAGCGCAGGAACGCCGAGATATGTGGCTCGGCGTTGTGTCAGTGAACGCCGAACCTCTGCCACGTTATCGACGACCACGGTCGCACGCGCCAACATGGCTGCAGGACGCACATACCTCGGCGTGGTGTCCTTAAACGCCGAGCCACAGACCTCGGCGTGAGTCGACTCAACGCCAAGGTTTGGGCACTAAGCCCGCGTGCCGGCCCTTCTTCCTCCTCCCTCTCCATTCCAGTGAGCACCGACGCCCTTCTCTCTCCCACACTCCGCCCCCCAAACCCTAGTGAGCCAATGGTGGCCTAGGAGACCGGATCCGGCCCGTGGAGACGCGCATGAGGTACTACTCCTTCCCCTCCTCCATTCTATCCACGTAGTTTTAGCTGCATTGGTGGTTTTTTGCTTGAACCCTAGGTATGGATGGATGGAGAGGTCATTTGTGAAATGTTTGATTTAGATGGATTTGGTGATATTTAATTAGTTATAGAGATGGTCTCCACTGTGCATTGGGTAATGCTTTAGGGATTGGATATTAGGATGCCTAGGGTTTGTTCATGGTTGTACCAAATCATGTACATATGTTTAGTGGTTTCCATGGTGTACTACGTATTGCTATAGTGGAAATTGCTCTGTAGTGGAAGTTACTAATTGGACAATAGGATGATTTTAGTTGTTTGTGGATAATTGTAGCGAATGGTTTTAGCATGTTAAATTTCACTTATATTTCTTCATGGATGTTATTAATTGGACAATACCTTCATGTGTGTAGATGGATAGACTAGTGAGGTTTCATCATGGTGGATGTGTTGTTAAGACAAGGGATGGCAATATTGAGCTTGTAGGCATGGTTGAGGAGGTCATGATTTTTGGGGAGTCTCCGTCTTTGGCGGACGTAGTAGAGGCAGCAAAAGTGAGGTTAGGTTGTGGAGAAGGAGATGTAGCTCTGCGTTTTGAAGGGTTGATAGATGTCGGGTCATCCAAGGGCCCTCGGGTAAAGAGGTTGTTGAAAATCACTAGTGAAAGCGAATAGGGTGCTTACAAGGCTGTTGTTATGTGTTCTGAAGTTCATTCTTTAGATGTGGTGGTTTATAAGGGTTGTCGCGACGGTCGTGACCGCGATGAGTCATGTCCATCGAACCAAGCTGAGAGATATAATGGTCGTTCGTTGGAAGAAGACCTCATGCTGACACAACCAATGTTTGAGGACGGTGGTGGTGATGGAGATGATGACGGCAATAGAGGTGCGTACCGTGACGGCGGGTTTGACGGCGATGATGAAGATGATCATGGCAATGGATGTGCCTATCGTGATGACGTGTTCGACGGTGTTCATGGAGATGATCATGGCAATGGAGGTACCTACCATGATGAGAACGATATGAGTGAAGATGACATCCCTTTTGAAGTTAGTGATGAGGCAGCAGACGTGGACGATGGTAGTGGAGATGATGAAGTTGATGATGACATAAGCGAGGAGAATGACCTAAGCGATGACGAAGACTTTGGTGATGCTAGGGCTTCGAATAGGTTAGATGTGGACATAACCGGAGATGATGAAACCTATGAGGATGAATTTGCCATTGACTCTGACGATGATCGGCCTATTCGTCGTTTGAGCCCTCGGGAGTTGGACATCTTGAGGAGGGTGCTGCCGGACAGGGATCCAATGGTGCCTGATTTTGAGTACCTTAGCCATAGCCATAGGGCTCTTGCATATGGAGGACCTAGTGACACATCAATCCCTGATGTTAGCGCATGCACAATCATAAGAAAAGGTATTTTGTTTGCTACCATGGATGATGCAAAGATATGGTTTCAAGAGTATTCTATTTTGCACAACCGTCCTTTCAGGGTGGTAAACTCGCACAGGGATCAAAGATACACTGTGGCTTGTGAAGTAGAACACTGTCAGTGGAAAGTATGTGTTAGGAAGACTAAAGCGGGCCAATGGAAGATTACTTCAGTTAAGCAGCCACATATTTGTGCTACGGCGGAAGCAGAAGACAAGCACCTACAGCTCAATTCGAGGTTCATTGCAAGGCAATTGTGCCCCGTCGTCAAGCACATGCCAACCATTACCGTTGCGGCTTTGATTGAGGTCATTTTTAAGTTGTACAACTACTATGTGAAATATGAAAAGGCATGGCGTGCCAAACAAAGAGCCTTGGAGCTTATCTTTGGAGATTGGGAGGAAGCTTATGAGCGTCTCCCAGTCATGTTGAACGCCATAAAAGCTAAAAATCCCGGGATGCACTTTGAGTACCTACCAAAGCCGGGTGAAACGAGGAATGGGAGGGAGGTGTTCGGCAGGGCGTTTTGGGCATTTGGGCAGAGCATCGAAGCATTCAAGCACTGTAGACCAGTTGTGTCAATTGATGGCACGTTTCTTACTGGTAAATTTAAAGGAACAATGCTTATTTGTATTGGAATAGATGTTGAAGACCAACTTGTCCCATTGGCGTTCGCTATTGTTCGTAAGGAGGACACGGATAGTTGGTCTTGGTTCCTAACACTCGTACGCTGAGTGGTTATTGGTCCAGGTCGTGATGTTTGCATCATCTCGGACAGACATGCTGGTATTTTAAATGCCATGCAAGACGAAATGTCGGGTTATGGCTAGATACATCACTGGTGGTGCACAAGACACCTTGCTCAGAACCTCATAAAGCATGATGGCACAAAGGAGAACTTCAAGTTGTTCGAGGAGGTGGCTAGACAGACTGAGGTTAGGCTATTCAACGAGAAGCTAGACGCCCTCAAGTTGGCCACTAATGATCGTGGTAGACAGTTCCTCCATGACCTAATGGCATGCAAGGAGAAGTGGACCCTCGCGTATGACACAGGAGGTTGGATATGGGGTTTCATGATGAGTAACATGGCTGAGATCTTCCACAGTTTTCTCTGAGGTTGTCGGGGACTTCCTGTTACCACTATTGCCTCTTTCACGTTCTACAAGTTGAACGCTTGGTTTGTCTCGAGGAAGAAGCTGGCCCTATCACTATGGAGGAACCGCAAACCTTTCCCAGAACTAGTATGTACCGAACTATTGTTCTCGAAGAGGAAGTCAAAACGACAAAAGGGGGCTATCTTTGATGCTTCGAGGGCAGGATATGAGATTCTAGAGAGTGGTGGCAGAAACATTGGAGGGGACGACCGTGGTGCTAGGAAACATAAAGTAGTAATCAATGAGAACAGCTGCACATGTGGTAAACCAACCATATACCACCGCCCTTGCTCTCACATGATCACGGCCTGTCGTCTAAGACGAGTTGATGCGGAGGTTCCTCCACGGTTGGCTAAGGAGTTCTCGTTGTCTTCCCTTCTGAGCGCCTGGTGTCGCACCCAATTTTAAGGATAAAATTGAATGAACCAACTTATGTGCGCCCAGAGATCAATCACACACATAAGCGACAAATTTTTCATGATTTTTGGAATTACGAAATTAATTAAGAATAATTAGCAAGACAGAGGGGTCTGAAGAACAGATTTTGAGAAAACCAAATTTATTCAACCTAATTATTTATTAAAAAAAAATTTACCCCTTAAATCTTTTTATTAAGAGAATTAGAGACATGTGTATAATCCTAAGCACTCATTACAAAGAACCAAATCACACATAATTCATAAGCACAAAGCAACAAGCACATAAAATTCACACGCACACAAGACTCGACTTAACTTGACTCACATCTAAATCGTTCTATTATCTAAGTGGACTCCTATCTTGATTCTTCTTATCAAGCTTGGGCATCCTTTTCTAATTCCTAATTCATCCTCACATTGATAGTCATGCTTGCGGCTTGGCTTCTCCAACATGCTTGTGGGGTAGTTTGGCGATCATATCTCATCTTCTTAATTTTCGACCAAGACAGAGGTAGAATGAGAATGAAATTAAAATTTTCATAATAGAACAAGGTGAGAAAGCATGAAAGCATGATAGAGCTTAGAATAAGAAGAGAAAATAAATTTTCATAATGGAATAAGGGTACGGGAAGCATATAAAATAGCAATTATCAATGTTAAGGTAGAAAGCATGAATAAGATGAGAAAAGCACATCATAAAATGTCCACTCTATCTAGGCTTGCGTCCTACAGTCAACCTATGCTCCGATACCAATCTGTCGCACCCAATTTTAAGGATAAAATTGAATGAACCAACTTATGTGCGCCCAGAGATCAATCACACACATAAGCGACAAATTACATAGTACCATCACAAGGTTCAATATATAACAAATAATATCACAGAGTCTTTACATTAATAACAGCGGAATAATATAGATAACTCTCTCGCGGAATCTCCATTCCACAGGGAATAGTTGACTGGTGAACACAATCCTAATAATCCTCAGAAGAATCCTCATAGTCATCTATTATCCATCCGGGATTTTTATCCAAATATGAAAAATAAAGCAAGCTGTAAGTACATGTCGTACTCAACAAGAATAACATGGGTTTATGAGGCTCAAATAAGGCAAGACACTGGTTGACAGCGGTTGCTTTTAGTTGATCACATTTTAGCAAATTAAGTAGCAGCAATAGATTATACCAAGGAACAAGATTTGCATGATCATATAAACATGACAATTAATATGGAATAAACATCAATAGAAACTTCAAATAAATCAATATTCAATTAGTTAAATTCCTGTAAGACGTCCAAGGCCGCTCGTGACCGTGAGCACGGCTGATATATCAGTTTTACACTCTGCAGAGGTTGCACACTTTCACCATGAGTCGTGATTCCCATGTGTCAGGGGTTTCCAAGGCCCACACTACACTGCCAAGGTGCATAACAGGGTCTCACTATGAAGTCTTTCAAAAGGCTCTCTAACAAGTTACCAATCAATCCGGACGCAATGGCAAGGGGCGGTAGAGCCCTCCTTCCAAGTGGCACACACACGCAGCAGTACACACAAAGACAGGAGCCGCAAAACAACCAGCTCGGCAAGGAACCTTTCAAGATTAATCAACATGATAGAAAGTAACTTCCTACTTGACTAAAGCCAGAGCCATATAGCCCCCATGGTTGCGCTGTAAGTCCCGGTGTCATACTTACAGATAAGTCCTTAGTCCAAGTTGCTAAAAAGCATCTTTTAATCTTTATTTCATAATTAATTATTCAAGTTCATAAGATCATGACCCATCAAAGCACTAGCATCACTACTCAAATGCAATCTCATAGGTATCAAGGATCAAGTCATCAAAACTAGGAATAAACACTATGGTTGCCAAGGTAGACATATGCATCATGAATTTAGTGATTAAGGTGAATAGGCAATAATGATGGTCCATGCTATACTTGCCTTGATCAAAGTGATCCTGAGAATTTGGATCCTCAACGGAGTACTCTTGATCACCAACGTATTGCTCACCGTCTGAACTCGATCATAAAATCACCACACAATCATCGAGGCAATCATACACGAAGCAAACAAGATTTAGATTAGAAACAGTACACCAACAGTAAAAAAATAGATTGAAAAGTTTATAAAAATAATCTACGCGTCGCTACAATTCCATCGATGTAAAGATCACGAAAATCGGAGTTCAAACGGAGAAGTTATGAAATAAACAAGTTTTACTTTAATAAAATAATAGATTAAATCTAATCTCGAATTTTAAAAGTTCAAAACATGAGTAACAGTAGCATCATTAGGTAGATTACGAAATTACGAATCTAACGAGACTTGAATGGATCAAATCGAAGTTAAAACGAATAATTTATGGCCAAAATAAACTGAGTGGCAAATCTGCAAATATTGAAAACGTATTTTTGAATCTAAACCGAGGAAAATACTGTTTTCCGTAAACAAAAGCGTATTTGACCAAAGACGCCAAGGGACTGCGGGTTAGAACATTAAAAAAGCTCAGGGGGTTTTCTGCAAAATTGCCGGCAAAGGAGTATCTCTCCCTGTGAGCCGTTGGATCGGCCGTGGACGGCGCAGGGTAGCTCGGGGGAAAGAGGGGCGGCCCTGGTCGCCGGAGTCGGGCGGCGCCCGGCCGATTCCTCGCCGGAAGATGGCCGGAGACGGCGTTTTCGGGGCTAGGAAGCTCGGCACACCTTGGGATCTGGTCGGGAAGCAAGAGGAGCTCAAGCCAAACCTATCTATGGTTTCGGTTGCCACAGAAGTAGCTCGGAGAGGATGCGGCGAGCTAGGTGGCGGAACTATGGGGGCGGCGAAGCTCGGCATCATGGCTATAGTGCACAAAACCGAGGGAGAAGGGGTCGGGAAGGTCCCTGACCTTGCTGCGAAGCTTGGAGAACAACCAATTTCGACGGAGAAGTCCTCCCGAGGAGAAATCGACGGCGGCGGCGGAGCTCGGGGCGGCGGCGGCTCTGTGGCTGCGGCTAGGGCAAGATTGGAGGGCGTGGCTTGCTCGGGAACTTGTGGGGAGGGACGGCAGGGCTCGGCCGGCCTATATAGGGGCGCGAGGGAGGCGTAGGAGAGTTGGACTCGGTTGGGACTCGACCCGGAGGAGGGAGCGCTCGTGCCTCGCGCGGACTCCGACTGGAGGAAGGGGATGGCGCGGGGCAGCGGGCTCTACGCGTCAGCGGCAGAGGGAGGGGGACGAGGGTCGCGGCTTCCTTTTATGGGCCAGTGGAGGCATGCACGGGATGGACTCGGCCACGCCAAGAGAGGAGGCCGGGGTGGTTACGGCGCGGCCGTGTCCGCTTCGAACACGAGTGGGAGAAGGAGGAAGATGACTCGTGGGCCCCGCGTGTCGGTCACCGAAGGCGGAGGGAGCGGGCCTCCAACCGCTGGGCTCGGCCTGAAGTTGGGCCGCGCGGTGGGAATACGGAAGAGGGCAGCTAGCAGCTCGGAAAAAAGGAGAGCAGGCCGGGGTCTTGGGCCAGGCATGAGAGGTGAGGCAGGTTATTCATTTTATTTTTCTAAATCACTTTTCAAATGAGTTTTCAAAATATATTTCCAATACATCAATACAAAATAAATAGAGGCAGCATGAATGCAACAAATCATGTTTCTACTTCCTATGATTTATTTTAATTGCTAAAAATTATTATTCTATATATTAAATGGAAATCAATTGCATAAATAAATTCAATTTATCTCTATTTAACAAATTCAAAATTTTAGGGTGTTACACCTGGCAACCGCAGTTTGAACCATTTCTGGACGAGGGAGAGTGGACAGTGCACAATGGGCCAAAGTATGTGGCTGATCTTGGTTTGCTATGGAAGAACAAAGGCCCCAGGAGGCGCAAGATGTTAAAGATGGACATGGATCGAGCTTCAAAAGGAAAATCGACCGTGAGTAAGGTCGGCACACACTTCATAGAGGACCCCCAACGTAATCTTTACTCTAAATGTCATAAGCCGGGTCACAATAGAAGAAGATGCTCGAAATTACTTAGGGAGGAGGTATGTATTAATGTTATTACTCAACTATATTATATGCATTGACTTTACTGCATTCATATTATTCTCTTTATTTTTAGATCTTTGTGTACTAACTCTTTTTTGTTTGTAATGCAGGATGCCTGAGTACCCCCTACTGGATGACATGTTCGACAGCAAGCACCGGGCTCGGTTGATCGAGCAGGGACAGGTCAATATCCAAAGCCTGTATATTCATGTTTTTCTTTAAGGCAGATGATCCATTTAGTTGACCTAATATGGTTTTTCTGTCTTGTTCTATACTTTTTTCCCTCTTAGGTGCTCCATCCGCTGAGGCCAATGACGCATGATGCTTCTACTGTCATGCGCTACGATGAGTGCTACACGCCACTGCTGAAGCGAGCCAACCTTGCCACTGTCACTCGCATTTGTCGCCGTGGGGTGCCCTCCTTTCAACCCCGCTGCGTTGACTGCCATGATCGATAGGTGGCGCCTTAAGACACACAAGCTTCCACCTGCCTTGTGGGGAGATAACGATCACTCTAGAAGACACAAGCATGATTCTTGGACTGGCGATCCGAGGCTTTCCAGTGACAGGTGACGTAGTATCAGCGATATGGGAGGCGCGTGTTGAGCAGTTCTTGGGTAGACCATTACCGGAGGTACAGCCGGGGAGAAAGCGGCGGGACAGTGGTGTGCCACTCAGCTGGCTACGTCAGCAGTTCGGCGAGTGCCCACATGATGCTGACGAGGCAACTGTGAACTTCCACTGCCGAGCATGGGTGCTTCACATGTTCGGTACGATCCTCTTCCCAAATGGAACCGGGGACATAGCGTCGTGGATGTACATCCCCCTCCTTTGGAATTGGGATGATGCAGGAAACCTGAGTTGGGGTTCAGCCGTACTCGCATTCTTGTACCGTCAGCTGTGCGAGGCTTGCCGGCGTGTGGGGGGCACCCACGGTACTATGTCGGGCTACACGACACTTCTGCAGGTACTACACCCTTCTTCTGGCCTTAGTATTGGTTGGTCTCTAACTTATTCATAAATGTTTAACAAATTATGTGGAAGAGGCTTCCAATTGGCCGGCCTCATAGGATCGAGGACCCCGCCCCTTGGTTCCCACTTGGTGATGAGGTGGTGGTGCCTACAGTAGCACACCTCTACGAGCGTGCAGCTGGTACTTACCATGTCTCTCGCTACGCATACATTGGATACACTAACGAGCTCGACGTTCTACAGCCTCAACACGTGAGTTCTCTTAAACCATCTTCTTGTAATTCTATATGTTCGGACATTGTACTTACCATAGTCTGTTCCATAGGTCGAGTGGCGCCCGTACACCCGTCGACAAGTTACGGACCTAGTTTTGAGCACCCTATGCACTGTGGACAAGGACTTGTGGACGATGAGGTGTCCCCTCATCTGGTTCTACGCAGTGGAATACCATCTCCCGCACCGTGTCACTCGTCAATTCGGTAGGCTCCAACCAGTGCCGCCCGAGCCGTTCTTGACGAGTTGGGACCTGCACAAGTACGTCCCCGAGGCTATGTACTCAAAGTTGTACATCCGTCAACGAACACAACTAATGTTTCCTACTTGTCACAATGCAGGATTGACAGGAGGAGGCAGAAGAAGGTCACCAACTTCCAAGAGCTGCATCAGCGTTACATCGATGAGTGGAATCAGTTCGAGCAAAACAATATGGGGATCCATGTCGTGAACCGCGATAAGCGCTTCCGTGAGTACCTTGATTGGCTGAGCGAGCGTACACGGCTTCATTTGAAGCCAGCGTGGACAGAACAAGACTATGCTGAAATTGAGAGTTCGGATGAGGGTACGAACCCTTACGACGAGGCAACGCGCACAGGAAGGCAGGTGGAGATCACGCCTGTCCTATCACGAGCTGTGAGTGCTACCTCTAACCTCACTTTCGTTGCCTAGTTTTAAGCGTGGTGAACGGCGTTGTACATATCTTGTTCTACTCCTATCATAGGGGAAGGAGATCATGAGGACGATAAACGAGCAAGGTCAAGCACTTATGATCCAACCAGGAAGCCTTGACGAGGCATCTGTGCTTAGAGCCGCAATCCAGGTTCTCTTGTCCACACAAAACATTCAATTTGTTAGCAACTGCAGATGTGCACTAGACTAAACACATGTTTTCTCATCCATGTAGACTGCCATGCATCGTCTTCGCAAGATAGCTTCCCGCATTGGATGTCGAGCACAGTTGCATGAAGTGGCCCAACCAGAGCGTCAACTTGCTAGGCACAGGCCCTCAGAGTTTGGAGTAGGTTCTTCAAGTGGGGCACACCATCAAGGCGAGGAGGCACGTGACGAGGACGAGGATGAGGACGACGATGACGATGATGATGGACAGGAAGGCTATGACGAAGGGGCACAACAGGGTGCGTATGATGAGCTCGGGCTGTCACAACTTTCAGACGCACCCCAGCCGAGTCAGCCACGGTCCACTAGTGGTCGTCCACAAAGGGGGCCTCACCCCGTGGATAGGTACACCCCGGGGACTCATGCACTTGGTGTACGCAAGCAGCGTGGACGGGGCCGTGGCCGCGGGTGATGTTTGAACTTATGTACTTGTCAACTTGATGCTCGAACTTATGAACTCCTCAAATCATGTGAACTTGTGAACCTTTTGATCTTGTGTTGAAGGACTATGCTTGTGAACTTGTTTGAAAACTCTATGAACATGTGTGCAATCTGTGAATCTACTTGTCAACTTGATGCTCGAACTTATGAACATATCATGTGAACTTGTGAACATGTGTGCATCTGTGAAACCTGTGAACATGTGTGTATCTGTGAACATGTGTGTATCTGTGAATCTGTGAATTTTGGAAGTAAATCTGTTTACTTTAAAAGCTGCAAGAGGTCGGCGTTTTTGGACTTAACGCCGAGGTGCTCTATCTCGGCGTGATGTATATTAACGCCGAGCTACTGTCAACAGTTCCAGACCTTACTGCAAATGTGAAGTAGAGGATGCCGAGCTGCGGTACCTCGGCGCGCAGTGGAATAACACCGAGGTCTGCACTGGATTGGCACCACCGGAGCTCGGCGTGGCGCATATTAACGCTGAGGTGCTGTACCTCGGCGCGGCTCATATTAACGCCGAGTCCTGGGTGGTATGCTGACGGCTGACCCTTACTGATTCAAAGGAGGATGGGCCACCGAGGTAGCAAATCTCGGCGTCACTTGTATTAACGCCGAGGTAGCAAATGTTGGTTCGAAAAGGATTCTTGATATTGAGAAAATTTTAGTAATAAGTGTTTATGATACATAGTTTTTAGGTTAGTAATATAATGGAAACCTATAACCAAAAAGCAAACGATTGAAGCAAAGGCAAACCCATAAGGAATATATCCAGAAAATACAACATTCGTGAAACAAAGGCAACAAGTGCATAGTCATCGTTCAGGACAACAAATAAATTTGTGCACATGACAAATAACATTAGATCATGGTCACAACCAACGTCAGACACATAACCGGGTAGCAAATCTTCGTCAGACGATTCATTCTCCTCCGGAGGCAACACCTTTGATAAGTCTGGAACATGGTCCGTGACCATCTCGTCGTCGTCGGACACCCAATCCTCAACCACAACCTTCTTGCTGCTGCTTGCATCGGCATCATGAAACTGAGCTACCTTTTGCTTGTAATAAGCAGCCACCACTTCATCAGTGGCTTGGGACATGAACTCATCATCGTCCTCTACCAACATGACGGGGTTCGCACGCACTTTCTTTTGCTTGTAGTAAGCCGCCTCGGCTTCCTCGGCAACTTGGTACATGAACTCATCGTCTTCCTGCTGTGCATCGAACCTCGCCTCCGCCTCGGCTGCCCGCTGTTGCACGGACTGGCCCTCCTCCTCCGCCTTAAGCCTAGCCTCAGCCAAAGCTATGAGCTCGGCCAATTTGGAGGTGTCTTCCTCCTCCTTCTCCTTCAATCCTGCCTCAGCAAGAGCTAAGAGCTAGCTCAACTTGGAAGTGTCGCCATCTTGCTCAGCTAGTATCTCCGCATGCCTCTCAGCCTCTTCCATTTTTTGTTGCACGTAACTTGCACGGGCCTTCTCAACCAAGTGCTCTCCAGCGCATCCAATCTCTGTATGCAAACCGAACAACGACTTAGCAAATAGAATGCAAAATATAGAAGCGAGAACTTAGTGTGGATGGAATCCTTACTCAAACATAATTCGGCAATAATGTCATTCACATGCTGCTCCAGCTCTTGGGCGGCCTTCTTTTCTCGGTACTCTTATTCCCTCTTCTTTTGAGCCAAGCCCCATTTCTTTCTCTCAACACGCAACGGGCTGTTCACACCCATCTCTTGAGCCAGCGCATGCATCTCTTATTTTTGTGTGATTTAATAAAGTCTTCGACAAGGCGGCGTCCTGCCAATGACTTCGACGTCATGTTTTCCCAGTACTCTTTCTTCTTATAGAAATATAGTGCTTCAGTGAAAGACTCTCACTTGCATTTCCTGGTGGCCTGTCCACACGACACAAATTAAGACAGGGTAGCACGTAATAAACAACACCGGCATGTTGCACAAAATTTACGAACCTCATCATTGTCAATCATATGGCCACAAAAATAGCCAATTCCAAGCTCCAATGGAACGAGGCCGTAGCTCGCCTCAACAACACATTTGCAAAGTACGTTCTCATCTTCATAGGTACGAGTCTTCTCCTTCTCCTTCTCCTTCTCTGCCTTTGGCTCTGGCCAATGGGACTTGGGACCATACAACCACTCTTTGAAATCACACTTTCGGAACCCACGAGGCTGAAAAAATGGCTAGTACTTTGACGAATATCGAGACAACAAGTCATTTCCTCGACAATAATCTGTGCTTGTTCGTACCGTTTTGTTAGGGCAAATAAAGTGACGCCAGGTCGTCTCGTCCATTGCAGCCTGATCTCCACACTCGCAGCGGGGTGGCTCCTCCAGTCTTCTAGCTGAGGCAAAATTTTTCTCCTCCTTCCTCATTGGCGAGGGGCTAGGGGGAGGAGGAACCCACCGTTCAAATACCTCACGTGCAGGCTTCCCGCTCCAGTCGTTGAAAAGGAGGTACCTTGGGTCAAACTTGTCAGGACCGTCGATCCACTGGAAGAAGAAACACCTCTCGAAATCCTATGCATCAAGATTGCAAGATAAGATTACTGGACGAGTAAATACAATCACAGAAAACGATAATGCAAAAACACTTACACAAATACTTATGCAGGTGTAGTAGCAACGAGCAGCTGTGTTCGGATGTCTCGATTGAGCCATGTAGGCGGGATTTCCATGATCGCAGGTAGGGACTGGGAGGTCGGGAGGGGCTGGGGCATCTTTGCAGGACACATCAGGGTATAATTCTTTAGGACGACCTCGTTTTCGCCAGACATCCTCTCGATACATGTCTTGCATCTAAGTAAAACGACGTTTAATACTACGAGTCCATGACAACGGTAACCATAACTTGGAAAAGAAAACTAAATAAAGTGAGAATGCATAGACCAACTATGGACCGCTAATGGTCTCCTGCACTAAGTACAAAATAGCAACCAAATCATCAGTTACAAAAGAAAATCTAGACAAGTACTCAAATGAACAAGGAAAAAAACACATTATCCACCATACATATACTTGTTGCAATGCCACCAAAATCCGATGTTATAGGCCACAAAAAAGATGGCAACAAGCATATTATGGAAGAGAGGACCCAACATTATCTTGGGAAGGCTGCACCAAGTCAGATCCGGGCTCCCTGGGCCTTCAATACACACCTAGGGTTTTGGGGGCGAAGGGGAACGGAGAGAAGGGGCGCCTGCTATGGGAGAAGAAAGAAATGAGGGAGGAGGAAGAAGGGCCGGCGCGCGAGCTTAGTGCCCAAACCTCGGCGTTGAGTCGACTCACGCCGAGGTCTGTGGCTCGGCCTTTAAGGACGCCACGCCGAGGTATGTGGGTCCCGCAGCCACGTTGGCGCGTGCGATCCGTGCTCGTCGATGACGTGGCAGAGATTCGGCGTTCATTGACACAACGCCGAGCCACATGTCTTGGCGTTTCTGCGCTGCACGCCGAGATTTTGTCCCATTTTCAGAAATAGTTTTGGTAGGGGTCTATTTTCAAAAAAGTTTCCGAAAAGGACCAAAATATAAAATTTTCATAGCAAGGAACCATGGCGCGTCGTCCGCTTGTGCTGGCAATGGCGCTTGCGAAGGTCTCTCTGTTAGAATTATAGGCAAATTTAGGTTTAAATTATTTCACAAAAATAGCACGAAAATAATAGTGATAAATATGTACTTATTCACAATGGACCAAAGCATAAAAATCATGAATAATTTGTCTAGCAACAAGCAAATAATCATGTAGAACATGCTAGCCAGTAGGGTTTCGATCAACAGTATAAGCGGATGATTGAAAAGCATATATCATACCCTGCGACAAAGCCGGTTGTAACAGAAGAGGAAGCCATGTTGACTGTTGATGTAGTTGTCCCGATCGGTGCAGTGCAGAGGAGTTGCAGTGTCGTTCCGCCCGGTAACACAACCGTCCAGGGAGCTCCTGTGATCGCCGGGAAGAATAGCTGAATTGGTGGCGCCATGTGCGTATGAGAAAAACTAGTTGCCCGAATGTTGGAGTACGTTCTGCTTTTATCCAGCGGCCAGGAAGACCAAAGAGCGCAGGGAGATCAAGAGAAGAAAGCGGAAGAAATGCTCACGGAAGAAACTCCCGTCTTCATGAGCAGAAACTCCCGTAACTCTCACCATTAGAAATAGAAACTCCCTCCATTTAGGACTAAAAACTTTCAGCCCATAGTGCCATTTAGGAGTGAAAACTCCCTCCATTTAGGATTAAAAACTTCCAACCCATTAATGTCATTTAGAAGTGAAAACTCCTTTAACTCCTGGCTATAATTGTCTTGAATGACAAAACAAATACATGCATTGCGTGCATGTATATATCTCACTCATGCATCTCATTCACATAATATTAGCGCATAATATTTAAAACGCGTATTAGAATTATTCGATTTAATTAGATAAAATATTAGGCCTGGCCAACATTAAATCTAACACTCCCAGCTGCAGGGGGCGCAAGCCCTTTTGATTTATTTTTTTGTTTGCCTAGCACTAGCAGTCTAGCACTAGCATAACGGGAGAGGCAAAATGTTTGTCACGAGTCACGACTCAGAGACTTCTCTTGCCGCGCGGGCGTGGCGCTTGGACTTGCAATTGCAAGTGCAAGTCTCGGATGGCTGGCTTGGAAATCGGAAGGAAGGTTCCAAACCCAAACATGCATCCAGCTTACTCTGCCGTACCTTTATAAACCAACAACCAACACCAATCAGAGAGCATGCCATACACGGAACTTCTAAAAATTTTATTTTTATTTACTCCGTGATTTTGCATGGGCCGGTGAAGCAACAAATACAATCGTTCTATGTCGCGTACATTTGTTGCTCCACCGTACATATGTTGCGCACTTGCGCAACGGAGGAAGTAACTAATAGCAAGTAGATGCACAATCGTACTCAAAATAATTTATCCGACATAGCACAACGGAGGGAGTAACTAATAACAAGTACATACATCTACTTATTATTAGTTACTTCCCTCCGTTTCATAAATTATAATTTATTTTATTTTTAAGTCTAAGTTCGATCACTTATCTTAGTTAAAAAAAATTATGCAAACATAGTCAAATCTAAATTATTTTTAATTTTTTTATTAATAAAAGCAAGTCACAACAAAAGAAGTTATATTTTACATATTTTTTGAATAATATAAATGATCAAACTTTAGATTAAAAAAATTAAATAAATTATTATTTGAAATAGAGGGAGTAATTACCGATTTTACTAGCTGGATCAAACTAGCGAACGACAACTAAGATTATTAGCTGTGTAGCTCATGGATCCAAATAGTACCTATATAAAAGAATTACTTGCATGAGAAGGATGCTCATATGAATTGTACATTGCGAATTTTTTTAAATAATATTTTTTTATTGATTAATTGCAAATCTAGTATTTGGAATCGAAAAATTGCAAAAATAGCATCCTATCGGCCATTCAGCGGTCGACAGGGGACCTGTCGGGCCTCCAGCGGCCGACAGGAGGCCTGTCGGCTTCTGGCAGGCCGATAGGTCTAGTCGGCTTCCGGGCTTATCGGCCTATCGACTCACCGAAGGCCGACAGGCCACTACTGCCATCTGATTTTTTCATTTTGATGTTCATTTTCACGTTTTTTTCATATTCATTATACGGTTGAATCCGAAAACTTAACTTAATCGCGTCTTTCAAAACTGTTCTATAAATAAAGTGTGTTGCAAATTACGAGAAATAGAATTAAAACAACACATGTTCAATTTAAAAGAGTAATCCAGCGATATATGAAATAAGCGGTGCGTGGCATATGTGGTACTGTAGGTTGTACCAAACCTAATTTTAACATGCCTTAGGAAAAGTGAACACAGCGGTGGTTTGCAATGGCATATGTGTGTGACTTTGGTAAGAGGCCATAAACTATTGTAAACATACCTTAGGGAATTCAACTTGCTGGGTCTATTACATTGTTCTACTGTATGCAGTGTGGTTGTTTGCCCTTGTTGTCGCGCCGTGAAGACGGTTCCGCTGCATCCCTCTTGTTCTTGAGTGCTGCCTCTCGCGCTTTAAACTCTTCCTCTTTACGCTTGATGATTGCTTCACGCAAACTTAACTCCTTCCTCCTCCTGGCAAAATCTTCCTCCTTAGCTTTGAGACGGATCTGATCTGCCCTGATCCGTCGCTCTTTGTCCTCTCTGATTTTGCGGTCAACCTCACGAGCCTCATTCATCCTCAGAAGATATTGAGCTTTGTCTTCAAGCTCCTTCGGACGCCTCTGTGGCCATGCGGGCATCTGCCGATCCACCCATTGGGTCCATTTGCAAGGCTACATGTGTGGATGTAAATGATCAAATTGTGTATAGTTTACGAGAAACGAAAGAAGAAGTTGTTGATAGTACCATGAAGTCGTCATCCAGATCTGGGCACCCGAAGTACCTACACCCATAGTGTCGGTCTAACTCCATCCACACGCACAACCTAGTGACAAACCCACAATGACACTTTGGCCGCTCACGCCACGACGGTAGCTGAGTTAGGTCAATGTCCATGACGACATTGTAGTTGAATGAGGAGGGTTTGGAGAATAAAATGTGTGGTATGCTAACTCGTCGGATGTCTTTAAATAGGGCAGACATGGAGTGAAGGAGTAATTTCATAGACCCCAGCTTTTTCAGACTTAGTCCTTTATAGGCTTTACACGAATAATTGCGAGTAGCCTGTTCCTCACCTTAGAGTACACAGCGAGTAGCCTTTTCAGTGTATTAGCAAATCAAGGGTAGCCTGTTTAATCAGTCAGAATTAACAGCGACTAGCCTTTTCAGTGATTCAGAGGGCTTGCGAATAGGCTTTTCAGTGCATAGCCTTTTCAGTGATTGCGACTTGCACAGTGAGTAGCCTTTTCAGTGACTTTGGCAGACCGAGAATCTAGCCTTTTCAGTGATTCAGAGGGCTTGCGAATAGGCTTTTTAGTGCATAGCCTTTTCAGCGAGTTGTCAATTCAATTCATGCCGTCTTCAGTGATTGCGACTGCACAGTGAGTAACCTTTTCAGTGACTTTGACAGACCGAGAATCTAGCTTTTTTAGAGTACTTTAAAGTATTGTGCTCAATTAACCCTGCCTTAATTCAGTTCTATTCAAACGCAATGTCACCCCTCGGTGAAAGGGTCGAGATGGCGGACTAGAGGGGGGGTGAATAGTCCGACAAAAATAAATCGCAGCGGAAATAAAACCTAATCGGTTCTAGCGACAATTCACCCCTCTAACTAAGACTCTAAACACCTTGCAAAAGATCCTAGCAAGAAGCAAAGGTGCAAGTCAAGCTTGAGCTTCCCTAAACCTTTCTAGCGCAAGATCACACAAACCTAAGCGCTAGTACTTTAAGCACCGGGAAAACTCCTATCAACTAGCAAGCAAAATCGCACTAAGCACCTAAGCTCCCTACTTGCTCAATGACAAGGATACACAATCCAAATCAAGGAGCGCAACTCACTTAGCTACACAAACTAAGTGAGAACTACTTCTAAGCTATACAAGCTAAGAAGGTGAGTAGCAAGCTACACAAGCTAACTAGTCTCACAAGAGCAACTACAACTACACAAGTAGAGTAATACACAAAGTAAATAACTTGTGTAGAAGGGAGCAAACCACCGCGAAGGATGGGAAGATGTTGACGCGGTGATTTATTTCCCGGAGGTTCACTTGTCGCCACAAGCTACGTCCTCTGTTGAGACAAGCTCCAAGGTTGCCGCCGATCCTCTAGCTTGAGGTGACCCACCACAAGTCACCACTCCCACGTGGAGCGTCCACAAGCTCAAGCTCTTTGATCCAGCCGGACCACTTGTCGCTCTTCACGTCTCGCTCTACTAGCGATGCTCTTCGCGATCTCCCGCGGGGTGAGCTCCAACCCCTCACAAAACTTCTCCGGAGCCAAGCACAATCTTCTTACATGCTTCACGGAGCCACAAGCCACCAAGCCGTCTAGGAGGTGACAACCTCCAAAAGTAACAAGCACCACCGGCTTGCAACTCCATCACCTAGTGCCAACTCTTGCAATCTCTCAATGCAACGCACTAGAATCACTCACTAGCGATCAATTGGATCAACACTAAGCACACTAGTGAATTAGAGAGCACAAAGCCATGCACTAGCAAGGGAAACACATTCCCAAGGTGCAAGACACCTCTCACAGCCAGCCACAGCTCTCTACTTATAGCCCTAAGCTCAAAAGAGTCGTTGCCAACCGAAATCGGCCGTCGGACTGAGTGTCAGACGCTCAGCCGCGCCACCGTCGGACCAATGTCCACGGTCCGACGCTCCCGATGGCCGCCACGTGTCACTAGCCGTTTGAAGTCGAACGTTGGATCACAACGGCTAACTTCCCGCGCTTCAGCTCACCGTCGGACCAACGAACTCCACGGAAACTTGTGATCGTACATGCATGCGCCCTCAATCTGCACGATGCCCACGCTTAGGGCCCTGGCGACGAATCTGCTCAGTAGGAAAAGTGAACTGCTGTGGGGGGCGACACTGGCGTGGTGGCGGGGTCGGGTCTACAGGCTGAGACGGCTGCGTCGGCTGGATCAGCAGCGGTGCACCAAAAAGCTGTGAGGGGCCGGCCTCATCTGGACGACTAGGCGGCGTACCGCCTATGTCAAAGCTCCCGAAGCTGCTAGCCCCCTCTGTGTACTCGTTGACAGAAGAAAGTGTCCCTTCACAAATCAAAGTGTGGTCATGTCACGCACGCGGTGCGCGTAATATACAAATGTATTAAATAAATGACCATCGAAGAAGTACCTAGACGCGTGGGACGAGAACGTCGTATGGAGCCAGCTCCGAGAGGCACGGGAGTACCTACAGGCAGGCCCTGGTCGTCGAGTCGTCCGTGGTGTACTGGCACGATGCTCGACGTACGCCCGCCAAGCACCGTTGCCCCAGTCGTCGAAGGGCGGCCACCATCTCGAGCCTACCAACCTGTGGAGGGTTCTGCTCGTAGCGCTGCGCGTACGACAGAAGCTCCTGGCCAACGTCTGTGCATATATCTGTCTGCAAAGCAGTCATATATTGTTAGATATATTGTTGTTAGTCATTACCAAAGTCATAGTAACAACGAAATTAATTAAAAAAATTATTGTTACCAGCGCATGGAACGCAGCTGGCGGCTCCATTGCGAAGGTGTCCGTGATCTCTGCTTCGTATGGCTCGGCCTCCACTGGCACTGGGAAGCAACGAACGCGCGTGGCTCGGTGCAACCAACGCAAGTACTGGGGGTAACTGGTCTCTACGAAAGGCCCACCTAGGTCGTGCACGTTGGTCGGCGCCTCTGCCCACGCGGCCACCGAGGGTGCCACCCTGTCCACCCAAGACTGTTCGAACGCTATCCCTTAGCCTTTTCAACTCCACCTGCAAAACAACAAATAATAAATAAAGTTGTCGAACCAAAACGAATGGATGACATTAATAGAACACATACCCGTGGGACGCGTCAAGCTGCAGCCGAGGAAGCGGGAACACCTGCACGCGGCCAAACTGACGAGCCACACGTTCCGGACAGTACGGCTCGACGCAAACATCGAACACCAGTTGTTTCCTAGTGAGCCAAAACTCCTGGTCACGGTAGCATAACTCGGACACGCCGTGTGGAGCCCTGGCCTGAACGTCGTGTGGTGCGTAGGGAGTCCACCGAACCCTGTCAGGTCTAAGCTGGTCCATCGCGACAACGTATGCCATGTACGTGCCTCTAGCCGTGCCTGTTGCCCACGTCGGCTGCAAAACAAGACCCATTAGTACTCGTCGTCACAGTAACAAAATTAAGTTGAAAGTAGGATACGTACGTCGCGACACAACCAAAGTGTGCCCATCGTCGGCGCGTCGATCTCGTCAGGCACACCAAACTCGTCGAACACGTACATCCCATCGTCATACGCCTCGTACGACGACAGGGTCGGCCGCCCGATGTCGAATCGCTCAAAGGACCATAGCATCAGCAGCAGCGGACAACCAGCCAACGTGCCTGACGCCGTCCTCCGAGTGCAGGCGTCAAAAAGTGCTCGGTACGTACCTGCCAGCACCGCCGAGCCCCAACTGTACTGGAGGATAACGTCAAGTGGTGCGTACGCTATCTGCACCGCGTAGTAGACGAAGTGCTTGTCGACGGTGTCGTGGTGGGAGCTGGTGAAGGGTACCCAACCGAACAGCCACAACAAGTACGCCTCCAGGTGTCGCTCCACCCTTCACTCGAGGTCGGCCTCCGTGAGCCTCTCCGCACGGAACTGAGACAACCACGCCTTGGGCGGGCCGTGGCTGTCGTGGAAGCCGAACTGCTCCTGTCCGGCCTCAGGGTTGAGTGCACCCTGGAACCGCTGCAGTACCTGCTCCTCCCAGTCCCCGGCCACGGCAACCGGGCCTACAGGAGCACCAGCGAGGGGTAGGCCGACAAGCATGGCCACGTCCTCGAAAGTGACGGTGACCTCGCCAACTGGAAGGCGGAACGTGTGCGTCTCCGGTCGCCAACGGTCCATCCAAGCAGAGAGTAGGGCACGGTCCACCGGAAAACGTGCGCTCCTCTCTCGGTGTCGCTCTACAAGACGAGCGAACGGGAGAAGACCAGCTGCACGTAGCCTGTAAGCAACAATATTACACAGATTAGTACAGCGCAATGTGTCAGAAAACTTCGTACAAGGTAAGCACAACAGTTACCTCGGAACCCAGCGCGGGTCAAGCAGCCAGAGCTTGTCGTGGGTATGTAGGCGGAGGGCTGGTGGAAGCTGCCCATCCACCAAGTCCGAGCGGTGCCTCTGGTCGACAACGGGGTTGATCAGCTCCATACCTACCATTGTTCGGAACAATAAAATTAAAACCATATCAAAATTGTAGAAAACTGAAATCATAATAATACATACCAAAAAATGTGATACATAGTAAACAAATTACGACACCACAAGTCTTATATTACACCACATGCACAAAATAAGTAGTACATACCAAAAAATTACAACACTAACAGTCTCATATGACAACACTTGCGCAATGTAAGTAGTACGTAGTAAAAAATTACAACAATAGAAGTCTTATATTACAACACTTGCACAATATAAGTAGTACGCAATAAAAGAACTACAACACTTCCGAAGCATTGCTATGCGGACGGGCCGCCTCGACTACCCTTTTGAGATGATCGATGTGGAATAAGCCGCACTTCCGTACCATCAGGAAGCCTTTCTGTCGGATACATATCACAATTTTTCCTCAAATGGTTGCCACCGCAAGCAAGGCAGTATGGACGCTTGTCACCAGCTTCAGAAGCGTCCATAACATTCCTAATACGACGACTCTTGCGACGCCCCTTTGTGTCAACCCTTTTTTCGGGATCCGATGACCAATAACGATCGCAATCCGCAACTCGCCTTGTAAAATCAGCAATGGCCCACCACCCTCGAAACTCGGCAGACCATGTGTTGAGCACATTCTCCTTTCTGAAGTAAGGGGACATAAATGTCATCGGAACGTTGCATTTTCCGCAAGCAGCAAGCACATGTCACACCCAATTTTAAGGATAAAATTGAATGAACCAACTTATGTGCGCCCAGAGATCAATCACACACATAAGCGACAAATTACATAGTACCATCACAAGGTTCAATATATAACGAATAATATCACAGAGTCTTTACATATATAGCGGCGGACTAATAAATATAATCTCTCGCGGAAGCTCCAATTCACAGGGAAGTAGTTGACTGGTGAACCACAATCCTAGTAATCCTCAGAAGAGTCATCATAGTCATCTGTTACCCGTCCGGGATTTTTATCCAAATATGAAAAATAAAGCAAGCGTAAGTACATGTCGTACTCAACAAGAATAACACGGGTTTATGAGGCTCAAATAAGGCATGACACTGGTTGACAGCGGTTGCTTTTAGTTGATCATATTTTAGCAATTTGAGTAGCAGCAATAGAATATACCAAGGAACAAGATTTGCATGATCATATAAACATGATAATTAATATGGAATAAACATCAATAGAAACTCCAAATAAATCAATATTAAATTAGTTAAGTTCCTGTCAGACGTCCAAGGCCGCTCGTGACCGTGAGCGCGGCTGATATATCAGTTTTACAGTCTGCAGAGGTTGCACACTTTCACCATAAGTCGTGATTCCCATATGTCAAGGGTCATGACTCCCATGTCACCTCACCAAGGAAGTGCGGTAGGGTACACTATGAAGTCTTTGAAAAGCCATCCTAACATGCCACTAATCAATCCGGGCGTAATGGCAAGGGGTGGTAGAGCCCTCCTTCTAGTGGCACACACACGCAGCAGTACACACAAAGACAGGAGCCGCAAAACAACTAGCTCGGCAAGGAACCTTTCAAGATTAACAACATGATAGAAAGTAACTTCATACTTAACTAAAGTCAGAGCCATATGACCCTCATGGTTGCGCTGTAAGTCCCGGTGTCATACTTACAGTTAAGTCCTTAGTCCATGTTGCTAAAAAAAATATCTTTTAATCTTTATCTCATAATTAATTATTCAAGTTCATAAGATCATGGCATCATCAAGCACTAGCATCACTACTCAAATGCAATCTCATAGGTAACAAGAATAAAGTCATCAAAACTAGGAATAAATACTAGGGTTACCAAGGTAGACACATGCATCATGATTTTAATGATTAAGGTGAATAGGTAACAAGGATGGTCCATGCTATACTTGTCTTGATCAAAGTGCTCTGGAGAACTTGGATCCTCAGCGTACTCTTGATCACCAACGTATTGCTCACCGTCTGAACTCGATCATAAAATCACCACACAATCACCAAGGCAATCATACACGAAGCAAACAAGATCTATATTAGAAACAGTACACCAACAAGGGAAAAACATATTGAAAAGTGTATATAAAAATAATCTACGCGTCGCTACGATTCCAACGATATAAAGATCACGAAAATCGGAGTTCAAACGGAGAAGTTATGAAATAAACAAGTTTTACTTTAATAAAATAATAGATTAAATCTAATCTCGAATTTTAAAAGTTGAAAACACGTACAACAGTAGCATCATTAGATAGATTACGAAATTACAAATCTAACGAGACTTGAACGGATTAAATCGGAGCTAAAACGAATAAAATATGACCGAAATAAACTGAGTGACAAATCTGTAAATATTGAAAACGCCTTTTGAATTTAAACCGAGGGAAATACGTTTTCTAAAAAGGAAAGCGTAATCTAAAAAATACGCCAAAGGATCGCGGGTTAGAACATTAAAAAGCTAAGGGGCTCTTTTGCAAAAGTGCCGGGGAAAGGGTATCTCTCACTGTGGGCCGTTGGATCGGCTGTGGACGGCGTGGATTAGATTGGGGGGAAGAGGGGCGGCTCTGGTCGCTGGAGTCGGGCGGCCGGCGGCGGCGCTCTCGCCGGAGAGGGCGATTCTAGGGCTAGGAAGCTCGGTTTGCCTCGGGATCTGGTCAGGGGAGCAAGAGGGCGGATCAGAGAACTCGATTAGGGTATCAATTTGGACAGAGGAGGTTCGAGAAGAACGTGGCGCGAGCTATGGCGGCACTGCGAAAATGGCGAGCTCGTGGACGCTTTAGGAAGGCGGAAAAAGGTGCAGGAACAGTGAGCGAAGCTTCGGTACCTTACTGTGAAGCCTCGGGAGCTATCAATTTGGACGGAGGGCCTCCCGTTGGCGAGCTTGACGACGACGGCGGAGCTCGGGGCGGCGGTGGCTCTGTGGCTGCGGCTAGGGCAAGATTGGAGGCGGCGGCTTGCGCTGGAACTCGTGGGGAGAGAGGCAGGGGGCTCGGGCAATTTATATAGGGGAGGAGCACGCATAGCGGGGTCGGACTCGACCGAAAATACGGCGGCCGGGCGGTTGGGCATGGCGCTCGTGTCCGGTTAGGACACTAACCAAAGGAGGAAGATGACCCTGCAGGCGGGGCCCGCTTGCCAGTGACTGAAGGAGAGGGGATGGAGAGTAAGCAGCGCGCGCAGGAGCTGGGCCTCGGCCTGGATCTGGGTTCGGCCCACGCGGAAGGAAAACGGGGAGATGGGCTTGCTCGGCCCGGCAGAGAAGGGAGAGAGGAGAAAGAATGGGCCGGCTCGGCCTGGCTGCCGAGAGGAGGGAAGTAGGCAGCGCGCAGGAGCTGGGCGGCGCTGCTGCTGGGCTCGGCCCACGCGAGGAGAAGGGAAGAGGGGAGGGGGCGGTAGAGGAGTTGGGCCTCGACTGGGCCGAAAGAGAGGAGGGGTGAGGTTTCTGTTTTCTTTCTCTTTTTTTCAACTCATTTTCAAATAGGTTTTCCAAATATATTTGAATATTTTCAAATCTCAATAAAGTGCAAATCAAACAAAATATCTTTGAGCAGCAAGGATGCAACAAATCATGTTTCTAAATCCTATGATTTATTTTAATTGCTAAAAATTATTATTTGCCAGGTTAATATGCCAAACAATTGCATAAATAAATCAATTTATCCCTATTTTAATAAAAGCAAATTTTAGGGTGTTACAGTTCTACCCCCCTTAAAATTAATCTCGTCCTCGAGATTAGATTAGCTTACTCAAATAATTGGGGATATGATTTTCTTAATTCTTCCTCTCTTTCCCATGTTGCCTCATCCTCTGAATACCGATTCCACTGAACCTTGCACATTTTTATAACTCTGCTCCTTGTGACTCGTTCTGCTGTTTCCAAAATTTTGATTGGATACTCCTCATAGGTAAGGTCCTCTTTAACCACCAATTTCTCCAATGGTATTTGCTCTTCGGGCACTCGCAAACACTTTCTAAGTTGGGATATATGAAACACATCATGAATACCCGACAAGCTTTCGGGTAGTTCTAGCTGATAAGCTACTTCTCCGTATCTTGCTAGAATCTTGAATGGGCCAATATACCTTGGTGCTAATTTACCTTTCATATTGAACCTTTTTACGCCTCGCATAGGTGACACTTTTAGGTAGACATAATCTCCTACTTCAAATGTCAGTTCTCTTCTTCTTGTGTCTGCATAACTCTTTTGTCGCGACTGAGCCACTCTCAATTTTTCTCTAATTTTCGCAACTTGTTCCTCTGCATCTCTCAACACTGCTGGTCCAAACACTTGAGTTTCTCCGGTTTGGTTCCAAAATAAAGGTGTTCTACATTTACGACCATACAAAGCCTCGAACGGTGCCATCTTGAGGCTCTTTTGGTAACTATTATTATAAGAGAACTCTGCATATGGTAAACTCTTATCTCAACTATCACCTTTTTGCAATGCACAGGCTCTCAACATGTCTTCTAATATTTGATTGGTCCTTTCTGTTTGTCCATCTGTCTGAGGATGATAGGCAGTACTAAAATTCAGCTCAGTTCCCAAAGATTCATGTATTTTTTTTCCAAAAGTGAGACGTGAATTGAGTACCTCTGTCAGACACAATTTTCTTAGGAACCCCATGCAGACACACAATTCTTGCCATATATAATTCAGCTAGCTTTGCTCCGGCATAGGTAGTCTTAACCGGTATAAAATGAGCAACTTTAGTTAAACGATCAACAATTATCCAAATAGAATCATACCCTGACTGAGTACGTGACAAACCAACTATGAAATCCATACCTAACTTCATCCCACTTCCATTCAGGTATCTTCATAGGTTGTAGCAAACCTGCAGGCCTCTGATGCTCAGCTTTAACTCTCTGACAGGTGTCACATATTGCTACATATTCTGCCACATCTCTTTTAAGTCCAACCCACCAATACCTTTCTTTAAGATCTAAATACATTTTTGTGCTGCCGGGATGTATGGAGTAGGCTGAGTCATGAGCTTCTCGGAGTATTGCGTCGCGAATAGATCTTATCTCGGGTACACACAACCTTTTTCCAAACCATAGAGTACCATGTTCATCTATTCTAAATCCAGGTGACTTACCAACCACTACATTTTCAGCTATCTCTCTGAGCTTCTCATCTTCCAGCTGCCCTTTGCGTATATCTTGCTCTAGTGTAGGTTCAACCACTATCTCCATAGCATTAGTAACCAAACTTAAATTGAGACGCTCAAATTCAGCACATAGCTCCTCTGGCATAGGTGTTACTCGCATCTCATTAGCATAGCTCTTTCTACTAAGGGCATCAGCGACAACATTCACCTTTCCCGGATGATAATGTACCTCCAAATCATAATCCTTGATCAATTCCAACCAGCGACGTTGCCTCAAATTCAGATCCGACTGTTACCATCAACCCCAATAGCTGTTAGCAAAGTACCTCTGTATTGCCTAGTCAGGAATGTACCATCCACGCATAGCACAGGTCGGCAATACTTGAAGCCCGTTTCATGCACCCGAAGCACCAAAAGGCTCTCTTAAGGACACGGTCCCCGTCGACGTTGATATAGTCCTCGTAATCAATTACGGTGCCAGGGTTTCTAGCTTGTAGGATTTGTAAGAGTGTTGGAAAGTAGTGATATGAATCCTTGTACGTTCCAAATCTCTTCTCCAAACCTAACTGTTTTGCTCTCCAAGCCATGTCGTAAGATATGTCATAGCCATATCTGTTCCGTATAGCCAGCATTATCCGGAAAGGAGAAATGCCAAGTTTTTCAACAATCTCCCCATGCATCTCATTTGCCACGAACTGTGCTGTCATGTTTCGATGCTTGGTCAGCGTCGCATCCAGCAAGCAACTATGTGGCCGCACAATAGTAGCTATGAAGTTGCTCTCCGTACGTGGCATATGAACATGAACACGCCAAGTGCACCCTGAGCTGACGCACTTAACGTCCCACGTCTTGGGGTTGGAAATGACAACCCTAAACTGCCTCTTATCACAATAAGCCCACCGCCTGACGGCGTGCTGCAGATGAACCTTATCATGAAACATTTGTCCTTGCATCACCTCCGTCCTTGAATACTCCCACGCCGAGTGATGACTATCGTCCACCGTCATGGCATCTGGTGAGAAGTTAGTCCATTCCGTGGGGATGTCGGTCTCGTCTTCGAACCTCTTGCCAGCGTGCTCATCCACAAATGCCAGGTGCTCTGCATTGTCAAGTTCCATCTGTTCCATGATTCTTTCATCCTCCTCGCGCTCGTCAGCTTCTATGTTCGTACTAAAACCTTGTTCTTCCGCATCCTCTGTCCAATGCTCAACCCCTCAAGAATCGGGAACCAAGGTCTGCTCAGCATTTGTTGCATACTGTTGTTGTCCTGCATCCTCTGTCTCCAACTGAACATCGTCTGAATCGTGAACATAGGTCTGCTCTTCGTTTGTGGCCTCGAAGTCCTCTACTTCTCGAACTGTGCTGCTACTCTCTCCTTGCATGGCACCATCGATGAACTGAACAAGCATGATGTTGTCATAACCACGTTCCAAAGCCTTACTGACGAGAAACTTCCATTTGTTCGTATTGCTTGCCTCGAATAGCTCCCATCTCCATCCATTGTCCCTTAACCTGGGCACCAACGTACTAATATTCAAACGTTGCTGCGACGGTGGAAAACCAAACCATTCATGCAATCAGGCTAATACTTGTCTCCGGCTGTGATCCAGCGGTGAGTTCAGTTGTGTGTCAAAGAACTGGAACGGACTAAGGTCTACACCGCTATCCCCAGTTCTGATTTCACCCTTGCCATAGTAAATTCTGAAAAGAACTAGATCGGACGACATTCCTGCTCACATCGTTAAAATTACACTGTCAGTTGAATATTGCTATAACCCTTAATCCCTACCAAGAAATTAATTACAAAAACTAATATAAGTAGGCAAAAAAATTCCTAACTCAAATAACCCTAAATCAAATAAACAAGTACTACTTAGAGAAAATAAATAATAATCCTAAAAATAAACTAATACTAATTACATAAATAAACTAACACTAACTGCATAAATAGACTAACGGTAACTATTCCTAAAATTCTAATAAATAATCCTAATAAAGAAACTAATCCGAAAAACAAAATAAACTAACCCTAACTAACTAAATCAACTAACCTAACCCTAAATAAACAACTAAAGAAACTAACCTAACCCTAACTAACTCTAATAAAAAAACTAAATAACCGTAAATCCATATACGGTTTAATAATGTACAACTAAAAGTTACCCTAATCGAATCTATAACTATAAATAACCCTAAACTAATCTACAACTAAAACGAATCCTAAACTAATGTACGACTAAAAATAACCCTAAATGAAACTACATCTCAAACTAACCCTAAACAAATCTACCACTAAAACTAACTCTAATTCTAAACTAATTTACAACTTCCTCAAATTCTAAACTAATTTAAAAATAATTACAATTTACTCTAATTCTAAACTAATTTAAAACTTGCTCTAATTCTAAACTAATTTAAAACTAACC